>CM059199.1:72984263-73616549 GCA_030323885.1 Branchipolynoe longqiensis | reverse complement strand
GCCGACATAAGGTATACGGTAAAAATGAGTAAGTTGTGTACATGATACTAATCGAAAAAACCTGGGTTAAAAAAAGTGTCCAAATCTGTTATGTACATTGTCACTCATAAAAGCTTGTGTTAGCACTTGTGCTGGGTTGTGCGGCCTGGCCAGTTTGTGGGGTCAGGAGGGTTATGCGCGTAACCCCATCGGTGGTGGCACTCTGAAAGTGCTGGGGCGCCGGCGCACGTTGCGCTGACGTAAGTAGCTGCATCATGCGCTCCTCATGCCTCCTCTGCGCCGCTTGCTGTGACATCTCTCGATCAACGCGCCGTTCTTCCATCTCTAGGGCGCGGCGATGGCGCCTTTCCTCCATCTCGATATCGGTGTTGAGGCGCCTCTCCGCCATCTCCATTTCCCTGTCGAGGCGTCTCTCATGTTGCTGGCTCACGAGAGCTGCCGCCTCCGTCTGACCACTCCGGAAATCGGTGAGGACTGTTTCCAGCATGCGATCCTTCTTCCCCATGGCTTTTGCCTTGCGTTTGCCGAACCCTGGAAGATGAGCACAGTTTGTTTAAAGTACACGCCACATTGCCTGAAATAGTGGGTTTCATGTAAAACGCTTCCTGACTGACATTACTTAAGGCGACTGAGCATAAACTTCCACGTGTTGCGTAAGTAGTTTTGTAATTTGCAACGACAAATCAATATAACAGGAGGGGCAAACAAATTTCGTTCTAATAACCGCGTAAATCGCCCCAACTAGTTCGGTTGTTGTAAAATGCAGTGAGTTCTTGCGTACGTGGTTTGTTAGTTGTACAGCATTGGTCAAAATACCCGGAACAACCACAAAAACTGTTGGTTGTAATAATCGGCTAAATCGCCGCAAGTAGTTCGCTTCTTGTACAACGGTTTGTGACGTATATTATAATCTCCCCTTTACATCTATGTAAAATATAAATTGATGAGATAACTAATAAAGGTGCAGTCCATGATTAAGCTATGTCTGCTTAATAAAAATCTATTCACAATTAAATAATATCGTATTTAGAACCATATTAATCATGGCATAATATACAGAATTATGTAGTGCTTATATTGATAAAACAAAGTAATTCCCAGCCAGCGTTTATTCACAGAATAATTAGTATACAATATTTGTTGGGGATCAGGACACCACTGGTTACACGTGTGACGAAAATCTGTAATGTTATATTTGAGGACAAGAAATCTTTTTTTTAAATTTATACATGCACACATCTTCATAAATATTTTATTTTTGATTTGGGAACGGTTTTGTTTGATATATCAATGCAATAAAATATGTTTCTGTATTGATGTTGTAAAATGCCATCCCATGCTGACCAGTTTTCTGGAGTGACCCATATATGTATAGGCGATTATTTACAGTTGTTGGTGCCGGGCCATGTGAGGTTAGGGGCCCGTCGATTTCATTGACTAGAAAGGTACTTACTTGTCGCTGTGGGTTGGCGGGCCTGGTTGGCTGTAGGAGGCGCTTGGTCTATTGAAGGCTCAGATGGGGTCTCCTCTTGAGTTTCCACCTCCACTTCGACATCGACGAGCACAGCCGGGTCAAGCTCTTCCTCCGCGCCCACTAGGAGGTCTGCTGTGGCGGCCTCTGGCAAGCACAATTTATAATATTTTGTGTGTGGTGTTAGAAAGTAGGGTTCGAATTACATTTGTATATTACGTGTAATTCGACTCAACTAGTTTGTTTCATGTAGCACGGTTCATTAGTTCATTAGTTCATTAGGAACATTAGTTCACCTGTAATATTGTTTTTTCCTAGGGCTATCTACAGCCTCGCTGCTACCGACATATTAAAGCGGTGTAACTAAACTGGCTTAACTAATCTGGTTTACAATATTTGTGTCAACAAGGTGCTAACATTATTTGTCGCTGAGTCCACGCAACTAGTTAGGTTCATGTAAACCAGTTTGTGACGTGGATTAGTTAAGATGGTTTGAGTTAGGCAGTTTAACTGTAGGTGTGAACACGGCTATGTCGCTAAATTGTGTTTTCATTTTAATTTACCGCTAAATAAAATCAGGTAGTTGGGTTCGTGTAGAACGGTTAATTAGGAAAATTAGGTGATGGCTTGCAGAATGTTATCGGCTTTTCACAGGCTCCGCAGAACGAGCAGCAAAACTGAAAGTTCCTTATGGTGCCTTATCAGTTAATAGCGATACGCTATTGATAAGGTACTAGCTCTCTGCCAAATTAATACATACGCTTATAGTCGCCCACAACCACTAATTGGCTCCCCCCCCCAGGCCCAATACTGTTAACATGTAATTAATTTCATATCTCGATAAGTTCTACGTAAGGTCACCATCATATCGCTAAATTAATCTATCATTAACACTCTATCCCACGGTATAACTTACCTGAAACGCTGGACATTTCGCTGTCAAGGTAGCTGAGGGGGACCGCTGTTGGCCTCGTCCCCAGAATGGCGTCGATTTCGTCATAATAGCGGAACGTCTGGCGGCCCCGGCCACTACGGCTGCAAAAGCATTGGGAAATTAGTAAAAACACTGATGAAATGCAGATGGTTTTGGTAACTAATGGGAATAATCAAAAAAAAAATTTCTTACATCCAAACACTATAACCAACTATACCCAACAGTAATGCGCAGAAATGTTGTGCGCCTCGGAAATTATTGCCACTTTAATAAAGACCATCAAATGCAAATGTGTTGTGTCACAAACCTGAGTTTTGTTATTACTTTGTAGGGCCTATTATCTAAATCACCAACATGAATCTTCACATATGTCCCGTTATTAGGCCCAGTTTTTGGCGTACCACACCACAATATGAAATCTACTTTTATCACATCTGATCGTTGCGGTAGCCACTAGTTTCTTTCACCGGTGGATACAGTTTTTTTTTTTAACCCATTGTACTACTAGTGCCGCCGGATAACAATTTGCCATCAACGGTTGCTGGTAATCTATTTAGCAACCACAATCATCGTAAATATATTAAATAACACACACAAATTAATTACTTACTTGTTATTGTCCCGACATTTCTTATAAGTTTGGATCAAACTTTTGATTTTCGTTCTGCACGCAGTGGCATTCCGAGCGACTCTCCCTGCGCACTGGCGGCTCAGCCTCTCGGCCAAACGCCTGTATATGTTAATATTGCGGCCCGAGCTATCTAGTTCGTGCTGGACGGTATCCTCACCCCACAAACTGAGCAGTACACGCACTTCCTCGTCGTCCCAGTTGTCCCGACGACAAGTCTCACGCGAATTGCTCCCCGAAGCCATACCGAAGTGCTCGCCGTTGCTTTGTGGATTGTGCGTGAAGTTTGCTTTGCAGGGTACGAGTCGTCGAATAACAACCACAACGCATGCGCGACTCACCGGATAACCGGAACACAACTAAACAATCGCTCGACTGCGCATGCGTGTGACGTCCTTAATCCGCCTCATATAATTCGATTGGGTTCACACGGGCGAGATGGGCCGACCTAAGCTAGTTCGCTTAATCTAAACCACCTCGCTTCGGTGGATTAGATAAAGCGAATCATATGAATCGATTAAGCCCTAAACCGCCTCACATTGCGTTCACACGGCAAAATGTGAGGCGAACTAGGCAAGGCGCTTTATATGAAGCGGATTAAATCGCCCGTGTGAACAGGGCTTATGTCCTAGTAATGTATTTTGTTGTCAGTGTTAGTTCTCTATAGCGGCTGTCGCCATTTTTTAACAGTCGGGCAAACCTGTTGCATTTAGTGCTGGTGAGTGGTAATAGGGGATTCTATCAGTTCACTCAATTCACAGCTTCCTTCTTATTATCCTAGTAATGTATTTTGTTGTCAGTGTTAGCTAAAGCAATGCTTATCTAGCTTATCTAGTGTTTGCCACCGTTTTTAACGGTTAGCGCCGTTTGCTGCGCCCGCCGATCGATCTAAGTCCGCTCCCTGTCTTTTGTTTGGATTTCCTCCTTTTTATCCTAGTAATGCATCATTTGCATCATTTTGTTGACAGTGTTAGTCCTCTATTTGTCACATATAGTGGCTGCTGAAATTTCTATTTTAAAGGTCGGGCGAGCCTGCTGTATTTTTGTCCGCCGTTGTGCTGGTGAGTGATAATAGAGGGTTCTATCAGTTCACTCAACTGAACAGCGGTTTTAGAGTGATTTGCATATTAGAAATCACACACACACACATCAATAGCAAAAGCAAAGTATATGAGTGCTGATCTGAGTACTAATATGGCATAGATGAGTGGTACTTAGCCTGTGAGAGCTGTTACGAAGTGTAGCATCGCACACGTGCGTATCCACAGTCGATCCAGGCGTCCTCACAGGCACGTTGTCTTTTCTTTGGATTTCCTCCTTATTATCTTAGTAATGCATCATTTGCATCATTTCTGTTGGTCTTAGTGCTTAGGGCTACGCCTTTGTGCACTTTCCTGGTAATTAGCACTGTGATTTCATTAGTAATCCACACTATTTTTTCGGAGCCTCCTACACTGCGTGTGTCATCGGCGCCATTTGTATTTAGTCAATCTAAATATTAAAATAAACATTAGAGTCAAACCTTCAAAAGGTTAATTTTGTTCCTTCCATTTTTTGTGTTCATTGCTCCATAACCATTTCTTCACAACCAATGTGGAATTACTGAGAATTGATATTACCTTCAGGTAAATTAAACAAGTTTAAGACAATTTTTGGATTTGCATTTACAGGGATTTGCACCTGAACTCTTCATAGACAGGATAATTATTATCATTATATAAAAAGGCGGAGCAGCTTATCCTTTATTATTGTTCTGATTATTAATGGGCAGTAATGGGTCAGTTATTTAATGACGATTAATATGTATATTGGCCTATCACGACCCGACTTGATCGATCCCTCTGTGCGCTACTGCAGTGCCACCGTGTGTTGGTGCCCTGCGAACTGCTACTCGGCCATTCCGCACCGGGTTTTCAAACTTGTAACCGGCTAGGCATTTATCCTAGCCAAGATCTAGCATTAAAGTGGTCAACCCACACTTATGTTTGTCTTATGTTCTAGAGCGTAGCCTAACTTTAGATGCTATATCGATGCATCTTTTCTTTCTCTTCTCCCCCAGGTGTTTGCCAATAAAGAAGACCTCGTTAGTTACCCTAAGCGAGGCAAAGTGCTGTATGACTTCGAGCCAGTGGAGCGAGTCCGGAGGTAATTGTTGGTTTCTTGTTGTTACATTAGTTGATTAAAGTTGGATGGTCCCATCAAATATATTTTTTTGAAAACCAAAGCACTTACCTACATTTGGTTCTATATATCTAACTTAGGTACTGGTTCATTAACTAATGAATTGGGACATCACTTAAATAGTAATCAGTGAATTTATGACCCATCCATTTGGACACCTAATTTGAAGTCAACCAAAAAGCAGCAAGGCCAGTAACCAATTAGGTCAATCACGTGACCTCATTAGTATTGCTCTCATTCTAATGGAACCAGGCTATCACTAGTATATCATGGGTGATTATTCAATTCACACGTAATCAATTATATCTGGGAATACAATACAAAGGTAACCGAGAACAATACTAAGGTCAGTAATAATTACCCCTAAGGTCACCTAAAGTCATTATTCCCCCTCAGAACTTTGAAGGGGAATGATTACATACTTTTCTGATGTAATCAGTCATGATATATACTATTCCACGTAGTCATCTCTAGATAACAAACTGGGTCATAGCTACAGGAGTTTTTCAAAGCTTGCCACAATTGTGCATGTTATTCGTAACATGGGTAATTCCGGGCAGAGGTGCGAAAACCCACTGCCCTGACTTAACCGGCCTGCTGGCGCCACCTCCCCGATCGCCCCCGAACTAAGCCTGAATACCACCAGTGGAGCCACCGACTGGCTTTACCCAACCACGTTACCCGGACACCGACATGTGACTGGATTCAAACCCAAACCCCCCTCCACATCCCAGTTCTCCTCCTGCCACCATCCAGTAAGGACCTACACCACCTTTCTTCACCCACCCACACCGAAGAGAACGGACAACGGGTAGGGTTGAGAGTTCGATCCCGGTGCCAGAAAGACTCTTGAGTGCTGGGAAAAAGGGGGGGGGGGGTTACCATTGCTCTGTTATGACCCATGTACCTGAAGAAGAAAAATAAAAACCACTGTATATGTGACTCGCCTCCGCATTCGTGAATTATATTGGGTTCTTTCAGCTCAAATTTCTCCAAAATTAGTCATTTTTCATCCAAATTAACTCCAGACTAATGAATAGTACGTTAAAATGGTCAACCTTTTTTATATTTATTTAAAAATGAATGCAAAAATTCACATTTCAAAATTCAAGCCGGACAACTTAGAAACAAACCACTTAGCACACAAACAGATCAAATGTTTAACAAACAGATTATGTTAAATGTATATGTTTATTTTCTAAATTTGTATTAATTTTGAATAAAATTGAAGCTTTGCACTGCGCATATGGGCAAATTCAATGTATTGTCAATGGCTGTGAGCAATCTTCATAGAGAAAAAGTGAAATATCTCTAAAACCGCCCAACTTAGGAACAAACTGCTTGGCACACAAACAGATCAAATGTTTAACAAACAGATTATAATAAATTGATATGCTTAGTGTTCTGCATTTCTATTAATCCTGTATCATGTAGCTGTCACACTACGATGACAAGGGAGGGACGACAGCCCGGCGGCTGGGATTTTGTGAAATCCCGACGACCTATGCAAATTCGGGCTAAGTTGGACGACAATCGGAAGACATCCGGACAACAACAGACGGGACGACAGCGGGACGACAGTGTCTCTTTGTCTGTGTCTGTGTGTGTGTGACTCTGTGTCTCTGTGTGTGTCTCTATGTGTGTGTCTGTGTCTCTGTGTGTCTGTGTCTATGTGTGTGTCTGTGTCTATGTGTGTCTATGTGTCTCTATGTGTGTCTATGTGTGTGTCTGTGTGTGTGTCTGTGTCTCTGTGTGTGTGTCTGTGTCTGTGTGTGTGTCTGTGTCTGTGTCTGTGTGTGTGTGGGACTCTGTGTCTCTGTGTGTGTCTCTATGTGTGTGTCTGTGTCTATGTGTGTCTGTGTCTATGTGTGTGTCTGTGTCTATGTGTGTCTATGTGTGTGTCTGTGTCTGTGTCTGTGTCTGTGTGTCTGTGTCTGTGTCTGCGTGTGTCTGTGTCTGTGTCTGTGTGTGTATGTGTCTGTGTCTGTGTGTGAGTGTCTGTGTCTCTGTGTGTGCCTCACTCTCACTCTCAGTCTGACTCTCACTCTCACTCTCAGTCTGACTCTCACTCTCACTCTCAGTCTGACTCTCACTCTGTTTCTGTGTGTCTGTGTGTGTGTCTGTGTGTGTGTCTCTGTGTTTCTGTGTGTCTCTGTGTCTCTGAGAGTGAGAGTGAGAGTGAGAGTCAGACTGAGAGTCAGAGTGAGAGTGAGAGTGAGAGTCAGACTGAGAGTGAGAGTGAGAGTGAGAGTCAGACCGAGAGTGAGAAACACAACTTAATCCTATCATGCACATGTGTTTGTGTGTATACACCCAGCATGACTGACTCACTACAGGTCTAACCTGCTCGCCGGCCTAATCAGCCGACCTGACCTACTTAGATTAGCCGCACTGTTTACATTCGGCAACAACGCTGACCTACTCTGCGTCTGCCTGAATGGTTCGGGCCGCCCCCCCCACCTCAGGCGCCCTTATAATCTGAACCCCATTCTTATACAACATATTACCTGTTTCATTTAAAATTTGATATTCTCTCCCTGAGATGCCCATATGACCTAAAATGACCCCTTTTTTTCCATTCCCCTGTGTGATTTTTGTACTTTATTTTGTCCCCAACTTTCATAGGTTTGTGCGGCTTACCACATTTTTTGTCATGAAACACTTTCAGGCTTTGTTGCCTTTTCGCTGTCTGTACTTTCTTTGGACTTTGTGTTTCGGGTATTAAAACTTCTTCCGCCATCGGCAACCTCCCTCTCAGCCTTCTGCTCATGAGCAGCTGAGCCGGAGATGCACTCAAGACGGGCAATGGAGTGTTCCGATAGTTCAACAAAGTTACTGAAAGTCTGTATTTGTTTTTTCGCACTTCTTCGACATGTCTTTTACCGTCTGCACAAACCTTTCCACCTGGCCATTACTTCGTGGATACTGCGGACTGGAATACACAGCTTTAAAACGATAGTGTTGTGCGAACTCCCTGTACTCATGGCTCTTAAATTGCAGACCATTGTCCGAAATGACCAGACTAGGAATACTGTGCCTTGCAAAATTATCCTTCAACGCCTCAATGACTGTGACAGACGACGTATCACCTAACAACGTTACCTCTGGATATTTCGTATAATAATCCACAGTTATCAGGTCATTTTTAAGGTTTAACTCAAACAGTGTCACACCAACTGACCTTATCCTCAATTTGTTTGTTTATGTTAGGCCAAAACATGCAGTCTCGCGCCAGCTGCTTGGATTTTGTCACACCCAAATGTGTTTCATGTAACGCCTCAATCATCTCACCGCGGAGACCCAGAGAAACCACCATCCGATTGCCTTTCATGACCAGATTGTTTTCTATCGTTAACTCGTCTTTGTGTGGGATGTACTGTCTAAGACACTGCGGTGTCTGTATGCGTGTAGTGTCCCACCCATCTTCATTGTGCGTGATTAACATGGACATGGACACATCCTTTTCATATTCCCTGACAATCTTACTCAACAAACTTGACGATTGTCCACTGCGGCAACGCAGAATGTGTCATCGAACAGGCTACCATAATCTACATTGGCACTCTGCGCCCTGGACAACGTGTCTGCAAAAAACATCAAAGAACCCTTCACATGACATAGCTGAATATTGTAGTTTTGCAAACGCATTCGCATTCTCTGCATTTTGGCTGAAAGCTTGTGAATCGGTTTCTGCATTATCGCCACCAATGGCTTGTGGTCCGTTTGAATTTGAACCTCCTTGTCAAAGATATAGTCATGAAACCTCTGGCATCCGAAACATATGGCAAGCATTTCTTTTTCAATAGTGGCATAGCCACACTGCGCTGAGTTAAACGCACGAGATGCGAGTGTGATTGGATTGTCGTCTTGCATTAATACGGCATCCATACCTGACTGACAAGCATCTACTTGAATAACAATGGGTTTCTTGACATTGTAATATGACAACACAGGAGCAGTTCTTAATTTTCCTTCAACTTATCAAACGCCCCCTGCTGTTCGTTTTGCCAGTGCCACGCGACATCCTTAGCAAGGAGCATGCGCAGTGGTTTGACAATCTCAGACATGTTGGGTATGAACTTTGCACATATCCAACCATGCCCATGTTTGTCACGCGGCTCTGGCATGTCAACTATTGCTTGTATTCTGTCTGGATCAGGCTTCACACCTTGTTGGGTAAGTTGATGACCTTCATACTTTACTGTAGTTTTGCATAGCAAAGATTTTGTCTCGTTTAATTTAAGATGTACCAACCTAGCTTGGTCCAACACGGCCTTGAGCCTCTCATTGTGTTCCTCAACCGTTGAGCCATATACCAAAATGTCGTCTGTGACTATCCCGATACCGGGTAGATTGACTATGACACGGTGCATTTCCTGAATAAAAATGTTTCGGCTGTTCACGTCAACCGACGCCTCACCGTCGGGAGTGATCCGATGTCCCGAGAACATCACCAACGAACACCTGGTGTTCGTCAGCTGCCCCGGAGTGACTCTGTCGAAGACGTTCCTCAGCAGCACGTTCGCCTCCGACCCGGTGTCAAGCTTGAACTTGACAGGGTGACCGTTGACTCGGACGGTCGCATACCACAGCTCGGCATCTTGCTCGGCACCGCGGTCCACGGCACCAACGAACAGATCCGTTGTCAGCACATTGACCTCTGCCGGATCTGGGTCTTGCTCAGCATTGTGAGGGTCGGACTCTTCAACGGTAACCTCGTTGACTCTGCCAAGTCTGCTCCTGCAGACCTTACCGAAGTGCCCGATCTTCTTGCAGGCTATGCAAGCTTTGCCTTTCGCTGGGCAGACTCCCCGGCAGTGTTTGTATCCACAGTTTTAAAGCAGATCTTGAACTCTTCTGCACCGGCACTGCCAGCATTCCTAGATGGCGATTTCCAAGATGGCGTCGCCGATGACCGAACCGCCGGTGCACCGGTACGTGCAGTAGCATAGTTCTTAAGAAAGTCAATTTCCTTACTCTCAACATCTGACTTGGTGTCCTCCAACAGATCCGAACTGAATTCACTCATTTCACACATACTCACACACTTTTCAAGAGTTAACTCAGCAGTTTGCAGCAGTTTGTTTTGCAAATTAACATTCCTTACACCAGCCACTAGCCGGTCGTGCAACAGTGACTCCTCCACTGTTCCATATATGCAATCCTTTACCTTGTCTCTCAACACTGTGATGTACGTGGCCATAGTTTCTGTAGCTTGATTATGCGTATTAAACTTGTACCTTGTTATTATCAAACTGCACTTGCCTACACAATATGTCTGGAATGCTTCTATAAGTGGTCCGATCCTGTCTCGGTCAGCGAGAGCGATGGACATATTGGCGAAAACTTTTTTCGCTTCTTCGCCAGCGACGTGAAGAAAGATGCAGCATTGCACTCGTTCTGTCTTCAATAAGGCTATGCAAGCTTTGCCTTTCGCTGGGCAGACTCCCCGGCAGTGTTTGTATCCACAGTTTTAAAGCAGATCTTGAACTCTTCTGCACCGGCACTGCCAGCATTCCTAGATGGCGATTTCCAAGATGGCGTCGCCGATGACCGAACCGCCGGTGCACCGGTACGTGCAGTAGCATAGTTCTTAAGAAAGTCAATTTCCTTACTCTCAACATCTGACTTGGTGTCCTCCAACAGATCCGAACTGAATTCACTCATTTCACACATACTCACACACTTTTCAAGAGTTAACTCAGCAGTTTGCAGCAGTTTGTTTTGCAAATTAACATTCCTTACACCAGCCACTAGCCGGTCGTGCAACAGTGACTCCTCCACTGTTCCATATATGCAATCCTTTACCTTGTCTCTCAACACTGTGATGTATGTGGCCATAGTTTCTGTAGCTTGATTATGCGTATTAAACTTGTACCTTGTTATTATCAAACTGCACTTGCCTACACAATATGTCTGGAATGCTTCTATAAGTGGTCCGATCCTGTCTCGGTCAGCGAGAGCGATGGACATATTGGCGAAAACTTTTTTCGCTTCTTCGCCAGCGACGTGAAGAAAGATGCAGCATTGCACTCGTTCTGTCTTCAATATTGATAGAAATCACAGAAGGGGAGTGATCCTATACACAAGATCTCACCTTAATATATGTGTAAAGGAAATTCCAGGACAAGATGCCTTTGAAGAGTCGCTATGGTGTGAACTGAACTTAAAGGGTACAGACAAACTCCTCCTGGGTGTTGTGTACAGATCGCCAAGCTGCTCGAAGGAGAACCATGACCACCTGTGGACCCTACTGAAGAATGCTATGGAGTTAGGGACAAGTCATATCCTTGTCGTAGGAGACTTTAACTACAGTGAGATCAACTGGAAAGTGGGGACGATGCCAACTGCAATAACAAATCCAGCTACAGCATTTGTTGAGACACTCAGGGACTTGTACCTACACCAGCATATAATGGATCCAATCCACTACCGGGCAAACCAACAGCCGAATACACTAGACCTAGTGATCACCAATGAAGAAGGCATGGTGGACAATGTGGCCCTAAATGCACCTGTTGGCAAGAGTCATCATACATGTATCACATTTGATTTCATGTGCTACACAGAACGACCTGCAAAGATAACACCAAAGTTCCAGTACCACAAGGGAAACTACACAGCCATGAGAGAAGATGCTGCCAAAATGGACTGGAATCAGGAAGGTACAGATCTGGATGAAATGTGGCTCAGTTTCATAAACAATATTAAACTTTTGGCAGAGAACCACATTCCTAAGTCGAAACCGCATCAGATAAACAGACCTATATATATGACAGCCAAGGCCAGAGAAAAGGTAAAGACAAAGAACAAGACGTTTCGCACCTGGCGCAGAACACGAATCGATAACGACTACCGAGTGTACACCAAGGCTAGAAACCAGGCCAAGTGGGAATGCCGGAAGGCAGAGAGGGAGTTTGAGAAAAAACTTGCCAAGGAATGTAAGAAAAACCCAAAGGCGTTCTTCAGATATGCAAACTCCAAGATGAAGACAAGATCCGAATTGCACACCTTACCAGAGAAGATGGCAGTCTCACCGCTACAGATAAGGACAAAGCAGAAGTGTTAAATAAATTCTTCTCTTCAGTTTTTACGAGAGAAGACATAACCAATATGCCAAACATCCCAGATACTAAAACAGATGTGATCTTGGAAGATACAGATTTGACCATAGACGAGGTAGCTAATAAGTTATCCAGATTGAATCCAAATAAAGCTGCAGGCCCGGATGGAGCATCCCCGAGAATCTTGAAAGAACTACACACTATAATAGCTGAACCACTGTACAATATATATAGAAAATCAATCGACCAAGGGAAACTACCTAGAGACTGGAAGATCGGCTATGTGTCCCCAATCTTCAAGAAAGGTGACCGACATCAGGCTAAAAATTACCGACCCGTTAGTTTAACCTCGGTCATATGTAAAACACTGGAGTCTATAATACATGATAAGATCATGCACCATCTCGTCCAGAACCAACTATTGACAAAGTTCCAGCATGGTTTTGTCAAGGGGAGATCTTGTGTAACCCAGATACTGGCAGTTCTAGACAGATGGACAGAAGCACTGGACAATGACAGTAACGTAGATTCAGTGTACTTAGATTTTGCCAAAGCGTTTGACAATGTGCCCCACAAACGCCTACTCATGAAGATGAAGAGCTTCGGTATTACTGGAAAACTATGGACCTGGATCGAGGATTTCCTTCATGCAAGAATACAGCACGTAGTTATCAATGGTGTGAAATCCCTGGCAGCGTTAGTGTTGAGTGGTATTCCGCAAGGAAGTGTTCTGGGACCCCTACTGTTCATATGTTTCATTAACGACATGCTCGAGGTCATCCATGCATTCATCCAGATGTTTGCGGATGATACAAAGCTGTATATGGAGGTTAACAGCCCTGAAGATCAACAGGTGCTACAAAAAGACCTAACTGCACTTGAAGACTGGGCCAACCTGTGGCAACTACGTTTCAATGCACAGAAGTGCAAGGTCATGCACCTGGCTAACAGAATTGAAAATCTCAGTTACTACATGCACCAAGATGGAGAAGAAGTCCAGCTCCAAGTGACAGAACTAGAGAAAGATCTTGGCATATACATGGACATCGGACTCACCTTCTCATATCACAGTGAACAAAAGGTGACCAAAGCGAACAAGCTTCTAGGCATGATACGCCACTCGTACACGTATCTAGACAATGACACGGTGAAGACACTGTACACGTCACTGATCCAGCCGCACCTTGAGTATGGCAACACGGCTTGGACACCGAAGTTCAAGAAGGACATGTCAATGATCGAGAGTGTACAGAGACGTGCTACAAAGTTATCACCAACCATAAGAGAACTACCATACGAAGAACGTCTCAGGATTCTCAACCTACCCAGCTTATACTACCGAAGGGCCAGGGGAGACATAATAGAAGCATTCAACTGCATATCTGGAAGATATGCAGTTGATGCTAGATACCTGAAGCTGGCCAACTGTAAAACTAGAGGTCATCGATACAAGCTGAAGAAGGAAAGAGCAATAAAACCTGTCAGACAGCTATTCTTCAGTAACAGGATAGTAAATGCCTGGAACGCATTGCCTGAACATGTCATAGAAGCGCCTTCCGTCAACGCCTTCAAAGGCCGACTGGATAAGCATTGGAGGGGGCTGCAATATTGCACACATCCGGTACTCGATGCATTTAATCCTAGTAAATCAAATTTTGACATGCATCGACCTGATACAGGCTATAAGCCTAACAAAATCAGAAGCGGATGAGTATGAGTATGACACCTGCAGCAGTGGCGTATATATGTCATATGCTCTGATCCATGTTTTCCAGTTCGATCTTGCGTTGTTGCTGAGGACAAGTTGACCAGGCGGCCGCAAACCCGGCAATATATTAGCGGGTGGCATTCTTCCTCATCTGACACCATGTGAAAGTACAACGTCTGAACACTTTGACTCCTGCATACTGAATGGTTTATTCCCGTCCAGGAGTAGTATGGTATATAGGGTCATCTAAGGACAAACCGGTCATCTAAGGACAAACCTACCCCCCAACAACAAACAACGGATCATCTAAGGACAAACCTACCCCCCCCAACCTAAAAGTATGGGTCATCTAAGGTCAATGGACTCTTTCAGAAGGGGTCATCAAGTGCAATGGACTCTCTCAGAGCCAGGATTACGTAATTTTACGCTCATTCGAACCCTACTATACTACTTCCAGGGCTCACTGAACCGCAGGCTCAACTTTCCATCACGTCATCTCATTTACATACTCCTTTGTTTCACTCACTGTCTAGAACATCATGCATCTCATTAACATATATTACCCACGTGTCTGGACGTCTATTACGCATATATCACAGCTGTGAGGAAATGATTATGTAAATCTGAAATGGTCAGATTTGTGTCAAATGACAGCAAAAATGATCCCAGACCTAATTCTGAAGTGGTTAAATTTGTGTCAAATGACAGCAGAATTTAACTCATGCAACATAACTAAAATTACAAGAAGTGAAAAATAACTCCAACATTTGTTCATGCTTTTCATCGCTAAAGCGGTCTCGCATACTATTTACAATGACTCATTAACAGATCAAAAAAATACTGTTCCAGATTAAAACCTGACATTGTAATTCTGTTTTCTATTTAGTAATTTGTTTGTATCTTTTGAGGGCGTAGGAGGGGGGTTAAGGAAGTTCCTAAAACTGGCATTGTAATACTCCCTTTTACCTGTTTGATCAAATGTGTTTTAAAAAAATACAACAAATAAACCTTCTTTTTTTGTTTGTTCAAATTTTTATTCCAGTTGATTAACATCTTTTTTCAGCACCGAGGCGCTGGTCTTCCGGCCTTAGCAATTATAGTGCATATGAACTATTTATGGATGAGATGATGAGATGATATGAACAATATAGACAATAGTAGGTTAAAATGAGGCATTACAAATATAGTGGGGATCTTATTTTGCACATGTAGACTGGAGAATAGGCATTTACCTTTAGACTATATCAGTTATTGGATGATCATCCTTGTGAGGAGACATTATATTAATGGGCATGACTTTCTGATACAGGTAGTCATGGATTTTGGATTATGCAAATAATGGTTGCACAACTCATTTAAATTGTCTTGGTCAACTATAGCTTTGCGGTAGTAACCTCCCGACCTGGCGACCTTGTAATTTTTAAATCGGATATGTTTAAACCACTGTATGGCCCCCAATAGCCGATGTCTACTTTTTGTGCTGGGGGGGTCAACGAAAGCTAAAACTCCTTAAAAATGGTAATGTAAGGCTGTTTTCCAGTTAATAATTTTTTGTAATCCTTTGACATTCTAATAGGAGGGGGTTAGAATTTTTTTTAAAGTGTATTTGTTTGTTCCGGCAACATCCAAGTATAATAATATGAGGTTTTTTTTTTTTTTTTTTTTTTTTTTTTTATTGAGGCTGTATTTATACTGTCCATAGCATATAAGCCTGGGTATTCAGGCTTGTTTTCAATGCTGGCCAGCTGTAGTGTTGGTGTTGTCTTATCACACAGTAGCTGCTGATAAGGTATTTGATTGCCTGTATTTCAGTAGCAGATAGATAGTTGGTTGGTCTGGTTAGTACTATAGTAGTCTATGTTAATTTTTTTGGATTTTCTTGGCATATATGTGCTTTATTTTTTCTACTCTTATTTCTAGACTAGCCTACTCCTATTTACATATCATAGGCTTGTACGCAGCTGTGAGGTGTGTTATCTGGGTGCTTTTGGTATGGTTACCTTCCATTGGGCGTCTCGCTGGTGGGCCGTGACATGTATCACCTGCCCCTTTGCGGTGCAGCTTAGTTGGGGGTTCCTAGCCTTATTTTGCACAGATATTTTTTGTATGTTTTTAGGTCAGGAATTTGTCGTTCCTTTACTGTTTGGGCATTCCACACCTTGGCAGCCATTTCTAGCGTGCTTCTCTCGTGAGCTTTTATTTGGCTTCTGGTCTGCTTTAGTAGTAGAGTTTTGTTTGTCTCCACTTTTGTGGATAGGGGTAATGGTTGCCATTTTCCAGGCTGAGATAAAATGCCCCTGTTCAAAGGAGATGTTGAATAGGTCGACTATAGTGGCTGGGATGGCTTGGAGTGCCTCTTTCAGCATTTTGGTTGGTATTTCGTCTATTCCACTTGGTTTATTTGTGTCTATGTCATTTATTAGTTTTTTTACTTCTATTATATCTGTTTTGCAGGTGGGGATTTCATTCTGCACAGTTCCTGATCTATTTTCCCACCTTTTTTTAAATTTTCCTGACAGCGTTTGTCCTATTGTGGCAAAGTGCGTGTTCAGTTTGTTTGCTGCATCTTTGTCTGAGAGTATTGTCCCTTCGTTATCTTGGAAGGTTGTGTGCTCTTCTTTGTTATTTTTGGGGAATAATAGGTCTACATTCTTCCAGAATCTGTTTGTATTGCTTCCCCAGTCTCTGTCCTGCTTTATTATGTATTTCTTTTTTGCTGTTCTCACAGCTTTGAGAGAGTGGTTTCTGGCAATATGGTAGGCCAGTTTGTCTTCTATAGTTTCTGTGAGCTTTGCTTTATTACCCAGTTTACTTTTGGCTATGATGAGCGTTAGCAGGTCATTGTCTACCCAGGGGTCCTGGTTTTTTTGTATTTTTATTTTCTTAATGGGGCACATCTCGTCAGCTGATTTTCTTATTTCTGCGATGATGTTGCCCCAATAGATATTAACATCATCTCTGTTTTGTGTGATGTTGTTTATGTTTTGGTGCAGATGATTTTTTAATGCATCTTCTGAGTAGTTTTTTAGGGACCTGCCCATCTTATACTCATAGTGATTTGTGCTTTTTAGTTTTTTCCTTGTTACATATATTAGCTCATGATCACTTATACCCCAGCTCCTGGTGCCCCATTTAGTGGTTAGTCAGCTGCTGTGAGCACCCCATGCTACTACAAAACTCTCCCCTTCATTTCACCTGTGATGCAATCATACTAACCAAGATAACCAACTCTGGAAGCAGTACTTAAAAGAGAAAGGAAAACAAGTCACACGGATGAACAGTGAATCAGTTGTGCTTTATTGGCATCAACTCCTGTCCATCCCCCTACATGTGACCTATCACCTTCACTCCTTACCTGCTGTCCACACAGTATCTCATTACCACCTTAGCATGTATGCTGAAAGCAGTGCCTACAGCCCATGGGACAGGAGTCCTATGGCTGTGTATACACTCAATTGGAATATGTGAATTTTGCTAGCATCAGACAGAGTGTCTGGGGTTCCTGCTCAAGAGTAGGTCTGTCTCACTCAAGAGCCAGGAGTAGAGTGATCCCTCTCCAGAGTGTCTGGAGAATTTTCTTGAATAATTAATTAGAATGAGACTTGTGTGGTCATGATAGGCCAAAGGGGCTCAGGTGACCGGATCTCCCACAGCCAGCCAATCAGACACTTCCCTACAGACTGGTCAGTGCAATGCCCTAATATGGGGGAGTTGCTGCCCAAACCAGCCTGCAGGGTGTGGCTCTAAGGAATGTGGTATGGCTGGTGTGCTTGGCCCTGGGTCCGGTAGTGTGGCAGGTAGTTGCATACAGTTACAATTAGATATATATATGTATATACCAAAAATGTCCTTTTTCTCCAATTGCATTCTTTATGAATACATAGAGGAACATTTCATCAACCTTGAACTGCTTCATATCTAAGAACATCTCTTCATTAACTTTAGGCATCATGCATGAACATATATCTCACATAGTTTATATCATGTCATCATGTGAGTGGGGGCACCATTGCTTTTAGATTACATAACCTTCTCCCCACTCCAAAGCCCAAGAAGAATAATGCTCTCTGCCAATATATAATTCTTTACAGAAAATCCATATATTTTTAAACAAGGTCATATCAGGATATGTACCGACTTGTGACAGTGCACACTCATGGTGACTTTATAGTGCTGCTCCACTGGAAAATCAGGCCGCTGACACCATGACTTGATATCCCACTCAGTCACATTATCCTGACACTGAGCAAACCAGTTGTTGCCCTATCCTATTATTGCCAAGTGCTAATCAAGGAAGTGGCAATTTAAGTATCAATTTTATAAGTCATTGTGTAAAAATATACGGATTTTCGGTTAAGAATTATATATTGGCAAGAGAGCATTATTATTCTTAGAGGTCGGAGTGGGACTTATGTTATGTAAACTAAAAGTAACTAAAACTAATAGAATTCCACTCCCATGGTACATGATGCTGAGTGAGGTAAACTATATGTTATGCATTATGAGTGGAGTTGATGGAAATGTATATGAGGCTGAATGATGTAAACTATCTGTTATATATGATGTTTGGAGTTAATGAAAAGAGCTCCTTTGCAAGAAACAGTACATGATGATTGAAATGTTCTCTATGTGTTCATAAAGAATACAAAAGATGAAAAGAATGATTTTACTATATACAATATCTGTAACTGTTGCAAGATCCTGTCCACCCAAGACCACCGACTGACCCACCTGCCTAATTTGCATATGTATAGAGTACACCACCTGCAGCTGGTTTGAGTGACAGCCCCTAATGGGGTGGTCACCCACCCAGTCTGTGGGGAGTGTCTCATTGGCTGGCTGGGGAATGTCCGGTCACCTGACTCCCTTGGCCTATCCTGACCACACACTAGTCTCAACTAATTAATTATTCAAGATTTTGCCTCAGACACACTGAAGGAAAATCACTCTCATCCTGGCTCTTGAGTGAGACACACCTACTCTAGAGCAGGACCCCAGACACTCTGTCTGATGCTATCCAAATTCAGATATTCAAATTGAGTGTATCCACAGCCATAGGACTCCTGTCCCATGGGTTGTTGGCACTGTTTCAATATACAGGCTAAAGTGACAATGAGACATAGTGTGGGCAGTATATGAGGAGTATAGGTGTTAGGTCACATGTAAGGGGGATGACAGGAGTTGCTGCCAATAAAGCACAACTTATTCACTGTTCATCCTTGTGACTAGTTTTCCTTCCTCTTTCCAGACATGGTTAAATTGATTAGGCTAATTGCATCACAGGTGAAATGAAGGGGGAGAGTTTTGTAATTACATAGGGTGCTCACAGCGGCAGAGCATCCGTGTTTTTATAATTGGTTTGACTCGACCGGGAACTGAACTCCCGATCTTCCGCACGCGAGGCCTGTGCTCTACCGATTTGGCCAAGGCGCCGGTTTCTTTTTACTTCTTTGAGCATCTCAAATGACATAGGGAAGCTGTCGCCTCCCCTATCCTCGCCCCCCCCCCCCCCCCCCACCCGCACCTGAAATGAACAGCCCCGCTGTGTATCTAAGGACCGGACGTCGTGGGCGAATTGAGAGAGCGCAGGCTTCCCGTGCAGAAGTTCGGGAGATCGAATTCCAGCTGAGTCAAACCAATGACTTACAAAATTGATACTTGTCGCTCCCAGCCTGGTGTTCAGCATTAAAAGGATAGGGCAAGTACTAGTTAAACTGGTTAGCTGAGGGTCAGGATAATATGACTGTGTGGGATATCGGGTCATGGCACTGGCAGCCTGGTCTCCCAGTGGGTCAGCACTATGATGTTGTCATGAGTGAGCACTGTCACAAGTCGGTACCCAACATGATATGACCATTGATGTTGCTATGACGTAGAACCACAACAAACAAACGTGTATCTGTGAGAAGTACCTCAGTGTTGAATCTTCGTGACAGTTCATCATACAGGTCTTTGAGGCGATCGATTTCACCTTGTGCATCCGAAGGCTTTACATGGATCCTGATCACAGCGAAGTCGTCGATGGCTGAACAAAAATAAACACACACAAATAAACAAACAAAAGATGGACTACCTAAGAGATCCTTCACAATTGGTCATAATGCCTGCATTGCGTTTGATTCGCAGTGAAGGAGGAGTACTCCCCACCCCCGTCTCCTCCCCCGCCCGCCCGCCGTTGGGGTTGCATAACCCCCCCCCTCCTTTTTTTTTTTTTTTTTTTGGTAAATATTTTATTCATCTGAATACTTATTTTGTCAGCGCCGGGGCGCTGGTCTTCCAGCCGTTGGAGTGATCGCATTTGGTCTGTACATAGTGGAAGTGGAATGTGTTGCATTGCGTGCAGCGCAACCCATTCTGAACATAAAAAGAAAGCGGGGGAGCAGCCTATGCTGCATAGTGTACAGCATAGGTAGTCAACATAGTGCAAGGTATATGCATCAAGATAGAGTCTGCAATAATTTACACTAGTGGTTAAATCATATGCTGTGTTTGTATATCAGTTAGATTTGGTTTTAATAACAGTTAGTCTTTTAATAGTGCCATATTGTGCATGTATAGTGGTTTATATTGTGTGCATTGCTGGTTGAATATGTAGTTATTCAGTGGTGGCAATGGGTCTCGAGTAGTGGTGGTGGGTTTCGAGTCATTGAGTTATAATAGTTGTTTGTCAAATGTGGATGGGGGGGGGGGGGGGAAGGGGCCCATGGGCAGGGGGGCGGACATGCAGGGAGAGAGCAGGCACGAGAGAGGGCGAAGTCAATGGGTCGTTCAGCAGGTCGTATTATATATTTGCAGTGCCAGGTTTTGGGCCTGAATAACCAGGTGAGCTATGTATGCATTTTTAAAGTTTTAAAGGCAAGGATCGAACCCGCTGCTCTGGTGTTGGTTGGGAGTTCATTCCACATGACACTTCCTTTGTAAATCGGAGCTCTGATTAACTTATTTGTATTAGGGTTGGGCACCCAGAGCAGAGTAGATGTCCCCCTTCTTGTTACCCTGGTTGTGCGATCTATGTATTTGTCATCACTTGCACGTTTATACATCAACGTCATTAGGTGTGGGTTCCTACGTACATCCAGAGTGTCCAGCCCTGCTCTGCTATGCATTTCAACCACACTTAGTATCTTGCCTTGGAATACTGTTCTGAGGGCTCTGTTTTGCGTTCTTTGTAATTTGGTCTCTTGCTGCTTCATTAGTAATCCATAGATGATATCATTGTAGTCTATGATTGGTAATATTGTTGACTTGTACAGCTGCAGTGCAGTATTCTCACTTACATAGGTCCTTATTTTTCTGAATGTGTTCATTTTTAGTGCCAGTGTTTGGTTAAGTCTTGCCAGCTGTTGGGTACCACTTAGAGTCGCGTCAAGAGTTGTGCCTAGGTACTTATAGGAGTTCACTTCACGGAGCACTAAGCCACCCATCTGCAGTTGTATTGGCCGGGCCCTCGCCTTCCTCACTTTGGTTCCATAGATTATGTACTCAGTTTTAGTGCCATTTAGTGTTAGTTTATTCTCATGGCACCATGTGTTCACCCCATCCAGCACCATTCCAGCCTCGGTTGCGGCTATGGCAAGGTCATTGTTATGTATTGTTAGTGCTGCATCTTCGGCAAATAATGTGAAAGATGCTTTGTTGGAAACTAGAGGTAGGTGATTTATAAATATCAGAAACAGTAGGGGTCCCAGAGTGGAACCCTGCGGAACTCCTGTTTTTATTTCTCAAGTGGTCGGGTTGGTATCACTTAGTTTTGTGTATTGTTTTCTATTGCTGAGGTAATTTGTGAGGAAGCTATGTGCTCTATTGCCTAGCCCAGCTCTTCCTATTTTATGCATGAGGATTTTGTGGTCGATCGTATCAAATGCCTTCTTGAAATCAAGGAAGACTGCGATAGTAAGATCACCCTTGTCTATGTTTGACAGAAGTTCATCCAGTAGAGAGGCCAGTGCCCTGGTGGTGGACCTATTTTTCCTGAAGCCATTTTGCTGGTAGGTCAAATAGTCAGAGGACTCAAGGAATGTCTTAATTTGGTCATGTATTATTTGTTCTATGATCTTGCCAGGTAGTGGGAGGATCGATATTGGGCGTAGTTCGCTACAGGTTTGTGAGATGTTGACTTTAGGTATGGGCGTCGCTGTGGCTACTTTCCAGTCATCAGGGAAGATGCCTGTGCTGATTATTAGGTTATATAAATGTGTAAATTCTGCACTCAGAATTGTGATCGCGCTTTTTATCAAAGTGGTACTGATGTCCTTCATTCCTGATGATTTGTAGATCGATATTTGATTAGTTCTATCAAGGATTTCGCCCTGAGTGGTTTCCAGTAGGTCATACTTTTCTTTATTTAGTTTGGCAAGAAAGGTTTTGTGTTGATCATCCTTTTGTTTGAATTTATTGGCTCGTTTCTCACCTATATCTATGAAATAGTTATTGATTTCCTCTGCTAATAATTCATCTGGGATTTTAATACCAGTCTCTTCACTTGCAAGGCCACTGATTCTAGTCTCATTTTTAGGTTTGATTTGGTTTATTTCATACCAACATTTTCTGGCATTCTGTTTAAATTTGTCTATCTGGACTTGATAATACCTTGCTTTGGCTTTCCTTACTTCACTCCTAGCCTTTCTGACCATACATTTAGCTATAAATTCATCCCCTGGATCTTTTGTTTTCTCAAACTTTTGGATAAAGTAATCTCTATCCTTTTGAAGCTCTAGTAGTTTGTCATTAAGGTAACCTCCCATGGTGATTCTGGTTGTGATCTCTACAAGGGGACAGTGCCTGTCAGCTGCAATAGTAATTGTTTTGTTTAGCACATCCCAACATAGGTTGGGGTCCCTCATATCCAGAAATTCGGCACTGTTTATTTCTTTGAGTGTGCCAGCCAATTCAGTAAAATTGCAGTTCTTATAAGAGCGTCATCAGTGGGTGGTGATTCTTTTGTCATTTCTTATTTTTTTCTTAATTATAAATATTGGTTTGTGGTCGCTTATGTTATAGTTAAGGACTCCAGCCTTTGTACAATGTTTGATATTGGTAAGTGCCAGGTCTATTGTTTTGTTAGTGGTTTTAGTTACCCTGGTTGGCTGCTGGATCATTTGTTGCAACTCATGTTCAGCTGCAAGTTGCTTTATTATCCCTCCCATCATAGGCATCTTACTATTATATTCTTCATTGAAGTCGCCAATGAGGAGTATCTCATATTTATCGATATTGGCTATATTAATCAAAGAGTTACTTATTTTCCCAATTCCCTCATTTAGGTTGCCATTTGGGTGTCTATACACATTGCCAATGAGTATTAGTTTTGTATGGGGTCTGTTGACTACAGCCCACTGTAGCAGTGTAGCTCAATATTGCTATTTGATAGGTTATGCTCAGCATGTTTACTTGCATCAACATGGAGATCTTGCTTAAAGTAAATACCTAGTCCACCACCAGCCTTGGTCTGCCCACTGAGTTGCTTTGTTCTTCTATCAGCCCTTATAAATTGGTAACCTGGAATAGATGTGAGTCTGTCTTCGACTGTTCTATTGAGCCATGTTTCTGATATAGTAGAGACATCAAAACCAGACCTGGGTAGGTCGGCTCTTAGCTGGTTGATCTTATGTGTGAGGCTATGTACGTTTAGGTGGCCAATCTTGAGTCCTGGCAGGCCCTTCAGATCTGTTAAAGGACGTGCGCCCAGATGACACAGTCCCAATGGCCCCAGGCCCCCGGTCTCCCTTATAAGCCGCTCCCCTGCCATCCATCTCCACTCCGCCTCCACGCCCTGCCAGACGAACTACTCTACATTATATTTTGGCTCACACCTCTCGCTGCCTCCTCGCCACCGGTTCATCACTCCTCCATGCCTCCATGCCTCCATGCCCCCACGACCCACCACATTGCCGGCCTACACTAGCCATGCCACGGACACGAGGCCGACAAACCACGCGCCGGGGAACCAGGAGGGGAGCGAACACACCGCCCACCTCCACAGCCGACTCTGCCGCCGCGATATCGGCGCCACCCTCCCCCGGGCCTGCCACCCGGGTGAAGGCTCCAGACTGGGCACCGACAGCCGACACGTGCATCGATACGAATACCCTCGCGGTCAAGCGCCTCACCGGGCTTGTCGAGAGTCTTGTCACCCAGGGGGGCGTGCCCGGCCCCCGCGCTGGCGCCATCGCCCTTGCCTCCGTCGCCTCCTTCAGTCCTGGAGCGGCTTGCCGTCTTCGTCGAGGGACTGACGCTCGACGCCGGAGGATCCACCCCTACGACTCACCTACAGCTAGCTGTGCCGCCCGCACCGGTCCCGGACGTCCACCCCATTTACCTCCGGCATATGAGGCGCGGCATCCCCGCGATGCAGCCGCCCGCCCCCCCCGGACTCTCCTCACGCCCATCGCCCGCGTCGCTGCTGATCACAGCCCCACCTCCGCGGCAGAGGCAGTGCGCGAGATCCTGGAATCCGCCGAGGCCCAGAACACCGGACGCCGCAGAAGTATACCTCCTGGATATATCTTCCCCCACGACCTCATAGAATGCGGCCCCGAGGGGAAGGCGGTCAAGAGAGGGGAAGCCACCCTCGAGGAGTACAACCTCGCCCTCAGGATGCTAGAGTCCTATCCCGGCTTCCCCTCGGAATCCATCCCTGGCCTCCTCTACCACAATCTAACCGCCGCTTACATAACCCTCCCGCTCCCCGCCAGCAGTGTACCACCATCACCACCTCTGCCGCCCCTGCATCCCCTGCCGCCCCTGCTTCCCTTTCCGCCCTTGCCTCCCCTACCCGCCATCGCCACCCCCTCCTCCCCCTGCCCCCGCCACCTCCGCCGCCGCCCTCTCGCGCCCTTCCCCGACGATACCACCTACCTCAACCACCTCCCCGGCCTCTCGCCCTCCCCCGGCGACACCGCCTGCCCTCTCGACCCCCCTGCCACCACCCTCCCGGCCCTCCCCCATCCCACACCCTATGGGCCCCCCTTCCCTCCTCCGCCACCGACTTCGCCCGTCCTCTCCCGTGTCACAACCGCGCCTCCTCCCCCATCCCCGCCCCCCCCCCATCCCTCTAACCCCTCGGCGACTTAGGTGAACCCGTCGCCGACGTCGCCGATCCTGATATACAGGACACCCTCCCCACCGCCCCCTCCTGCGTCCCTCCCCCACGACTACCGCCCCACCCTCCTCGCCATCTGGCACCACCTCTCCGCCCCCGCCTGAGAGCGCTACCCCACCTTCTCCCGCGCCTATGACGCACACCGGATCGCGGGCCTAATTTTTTGGCCGCCTGCATCCCTCTGGCCTCCACATCCCCGCCATGCGCTCCCGCCCCCAGGACTACCACGACTCAGAGCTCGTGGACCTCCTGGAGTTCGGGTTTCCCGCCAACTACTCCGCTGACACCCCTCCCGCCCCAGCTACACCAACCACCGGGAAGCCCCAAACTTCCACCTCCGCGAGTTCGTCGCCACCGAGCTCGCGCACGGCACCCTTGCCGGCCCCTTCCACGCCCCCCCTTCACCCCCTGGGCCCAGGTCTCCCCCATGATGACCCGCCCCAAGTCCGACCGGGCAAGAGGCGGGTCATTGTCGACCTCTCCTACCCTCCAGGATGCAGCGTCAACGCCGGCATCCCCAGGCGCGAGTTCCTTGGCAGGCCCCACGCATATAGGCTCCCCAGTGTGGCCGACGTGGGTCGCCGCCTCGTCGCAGAGGGGTCCGGTGCCTACACCTGGACGGCGGACATCTCCTGTGCCTACCGCCAGCTCCGGGCCGACCCCCTCTCCTGTCCCCTCTATGGGATCACCCTCGATGGGGCGACCTACGTCGACCTCGCCCTCCCCTTTGGTTGCCGCTCCTCGGGCGCGGCCTGCGACCGAGTTACCTCCTCAGTCGCCTGGGTCCTCCTCCGCGAGGGCTTCCATGCCCTCGTCTACGTGGATGACTTTGTCGGGTGCGAGCGCACCTTCCTGAGGGCCCACCAGGCCTTCGACGCGTTCATCGCCCTCGTCGGGGCCCTCGGCCTGGAGGTCACCCCTGAGAAGTGCCACCCCCCTGCGGTGCGCCTCACCTGGCTCAGCTTCACCATAGACAGTGAGGCGATGACCATCCGCATCGCACCCGACAAAGTCGACGACCTCATCCAGGACTGCGAGGCTCGGGTCGCTAGCCTGACCCTCGGGCGCCGGTTCATGGCACGCCTCATCGCCGCCCTCCGCGGCTGCTACGGAGCCGCCTCCATCACCGGGACCTCAGGTGGTTCGCGGCATATGGCCAGGCTACCAACGGCCTCTGCCTCCTCCGCGCCCCCGAGGTCCACCGAGTGGTGATCGAGTGCGACTCCTGCCTCACTGGCGGAGGGGCACACTCCTCCACCCACTGCTATGCCCAAGGGTACTCCTCGGCCTTCCGGGAGCGCTTCCGCACCATCCACCAGCTCGAGGCCGTCAACCTCGTCGTCGCCCTCCGCGCCCTTCTCCCTGCCGTTGTCATCAATACTGACAACCTGGCCTCCGCGGCCTCCTTGGAGTCGGGCCGGGCTCACAACGCGACCCTCGGCACCTGCCCTCGTGAGCTCTGGCTCATGGCTCATGGCTCTACACAGCAGGCAGAAGTGCATGCAGACTGTTTTGGTCTTGGAAAATTTGAAACCGTTCAGAACTGACCATCGATGGATCCCATTTATGCTTGGTTGTAGCTGTCTCTCTATGACATTCATGTTAGCACCGCTGTAATATAAAACAAAGTCGTCCACGAAAAGACTACACGAGACCCCCCCCCGCTTTACAGCAGCAGCAATACCATTGACCATGACCCCGAAAAGGGTCACGGCCAGTATGCTGCCTTGAGGTACTCCAAGTTCCTGTGAGTGTAGGTTGGAGTGTAGGTAGTCTTGACATGGACATGGAAATGCCTGAAGGCTAGAAAGTTCCTGATGAAAATTGGCAGGTGGCCATGAAGGCCAATCGCATGAAGATCCTCCATGATGCCATGCTGCCATGTTGTGTCATAGGCTTTTTTGAGGTCGAAAAAGACAGCCACAGCGTGCTCCTTCTTAAGGAAAGCATCTCTTATGAAGGTCTCCATGCGCACCAAATGGTCGAGGGTGCTGCGGCCCTGTCTGAAGCCACATTGACAGGTGGTGTCCTGACTCTGGTAGCCAGACGAGGCGGTTGTTTACCATGCGCTCCATGGTTTTACAGATGCAGCTTGTGAGGGCTATGGGACGATAGTTGTTGGCTTCACTCTGGTCTTTACCAGGTTTGGGAATCGGTATTACTGTCGCCTCCCGCCAAGAGGGAGGGACGACACCCGACTCCCAGATGTTGTTGAAGAGTTGAAGCAACAGTCTCAGTGCATGTTCAGGGAGATGTTTCAAAAATTGATAATGAATTCCATCAGGTCCAACTGCTGTGTCATGCAAGCTTTCCAAAGAACACCTCAACTCACCCATACTGAATGGGGAGTTGTAGTGCTCCTTGCCATCAGAGGAAAAGTCCAAGAGCTTTCGCTCTTGGCGTTCCTTGATAGCCCGAAAGCCCTGGAGGCAGTTTGCCAAAGACGAGTTTCCAGCAAAGGTGCGAGCCAATTCTTCACTTATTTCGTCGAGTGATGTGAGAATGGTGCCGTTGTGTTTCAAGTGCTGGACTACAGAAGAATCACCTCCCCTTCGTTTGATTCTCCTGATCATTGTCCACACTTTGCCCAACGGCGTGTGCATGTGCTGCTAGAAACAAATTGTCTCCAACACTGCCTCCACGCTTCTTTGATTGTTCTGCGAGCACGAGCGCGCAGAGTTCTAAAGAGCGCCAGATTTTCAGCAGTCGGTCTCCTGTGGAATTTACGCTGAGCTTTCTTTCATTCCTTAATAGCCCTCCTACAGCCGTCATCTAACCATGGAGGTGTCAAACGCTTGGGAGTTACCGAGGTCTTCGGAACAGTTTTCTCTGCGATCCATCTCAGCATCTCAGTGAAGGCATCGATGTCACTGATGTCTGGAGTGAACTCCTCGCGACATAGGGTCTGAAAGATGGGCCAGTCAGCTTTACAAAGCCGCCAGCTCCTCTCTCGCTCTACGGGAGATGCCCCCCCGCAATTCAGAATAATTGGGAAGTGGTCGCTCCCACAGAGGTCATCCCAGACCCTCCACGAAAAGTTCAGCGCCAGTTCTGGTTCTACAATGCTGAGATCGATGGCAGAGTATGTTCCGTAGCCAGGATGCAAATATGTGTATGAACCATTGTTCAATACACACAGAGCATGACCGGCCACAAGGTCCTCAATTCTCTTGCCTTTAGCGTTCCTATTGTCCCCCCCATAATGGGTTGTGGCCGTTAAGGTCACTCATAAGTAAATACGGGGATGGTAACTGGTCCACAAGGGCGTCCAGTTCTTGTAAAGTGAGATCGGAGCTCGGAGGAATGTAAATGGAACAGAGAGTTACAGTCTTATGCAGCATCAGACGAACAGCTACAGCCTGTAGTGTCGTGTCTAACGCCACTGGTGTACATACCACATCACGTCTGACCAAGATGGAGGAGCCGCCAGCGGCTCGGTCTCCATCTGGTGCGTGCTTGTTATGAATGGTGTAGCCTTTAAGACTACAACTCTCAGAAGCTTTTATATAAGTTTCTTGTAGGCAAACAGCGAGTGGATTGAGGTTGCAACAAAGAAGAGACAACTTTTCGATGTTGCTCCTAAAACCTCGGCAGTTCCATTGAATAAGAGATGCACCTGTCACTCTCATTTTGGAGCAGTGACAGGTGTTCTCCCCCTCGCCTTTGGTTTGAGGGAGAGACTTCGACTGCGGTTTCCACAGACTCAGGCATCTCAATATCAGCCAGCGCCCGATATCTATTTGACGTTAAGTTTTTGGAGATCGATGACCCCCTGGACGTTTTGTCCGTAGGGGTCAAAGATCCCTTCGGAACTCGGTACTACAAATTGTTCTTCTTCTTTTTAGGCATCGCTGGCTCGGGCAGCGTCTGCACTGCAATACTATTATGACTATTATTACTTTTGGTCGAACCTGGCGTCGGATTTGGGACTGGGGTGAAGGCAGTGGGCTTCCCTCCAGTCAACCACGTCAGTTCAGTCTGGCATTCAATTGTCCTGTTGGAGGCTTTGGCTGCTGCAGCATAGCTCTTGGTGGTTGGCGAGGGAGTATTCGCCTCAGCCAGCCTTCGAGCTTCTGGGTAGCTTAGCCGCTTCTCAGTCTTGATCTGCTGAATTAACTTTTCTTTTTTCCAGACAGGACAGTCTTTAGATATGGCCATATGGTCGCCCAGGCAATTAGAACATTTTGCCTGGTTTTGACAACTGGTGTTGTCGTGACCTTTTTGACCACACTTAAAACAGATGGCTTCATTTTTGCATCTATCCTTGCCATGACCAAACTTCTGGCATTGGAAGCACCGAAGTGGGTTTGGGATGAAGACATCCACATTCACACTAAGGTATCCAATTTTCAAATTCTTGGGTGGAAAAGGCTTGCCAAACGCGAGGATATATGTCCCTGTTTTTATGGACTTGTTATCCCTCTATATAACTATTCTTTGTACGTCTAACACTCCTTGAGACTTGAGATCATGTGCTATCTCATCCTCATCAACACCATCAAGATCTCTAGTCCGGATTACTCCTTTGCTAGAGTTGAGAGTTCGATGAGGAGAGGCCTTGATGCCGATGCCTGCTAGCGTGCTTGCACATAACAGATTGTCGGCATGCACTTTCTTAGCACACTCCACCAGAATATGTCCACTTTGTAGCTTCTTCACGTCTTTGACTGTGCCAGCGATTCCAATAATGCCCTTGTGAATGGCAAAAGGGGAAAGTTTGGCAACTGATGCCTCATCATTCAATGATTCAATCATAATGAAATATGTGTAGCATGAGGGGACTGGCCAGTCAGGAGGGTACGTTGGCAATTCGCCAAGTATACAGGTAATTCACGACACGACAAGGGGACTACATGGGATGGGTTTATTCAATAAACGGCCCTAAGGCCAACATTAGTGCCTCAGAGGCAATCTACTTACAGTTTGTATGTTACATAGGTATTCAAAGTCATCAGGCAAGGTTACAGTGGTAATATAATGGTGTAATCAATCAAGTGCTTATTAAAGTAGTCATCAATCAAGGTTACAGTGGTAATATAATGGTGTAATCAATCAAGTGCTTATTAAAGTAGTCATGCGTATAATTCAAGTGAGTTAGAGGTGGGGGTTACAGGAGATGAGGGAAGTAATGTAATAATAAGATAAGAAACAATAACTGTACAACAACATAGGAAATCAGGCTCTCTCAACCAAGTGGTGGGAGAGAGCATGGTTTGTGCGACGTACATCGTCCGGGGGACGTATGTGTGTATGGCGGCGGAACGCCAGTTGCCGAGGTCGCGGACATCGTCGATGGGGGCTCCGGCGAGGGCGCATGCTTGGGCGCCTCCTCGCCTGAGGCTATGGAGCATGAACGATTCAGAGTGGGGGTGCTTGTAGGCTGCCAGGGTGGCCCTTAGTGCGGTCATCAGGGTAGTCACCGCCAGGGGTGATCCCCCGGGAAACAGGAAGGCTGGGGCCTCGGCCATGGTGCGGGTGATCTTCTTGTAGTCCCGCCAGGCGCGGACTGGGCATCTTCTGGAGCCCGGCATAGCTTGGATGCTGATGGTGAAGGCGTCCTTCGATGTCTTGGTCATCTTCGTCAAGCGGACGTGTACGTTGAGGGCGTTTCCATCGTCGGTGATGTCCCTTCCGGTGATCGTGTGTCTTGGGTTGTGTGTCCTGCCGGTGACCAGGAGGTTCCTTTGGCAGAGTAGGATGAAGTATCCTATGAGGAGTGTGGCTGTGAGGACTTTGGCTGTTGGTCCTGCCGAGTGGAGGTATTCGAGGGCGTCATCTAGGTGTCTGATGGTCAGGGCGGGGGCCTGTCGTGGGGTGTGGTGTGAGAGTCGGGTCAGGCCCTTCTTCACGACCAAGACTGGGTAGGAGTCGAAGGATGTAGTGGATCCCCCCACGAGGCAGACCCAGGTTCTTCCTCCGCTGACGTAGTTGAGTACTGCGGAGGGGGACCTTAGGTTGTCGGCCAGTGAGGCGATCAAGGACATCACGTCGGCCTGCCCGGGCCGTCGAGGGTCGTAGTGGTGTCGTGAGGTGTGTCGGAGGTACCGTTCGACCTGGCACCCCTTGTTTTTCCACGTCCCTGTGGTGAATCCAGCGGTGAAGAGGGCCATGACCTTCCTGTGTTGTGGTCCTGGGGTACCTGGGAAGAGAGAGGCAAGTTAGTCAATCTTCCCAGGCTACACTGCCTTTTCCGCGACGTCGTTGGTGTGTAGTCCACGGACGCGGTACATGCCGAGGTCGCAGCACATTTCTTCCGCCTTCTTCTCGGCGGTTCGGTCGAACGGACCCCGGCTGAGGGTGTCGGCGAGGGTGATGTCCTTCCCTGGTTTATGGATGATCTGGATCTCGCAGGCGTTTATTGCGGCAAACTTCCATATTTCGCGTGCGCATGCGCAGAGAATGGGGTCCTTTCAGGCGCCGCATGAAAGGACTGCCTGTAATGCCTGGTTGTCCATGTTCACTGTGATGATGTGTCCTTTTGGATCGTCGGGGGAGAGTGTGTGTAGGGCGAGGACGAGGTTGAGGGCTTCCAGATGGTTTATATCATGTCCTGCGGCCAGGTACTCGATGGGGTATTCTTCTGTGTAGTATCCTGTATTTGAATACACCCCGCCCCCGAGTAGGGAGGAGTCGCACTCGATCGTCCATTGGATGGCCGGTGCCGGTTGTAGAAGGACGATGCCGTTGGCTGACTCCGCATAGTTGGCGAACCAGGCCAAGTCTCTGAGGAGCTCTTGGGTGACTTCGTGTTTTCCGGTGTGCTGGGTGGCGTGGAGGGCCGCCAGGATCAGGTTCATGAAGCACCTCACAGGGGCCACGCTCCGTGCGACATATTGCAGTCTCCCCACAATCCTTTGTAGGTGCTTCCTGGAGATCTTGGTGCTTGGGTGGACCTCGGCGCATTCGGCGACTATCTCGGCGAGCTTCTCCTTTGGGATGGTGACCGTCATCTGTGTCGTGCAGACCTCGTACCCGAGCTACTCGATCCTGTGGGTGGGCGGGTTGCACTTGGCTGGCGAGAGCTCCAGTCCGAGGTCCTTGGCAATACTGATGATGTCCGTGTAAGCTTCTATGGCTGCCTGTTTTGTGGCGGCTACCCCGACAAAGTCGTCGAGGTAGCATAGGGCAAAGTGTCCGCGGCATCGAAGGAGGTAGACGACGGCATTCGTCGTTCGGAAACAGGCGATCGATGATGTGCGGCAGCCGAACGCTGGTGCCACGTCAAAGTATACCTCCTTGTCGATAGTGATGCCCATCATTGGGACCGATAGGGGACATGCCCTGAGTTGTCAGCACGCCCTGGCCAGGTCTGCGGACCATATGTAGCAGCCTTGGCCGAGGGCTGTAACTTCGGCGGCCATGTCCATGATGCCCGGCAGGGTATAGGTGGTGGGCCTCTCTTGGAAGTATCCCTTCCAAATGCCGGCGTTCACGCTCGCTCCTTTTGGGAAACTGAGGTCCATGATGACCCGCCTTTCGTCCATGTCCTTCTTGGGGCGGGTCATCATGGGGTTCGTCTGTGCCCAAGGCGTGAAGGGGGCCATGGGCCGAGGAACGCGCCATGCTTAATCTCTTTCTTGACGTATTCCTGATCCACTGCAAGTGGTCAGGATCTTCCGCATGGTTGCTGGTGGACGGCACCGGGGGTTGGTCTGCCGTGTAGTTGGCTGGCCAGCCAAACTCAAGGAAGTCGACGAGGTCTTGGTCATGGTAATCGGTGAGGAGGGCGCACCAACGTGGGATGTTTAGTGCGGACGGGACGGGTATCCGCGCTGCCACGTGGTTGGGGAGGCCCGACTTCTTGACCTGCTGGTAGATGGCCATGTAGTGCTTGTTGGCCCAAGCGTCCAGAACGGCTGACAGCCATATGCGCAGGAGGGTGTGGCGGTATGTGAGCGGAGTGTGCGGCGGGTCGTATCGTAGCGCGGCTTGCAGGGCCGGGTCGTCGTTGGCGTCGTCCGCTGTTCCCGGCCTTGAGTCTGTGAGGAGCAGGGCGTCTGCTAGTTTGTTGTGGTGCTCTCGGTTGCGCGTGGGTGTGGCGGGGGTTGGCTGGGTGGGGTGTACTCGCGCCACCCCCACCTCCCCCCCCTTCCCCTTCGCGTCTGGAGGTGGGGGTGGTGTTCTGCATGTGGTGCCCGGCGGCCTTATGTTGGTCGGCAGGTGTTGTCTCTCCGCAGGGGTGTCGGGTCTGTGTGTCGGCGAGGTGGGCCGGGTGCAGAGCAGTGGAAGTGTTGATGGTGTAAATTCGCTTTGTTGTGACCGGCGCGGCATGGGGAGGTGGCGCGTGGGTTGAGGCGTTAGTGGCTGCGGCGGCCGGTGTGTTCGTCGCGTGGGCTTCAGGTGTCGCGTTGGGGGCAGGGGTGGTTGTCTGATGGTGGCGGGGCAATGTTGTTTTTGCCGTTGTGCGTGGATGCCGTCCTTCTGATGTGGCACGCCTCCCGTCCCGGGGTTGCGTGGCGTGTGGCAGCGGAGGCTTCTGTGTGACTGGGGCGGGTGGCGTTGTTTCGGCCGTTGTGTGTGGTGTTCGTCTTTCAGATGTGCGGCCTTGTGATGTGTGACGTGTCAGTTCTTGTGTGGTTTTGCTGGTTTGGATGGCCGGCCGTGTTGTTTTAGCCATTCCTTGCGTCTTAGTAATCTGTAGATCTGAGAGGTTTTCGCCTTTTCCAGTCTTGGGTTGTTCGATTTGTGCCTCGGAGGTGTTCGATTGCTTGTCGTGTTCCGTAATGGTTTCTTTGCTTTTTTCGGCTCGGTTGGAGCCTTTCACCGAAAATCCTGTTTCTCGGTGTTGTCCTGGTTGTCGCTCCTGGGTCTTTTGTCAAGTTGGCGCTTATTATTGCAATCGACTTCCTTGTGATTATTTGCGCGGTGGTATTTGTTTGCGCACCACCCGCAGACATGGGAGAACTTGTCACTGCCGCTACCGTGGGACGTGGTGAACCCACAGTATTGACCCGAGTTCCAGCGGCGGCACGGTCGTCCATCAACGTCACGGTTAAATTCTGGGCATTTGTACGGCTGGTACGTGCCGTTCGTGGCTGCTGAGGTGTCGCTTCTATAGTTGTTGTCATCGTCGTTGCGGGTATGCGGTGATTCGCGGCGTCTGTGTGAGGCGGCGGGCTTCTGGGTGTCCTGGTTCCTGGTTCCGGTGAGGCAGGCGTCCTGTTGGGTATCCTTGATGGCGACTGGGTCCGCCCATCCTTTTGGAAGCCTCTTGTCTTCAATCATGTTGAAGACTCTTTCGGACCAGGCCAGGCATGTTTTCCAGTTCCATCCCGCTGCCATTTCCACTAGGTGCTCGGTGTGCTCGGCCATGGGGTCTGCCCACGATCGGAGGACTGAGGTGTCCTTCATCATACGATATAATGCGAAAATATATTCGTATCACATACTTTCACCTCGCCCGATGCTCCCCTTGAGATCTCCCCTTATTACAAACTTGTGAGGGAGAAGGGGTTTCCTACCTCTTCTTCTTCTCCCGTACAGGCCGTTGTTGTCCAGGATATCTTCTATGGTGGCTCGGTGGTGCGACTCGTCCTCGTCGGAAGATGGTGGGGAGCGCCTGCCCCTGCTTCGGCGTGTCTTGTGGCGGCGCTTGTCGTCCTTGTTGGCTCCTGCTGGATGGTCTCCATGACCTACGGTCCTCCTCGGACGAATGGCGGGAGTTACTTCTGCGTCTTCTATGTTTTGGTTGTCTGTGTTGATCGGTGCGTGAGGTGTAAGTGGACGTGGTGGTCAACTTTCTGCTGGATGACCGTCTTCTTTTGCAGTTGCTCGTCTCAATGGCGGCCATCCATTCCAGTACCGTCCGGTTCATCTCTGCTTGTTGTGCGAGGCTGTCCACCAAGGATTGTCGCAGTGGTGTTTTGGCTGTCCGTGTCCGTGGGGACGACCGCGGCGGTGTCTGCGGTGGCGTGCCTGTCCCGGGGTGTGGGTGGTCTGACTATGGCGGACTTGGGACTGGCGGGGTGCTGGGGCGGTGTCTGCGGCGTCTGCTATGCTCCGGGCACACGTGTTGGCGGTCTGCGTAGGTGCAGCGGCGGCGTGGCGGTGTTGGCGGCGCGGGGCATCCTGTTGAGTCAGGGTGGTGTCTGATGTGGCGTGGTGAACGAGCCGTACGGCTGTGGAGGCGTGGTGTCATGAAGAGGCGAGAAAGCTGGTGGTTGTCGTCGGTCCGGCGTCTGGAGTCGATGTGGCTGTGAGGTGTCTGGGTGGGTTTATATCTACCCGGAGCGGCGAGATCTCACGAGGGGAGGGTGAGATCGCGCGAGACGAGAGTGGGTCTCGGGGCCCTGGCAGGGGTTTTGTGGGTTTCGAGTTCGAATCCAGGTGGCACCACCCTCCCCGTAGTCCCCCGTTACCCATGTTGCCGAACAACATGTACAATGGCGGCAGAGAATGCCACACAATCCCCACTTAAATGTTACTTAAGGCTGCATAGTCTGATGAAGCATCAATATTTCAAAACCAAAACAATTATTTAGATTTTATTATATATATCTAACTTAGATACTGATGCACTTACTGCGATGCGACATAGAAGGGAATACTGAGGCAATTTAATAGAACAGCTACCAGGTTGGGGAAACACCTGAATTCAGAGTCCTATTGGTACAATCGGGTCCGTTGATGTAATCTAGTATGTTAATTGGTAGGCTTTACTATAGGAAAATGTGTTTTTGGCTATATCAAGTGAACCTGTATGATGGGGTGATCAATATTTATATTATTAGAAAGAGCCAAATCTGCTCTACTAATTAAATAAATATCAGCCACATTTGGTGTTTCATGTAAGAGTAATTAAGGATTGAATTTACATTAAAATAGAACGATGTATAGGGTCTTTGCCCCCCCCCCCACACACACACACACTTAGTGCGAGGGTGAGCAACAGAGCCCCCCCCCCCCCTCCTCTGCTTGCAAACAAGGGTGGGAGGGGGCTACCATGGTTACTAATTAAGAGAGGGTGTGGTTGGCCGACACACTGACATCAACACCAGCATCTCACCCCCCCCCCCCCCTGCACACATACCCCTCCTCACACCCATCCCTCACCCTGTACACATTTCTACTGATTGTGTGTCAGGGGTGGCCATCACACACTGGGTGCTCTGCCATAGTGCGTTGGCCCTACCCACACACACACACACACAGACACACAGACACAGGCACTGACCCAGCTGGATGAACCTGATTTCATCTTAGCAAGTGCTGACTGGTATCTGGAGAGGGCAGGAAGTGGGTGGTGGGTGGTGGGAAGGATAGAAAATGGGTTGGTTGGTGGCGAGGGGGGGGGGGTATGGAGTAGGGGGGGGGTACCATAATTTGTGTGTCTGCATACAGAAGTATTGTATCTATTTATCATCAAATATGATGCACCAATTAAATGACTATCAGCCACATTTGGTGTTTCATTTAAGAGTAATTAAGGATTGAATTTACATTAAGACAGAAGGATTTTTATGTATTGCACCTCATATCATGGTGGTATTGTTAAACTGGCAAAAAACATCTGGAGATTTTGTTTGGTCTGGATAGCAAGTGAGTGTGTGATGGGGAGGGGATGAAATGTCATATATACATACACCTATACATGCATAGATATATAGATGGGACCGATTTTAAATGGTTCATTTAGAGAGGTGGTCATGTAGGGATTTTTTTTTACCATTTAAAATCGGTCCCATATATATATATTTATTTATATATGCTCAAATGTGCATTATTTATTATGTTGACCCCCCATTAATAAATGGGGTGGGGGAACTTAACACTACCTTATATGTTGGGTGACAATGAAGACATATCCACATAACTATGTACATGCATTATATACACATCTGTTGTATTAAGTATCAAATTGGTGAGGAGTGCAACTTATTACTATTTTCTTATCTATAACTATGAAAGTAATTCATACTTGGACCATAGCATATGTGACTTAGCCAATTGAAGGGGGTGGGGTCAAATTAGCTAATCTGACCACCATAAATCAAACGAGGAAAGTTCTCCTCACGGTTCTCACAGCAGGTGGGCGGCGGACGCACGCGCACACCCTCACACACAAACACCGCCGACACCTGCCCCCTGACCACAGCTTAGTTACTCTGGGTTACCCTCCCCCCTCCCCACAGCCACACCACCCCCACCCCAATACCCCCCCCCCCCCCACACACACACAGCAGGAAGAAAAGTCAGAGGGTATGTGTGTATGTGGGGGTGGGGGAGTACTAGCTGTATGGGGAGCATTTCTGATGAGCGGGTGCAGGGTGTGTGTATGGTGCAGGGTGTGTGTATGGTGCAGGATGTGTGTACCCTACCCCCCCCCCTCCCATACACACACACTGCTGCTCTAGCTGACTGTGTGTCAGGGTGGTGGTGGGGAGGGTAGAACATTTATCCTGGATGTAGAGGTCGAGAAAATACAAACCTATTTGTTTCTAGGATAATTGAATATGAAACAAAGAAATGCACTACACTTTTAAGAATTGCGATGCCGACATCTTAAATTGACCACCAGTTGGCCCATTTTCGTGAGGCTGACTCTCTATATACATATATACATATATTATATATATATATATATAAGTATATACATATATACATGCAGAGATGTATGTATATGTATGTATATGTATGTATATGTATGTATATGTATGTATATGTATGTATATGTATGTATATGTATGTATATGTATGTATATGTATGTATATGTATGTATATGTATGTATATGTATATGTATGCATGTATGTATGCATGCATCCGTGCACACCTAGGGATTTCTTTGTTATTATTACAATTGTATTGTATGTGCGATCGTTTGGGACCATGGTTACTGATTTGGACATGGTGTGAGTGACCAAGGTTAGCACAGAACACACATTGTTGGAAGTGGTATTTTAGTTAATTAGAATATTTGTTAGGACAATTTGGTGGTGAATGATGGGATTGAGGAGTGCATGCATGCATGCATACATACATATACATACATACATACATATACATACATATACATACATATACATACATATACATACATATACATACATATACATACATATGCATACATATGCATACATATACATACATATACATACATATACATACACATACATACATACACATACATACACATACATATACATACATATACATAACTATATATACATACATAAATATTTTAATTATGATATTATACATGCATACATATATATATACATATATAAATCCAAATTGTAAACAATCTTACTAATTTTGTCATTGAAATAATTCCTTGAGACTTGGAATTCATCTATAGTTCTAGTTGAGAAGTGGGAGCTAGAAACATCAACACTGGAGGAGGACCCAAGGACTGCTTCTGATAACCCTCCCTCTCTACCCCCCCCCCCCCCCCCCCCCCACACACACACACTGTCATCACAGGTGTTCCCTGTCCACAATGTCAAGTCTCAGACTGGTGCTCTCCCCTTAGTTCTTGAACCTCCACACACACAGCCTCCTGCCAGGGTGGGTGTTGGATAGTTGAGGGCATGCAGGCTTAGATGTAAACACCCGCTAAGAGCGAAAATATACATAAATATGGATGTCTGCATGTATGTATGTATGTATGTATGTATGTATGTATGTATGTATGTATGTATGTATGTATGTATGTACGTATGTATGTATGTATGTATGTATGTATGCATGTATGTACATGCATATGTATATATGCACGTATGTATGTGCATGTATGTATGTCCTAACAAATATTTAATCAAATCAAATATAACCACCAGAAAGTTTGGTTTAACTGTCCCAGTCAGGCTGCTTCTGATACCCTCCCCCATACACACACACTACTCCTACTGATTGTGTGCCACTGCCAGGGGTGGCCTTCGCAAGTGTTCCTTGTGCATTGACCCTCCACACACACACTCCTACCAGTATCAGGGTGGGTGTGGGGTCACTGCAGGCTTGCTGGCTAAGATGTTTACACAAGCTATGCGCGAAAATACATACATATACATAAATATAGATGTTTGCATGTATGAATGTATATATGTATGTATGTATGTATGCATGCATGCATGCATGCATGTGTATGCATTCATGTGCACCCTGCCTCCATCATTCACTAGCAAATTGTCCTAACAAATATTGTAATTAAATAAAATATCACTTCCTACATGTGTGTTCTTCAACCCCCTCATCTTGTGGCTAAGATGTTTACACAAGCTATGCATGAAAATACACACATATACATAAAAATAGATGTTTGCATGTATGAATGTATATATATATATGTATGTATGTATGTATGTATGTATGTATGTATGTATTTATGTATGTATGTATGTATGCATGCATGCCTCCATCATTCACTAGCAAATTGTCATAACAAATATTGTAATTAAATAAAATATCACTTCCTACATGTGTGTTCTTCAACCCCCTCATCTGTGCTAACTTAGGTCACCCACACCCTGTCTTAATTAGTAACCATGGTAGCCCCTGGGGGAGAGGTGGTGGTGGGGGTGGGGATGGGGAGAGGAGGATGCACTCAGGGCTGACCAAGGGTTCAGTGACAGACACACAGCACACATTTAATGTAAATTCAATCCTTAGTTACTCTTAAATAAAACACCAAATGTAGCTGATAGTCACTTAATTGGTGAAGCAGGGTTGTCTCTTTCTAGTGATATCAATATTTATTACCCCAACAAACAGGTTCACTGGATATAGGTGATAACACATTTTCCTATAGTAAAGCCTACCAATTAACATACTAGATTACATCAACGGACCCGATTGTACCAACGGACTCTCAATTCAGGTGTTTCCCCAACCTGGCTACTGTGACTGCAGAGGCCTATGGTGTCAGAGCTTTTGCATGCAAAGGAAAGCTTGTTTTATTTAACGACGCCTCTAGAGCACATTGATTTTTATTATCAGCTATTGGACGTAAAATGTATGGTCATTCTGACATATTTCTTTGGAGGAAGCCCGCTGCTGACACATAGGCTACTCTTTCCGATAAGCAGCAAGGAGCCTTTTATATGCACGTTCCCACAGACAGGACATCACATACCACAGCCTTTGATGTACCAGTTGTGGACCACCAGTTGGAACGGAAAATAACCCAAACTGCAATAGGGTCCACTGAGCAGGATCGATCGGATGACCCACATCTTTACAGGTGGACACGCTACCGCCTGAGAGCGTCCCGCTCCGAGTTTTGGCATCGATGCCAAAACTAATTTGACATGTTAATACTTCAAATATCTCAAAAGTTAGCCATTCAAAATAAAAGTTGCTTCAAACTAAAAGTTAGGTAGTTTACACCAATCGGTTTAACATATTTATCTCAGAAAAATGACAGGAACTCAAAACCATCGGACTATGCAACTTTAAGACAAATAAATGCAACGGGCATAAAGTATCGGGTATTTTTTGTATATATATATTTGTTTATTGAGGCTGTATTTATACTGTCCATAGCATATAAGCCTGAGTATTCAGGCTTGTTTTCAATGCTGGCCAGTTGTAGTGTTGGTGTTATCTTATCATACAGTAGCTGCTGATAAGGTATTTGATTGCCTGCATTTCAGTAGCAGATAAATAGTTGGTTGGTATGGTTAGTAGCCTATGATAATTTTTTTTTATTTTCTTGGCATATATGTGTTTTATTTTTTCTACTCTTACTACTAGACTAGCCTACTCCTATTTACATATCATAGGCTTGTACATAGCTGTGTTGTGTGCTATCTGGCTACTTTTGGCATGGTTACCTTCCATTGGGCGTTCCGCTGGTGGGCTGTGACATATCACATGCCCCTTTGCAGTGCAGCTTAGTGGGTGTTTCCTAGCCTTATTTTGCACAGATATTTTTTGTATGTTTCTAGGTCAGGAATTTGTCATTCCTTTACCGTTTGGGAATTCCACACTTTGGCAGCCATTTCCAGCATGCTTCTCTCGTGAGCTTTTATTTGGCTTCTGATCTGCTTTAGTAGTGGCACATTATTTGCAGAGCAGAGCAATGCTACATTGACCAACATATTTAAAGTTGCATAGTCCGATGCTTGTGAGTTTCGGCCATGTTTTCTGAGATAAAGATATTAAATTGATTGTTATAATCCACCTTACTTTACTTTGTGGTAACTTTGATTCTAAATGACTAATTTTGGAGATATTTGAAGCACAAACATGTCAAATTAATTTTGTCAGGAATGCCAGAACTCTGATGCCATAGGCTTCAGCGGTAACAGGTTCTAGTAAATTGACTCAGTATTCCCTTCTATGGGGCAACACATGCTTACTAAGTACATTAATGTCTAAGTTAGATATGTGGGATCAAATCTAGATAATAGTTTTGGTTTTGAAAAGTTTATGCTTTTATTGGACTTAGCAACTTTAAAGAAAATGGGTGGCGGTAGAGCTATAAGAGTTATTAGAAGGAACGCAAGAGGATTAGTTGGTGGAGTTTTATGTCCTAGCACCCTCTAAGGTCATATAACGATGGGTACCGACTTGTGACAGTACACACTCATGGCAACTTTATAGTGCTGCTCATCTGGGAAATTAGGCCGTCAGTACCATGACCTGATATTCCACTGTCACATTATCAAGACACTAAGCCTACCAGTCCTTGCCCTGTCCTATTAATGCTGAGTGCCAGGCTAGGAAGTGACAAGTATCAGTGTTATAAGTCATTGTTTTGGCTCGACCGGGAACCGAACTCCCAACCACTAAGGGTAGATGGATAAGAAGCATTATTGCACAGGTGGCCACAGTGTACAAATGTGATGAAATAAACTATGGTTACCAATTAGCACAGGGTGTGGGTACTCGGGGCGAGCACTCTAGCTGTGGTGTCAGAGCATACAGGAGCTGGTGAACACGCAGACAGGAACATATTCACTGAATGCATGATACTTTTATTGGACTGAATTTGTACACAGTTACTACTTCAGCTGATATTTATTTTATAAAATGTATGGTACTTTTGGTAACAAACAGGATTTGCATGCAATCACTATTGCAACTGGTAGTAGTTTCATTTATGCACAATACTTCTATTGGACTGGATTTATACACAGTTACTACTACAGCTGATACTTCATTTATAAAATGTATAATACTTTTAGTAACAAACAGGATTTGCATGCTGTCACTGTGTATTTGAAAATAGGTATCTATATTTTGATAAATTTCTTTTAGAAAGTACAAAGGAAAAAGTGTTCAAAGACAATTCTAAACCCATGTAATACATACTCACTGAATGCATGATACTTTTATTGGACTGAATTTGTACACAGTTACTACTTCAGCTGATATTTAATTTATAAAATGTATGGTACTTTTGGTAACAAACAGGATTTGCATGCAATCAGCCCATAATTTCCGAATTGTGGTTGATCCGGCGGGGGAAGCCCAGGACGCACCCCTCCCTTCACCCGCGCAAGCGCCCTACCCCCCCCCTCCCTTCCCATGACCTGCATTCGGGCTCCAGCAAGACACCGAGCTTGTTCTTTTATGATACCCGTCTCCACCCACACACTCCTAGGATCCTTAGCATCGCAGGAGAGAAATATTAAAAAGGCACCCACGTTAAATAAGTATGCAGCGAACTCGACACGCCACGGTGCAGAGAGGTAGGCCGGTGAAGCGAGCAAGACGGAGACCGCCAACATCCCCGCGAGTCGATCAGAGCGACTTGGACGGCTCGCAAGATGGCGGCGCATCCCGGCAGCCCCCCACACCACCTACGCCGCCGGCGAGACAGTCTGCCCGCCCCAAGAAGCCCTCAGCGAAGGCCAAGCAGGCGGACGGCATGGTGAGGATCCAGGCATCGATCGACGCAATTGAGAAGCGATGGTCGGAACTGGAGAGACACGCCGCAAGCCAGAGACAAGAAATGGCGACTCAGAGGCAGGAGATAGCGGAGCAGAGCAGGGTGCTCGCGGAAGCCACCGCCACCCTAACTGCCGCCACCACGAAGGCGAGCCGAGGGGGACGTGACCGTTCCTCCTCGCCTCCACGCGCCTCCCCACGCCGCCCCAGGGTCGAATCGCCTCCAAGCTACCGACGCAGCAGAGCCAGAACACTCTCTCCGGCCTCCCCGAGCCCCGCCCCGCACCGAGACGGGAGCGAGCCCTAGCACCAAGCCGCGATGGACGGTACAGAAGCCCGGTGAGCGACTGGTCGTCCCCATTTCCACCCCCGCGGCCCCGCAGCAGACGCCACCGCGAGGAAGCCCCGGCCCGCCACCCCCGCCCCTCCGACTACCGACAACACGACCAGGACGCGTATGGAAGGGGCGCCCAGTCGTCGGCCGAGGAGGCGGTGCGCCTCATCGTCGCAGCCGCGGACGGCAAGGCAACAAGCAGGAAAAAGGTATTCCTGCTAAGTATCTCTTCCCATACGACCTGGTAGAAAGGGGGGATGAGGGCAAAGCAATTAAAAAGGGGGAGGTGACCCGGGAGGAATACACCCTGGGCCTGAAGCACCTCCAGTACCAATGAGCGTTTCCATCCTCGGCCTTGGAAGCTTTATCACACCACCAGGAAATGGTGGCGCAAGACAATTGTTCGCTGCCGTGGACGGTCGTACGTCGATACTCCGAGGAGATCTTCACTCGGATCGCGGACGGCCGCCTCACAGACGGATGGCGGGACTCGGCGGCCGTAAACGCCGTGAGGGTGGAAATAATCGCCATGGCGAGCCACCTCACGTCCGCCCCGGCCGCCTCAAGCGACTCCCAGCCGGGAAAAACCCAGCACCAGAAGGCTGGCCAGGAATCCCGTACCCAATACGACAGGTCGAGCATAGGAGCTCCCTGCCAAGCGTGGAATAAAGACCCCCAGACGTGCGACAAGGCAGCCAAAGGAGAATCCCATGGCTCGGGAGCCCAAAAAGTCACACATGTCTGCGGATATTGCGCGAATGTACGAAAAATAGTCACCAACCACTCGGAGGCGTCCTGTTATTCAAAAAAGGCGAGGGACAAAACCGGTAAGAGAACTCACTCGGATTTTTAGACGCCCGGCGGGAACCCACACCACCGCGACCCTGCCATAACACTGTAGACGACCCCCCTGCCTGCCCACTGACTAAACCGTTTGTTGACATCGTGTTGAAGCCACTCGGCTGGCCTCCCGGGCTCCCCGGCCCGCCCGGTGTTCCCGGGAACTCGCCTAATGATGTCACAGCCGCCGCTGGCTCCCGACCCGGCCACCCGTTAGCCCTTGTGTCATTGGGCTCGCTGGAACCAGCACGCCGCCGGCGGGGGGATTCCCCCGCGGCATCCCCGAGTGACGTCACGGGTTCCGCTGGTCCCGCGCGAGCCCCCGGGCACGCCGGCACAAGCGGACCGCCGCCGGCCACGCACCCTGGCTCGCCCCACCACGCCCACCCCCAGCTATCGTAGCTTCTCGGAGCAGGCACACGCCGCCCGGATCACCTCGACGCCGACCACAACAGCCGTCACCGCCTGCGGAATATGCGACGTGACTGACGCGGCCCACCCTGTCGGCCCGAGAGCAGCGGATCGGAGCGAGCCGGTGGATCAGGTGCTCGACCACACCCTTCAGCACTCCTGGACCCCCATGGCCGCCTGCGGCCCCTCCCGGGCCGAATACAAAGCGACCCTGGACGGCTTTTGGCCTCTCCTCTCAGGGGAGGGCTGGGCTAGGTACCCCGGCTATGCGGCAGCCTACGCCGCCGCCCGGGCCTCGGCCCTACCTAACTTCTTGGCCACCCGAGTCCCGGTCGAGTCGGAGCTAAACATCAAAGCATGGCGAGAGATGCTGCGCGGGCACCCGGACGCCACCCTGGGAGACCATCTCGAGTTCGGCTTCCCGGCGAATTACACTGCGCCGGGGCCTCCCACGCCGACCTTCCACAACCACCGCGAGGACCCGCCTACACCCACCATGTCACGGCGTACGCGTTGGAGGAGCTCCATCGGGGCGCCCTGCTGGGGCCCTTCGAGGTTCCCCCCTTCTCCCCCTGGGTACAATGCAGCCCAATTATGACACGCCCCAAGTCGACCCCCGGTAGGCACTGGATAATATTCGACCTCTCCTTCCCCCCGGGTCGGAGCGTGAACTCGGGCATACGCCGGAAGGAGTACCTAGGCCGCCCCCATCACTACACCCTCCAGGCGGTCTCGGACATTGGCAGGCAAATGACGCTGCGGGGCCGGGGGGCATTCTGCTGGTCGGCGGACGTCTCCCGGGCCTACAGGCAGCTGAGGGCGGACCCCCTCTCCGCCCCCCTCTTCGGCATCACTGTCGACAACAAGCTCTACCTTGACATAGCCCTCCCCTTCGGCTGCCGGACCTCGGGCGCGGCCTGCGTGCGCATAAGCAGGGCCATCTCGTGGATGCTCCGAGAGCGCGGCTTCTTCAGCCTCATCTATGTCAACGATTTCGTGGGCTGCGAGACCTCCTACCTGGACGCGATGCGGGCCTTCGACGCACTCCAAGACATCTGTGCCCGTCTCGGCGTGGCTCTCGCCCCCGATAAGTGCTGCCCTCCCGCCGTCCGGCTGGTCTGGCTGGGCATACACCTCGACACGGAGGCCATGGTGCTCCGCATCCCAGACGACAAACTGGGCGAGGTTCTGGTGGACTGCGAGCGCTGGATGGCCCGCCCCACCCTGATGTGGAAGGCCCTCCAGGGACTCGTCGGATGACTGGCGCACGTCAGCACATGCATCCCATCCGCCCGGAAGTTCATGTGTAGGATCCTCGCCAGCCTATGCGCCTCCCCCCTCTCGGGACAAACCGACGTCGACCCCGACCTGCGGCGCGATGTACAGTGGTTTCGCGACTACGCGCGGGAGGGGAACGGAGTGTGGCTCCTGCCCCCCCCCGTCTCCCCCAGCTGGGTCATTGAATGTGATTCGTGCCTTACCGGTGGGGGAGCTTTCTCCCAAGACTACTGCTACTCTGAGGCCTACAGCGACACCATGATCGCGGCCTTCCCCACGATCCACGAGCTCGAGGCCGTCAACCTCGTCATGGCGGTAAAGACCCTCGGCCCCCTGGCGGCTGCGAGCTCGTGGTCAACACAGACAACGCGGCCTCGGCCCTCGCCCTCGAATCCGGCCGGGCCTCCGACCCGACCGTGCGCCCGGGAGCTCTGACTGGCCGCTGCCCTGGGCTCCTTCTCGATCGTCATCCACCACAAGCCGGGCATCGAGTTGGTACTGGCGGACGCCCTCAGCCGGGCCCATTCCTCCCAGGCCGCCCTCCAAATAGTGCAGGATTACTGTCAGGACCTGGGTCTGAGTCGAATAAGAGTTTTGCACTACCCGGAGCTGCTCTCTAACCGCTTGTAACTCTCTCTTCCTACCCAGATTACGATCCGCGGGACCACGCGCACCTCATGACGCTGCACGCGGCCGCCCTCGCCCCTGGGACCTGGCGGAATCGAACCCGGCACGCGAGGAGGTACCTCGAATTCATGCTGGAGCGGGGCATCGACCATCTCCGCCCCCCCTCCCTTACGACGTGGGCCAGTTCATTGCCCAGCTTCACCGCAAGCTGCCCTCCCCCGCCTCGGTCGCCAATGTGATCTCGGGCGCACGCGCCTGGCTCCGGGAGGCGGGTGGTGACCCCGCCCCCTTTGACGCGCCCTTTGTGCTGCGCGTTCGCCGGGGGGGGGGGGGGGGGAAGCGGCTCTTCGCCGCCCCGGTCAAGAGGGCTCTCGCCATCACCCCTGCCATGATGCCCATCATCTACAACCACATGAGGTCCCTCGGACATCCTGGAGTTGCCCCTTGGGCCGCAGTCGTCCTCGCCTACTTCACCTTCTTGAGGCAGTCGAACCTCCTCTCGCCCTCCCATGCCCCCTGGGGCGGTCGACACACCCTCCGCCGTGATGACGTCCGGCACGCCCCGGGAGGCCTAAGGGTCATGGTGTCCTCCTCCAAGACTATCCGCTCCGCCGCCCAGGCGGTTTCCCTCTAGGTCCCCGCCCTTCTCGGATCACCCCTGTGTCCGGTCCGGGGCTGGGACCAGGCGGTCACCCTCGTCCCGGCTGCCGGGGATGCGCCGGCCTTCCTAGCCCGCAAGAACACTGCCCTCACAGCCCACGACATCACGCCCCTGCTCCGCGCCGCACTCGACGCGGCCGGGATCCCTGATGCCACAAGATATACCCTGCACGGCCTGAGCAGGGGCACGGCCCAGGCCTGCGCGGCCAGGGGCGTGGACCTGTTGGCCATAATGGCCCAGGGGACCTGGGAGTCTGATGCCGTCCACGCCTACGTCCCCAGGCAGGTGACGGCGGTCGCCCCGAGAGCCCTAGCCCTTTGTTTTGGGTCGGCTCCCGGGCCTACCTCCTCAGGCTCCCAGGTTCCCCATACACCATCCTCAGATATTGATCAGGTTGACTAAGAACATTTCACCTCGACTCAGATTGTTGAACTTTTACCTGTACCACCTTGTTTCCAGAAATAAGACCCTTCCTTTCCTCCCACGCTTGTCTCGGTCTTCCTCTGTCCGGATCAGCCCATAATTTCAGAATTGTGGTTGATCCGGCGGGTGAAGCCCGGGACGCACCCCTCCCTTCGCCCGCGCAAGCACCCTACCCCCCCCCCCTCCCTTCCCATGACCTGCATTCGGGCTCCAGCAAGATACCGAGCTTGTTCTTCCACGCCCACCCACCCTCTTTTTTATTTGCCACTACGTGGGGGTCGGCTCCCAGGCCTACCTCCTCAGGCTCCCAGGTCCCCCTTACACCATCCTCAGATATTGATCAGGTTGACTAAGAACATTTCACCTCGACTCAGATTGTTGAACTTTTACCTGTACCACCTTGTTTCCAGAAATAAAACCCTTCCTTTCCTCCCACGCCTGTCTCGGTCTTCCTCTGTCCGGATCACTATTGCAACTGGTAGTAGTTTCATTTATGCACGATACTTCTATTGGACTGGATTTATACACAGTTACTACTACAGCTGATACTTCATTTATAAAATGCATAATACTTTTAGTAACAAACAGGATTTGCATGCTGTCACTGTGTATTTGAAAATAGGTATTTATATTTTGATATATTTCTTTTACAAAGAAAAAAGGAAAAAGTGTTTAAAGACAATTCTAAACCCATGTAATAGATACTCACTGAATGCATGATACTTTTATTGGACTGAATTTGTACACAGTTACTACTACAGCTGATATTTAATTTATAAAATGTATGGTACTTTTGGTAACAAACAGGATGTGCATGCAGTCACTATTACAACTGATAGTAGATTCATTTATGCATGATACTTCTATTGGACTGGATTTGTACAGTTACTACTACAGCTGATACTTCATTTATAAAATGTATAATACTTTTAGTAACAAACAGGATTTGCATGCAGTCACTATTACAACTGATGGTAGTGTTAAGGAGTTGTACTTTACGGACGGAAGACCAGTGCTCTGACGCTGACAAGAGATATTATTCGATGAATAAATACTTGAAGAAAAAAAACTCCCCAAAAAACCTGGTATATTATCTAACGTCAAATATATGACTAGACAATATTTACCCGCAATCAACATTTGAAGCAAATGTACGGTGAGAATAACATGAAGTTTGATGAGCAGCAGGCGCTTGGAATTTTATGCAGCCATCCTTGAATTCCTTTATGTCTGTGTAGCATCGCCTGACATTATGGTGAATGTAAATCAATAGCTCTTTGAACAATTTGTTTAGCAGTATCCAATGTCAAATACACTTTCGTAAATAGCCAACAACGCCTTTCCTCTGACTTTGTCTAGCCGTTTATTTTAAATCAGGTATGTGCTGTTTTGTTCACTTTATCCTCTTTATACTTACCCCCCCCCCTTCTCCCCCCTCCCCTCAGCCTCCCAACCCCTTCCACCACCAACAACCTTCACTTCTGTACATTGCAACAGGTGGCAGTACTGACGCATCAAACAGTTTAGACTATCATGCGTTCAATCGCATAAGACATGAGGCTGGACAGACCTTGACACCTCCCTCAGAAAGAGAGAGAGGGAAAGAGAGAAAGAAAGAGAGAGTGAGAGAGAGAAAGAGGGAGAGAGAAAGAGGGAGAGGTAGAGAGAAAGAGATAAAGAAAGAGAGAGTGCAAGAGAGAGAGGTAGAAAGAGGGAGAGCGAAATAGGGAGAGAGGGGGAGAGAGAAAGAGGGAGATAGAGGGGAGAGAGAGAGAAGAGGGAGAGAGGGGGAGAGAGAAAGATGGAGATAGAGGGGGAGAGAGAGGGAGAGAGAAAGAGGGGGAGAGAGGGGGAGAGAGAAAGGAGAGAGAGGGGGGAGAGAGGGAGAGAGAAAGAAGGAGAGAGACGGGGGAGAGAGAGGGAGGGCGAAAGAGGGAGAGAGAGGGGGAGAGAGAGGGAGAGAGAAAGAGGGAGAGAGAAAGAGGGGGAGAGAGAAAGAGGGAGAGAGAAAGAGGGAGAGAGAGGGGAGAGAGAAAGAGGGAGAGAGAAAGAGGGGGAGAGAAAGGAGGAGGGAGAGAAAGAGGGGGACAGAGAAAACGGGAGAGAGACAGGGGGGCGAGAGAAAAAGAGAGAGGGAGAGAAAGAGAGAGAGGGGCAGAAAGAGGAAGAGGTAGAGAGAACACATATCATTTCACACTGATTGCAATATTGCTTATTTTCCTGAGTCAGCACATTTGAATTCACCTTTCAAAACCATCATCATCATCATCATCATGCTGTCGGTCACGATGCGACAAGGACTGCTTTCATTACTTGACTGCCGCTCTCCATTTAGCTCTCTGCTGTGAGAGTGATGTCCATGAGTCAGTCTTAATGTCTCTCAGCTTCAGGTTTCTCTTGATGGTATCCTTGAACCAGACACAGTTGAGAATAGATACATTTCATGAAAGCTGCCTGCAAAAGTGTTGAAGTGCTGCTGGCTTTTGCAAGTTACCAGCGACACTCTCTTGGGGAGCAAATAGAGGTTTCACACCGGCAAGAACATGTCAAGACAGGGGCAAAACTATTGGTCCCTGCAGTGGCTGGTCGGGAGATGTTGGGAGTTCAATACATCAACCGCCCTTAATGCTGCCACAGTGACATGGTTTTCTGTTTAGGGTTTGCTCCCTTAGCCTTCGGTTCTGTCAAGAACCTGTACCACAAGCCAGTGGTTTACAACTCTGCAGGGCAGGGGTGTCAAACTCCCTGAGGTGTTGCAATACCTGCATACTCACAAAACCACCCTTGGACAAATCAGGTGTCCATGGTTGCCAAGGAGATAAACTGCTTTATATCACTATGTATTAAAATGTGTCAAAGTGTTGCGACATCGGGTCAAAGGTTGCCGGACGAATGGACATGAAACAGACGTGAAACAGACATGAAACTGACATGAATGGAAAGCCAAAGGACAAAACAAACTCAAACCAGACAAGAACCGTAGCGGTCAATCTGGCGGCATCCATTCATAGTTTTGTGCATGTTCAAAACTTGTATGGACACAAACCGGACTTTGTTCGGTTTGTGTCAGTTTCCCCCAATCCGGTGATGTGTGACAGGGCCTTTAGGGAGCATGCAAATAGCTATCTTATGTGAAATAATATATTGCGCAATGGCTATAAATAATGGTTTTATACGCATTGATTCTAAAACAGTCAACAGTTATAGAACTTGTGGTTGACATTCGCAGGTCAGTTGCTATGGCAATTGGGGTTGGTTGTTGGAGCTTTATTTTCTGGCAATATCTAAAGTTATATCAGGATGGGTACCGACTTGTGACAGTGCACACTCATGGTGACTTAATAGTGCTGCCCCCCTGGGAAATCAGGCCACCTGCACCATGAACCAATATCCTACTCGCTTGCATTATTCTGACACTGAGCTAACCAGTACTTGCCCTATCATATAAATGCCGAGTGCCAGGCTAAGTAGTGACAAGTATCAATATATTCAATTCAATTCAATTCAATTCTTTATTTCAGACTCAGGATTATGGTAGTTACATAATTCGGTCCATAGTAGGTAGATATAAAAATTAATGTAAATAGGATATAAGTAATAGTATGAATACTACCATACTAACCAATATCAAAATGTTGGTCTACATACAGTAGTTTGTACCAATGCCTCCATATGGCAGATGTAAATCTGAGATCACTCTCTTCTATTTTTACAAGTCCCTGTATTATAACATTTTCTGACTTGTCAAGTCTAGTAATAAATTTGAATGTTAGATTCCTGATAACAGCCTGGAAGGCTGGCACATCAATATTGGCAAACAGCTGACTAGCACTGTGATACCTAGGTAGCCGGAGAGTAATAACCTCATAATGTCATTATATGCTACATTCAGTTTTCTAATGCTATACATTCTATAGTTCCACCAAATCTGGGCAGTATACAAGGGAGTACAGAAAGTTCTAAATAAATTTACCTTCACATCAGCTGTACACATATGAAATTTCCTGATGAGCATATTTCCCTGAGCATATAACTTGCGACACTGTCTATTAATATCCCTGTCATCTCTAAAGTCATCGGTCATAAAGTGTCCTAAGTACTTGACTTCAGTAGAGATTGACAGGGGAGCACCAGTTAACATAAAATCAGGAAACACAGTATCCTTGTCATATTTTGATCGAATGATCATAACCATACTTTTAATAGCATTGTATTTGATATCAGCTTCTATGCCATATTCAGAGCATATATTGAGTAGCATTTGCAGTCCACTGCTATATGGTGAGAATATTACCAAATCATCGGCATACATGAGATGATTTAGAAGTAATAATCCATTAATACATCCAGTTTTACACTGATTTAACCTTTTCGACAGGTCATCCATATAAATATTAAATAAATAGGGGGACAATATCCCTCCCTGACGTACACCATTACTGACTTGGATGGGTTCTGACATGGCATCACCCCACCTGACTACCATTGATTGGTGCGAATACCAAAATATTAATATCCTGATGAGATAGCCTGGAGTACCACGCTGCACTAGTTTTTCAAACAGTTTTGCATGATTCACTCTATCAAATGCCTTAGAGGCATCAAGAAAACACAAAAACATAGTAGAATTTAAACTATGATACTTCTGTATAATCTCCTTAAGAGCATAAATGCACATATCTGTCCCATGCTTCCGCTTGAAGCCATATTGATTATCATCTGTTTTTAAATACAACTCCAGTCTATCTAGCAGTACATTTTCAAATATTTTTGACAAAATACTAGCAAGTGCTATAGGTCTATAATTATCCTTACTGTTAATCCTTCCCATTTTGTCCTTAATTACTGGTACAAGAATAACAGAGATCATAGTATCAGGCAGAGTTCCATGTATGAGAAAGCCTGTGAGGCACATAGCTAACATGGAAAAGACTCTTGAGCTGGCATATTTGAGATGCTCTGCATAAATACTGTCAGCACCACAAGTCATTGGTTTGATGAGATCGGGAACCGAACTCCCGAACTTCCGCACGTGAGGCCCGCGCTTCACCAATTTGGCCATCGCGCCCGGTATCTGACAACTGTGCAGTTAGTGTTTGTGAATACTCATGGCCAGAAAGAATACAATAATCACACAGAGGGAAGTGCCCTGATTTGTGGACACTGCGAAGGGCTACGGATAGCAACACTGGAGACGACACCACGTGACCTCCTGAAGTAAGACGATCCCGATAAATAACCGCGATGGACTGACGGGGTCTTAATTGGCAATCGCCTCATCACTTCCGCCATTGAGAGTCCGGCCTTTAAGGTAATAGTGATATTGTGTGGGATGAGATCTTCACTGGGACGCCCATCCTGATATGACCTTAGATGTTGCTAGGACATAAAACGAAAACAAACAAACAAACATCACTGGGACGTACATTAAAATTGCCAACTCTGGCTTCTTATATATATTTTTTTCTTTTTTACTAAATGTATTTTATTCAGCGAATAATGTCTTTTGTCAGCGCCAGAGCACTGGTCTTCCAGCCGTTCACTACAATTTGTTGGTACATAAATGACAATATCAGTTGCAATAATAACCAAATGAAAAACCTGTTCGATAATAGAAACATAATATAAATTGACTATTCGTTGTAATAGTAACTGCATACAATTCCAGTTCAACATATGTATTATGCACTTGGTGACCATGCATCAATAAATGTACAAGATGATTCTAGAATTGTCTTTAAGCACTTCTTTCTTCCTTTGCTTTCTTTCTTCTTTTTTTCAAAAAGATATAACATATCTCCAAAGCACATATATATATTATATTGTAAATATGCAAATCAGTGGATCCAATCACCAATACCAAATGCGAGAAACCTGCCTATTTTTTAATCCCATCACAAGTGTTCTGTATTGTGTGGCCTAATGATGGGATCGGAAGTCTGAGATTGCAGTGGGGACTTACATCAGACAGGTTTTATGTCAATTTATAGGAAAATGTTAGATAATAGGTTTTGAAAGAAGGTGTAGTAGGGGTGGGAAGGGGATGTGTGCATATGTAAGATTCACAGCGGTGGCTGATGGACCAATTTGAAAAGGGGCTCAAGTCAATGCCTTATCATCTGGTCATGTGATTATACCATGTATTTCTTATAGGGGTATTTTATGGAACTTAATGATTTAGAATGGATTATTTGAACTTGAATCCAGTAGGTCAGGATTGGTCTGTCCATGCCTGACACAAATGGTTTTTTTGTATTTAATGACGCCTCTAGAGCACATTGATTTTTATCATTGTCTATTGGACGTCAAAGATATGGTCATTCTGACATATTTGTTTAGAGGAAACCCGCTGCCACCACATAAGCAGCAAGGGGTCTTTTATATGCATTTTCCCACAGACAGGATAGCACATACCACAGCCTTTGATGAACCAGTTGGGGACCACTGGTTGGAACAGAAAATAGCCCCAACTGCAAATGGGTCTCCTCGGCAGGATCGATCGGATAACCCACACCTTCACAGATGGACACTCTACTGCCTGAGCTATGTCCCGCTCCACTGTCCAAGCCTGAATAGACTACCTCGATATTAGATAGAGCGCCGGCCTCACATACGGGAGATAAGGAGTTCGGTCATGGTGGAGTCAAACCAAAGACTTGAATATCTATACTCACATAATGAAATACATCGCTCAGATAATTATATATACAAAGACTCTGACAGGTTGTGTACTCCCAATACGAATAGTGATGATGTTAGATAACAGAAATAGCTGAAAAGAGAACAGAGATAAGCTAAATGAGAAACTAGTAGCTTTAGATAACTGGTGTAACTCCAACAAGATTTCCATATACCACAAGAAGTCGAAGGTCCTAGTGTTTGGCAGGGGGAAAATCGACTATGGCAATGAGGAGCCAATCATTTTGAGAGGAAATGTTCTTGATTATCAGACCAACTACAGATATTTTGGGATGAATCTTGATAGGAAACTAAACTACAATGATAACATAAAAGAAGTTATCAAGAAGACAAACCACAAAATCTGGATATTAGCGAATATCAGAAAATACCTAACTACAAATATGGCTATTAAAATCTATAAAGGTATGATACTACCATACTTTGACTATGGTGATGTAATATATATGGGGTAACACAAATATGTTGGATAAACTACAAAGACTACAAAATAGAGCACTTAAGATATGTCTGAAGTTGGAACATAGACACCCAACTGATGATCTCCATAGGAAAGGAGAAAAGCACATCTCAAAATAGCAGCATTCAGGGAGACAAGGAAGCCTGGGAGGGTGCAGGTAACAAAAAAGACAACAAGAGGTAGTGATGGCCCCAGACTGATAAGAAACAGAGCCAAAAACAGATCATATGAGAGGAGTACTGAGTACATGAAGGCAAGGGAATGGAATACACTGGGAGTAGAAGAAAGAAGTACAGGGACAATAGAAACATAACAAAAATTAATCAAACGAGAGCTAAATGCACTGCTAGACTAATGACAACAACTAATAAAATGAATTAAAAAAGAAAAAGAGATAAATAAATAGAAAATACACTGATAATTAAAGCAAAGTTTTACATACAAAAGGTAAACTTTAAACTTAAAATCAAAACCTAATCACCACTAACACAGCAAGGTGAAGACATTTAGAGAAATTAACTATTGGTAACGAAACAATTATCCGATGTTGAACGAACAAACTCACAGAGGTTTGGGGGATGTGGGAGAATGCTTACAAACAGAGAAAGAATGCATGCAGTAGTTAGCTACACAACAACTGAAAGTGATAAAAAGAAGGGGAGTCACAAGACTATTACTGTCTAGAGGCGAAAACAAGTCATTAGACTTAACTGTTATGGGCAGCATAAATACACCCATCACAACAACAAAAAGTTACATGAGGTACATTTTAACTCATCAACTTTGTAGTGCCCATTATTGACAGGTCTATGCAGCGGAGATATCAAAAATTGGTTAGGGCCTACCATATTAAGCTAAGATTTGATATATGCGCTATGCGAATGTGGCAAGAAATCGAAAAGCATGTAAAGGCACTGTAGTGCTTCCATACATCCAAATGCGATTGCAAATGCGAATGTGGCAAATGGATCGACCCATGGACCGATCGGTTCGAATGCGAATACTGCTGCGTTTGCCATAAAAAACAATAGTAACTTTGACCTTCCTTCACAAATTTGGAGCAAAAAACCCCAAAAATGTCATGGGTATGTTTTTTGGTTTGTTTGTTTAACGACCCCCAAGCACAAAAAGCAAACATTAGCTATTGGGGTTTGGCATATATCTACGCCACATATACCGCATTCGCATAAATGGAATCTTAGCTTCAGGCGAGCCGGCAGATAAGTCAGTCAATTTTTTACCCCAGAATTCTTTCCTCCGGCATATATGCGCAACAAATAAGTTGAAGTCTACTTTGGGCATAACTAAATTGACTTTCAGATTTTATTACCAGCCACAAGTTTGTATGGTGGTGTTCTCTGTGGCGGAGTGGTTAGAGTGTTTGACTTTTTTCTAGGTCGGACTCCTAATCTGAAGGTTGGTGGTTCGATTCCCCATGCCCCCATCTCTGCCAATTTGGATTTCCACTGCTGTGTATAACTTACAGCGCCATCAAAGGCCAGTTGCTCTCATACCATGTCTATGTGGTGCGGGAGGTTAAAAATCCCTTGGGTCGGTAAAAGTGTAGACTCGGGCTTTCTATCGACAAACTGTCTAATGGTGAAAACAAGTCTATTCAGACTTATCCATGATAGGCAGTATAAATCTTCAAAAAGACAAGAATAACATTGAATACATCTATGTTACTATGGCTATAACGAAATTAATAAATACATATAAATGAAAACAAATCATGAAAGAAAGCTATATCCTGTAACGCAACGTTGCTATTGAATCTGGTCATAATTAGAATTGAAGGAACGTAACTTAAATAACAAACATGCCATGCTCACAAAGAATGCAAGTCGGAACAGATTTCCTTCAGCTGGTAGTAATTATGACGCGCATAGAAGTCGAGGGGCTTCTGAAAACTTTTTATTTTTCAAAACAATATCGACAAAGCCACAAGTTTGTATGGTTATGTCTCGAAATGGTTTATACTCGGCATCCTTTTAAATATTTGAAATGTCACCATAGTAATACACAGTTCCATGACCCGTATGTGTAGGTTAAATAGTCCCATTTTGAGATCATAACCCTGAGGGACCGCAAAATCTGACATTTAACTCACGTTCACCCCTCAGTTGGTAATATAGTTAACAAAGCCAATCCTGTGATGCTTATGCCGTCATGAGAATGACGACTAAAATATAAATCTACTCTTACCAATGCAACAACCAGGGGATATTACTGAGCTACCATAAGTTCACACACACACCATCAGTGACCTAGTTAAATAGATGAGTAATTACAAGATTGATATAATAACTACATTTTTTTTTAGAAGAGGATGTGTGTGAAAAAAAAACCTAAAATACACCTAGATCAGTTTTGGAGGAGAGCCTCAATTGGCAAACTATTGCAAGAATTGTAGTTATTCAATTATGCTCTTCCAACAGAATTTCTTGGAGCCACCTAGCGGGTTCCAGCAGAACCAACGATAAATTTCCACAGAACCGCACATTTCCCCCAATAGGATTGGCAGTCAGGTAATCACATACAAATGCCAGAAGTCAGGTTATAACTGTCCTTAGTGTGGTTGTGTTATTGCCCATGCCAAACTCTTGGTTTGTGGTTTAGGTTCCAGCAAAATATAAGAATGGGATTCAGGCGAACCGATTTCTGTCATACACATTGGCATTTTGCGAACATTAATCGGTGAATATAAAAAGAAAATCCAGAGAAATCGCACAGATCTTTCATCCTTGTGTATGTATTACAGAATAACATAGTTAGCGTTGATGATATTAGCACAATTTGAAAACGGCAAATCAATGTAGTCTACAGGGATGAAAGAGGTCTCAAGCAAAAAACGCGGAAAACAACTGACACTGACGATGAATTTCAGCAAAAACGCGGATCTCCTCCCACAGACTCAGCACTGTCAGGGAATCGCGGAAAAATGCCGGAAGTCAGGTTTCAACTCTCCTTTTATCATTGTGTTATCACCTATACCTAGAACGGATTCAAAGTACCCAACTGTTGTCATATACATCCCGATTCCTTGGAATTTTGTTTAACGTTAGTAGAAATCCGCGAAAGCGCGGAGATCTTTAATCCCGGAGTCTTATCTCTGGAACATTTGATAATCAGTTTAATGCTGATAAAGTGGTAAACCTCATTAATATTTTTTATTTTTTCTTGAAGATTTATTGTGAATCATCACAGCCAGCAATATTGTTGTTACGAACAAGCCATGTTCTTAGTACATATTAAAGTTGCATGGTCCGATGGCATATGAATATTTGTCTTATTTTTTAGATAAATATATCAAATTGATCATTACGAGCTACTAATCATTAGTCCGGAGTGATTTTGATTTAAGATGATTAGTTTTGAAGTAATTTGAGCTGAAAGAACCAAAATTAATTTCGACAAGCTTGCCAAAAGTCCTGTTGCTATGACCTAGATGGTCATCTCGCGGTGACCACGTGATGTGAGATGACCTACTAATCCTGGAACCTAACAGGGCTGTAGGTAGGTATTTCTGTCTGGGTTTACACAGTGTGCTTAATAAAAATCTAAGCAGAATTAAATAATTTCATAATATACAGAAATATGTAATGCTTATATTGATTTTTTTAAAGTAATTCACAGCCATGCTTTATTCACTGGATAATTAGGCTACAATATTTGTGTGGCATCCAGACACCACTGGTTACATCTGTGATGGAAATTTGTAATGTTATTCTGAAGACATCAACAACAATTTAAAAAGAGTTCTTAGTACATATTAACCCACTTCATTTGAGAATTGAGTGAGTGAGTGAGTGAGTGAGTGCAGGTCTATGACACCATATCTGCAACATAAATGGTTGTACTCGTGACATGAGAAGGACAACTCCAACACTTTACCGTATATTGTTCCTATCCAGCACCTTACTAATTAACTTCATGACAAGATAATTAAGCATCTCACACTGAGACACTGGTCATCTTTCACGCCAGTGCTGGTAATGAAATGTGTCACACCATGATCGGTTCTCACACCATATCACATTGAGCAATCATGTTAGTCTTGTTCTAATAAGGGTATTCCGAGTTTTGCTGGTCCCCGAAGCGGAGACCCAACATGCTAGGTCGCAGCTTCAGCTCATATGGCACAAGTCGGTGGGGGAGGGTAGAGGGGAGGGAAATGGAGGGGAGGGGAGTGGAGGGGAAGGAAGAGGAGGGGAATGAAGAGGAAGGAACGGGACGAGAGGGGATTTGTTGTTTAACGTCCTAGCAACATCTAAGGTCATATCAGGACGGGTACCGACTTGTGACAGTGCGCACTCATGGCGACTTTATAGTGCTGCCCCCCTGGAAGACCAAGCCACCAGCACCATGACCTGATATCCCACTCAGTCACATTATCCTGACACTGAGGTTTGACTCGACCAGGGTTCGAACCCAAGACCGCACGATCTACCCACACGGGAGACGGAAGCTCTAACTCATTCGGCCATCCCGTCGGGTCACGAGAGGGGATGAATACACATTTACGAATTGGTATTCTATCTAATTTAAAAAATAATTTCACTGAAATCTACATTAGAAAAACAAATGTACAAGGCCAGGTGCAAAGTAAGCTTAAAGTATGGGGTCCATAGTGAAGGACGGGGCTGTGAGTGGCACCAACCCCTACTTCCGGTGTGTAAGATGAAGCTGCGACCAGGGCCGCGAGCAGGGTCCGTCTCGGAGGCGCCTCGGCGACGTCTCGCCGATGCTTTTTGGTCTATTTGCATTCAGGGTCCGTCTTGGCGACGCCTCCCTTTTCAGATAGGAGACAAAAAGCGCTTCGAAAATGGCCACCACATGCAGTGGTTTCATCCAATCAGAGCGCAGCATTTCGATTGCAAATGGCCGCCACCTATGGGGGCGGCCATTTTCGAGACAAGAAAATGCGTTTGTGGTTCAGACTAGCGTGACGTCACGGGCGCCTCCGAGACGGACCCTGAACGCGGCCATGGCATGATGGGTCGTAGCTTCAGGCCTTCCCAATGGACCAGAGGAACTCGGAACACCCGTATTGCATCATGAGATACACATTAGTTTTTAAATATCAACATAAATAACTTCAAGCTGTACACGAGTTTTAAATGTGAACACATGGCTAACTTTAAGCTTCATATACTAGTTTTAAAATGCCAAAGGAAACATGGTATATGACTATAAATACACCCTGGTTATATATTTCCAAAGGAATTTCAAACAGACGGGTCGACCTGCTTTCATTTCCATTTGGTTTTCCTTTGGTGGGTTAGCTTTGGCATTTTAAAGTTTATTTTACAAACATTTTCCCACAAATTAGGCCACAAAATAAAAGGGGTGGCCCTTAGTAAACTTCGTCAAGGTGAGGTCATTGTGATACAATTTTCAAACTAGGAATATGAAAGCTTAATCCTCCCAGAAAGGACATGGAGGTCAAACATCTGAGTGACCTACTTAATGACCTTCATTTGGATACACTAAAGTCCCCTTTTACAACATGCAAAATAACAGTTTGACCAACAGAGGAAAAAAACAATGATCGTCTGCCACCCCTATATATATACAGTGTAAATGTCGTCTGCCGATCGTCCTTTTGAAATAAAAATCAGGGTGGGGCGAGCATTTTTGTTTTTTCAGTATTTCAGTCTTAACTCCCCTATCTATTTCTCACTCTACACAGCCTTTCCATCTAACGTTTTATTAAAAAATTAAAAATTTAGGGACGGGCGATTTTTAATTCTTTGCCTAAGGGTGACAAGCAATACCTACATTAAATTAATTAAACAATGACTTACATTATCTCCATACTTAGTGACAGCAGACGACCATTTAACATTCACTTTCTTTACTCTTCGACATCACATTCTTTTTTTTCGCGATAATACTGGAAATGGTTCGTATTTAGCTGAGATCTCACAGCACATGTATCACATTTAGGTGCAACCAATTTCTCCAAATCCACAATATCACCACATTCTTCAGACTGGTTACAGCCATAGCGGAGATCAATGAATTCAATACCCTGAGTCACCATTTAATTGAAAATAACTTGTGCCCCCAGAAAAGTTCACAAACAAAAACCTGAAAATTGTAGCCGTTATTTTATACAGATATGTTTCGGGTTTTGTTAAATCACGACAACCTGCCAAACATATTCCATTGCTGCTTATTTCACTACATAAGAATATCACAAAACACCAGAAGAATTGCGTTTAATATCACTGGTACTTGATAGTCGGCGAGATGTTCTACTTCAGACCCAAAAGTTAGCATTCGAAGAGACCAGTTCAATTTGTCTTCATTGCGCCTTCTGTGTGACAGACCCCACTTACATGAAATAGGTTTCCGGAGGATGTAAGTTAAGCGGCATTTCGTGAACAATTTTAATTTGTCCTCAGATTGATTGATTGGTGGTTTCGTAACACCGTGTCAGCAGCATAGGCCATATTCATGGCGAGCATTGTTAGTTTTTTTATTCAACCATCGCTTTTACATGTAAAAGCATACAATTAATTATGTGTCAACAGACACTTACTGAAATAATTTGTCCTCAACACTTACAGTACCTTTTTATTTTAATGGTAAATGAAATATCGCTATCCATCAACTAGTTTAACCAAATTGCAAATATGTCATACTATGATTTTATTGCACAATGCCTTAGGACTCATTTTCATTATTACGGGTACTATTATAATAATTATTATTCACTGCTTTTCAAAACTCAACAATAATTTTCAGCCTCAACAGATGCTTGGGTGTTGGAGTTTTACGTCCTGGCAACATCTAAGGTCATATCAGGATGGGTACGGACTTGCGCACTCATTGCAACTTTATAGTGCTGCCCCACTGGGAAATTACCCCACTCAGTCACATTATCCTGACACTGAGCTAATCAGTCCTTGTCCTATCCTATTAATGCCGAGCGCCAGGCTAGGAAGCGACAAGTATCAATTTGAAAGTCATTGGTTTGACTGGACCGGGAATCCCAACTCCGACCTTCGCATGCGAGGCCCACACTCTACTGATTCAGCCCCCGTGCCCAGTTCAGGGAAATAAATGTCTTCCAGGAGAATAACTATAAAAAATACTAGATACCCTCCGCAATTACGAGCTTATATCACCACTTATCTTTCCCACACAGAAAGAAAACTCCCCAAACAAAACAAAAACACCCTGCAACTCATATACACATAACCTTCAGTACACATTGCCTGCAACTTCTGGTTTCTGGATGCAACTTTAATCTGCCAGATGCTGCTTTACGCTCCCGGATGCCACTTTATTCCTCCTGGATGCTGCTTTACCGGATGCCACATTACTCCCCCGGATGCCGCTTTACTCTGACAGATGCTGTTTTACTCTCCCAGATGCTGCTTTACCGGATGCCACTTTACTCTCTCGGATGTTGCTCTACTCTCCCAGATGCTGCTTTACCAGATGCCACTTTACTCTTCTGGATGCTGCGTTACCCTCCCAGATGTTTTACCGAATGCCACTTACTCTCCAGGCCACCACTTTACTAACCCAGATGCCGCTTTACTCTCCCAGATGTTGCTTTACTCTATCGAATGCCCTTGGAGAGCATGCTCAGCTTGTCATTGGTTGTCGTCGCTATGGCAGACCGCTTCTTCTCGGCGGGTTCAAACAACTTCCACAGCCGGATTGTCTCATCTGCTGCAGCGCTTGCAATGAAGGACCCATCTGGAGAGGCGGCAAGAGACAGGATACGCTCCGTGTGTCCAGTGAGATTAGCCTGCGAGTGAAAAAGCCAGAAAATGAACAGAATAAAATTGCAATAATATTCATTGATTAAGCAGGAGAAATTTCAATAACACATTCCACTGCTCCTTGTACTGTGTTGGAAAAGTTTGCCAATTACAGCTGCGCTGGTGAGTGTGTCTGCACCTACAGTGGTTCACTGGGAATTTAGTCACAATCGCAGATCTCTCAGAAATGTCACCGGACGCGGTGGCCGAATCGGTAGAGCGCAGGGCTCCCGTGTGGGAGGTCAGGAGTCGAATCAAACCAATGACTTATGGTGTTAGCGGCCTGATTTCCCAGTGGGGCAGCACTATAAAGTCACCGTAACTGTGCACTGTTACAAGTCTGTACCCATCCTGATATGACCTTAGATGTTGCCAGGACGTAAAATTCTAACAACCAACCAACCAACTGAGGACTGTCTACTAGTGTCAATTGAATTCAAAAGCAAGGCTACATACAATCGACAGCGTTCCACACGTGTAAGATTGGTCAATTGTTAGCATATCCCTCTTCTTTTTTTTTATTATCATTTTTTTTTTTTTTAAACTAAATGTATTATATTCAGCGAATAATGTCTTTTGTCAGCACCAGAGCACTGGTTTTCCATCCGTTCATTACAATTTGTTGGTACATAAATGACAATATCAGTTGCAATAATAACCACATGAAAAACCTGTTCGATAATAGAAGCATAATATTAATTGACTATTCGTTGTAATAGTAACTGCATACAATTCCAGTTCACCATATGTATTGTCGTGGGGGTGATGAAAATGGGAAATATTGCACCTAGAGCGGGACTCGAACTCACATCTCTTTGCATTCCGGGCCAGTGTGCTAACCATTACACCACCTAGGCTCCCTGATATCAACACACTACCCACGCCTACCTGTCTATGCGGTTCCTTGCCTGAGAGGTCAGTGCAGACCACTACACTCGTCCCCCTGGAATTGTAAGTCTTTTAATGCTTACAATTACATACACACAGGCAAGGCAACGCACTAACATACACAGGGTAGGTTCAACAACTATACAATGCGTAGCTTGTACAGAATCATGGTCACGGCAACCAGTGTCGTGGGGGTGATGAAAATGGGAAATATTGCGCCTAGAGTGGGACTCGAACCCACATCTCTTTGCATTCCGGGCCAGTGTGCTAACCATTACACCACCTAGGCTCCCTGATATCAACACACTACCCACGCCTACCTGTCTATGCGGCTCCTTGCCTGAGAGGTCAGTGCAGACCACTACAGTATCATGCACTTGTTGAGCATGCATCAATAAATGTACAAGATGATTGTCTTAACACTTCTTTCTTCCTTTGCTTTCTCTTCTTTTTTCAAAAAGATATAACATATCTCCAATACACATGTATATATTCGACCTAGAAAAAAGTCAGACACTCTAACCACTCTGCCAATCGCCACTCTGCCAATTGAAAAATGCCGGAAGTCAGGTTTCAACTTCCTTGTTGTGACTATATTATATGTCTTGTCCTTACAATACCTAACATCGTTCTTGTTTGGGTTTTATGTTCTTGCATGAATGGGATTCAAACCACACAATTCTGTTGGTATATATCCCGATTCCGTGGCCATTACTTTAAAAGTTAGTCGGTAAATATAAAAAATCGCGGAAATCCGCGAAATCGCGGAGATCTTTCATCCCTGCTTTAAACAATTATCATACCAATCAATCCAATGTATTTATCTACAAAATTCCCCATATATATGGGCATTGTGGACCCACCTTTAATACTACAAATGACCAATAAACCCCATCTTTTTAATTTCGCTCAGTGATGCCCAATTAAAAGAGACCGCTAAATAAAAAAAACTGAGGCACAAGTTCCTCACTTACTCGCCAGGCGGTCTGACTTACCTGTCGAGTCATGGCGGGGTATTTCCAGATGGAGAGTTGGTTCTGGACAAAACCATGTCCAGAGATGAGCTCACGGTGTTCTTCGGACCACACAAGAGCAGACACCTGCAAACACAATGCTTGTATCACAGAATGGCTTCAGAACAGGCCAAAATAATCGATTCATTCAAATCATAACACTGAACTGGGTCATTCTCACAAACTGTTCCAAATATTTGGTTTCCACGTTACATTGTTAATGATTTTGTCTTCTTTTTGCGGGGTAGTAAGCCAAATGAGTTATTGTTGACTCTGCATATGTTAGCAATACTACATATATTTAATCTATCCCACAAAATGTAACCAAAATATGCTTATATAATAGACTACATCACGGTTCCGACTGCGCATGCGCTGAAAACGACCTTGGGAGCAAAGCAAAGCCGTACGGCCATTGAGTTTGCCTATACGCACATTGAAAAATGTCAGTTTTATTCAAAATTAATAGAAATCCAAAACCCTAACCTTATCAATTTAATATAATCTTTTTGTTAAACATGTTTTCTATATGTGTTCCAAGCGGTTTGTGCTTAGGTGGTGTGGTTTTATCAATATTTTACTTTTTCTGTATGGAGATTGCTCACTGCCATTGACAATGCATTGAGTGCTCTGGCTATGGCTCTGACACTAGTCTGAGTGCCTAGATCTTTCTAAATCTAAATGCACATGGCATAAGATGTGCTGATTATATTGATGTAAATGCAATGCTGGATAAAAGATTAATATCTTAATTTATTATATATATTTTTTTAGTTAGTATTCCATGTTTCAAACAAGAGCTGAGATGAGCTGAAACTAGCACATTTCATAGCTGCACCCAGTGTCTTAACATGTGCCATGTGCTTTTGGGGGAGTTGTTTTGCTCTGATGCATCCCACAATGCACCGCGCCGCTGGAACCGTGATGTAGTCTATTGTGTGCTAAAGTGAAAATATGAAAATTTGCATATCAACACCATACATCTTCCCAAACCTTTGTTTCAACTTTTTTCTTGTAAAAAAACAATTTGTGTTTTGACTTAACTGTAATCAATAAAATCTTGTTTGAATTTGTTATGTGTGTTAAAAGGATGTCATGGATGCTACACAGTTAATTTCAACAGCTTTCTCAATCTACATAAGATTAAAATCAAAAGTGAAAATTTCAACTGACATATGCACAACATATAAACCTTCATACGAATATGGATTCTGCTATTATTTTGAATGTTTTCACTTTTGGCTTACATCTCACAAAAGTGGTACACAGTTTCTGAGAATGACCCAACTATATAATTGTTGACCTTGGTCTGTAACTTTAGAATTGAGTTTAATTTGCTGCGGAAGAAGACACAGCAAACCTAGCCACTCACCTACCTAACTTGATTTTATTATTTTCTTTATTTTGTTCTTTTCTTTACGGACAGGGTGACCGAATGAGTTGAGCACCCGCCTCCCATTTGGGAGGTCGTGGGATTATCACTGCGACTCGCATGGATGTATTGATAAATTTAGATAACACCATGACCCAAAAAGAATTCTTTTCAAATAATATTTCAACGTCCTCAAAAAGGCAAGTTCACAATTAAAGACGGGTTGTCTTGATGTAATGATAAAATTAGCTAACACCAGCAATACCCAAAAAGAGTTCTCTTCAAATAGCATTTCAATGTCCTCAAAAAGGCATCATCATCATCATGCTGTTGGTCGTGATGAGACAAAGACTGCTTTCATTACTTGACTGCCACTCTCCACTTAGCTCTCTGCCGTGAGAGTTGCGTCCATGAGTCGGTCTTAATGTCTCAGCTTCAGGTTTCTCTTGATGGTATCCTTGAACCGGAGACGAGGGTGCCCTCTCTTTCTGTAGCCAGAAGACAGTTGAGAATAGAGGATCTGCTTTGGTAGCCTGTCTGATGACATCCTCATGAGGTGTCCAGTCCACCGGATTCTTTTTGATCAGAAGATCTTCCATAGAGGGCAGCCCCGTTCGTTCGAGTATTTCCTTATTTGTCACTTTGTCCTTCCAGGTTAGCGTCATGTTTGAACGCAGATGTCGCATCATGAAGGCATGCAGCTTTTTCACCTGTCGTATGTACACCGTCCAGGCCTCGGCTCCGTATAGTAGGGTGGATAGCACGAATGCACGGTAGATCTTACCTTTGACCCGAATGGACACATGGTGGTTGTTCCAGAGTCTCTGGCGTAGTCGGCCGAAAGATGCACTAGCCTTGGCCACCCTCCTCTGTATTTCAGCATCAATGCGTCCATCACTTGATATAGTGCTTCCGAGATAGGCGAATTCCAGAACAGAGTTCAGCTTGTTTCCGTCAACCATGATCTCCTCCTCTCGGGTTTCTTGTAGAGTTGGGTTGGTACAGCACCTCCTCTTCTTGATGTTAATCTTCAGGCCAAACTTCTTTGATGCATCGGAGAAAGCGTCCACTATTTTCTGGATCTCTTCAGCAGAGTGGGCAACCAGCGCACTGTCATCTGCGAATAGTACCTCTCTCACCAGTATCTGAGTAGTCTTGGTCTTCGCTCTGAAGTGTGCGACATTGAATAGGTCAGTACTCTGTCTGGACTGTATATAGATGCCATCCCCCATGTCTCGGAAAGCCTCATCGAGCATTGCTGATAGGAAGATGGAGAAGAGCGTGGGGGCCAGTACACAACCTTGCTTGACCCCATTGGTAACCCCGAACGATTCCGAGACTTCCCCTCAAAAAGGCAAGTTCACAATTAAAGACGGTTTGCCTTGACATCATGGGTGTGCCACTTGATAACATGGTTGTGCTAAAATGTTTTCTATACATACCTGCGATTGTGTGTCGGTGCGACCCACGCAGGAACCGGAAGTGACATTCCAGAAGCGGATGTGGCGGTCTGCTGTGCCACCTCCAGTCGCGAGCAACGATGGCTGCCACGGACACCATGCCACGGCCTGCAGCATTCAACAAGAAACTGTCAGCACAGCCAAACACCGCCATGCACAATGGCAGAAAACAGCAGCTTGTTCCCGAGCTATAGGTTAATAACAATAGTGATATACACCACCCATTCACAAAGGCAGACAACAGCTTGTATCCGAGCTGTAGCTTAATAACAATAGTGACATATACCGGCCATTTGCAACGACACAGTTTGTACCCGAGCTATAGGTTAATACCAATTGTGCTACACACCGCCCATTCGCAACGACAGACAACAACAGCCTGTACCCGAGCTATAGGTTAATACCAATAGTGAAACACACCGCCCATTCGCAATGACAGACCCATTCACAACGACAGACAACAGCAGCTTGTACCCGAGCTATAGGTTAATAACAATAGTGATATACACCGCCCATTCGCAATGACATACATCAGCTTGTGCCTGATCTATAGATTAATAACAATAGTGATATACACCACCCATTTACAATGACAGACAACAGCAGTTTGTACCCAAGCTATAGGTTAATAATAATAGGAAAATACACCGTCCATTCGCAATGGCAGACGATAGCAGCCTGTACCCAAGCCATCGATTAATAACAATAGTGACATACACCACTCATTAGCAATGACAGACAGCAGCAGCTTGTACCCGAGTGATAGGTTAATAACAATAGTGATATGCACCACCCATTTACAATGACGGCAGCAGCAGCTTGTACCCGACCTATAGGTTAATAATAGCGATAAACACCACACATTCACAAAGGCAGACAACAGTTTGTACCCAAACTATAGGTTAATAACAATAGTGACATGCACCACCCATTCACAACGACAGCCAGTTTGTACCCGAGCAATAGGTTAATAACAATAGCGATATATACCGCACACTCACAACGACACACAGCAGCTTGTACCCGAGCTAGAGGTTAATAACAATAGGAAAATAACCGCACATTCACAATGGTAGACAACAGCAGCTTGTACTGTTGTAGACAAACTATTGGTTAATAACAATACCGATATACACCTCCCATTTGCAACGACAGACAACAGCAGCCTGTACCCAAGCTATAGATTAATAATCCCACTCCTTTACCTTGACGGCTGCCTGATGGTGTGTGAAGGAGTGCACAGGCGTGGTGCTCTCGTGGCTGAGGTTGCGGTCCCAGATGTTCACCAGGTTGTCATTGCCGCCCGACACCAAGTGGAGCGAGTCAGGCGACCAGGCCAGGCCACACACCTCCTGCGTGTGGTGGCACAGCGTACCCACGTGATGCTCCGCCACCCTCACGTCATGGTGGTGGATCACCCCCGTCCGACTCCCGCTGCATGATGGGAGGTTGGGGGAGGGAGGGGGAAGTACATATATTAATGCATTTGCGGTAAGTTTCTTATTGGGCGGTTTTATATGGTGTATAACAACTTTTACAAATATTATTAGGATTGTTTGTTTTGTTTATCTGTTGGGGTTTCACATACTGGAAACATCTACGTTTATACAAGGATGGGTCCACCACTAAGCTTTTCCTCGCAAACACTAGTGGGCGCCATAAAACCTGGGCCACTCATCACGATCAACGCACTGCATGATTTATCGTCCGTCACTAAGCTTCTCCTCGCTAACACTAGTGGGCGCCACCTACATAACACCTGAGCCGCTCGTCATGATCAACGCAGTGCATGAGTTAGCATACATCAGTAAGCTTCTCTCTGCTGGTTGGTTGGTGATTGGAGTTTTATGTCCCGACAACATCTAAGGTCATATCAGGACAGTTACTGACTTGTGACTTCATAGTGCTGTCCCACTGTGAAATCAGGCCACCGACACCATGACCCAATACAGACCCGTTCAGTTACATTATCCTGACACCGAGCTAACCAGTTCTTGTTCTATCCTATTAATGCCAAGCACCAGGCTATGAAGCGACGAGTATGAATTTCATAAGTTATTATGGTTTTAATCGACCGGGAACCAAACTCCTGATCTCCCGCACATGAGGCCCGCGCTCTACCGCGCCTGGTCATGTCACTCATGGTAACTTTATATTACTGCCCTACTGGGAGACCAAACCCGATATCCCACAATCACATTATCCTGATACTCTGCTAACCAATCTTGTCCTACCCTATTAATGCCGAGCACCAAGTATCAATTTTATATGTCATTGGTTTGACTCGGATGGGATTCAAACTCCTGACATTCCACACGGGAAGCGTGCACTCCACGGATTCGGTCACTGCGTCCGGTCCCCCACGATGAGACAGCAGTGTGGGTAAAAGAGATTGTCACGAAGACGTGACCTAACGACACCGTTCGGATGTCGTCGTTGAAGTGAGCCGAGCTGGGCTAACTCACCTGGAGAGGATGTACGAGTTCCAGGCGAGTGTCCCAACTCTGGCGGCATGGCCACACATTGTCCGCAACAGCTTCTGCCTCCCAACGTCCCACAGCTGCAAATGGAAATTAAACCAACAGGGATGAATGTGACCTCCGGGAAAAAAAGCGGAAATGCTGATATTCTCCCATAGGTTTAGCATTGTCAGGGAATCGCGGAAAATTCCCGGAAGTCGGGTTTCATATATATTGGTATACGCTGATAGTGCTGCACCATTTGAAGCATGTATTATTAGTGTACGCTGATAGTGCTGTGGCCCTTGGAGCATTTATTAGTAGTATACGCTGATAGTGCTGCGGAGTCTGCACCACATATTAGTATACAGTGATGGTGCTGTGGGATTGACAAATCCCTGAAATCCGCGGAATCGCGGAGATCTTTCATCCCTGAACCAAACACTGTGTTTTTTTTGTTCTAGTGGTTGCGTTTTAAAATATATACAGTGAAACCCCGTTATAAGATTATCGATGGATGGGGATCGTAAAAAAAATCAAAATAAATCATCACAAAAAGAATTGAGGTGGCGCTAAATCGGGGTTCAGTTGACTGAATTACCTTTAAATTAAACAATTCAGGGTTCAACGCGAATTCGCATTAAATTGAGGTTTCATTGAATATATAAATAGTTGAGAGGGATGAATAACAAGAAGTATAAACCGGGCACACATACTAATCCTCACCACACCGCATCCCCGCTAGATCTTATCTTCACACACCTCCTTAACCGTACCTGCACCACACCGTACCCTCACATCTTATCCTGTCTATACCTCCTTAGTCTCACCACACTGCCACATCTTACACTCACCACGCCTCTTTACTTCCACTACACCTCACCACACTGCCACATCTTACACTCACCACCTCTCTTTACTTCCACTACACCTCACCACACTGCCTCAATCTTACACTCACCATGTCTCTTTACTCCCACTACACCTCACCACACTGCCTCATCTTACACTCACCACCTCTCTTTACTCCCACTACACCTCACCACACTGCCACATCTTACACTCACCACCTCTCTTTACTTCCACTACACCTCACCACACTGCCACATCTTACACTCACCACCTCTCTTTACTCCCACTACACCTCACCACACTGCCACATCTTACACTCTCCATGTCTCTTTACTCCCACTACAACTCACCACAATGCCTCATCTTACACTCACCACCTCTCTTTACTTCCACTACACCTCACCACACTGCCACATCTTACACTCACCACGTCTCTTTACTCCCACTACAGCTCACCACACTGCCACATCTTACACTCACCACCTCTCTTTACTTCCACTACACCTCACCACACTTCCACATCTAACACTCACCACGTCTCTTTACTCCCACTACACCTCACCACACTGCCACATCTTACACTCACCACGTCTCTTTACTCCCACTACACCTCACCACACTGCCTCATCTTACACTCACCACCTCTCTTTACTTCCACTACACCTCACCACACTGCCTCATCTTCCACTCACCACATATCTTTACTCCCACTACACCTCACCACACTGCCACATCTTACACTCACCACATATCTTTACTCCCACTACACCTCACCACACTGCCCCATCTTACACTCACGTCTCTTTACTTACACTACACCTCACCACACTGCCACATCTTACACTCACCACCTCTCTTTACTTCCACTACACCTCACCACACTGCCACATCTTACACTCACCACGTCTCTTTACTTCCACTACACCTCACCACACTGCCACATCTTACACTCACCACGTCTCTTTACTCCCACTACACCTCACCACACTGCCATCATCTTACACTCACCACCTCTCTTTACTTCCACTACACCTCACCACACTGCCACATCTTCACACTCACCACCTCTCTTTACTCTCCACTACACCTCACCACACTGCCACATCTTACACTCACCACGTCTCTTTACTCCCACTACACCTCACCACACTGCCTCATCTTACACTCACCACATCTCTTTACTCCCACTACACCTCACCACACTGCCACATCTTACACTCACCACATATCTTTACTCCCACTACACCTCACCACACTGCCACATCTTACACTCACCACGTCTCTTTACTTCCACTACACCTCACCACACTGCCACATCTTACACTCACCACCTACTCTTTACTCCCCACTACACTACCTCACCTCACACACTGCCACACTGCCACATCTTACACTCACCACCTCTCTTTACTTCCACTACACCTCACCACACTGCCACATCTTACACTCACCACCTCTCTTTACTTCCACTACACCTCACCACACTGCCACATCTTACACTCACCACGTCTCTTTACTTCCACTACACCTCACCACACTGCCACATCTTACACTCACCACCTCTCTTTACTCCCACTACACCTCACCACACTGCCACATCTTACACTCACCACCTCTCTTTACTCCCACTACACCTCACCACACTGCCACATCTCTACACTCACCACCTCCTCTTTACTCCCACTACACCTCACCACACTGCCACATCTTACACTCACCACGTCTCTTTACTCCCACTACACCTCACCACACTGCCACATCTTACACTCACCACCTCTCTTTACTCCCACTACACCTCACCACACTGCCACATCTTACACTCACCACCTCTCTTTACTCCCACTACACCTCACCACACTGCCACATCTTACACTCACCACGTCTCTTTACTTCCACTACACCTCACCACACTGCCACATCTTACACTCACCACATATCTTTACTCCCACTACACCTCACCACACTGCCACATCTTACACTCACCACGTCTCTTTACTTCCACTACACCTCACCACACTGCCACATCTTACACTCACCACCTCTCTTTACTTCCCACTACACCTCACCACACTGCCACATCTTACACTCACCACGTCTCTTTACTCCCACTACACCTCACCACACTGCCACATCTTACACTCACCACCTCTCTTTACTCCCACTACACCTCACCACACTGCCACATCTTACACTCACCACCTCTCTTTACTCCCACTACACCTCACCACACTGCCACATCTTACACTCACCACGTCTCTTTACTCCCACTACACCTCACCACACCTGCCACATCTTACACTCACCACCGCTCTCTTTACTCCCACTACACCTCACCACACTGCCACATCTTACACTCACCACGTCTCTTTACTCCCACTACACCTCACCACACTGCCACATCTTACACTCACCACCTCTCTTTACTCCCACTACACCTCACCACACTGCCACATCTTACACTCACCACGTCTCTTTACTCCCACTACACCTCACCACACTGCCACATCTTACACTCACCACACATCTTTACTTCCACTACACCTCACCACACTGCCACATCTTACACTCACCACGTCTCTTTACTCCCACTACACCTCACCACACTGCCACATCTTACACTCACCACGTCTCTTTACTTCCACTACACCTCACCACACTGCCACATCTTACACTCACCACGTCTCTTTACTCCCACTACACCTCACCACACTGCCACATCTTACACTCACCACCTCTCTTTACTTCCACTACACCTCACCACACTGCCACATCTTACACTCACCACGTCTCTTTACTCCCACTACACCTCACCACACTGCCACATCTTACACTCACCACGTCTCTTTACTCCCACTACACCTCACCACACTGCCACATCTTACACTCACCACGTCTCTTTACTCCCACTACACCTCACCACACTGCCACATCTTACACTCACCACGTCTCTTTACTCCCACTACACCTCACCACACTGCCACATCTTACACTCACCACCTCTCTTTACTTCCACTACACCTCACCACACTGCCACATCTTACACTCACCACGTCTCTTTACTTCCACTACACCTCACCACACTGCCACATCTTACACTCACCACGTCTCTTTACTCCCACTACACCTCACCACACTGCCACATCTTACACTCACCATGTCTCTTTACTCCCACTACACCTCACCACACTGCCACATCTTACACTCACCACGTCTCTTTACTCCCACTACAGCTCAGCACACTGCCACATCTTCCACCCACCACGTCACGCACGTCTCTTTACCCCCAGAGACACATCTTCCACTCGCCACCTCTCCTTATCCCCACATCACCACCCCATCATGAAGCCGCACCGACCTGAACGCTGCCGTCGCTAACTCCGACGCCGAGGAAGTTTCCTTCTTTAATCCAGGAGACTGAGGACACATAGTTGTCTTCGCCCTCCAACTCCACCAGCTGCGTGATGTCTCCTGCAAATAAATAGGGTTTTGGGGGGTTTGAAAGTGATTTTTGAAACAGACCTGCGGAAATCAGACTGAGACTGTGGCGCGACTGGCAAATTTCCTCGAAAATGCCGATTCCCCTCCTTAGAAATAGCACTGTTAGGGAATCGCCAACAAAAGCAGAAATCAGCTTTCAACTTCCTTGTTCTGACTTTATTGTCGCCCATATCTAACTCTTTCTTGTTTGGGTCTGATGTTCTAGCAACATCTAAGGTCATATGAAAGGGATTCGGACTAACCAGTTGCTGTCATAATATTCCTCCAGTGTGTGTGGCGCGAGGGGGCCCCCCCGCCCACTGATTTCCCCGACCACCAATGTGCCAAGGAGGAATAAATATATACAGTATATGTTCCCCTTGGATTTATACTCGTATAACGCATTATACATGACGTATATATATATAAACGGTTTGATTAACATTAATCAGTAAACACCAGAAATCGCGTAAATCTCTGTACACTGTACAAAGGCAGCGCGATACTTACCACTTATGGGGTTCCACAGAAAGACGTCACCACCCAAAGCCACCGTCAGCATGTTGTTGGAGGACCAGCTGAGCAAATTCAGGTCTATAAATCGAGCATCAAACCGTCAGATGGCAAGTAAAACTAGGACATAGTAACTTCTTTTTTTTAACATATATACAGTAAAACCTAAATCGACTGACCATGGGACCGACTTTATATGGTCGATATAGGAGAGCGATCGATATAGGAGAGCGGTCAATTTGCGGAGGTGGTCGGTCGGTTAGAGAGGTTTTACTGTATATATATATATGCTATATAATTTATTATGTGAATATAAATAAAGAATGTTTTCAGTGCTCCTTCTGGGCCCCTCTCGCTTCCCAACACCACTTATTCTCAGCAGCCCGCCCCCCTGTAAATGGGCACTCTCTGCTTCCCCTTTCCTGGGAACCGACTCCAACGGTCTCCCAGCTCTCACTTCAAAATTGGGGGAGCGGGGGCATACAGACACGTATGGGTCACTCTCCTGAAAACTGGCCAGAAGTGTCACATGGAGAGTTAAAATCTAATATTTTAATTTTTTGGTTTCAAATGAAAGCTGGAAATCCCCCCTTTACAACGATGTAAAATATAAATTTATGAGATAAAAAATAAAGGTGTAGTCCATGATTAAGCTATGTCTTATGGCAGTATAACATGTGTTGCTCACGTGTAACACATGTTTAGGACACGACACATTCTGCTTAATAAAAATCTAAGCAGAATTAAATAATTTCATACTTAGGAGCATATTAATCATGGCATAATATACAGAAATATGTAGTGCTTATATTGATTAAAAAAAAGTAATTCCTAACCATGCTTTATTCACTGAATAATTAGTGTACAATATTTGTATGGCATCCACACACCACTGGTTACACATGTGACGGAAATTTGTAATGTTATTTCTAAAGACATCAAATTTCTTTTTTTTAATTTAAGCATGCATACATGTTAATAAATACTTCCTTTTTGATTTGGGAACTGTTTTGTTTGATATATCAATGCAATACAAGATGTTAATAAGGATTCAACCATGTCCCATATGTCATGTTACAAATGGCTGACTGTAAAATGTTTTTGTTTGGTACAAAAACACTTCATAACTAAAAGGACCAAAGTTGCACACAGTTTATTTTATTTCCCTTATTTCTTTCATCAAATCTGAACATGAATATGAAAAGAATAAGGACAAAAATAAGAAGGAAGTTCTTTTATTGATGTTTTAAAATCCCATCCCATGCTGACCAGTTTTCAGGAGAGTGACCCATATATATAATAGTTATATAATATATACATAACAATACATATACAATTTTATGGAGACTGGTACAGGCGTAGGTTAACGCTTATTGAGGCTGACACTCCCAGAAGGCACCACCAGTCGAGCTGGTAGAGTCCGAGCGATGCAGTTGCTGACTGCGAACAGGAAGTTTAGCCTACTTTTGCTGTTTATACTCATATAATTCTTATACTTACAGACATAAATATATTTGATGTATAAGCAATTATGCAAGAATAAAGGCGCGGAAGGGAATTGTCATATTTTTGTTCATTATTATTGTTCTTCGGTGCCGTACTACTGTGTCTTGCCTTCTCTCCACGTGACCGGTGGCAGGTGGCGCTGCGACTGGGATGAACCCTAACCGGGGGTGCTTTACTACATCATTTGCGCCCGAGTTGTTCTATATTCAAATAAAAGCACATCAATATTCTAATCCAACCTAAAGGTGCATGCAAAGTCAGAAGATTCCGCACTCCCAGAACTGCAATTTTAAACTTGCTTAAATTTGTTACAAACTGCATCGTCCGATAAAAGCATCAAAACCAGAACACTTACCTAGAATTGATCCTACATATCAAATTTAGATATTGGTGCAGAGAAAGGGGTACTAAGCCAAAATTTTTTTTTTAAACCAACCTATTATTGCTTGACGTGCTTGCCAAAATTAAATTGTCATGTTTTCACTTCAAATATATCCAAAGTTAGCCATTCAAAACAGAAGTTAATTTAAACAAAAGTTAAATTTTAAGTAAGAATAGACTATAATCAAACAGATGCATATATCTCAGAAAATGGCAGAAACTCAAAACCATCGAACTATGCAACTTTAATGTGACTAGTAAAACACTGGGTATACGCACAGTAGTCGTCGATGAGTTGTGGTGCATCGAGGACCTTGAAGGGCAGCTGTGCAATGTGGCGAGCCGACATGGGTTTTGCGGCATTCCGGGCCCCACTACTATACAACACCTTCAGGTTATTCACCTGACCTACAGTAGGATACAATTAGAACGTAATCAGCACCAACGCACAACTAATTCACTAACAAGCCTCAGGTACACTTTTGAAAGAAAGTTTGTTGTATTTAGCGACACCTCTAGAGCACATTAATTTTCACCATCGGCTATTGGACGTCAAACATATGGTCATTCCGACATATTTCATTGGAGGAAACTCGCTGCCACCACATAGGCTACTCTTTCCGATAAGCAGGAAGGGGTCTTTTAAATGCACTTTCCCACAGACAGGACAGCACATAACACAGCATTTGATGAACCAGTTGTGGACCACTGGTTGGAATGGAAAATAGCCCAAACTGCAAATAGGTCTACTGAGTAGGATCGATCGGATGACCGACACCTTCACAGGTGGACACTCTACTGCATGAGCTACGTCCCGCTCCCAGGTCCACTTTTGAAAAGGAAACGGGCACTGGTTGGTTGGTTGTTGGAGTTATATGTCCTGGCAACATCTTAAGGTGATATCAGGACGGAAAACGGGACTAGCCTCCATAATTGGCCCATCCTGCACATACACATCACCATACTAGTCCAAAATGCTTTATAGGTCGTTCTCAGAAACTGTGTACTACGCTTGTAACATGGAAAACCAGGTGAAAACGTTCCAAATAATAGCAGAAACCTCCAAAATAATAGCAGAATCCATGTTCATATGAAGGTTTTTGTTCACTTCAGACTTTGTCTTATAAAAATTTAGAAAGCAGTTATAATTAACTGTGTAACATCCTTCTATAAAATCAATCATTTTAACATACATCCATAACATCATTCCAACACATAACAAATTCAAACAAGATGTTATTGATTACAGTTAAGCACAAAAAAGATTAGGTATTACAATTAAAAAAAGTTGAAAAAAACACTTGGGTAGATGCATGGTGTCAATATGCAAATTTTCACTTCAGCATGAATTCATATTTTGGATACAAGTTGTGGAATCGATTAAATATATATAGTATTGCTAATATACTTAATACACAGAGTCAACAATAAATGTTTGATTTACAACCCCCCCCCCCCCTCCGCCCAGAAAGGCTTAATCACTAAAACTGTAATGTGGAAACCAAATATGTGGTACACAGTTTCAGTGCCAATTTCCCTCCCCTACAGAGCATTTAAATAAACTGCAATACTATTCATAGTCTTTACTTATCCCACTTAATATTAACATTCATGTATCTATGAACCTATACATGCCTAAATGTTTTTGTTGGAGATAAAATGTACCAGAGTATTTATGGTCTATAATTATCCCATTATTTCATCTATCAGAATATGACCATATATGTCCCAACAGAAGCACGTTACCCGATAGAAGCACACCCCCCATTTCAAGATTGAAAGCGCGCACAAATTTACGATCATATTCAGACTGAATGCACATACAATAAGACAATCCCACTTTATTTCAGAGACACGACAAAAACAAATCCAAGAAATTCTTTAACTTTGAATAGACGCCCATCCATGTGCCTGCACTCGCGCAGTGCACGTCTATTGGGATATATACGGTACTCTATAAATAAACTGCAGTATTATTTAGTCTTTATTGATTCCACTTAATTTGAGTATTCATCCTTTTTACTGCAGGGATGATAGTGGTCTCCAGCAAAATAGGTGGAAATGAGGTCGAGACCTTGGCGCCATTTGGCGGGTTCCGGGATAAACAAAGGCGAATTTCTACGAAAACGGGATTCTATAGACCTATTTCATATGACGTCAGCATAGGTATCTAGGTCAGTGCGTGCGCCTTTTGGCTGCAGGACGACACACTGTCACACTGCAAACTCAATGGCTATGAGCAATCTTCATACAGAAAAAGTGAAATATCTGTAAAACCACACCACCTAGACACAAACCACTTGGAACACATATAGAAAACACATTCAACGAATGGATTATATTAAATTTATAAGGTTAGGGTTCTGCATTTCTATTAATTTTGAATAAAATAGACGTTTTGCACTGCGCGAACCGGCAAACTCAATGCATTGTCAATGGCCGTGAGCAATCTTCATACAGAAAAAGTTAAATATCTCTAAAACCACACCACCTAGACACAAACCGCTTGGAACTCATATAGAAAACATATTCAACAAACAGATTATATTAAATTTATATGGTTAGGGTTCTGCATTTCTATTAATTTTGAATAAAGTAAACGTTTTGCACTGCACGTACCGGCAAACTCAATGGCAGTGTGCCTTCGCTCTGCAGCCAAGCTGCGCACGCATACACAAGGTTTATAAACATTGAAAGGGGTCTATATTTCGCCATAGGATTAGCACTGTCAGATAATCGTATGAAAATGCCAGGTATTCGGAATTACCAGGATAGGGCAAGGAGCAGTGGGAAAAGGGCAACCAATTGTGAGCGATTGAAATTTCCCCATCTTATATCCCAGTCACCCTACTGCTTGCGATCACTTTCCGACCACAAAAAAAGGGTGGTCGCAAAGTGGTCCTCAGTGGTCGCTGACCTGTTTGCAACAAAAATGGTCGCCCAGAGGTCAACGACCATTGCTTTGGTCGCAAGTAGATGGGTTGGTTAGTTGGTTGTTGGAGTTTTACATCCTGGCAACATCTAAGGTCATATCAGTACAGGCATCGACTTGTGACAGTGCGCACTCATGGCGACTTTATAGTGCTACCCCACTGGGGGACCAGGCCACCAGCACCATGACCTGATATCCCACTCAGTCACATTATCCTGACACCGTGCCAACCAGTCCTTGCCATATCCTAATAATGCCGAGCGCCTGGCTAGGAAGCGATGAGTATCAATTTCTAAGTCATTGGTCTGAATCCCACGATCTACCAAAACAGGAGACGGACGCTCAACTCATTCGGCCATCCCATTTCATCGAAGAGGTGGGTTCTTGGGTCCAAAGTGGTCGCAAGCCGTAGTGTAAGTGACTGGGGCTTTAATCAACTAATATACAACAACAAAATAAAAGAAAACAAAGCTAATAATCCACAATTATCGTAAACAAGTGGAAGGAAGGAAGGAATGAAGGAAGGAAGGAAGGGAGGGAGGGAGGGAAGGAAGGAAGGAAGGAAGGAAGGAAGGAAGGAAGGAAGGAAGGAAGGAAGGAAGGAAGGAAGGAAGGAAGGAAGGAAGACAAAAAAAGAAGGGAAATTACTTTCACTAGCAGCGGGCGCCTTCTGACTGAAGGCGAGGATCTTGGACTGTGCGGGACAGCCGCCGGCCGCCTCCTTAAGGTGGCGCCGGTACTCGGTGCTGCGGGGACTCATCTCAGACGTCACCGGGTCCACGTTCTCAGCGTTCAGCATGCGGTGACTCAGGTCCAAGTCCATGGCCGACCGGTTTGGGATGAATCTGGTCAAAGTTGAAAGAGAGACGTTACCAATGTTTGTACACCAAGGCAGAAATAATAATCCTATTTTTGTGCAACCAAAATCTTAGGGAAACAAAGCTGTCAGATAATTAACAATATATATTCTAAATAAAGTAACTTATTTCATTAGCATTCCAAATGATTTATGACATTTAAGTTTTGAACAAGAAATGTAAATAAAATCCGACCGATTCGTAAAATAATAATGCAAAATTATAGAAAATCTGCCTTTATCTGACAAATACGTGAATACCCGATGAAAGTCGGATAATCTGACTCTTTACCTAAATATATACTTAACATATATAATAAACAATGAAACAAAGGCCATATGGTGTTCTCTGTGGCGGAGTAGTTAGAATGTCTGACTTTTTTCTAGGTAGGACTCCCTAATCTGAAGGTCAGTGGTTCGATTCCTCGTGGCCCACCTCTGCCAATTTGGATTTCCACCGCTGTGTATAACTTACATCGTCATCAAAGGCCAGGTGCTCTCATACCATGTCTATGTGGTGTGGGAGGTTAAAAATCCCTTGGGTCAGTGAAACTGTCTAATGGTGATAACAAGTCTATTCAGACATATCCATGATAGGCAGTATAAATCCTCCTGCCATAGAGACATATTCATCGCGAGAAGTTGTATTCTGTCCATTTTCGTTTAACTTTTACACAGAGCGTAAAAGCACATAACCAAATATTTGTCAGAAAACAATGAAAAGCAAAGATATAATACATCTATTGTAGTATATCTATTTATTATAAGAAATGATACATTATATATATAATACCGAACGGTGGTTAAGTTTTAGGGTCATTCTCATCACCACTACTCTGTTAATCGGCGCTGCCAACATACATCGTTTTACTCCACTGACGCTTCCATTTTCTCAGATAAACATATTAGATTGATCATTATAATCTACCTTACTTTAATTCGAAGTAACTTTTATTTTAAATGGCTAACATTTGTGAAATTTGAATGGCGAATACGTCAAATTAGTTTTGGCAAGCACGCCAAAACTCTCATACCATAGGCTTCTGCAGTAACAGATTCTATTAAATTACCTCAATATTCCCTGCTATGTGGCGACAGATGTTTAATAAGTGCACCAGTATCTAAGTTAGATATGTAGAATCAAATCTAGATATTTGTTTTAGTTTTGCAAATTTCATAATTCAGACTATGCAGCTTTAACCGCAAACATGTTGTAAGGCTTCCCAAAGGGGCCATCTTCCAGCCGAGCAACCAATGTTACATTAAATTAAATTTCATACTAATGCAAAATACTGTAGTAGTCCGTACATGAGCTCCACGACCACACAGTGGTGGCAGGGACTAGGCCGTCTACTGTCGCAATTCTGCACCAGGTGGCGACACGCTGTCTGGTGGCGAGGGCCCTGGGTGGATTGCCTCTACTATGTCCGGCTCGCAGCTCCCCCTACCGTGAGAGGTTACATGCGACCTGGCTGGTCATGGGGTGGGTCACTTTGTCTTGTGACGCAGTGGTGGGTGGAGAAGATTAAACGCTGGAAGCGCACGCTTGGGTCTTCGTGGTTATTCCACCTACGTGATGCAAACAGGGAGGAACAGGCCGTATGCGGCATTGCTACAACAAATCGGCAATAGAAATCTTTACCTGTCCATACTCTTGTGGGGCGTGTTGCTGTCGCTCTTCAACTGCTGCCGGCCACCCATCTTCTGGTTGGGCGTCCAGCGCCCCACGGAAGCTGTAGCTGTGTTCGGTGTGCGGGGTGTCAGCCCGCTGCGGGATATCTGGATGGGATTTCTCGAGGTGGGCGTGCAAGGGTTTGCCGAGTTAGGACCACTGCTGGAAACCTCTGCCAACAGCGAGAAAATCATATATAAATTAGAACACACACATACAGGCAGACACGCACAGTAAAACGTGCCTCAGTTGAACACAAATTCTGATATAAAGCGATGATTCATTGGACCCAGAATTCCTTAACTGAACCCCAATTTAGCATGACCCCGCTGTTTGCGCAATGACATTTTATGGACACCAACCAGCCGTTAAACCAAACTTGAAGGGACCATAAATTTTTTTTTGGATTAACCGATCATTGGTTTAACCAAGCTTTGTCTTCAACTTTGTCTTGGCTTTGGCAAAAACGCAGGTTCATTATGAGTGTAATAATATACAATGTATGTGGACACTTTGATTGTTTTTTATGTATATATATACATACAGTATAACCCCGTTAAACCGATTTTATGTGTATATACAGTATAACTCGGTTAAGCTTGGCTAACCAAAATTATCGGTTATTCCAAACGCTTTTCGGCAGCCCGCAAAATACTACCATTTATCATATAAAAAAGTCGGTGGGGTCTCACATGACCTTATAACCACATGAAAGTTTGGTTTAACCGTACTGGAAGTGGCCTGGGGTCCGAAAATGTTGTGGATTAACCGATAGTTTGGATGAACCGACTTTGGTTTAACCAACTTTTTTATATGATAAATGGTAGTATTTTGCCCGGCCGCCGAAAAAGGATTCAATTAACCAATCGTTTGGTTTAACTGTAAGAGGGTTTCACTGCATATATAGTATAGTTATACGAATCTTACCTGGGTATAGATGATGGATAACTGTTGTTTTCCCGAGGTATAAGCCTCGGGTAGACGTGGGCTAGGGAGAAGGAAGCACGTGAGGTACCAGCAATTTTAACCTACTTATTCAGGATAAAAAATGATCTTTCAATACAATGGATACTATGATTTTCCCGTAATGGTACACCAACGGAATAGACGTGGTAGGGCGTGGTGGGTGGGCCCTAGCCCACGTCTACCCGAGGCTTATACCTCGGGAAAACAACAGTTATCCATCATCTATACCCAGGTAAGATTCGTATAACTATACTATTTTACCTCGGTATACAGCCTCAGGCTAGCCTCAGGCTAGGGAGACTTTTACATAATTCATTTTTATCCTTAATATCATTCATTCTTATTATAACTAGGTACCCCAAACCCAGGCTGATTACTTGTTGAATATGCCAAATTCTATCAAAAAATGCTCCACTTCAACACCTTGCCAAAACAAACCACAAAGGACTTTTACAAATGTATTACAGCAGAAACAACCTTTGTTCTCTTACCTTTAACCTGGTCTTGGATTCATTTTATTATTCAAATAAATAAGCCTGATATAGCTAAATATAAACTACCACCAACTCCCATTTTTCACTCTCAAACCATGTAATTTCCCAGGTGGAGATGTGTCATGGTATACCTAGTAGAATTAGCTAGTGTACATCCAATTTGTGCAACAACGCCATTTGTTGATCAAAGTACCCAGGAAAAAGGTACTAATACCCCTAGATAGGTGAGATTCCGAGCTTTCCATTCATATAAAACTCTATATGTTTTTATTTTAGAGAAAATGCAAAAAAAAATGATTGAAATTTGAAGTTACAAAAATTTCCATTTTGAGTGCTATTTTCTACTGAAAATATAATTTAAAAACCATTAAAAGTTGGTATTGAATTAAAGAGAATTTAATTTCCTGTCCAATCATAATTATCAGCGCTCATGCGAACCTATGGCGCTCATGCGCACGGCGATTTAATGACTAAAAATGTTATTTTTTTGGTTTTTTAAAAAACTTTTTTTTTTTTAATTTGTTTTTGGATACATTATTAGTTTAAGCAGGAGAACTGGTCTTCCTCATTTCCACTGCTCATTTCCTTAGTTTTAATTTTGGGAGCTATAATTTTTTTCAAACTCAACATTTTTCATGATTTTGGTAAAATGTGCATTCTTTCTCCTCACTTATAAAATATTTAACTGTTTTGTAATGTATGGTGTTATGGATGTATTGAAGTATCTGATAAAGATGAATAGCACCTGAAAATTTCATCCAATTCCATTGTACAGTTTTTGTTCTGTGATTTTTCAAACTTTTCCAAAAAGCCAGTTTTTCACCAAATTTTATCACCTGCCAAAACTGGCTCTCGGGTGTTTTCAGCCTATTTATTTTAATTGTTCCCCACGGTTTGGGGCCTTGAAAAAAAATAGAGTTACTAGCACTACCCCATAGGCCCGGGATAATTAGAAAAGAATCAATTTGGGTGGCAATTTTTACCACCAGCGCACTCTAAAAAGTGCTCTGGGGCCTAATTTCACAAATGGTGAATTCAAGGAAAATGCTATTTTTACCAACTTTGAAGGTCTATATTTTTTTAACTAGCCACCCCATGCACCTGTAACTGTATATACACTGTGTACAGACCAGGGACTCTTAGCCTCTGCCTTGTGGAGCAAGCTGGGTGATCCCTTTAAATTTTGGAGACCATCAAAAATGCTATCTTTTAGACTTTGCAGCGTGACCGATTTCAAGTAGGGTTAGTAAAATTTAAAAAGGCTGTATTTGCCTTAATACTTGACCGATTTTGACAAATGAAGTATCATTGTATTTCGAATTGCATATACTAACAGATGGAATCATTTATATCAAACTCCGAACTCATACAAAATTTCACTTGGGATACCTATTATAACATTCAACGTTTTTGTTCTCACCTATTCTTGTTAGTTGGCGAGCATGCGCTTTGCAATGCCGGTAGGCTTTTCTAGTCGTTTGTTGTAATGTTTTGCAAACGACTTAGCCATCTTCCAGCCTGCATGCGCTAGTATTCTTTTCACAGAAATACCTAGCAACCGTGCCTTGGAGACCATGGCACCTCTAGTTGAGTGGGAAGAGTATTTGCCCGTATCCACTCCAGCCAATTTAAACACCGTAATTGTCCATCTGGCAAGGGTGTCTCGTGAAATTGCCTTATGTGGCTTTATAAAGCTCACTAATAGTTGTTGTGATGCACGTAAATCCTTTGTCTTAGATATATAAGCCCATATGGCTGACACAACACATAAATTCCGATCATTCGGAAAGCAGTCTAAGTGAACCGTAGATAAAGGGTCACCTAACGTGTTCGATTTGAGCAATTGTGCTAAATCAAACGTAGCTTGTTTCTTGTCTATTTCTAATCCAGTTAAGGATAAAGCAACAATCGTCTGTCCTCTGTGTCCCGTTACTAATAATAACAGGACCGCGACCTTAAAACCTAATTGTTTTATATCTAACCACGAGTTGTGAGGCCAAGCCTGAAACAACTTAAATACTATAGAAACATCCCAAAACCGACTATACTTTGGTTTTGGAGGATTCCTTTGATAAATTGACCGAAGTAGATAACAAAGGACATAATGTTTTCCAACTGTTTCGCCATCAATTCTAGGTAATATGATTGATAACGCACATCTTGCCGCATTGATCGACCCAAAGGATAGTCCTTCATCCTCTAGAGAACGAAGAAAACGAGCTAATTGTGAAATTGTTGGATTTGTTGGCTTGACTTTCATTAACAAACAATGTACACCCCATTTCTTTAAATAGGTTGTGTACATTTTGACCGTTCCTGGCCTCCAGGCATCAGATACTATCCTGTTCTCAGTAATTTTGTCCAATCCAAATTGCTGCAGCTGTTTCCTTAGAAAAGGAATGCCAATAGGGGCGTCGTTGACACGTCGCCATGAACCACTAGCGGTCCGTGGTGCGTCAGATTCCCGAGTTTTCTTGGGAATCGTATATGTTCTTTTGCCAGTTGTGAAACTGCTGGCAGCCAAGGTTGCGTGTCCCAATCGGGCACCACCAGTATAGCATGTGTCCCTTCCAAGCCGATTTTCCTCACAACTCGGCTGATAATGCTAAACGGTGGGAAAATATAAAATTAATTATTTTCCCAGGTAATAGCAAATGCATCTACTTTCCAAGCATCCGGTTCAGGATGCCAAGAAACATAACAAGGTAACTTGTTATTATTTCGTGATGCAAACAAGTCAACTTTAGGTGTACCCCATTTTTCACAAATGAAGTTAAACAAAGGTGTAGAGAGAGACCATTCTAAATGGTCATGGAATTTTCTACTTTTATGGTCTGCAAGTGTATTTTGTGACCCTGGAATATGCGCTACAGTCAGCCAGACTTGTTGAGCCTGTGCCCAGTTCCAAATCAGTTTAGACAACTGATTGCAAGGCTTTGATTTGGTTCCCCCCATATTACGAATATATGCCATGGCCGTAGTATTATCAGTTAGTATTCTAACTTGTGATTTATTTATCTTTACTAAACTACATAAGCCCAGATAAATAGCACGCAATTCTAGTGCATTAATATGGTCTGATTTTTCATCATCAAGCCATCTACCTCCTGTTGTGACCCCATCTCGATGAGCTCCCCAACCTTCTAACGAAGCATCAGTAGTAATTACTGTATTAGGTTCCGCCATGCGGATTGGATTTGGTGAACTTGCTATGTGTTGCATCCACCATCCAATATCCTGTAGCCCTTCTTGCGAAATAAACATCTTTCGCTCAAAATTCCCTTTAGTTTGTGTTAACGCTAAATTTTTAATCTATTTCTAGAGATTTAATATGGGCCTTCCCGTATAGAATAGCGGGTGCATACGATATCATTATCCCAATAAGGACTGCGACCTGTCTAATTTTAGGTTTTGGTAACTTAATAAGCTGTGTCGCTGTATTCATAAACTTAATTAGTTTTTGTTCTGTTATCGACACTGTAAGAGACTGTGTATCCAGAATAAACCCTAAACATTTGAGTTGTTTTGTTGGTTTAGGCACTGACTTTTGTGGATGTACATAAAACCCCAGTTTAGTGAGTAATGCACATAAATCCAAAACTGCATTCACACAATCAATTTGTGTTGATGCTATAATAAAGGAATCATCTATGTATAGAAACATTATGTGACCCTTCCGCGCCATTACTGAGAAAACAGGTTTAAGCAGTTTAGTGAATAAACGAGGGGCACAAGCTAAACCATTCGGCATGCAGGTAAACTCATAGAGTTGGTTATCCCAAAGAAACCGAAGAAATTTCCGGTCTTTTTCCCGTATGGGAAGTGTATAATATGCATCTCGTAAATCAACACTAGCCATCCACGCATCTGGCGTAATCAGATCTCGTGCCGTATCTAGCGAGAACATTTTAAAATGTCGATATTCAACCATTTTTTTAAAGGATTGTTAAATCCAGGATCATTCGAACCTCGCCATTAGGCTTTGGTCTCGAGAAGATGTTTGAAATAAACTCTCCTGAACAGTACGTCACTTTTTGTATAATTCCTTTCTCAAAGAATTTTTGTACCTGTTTAGTTAGTGCCTCTCGTTCAACCGGTTCAATGTTATAAGGAAAAGGTATACTGCCTTGTACCGGAAATTGTGTGAAGGGAATGTGAACACCCCTAACTATTTGTAAAATTTCTTGGTCACTAGTAATTTTGTGCCACTCAGAAATATGATTATTAATATTGCCAGCCACAAAGTTGCTTACAGTTTGTGTGGTTTTAGAGGCTGCAAGGACTTGCAACGTCTGTGTTTTGACCTCTACTTGGACCCGCCCCTGGGGAAGGGTCTCGGCGAGTTGACGCCTCGGCCTAGTGGCCGTGCGGTGTTGTCGGTCCAGCCTGAGCGAGCGCCCCGGCCCCGAAAAGCTTGACCGAAGTTTGAGCCCGGTCTGGTTCCCCTGGTGAACTGTCATGGACGAAAATCCCCTCGTGACCTTTTGAAACAAGGGGTTTCCTGTTTCTTCTTGCCATCCATGTTTTTGCCACTCTTGGCTGCAGTTTCTACCTCTTTATAGAGGTATTGTAGTTGACCGCCAAACATTTTCGTGTTATCTAAAGGTTTCCCTTTAATCGGCTCTGGAGCGAGAAAGAGCGTAAACTCTTTCCCATCATTATCCGTAATCTTCTTTGAGCGAGCCACTTCTTTGCCAGCATCTGTGCAAACCGACTTGAAGACATTCTCATATCTTCGGTATGACAGGTAATTACCTGCCGCCGCTAACAATGCAATTCCTTTGTCCATCATCTTAGCCAAAGACGAGAACTTATTTTCTCTTTGCATTCTATTTGCCACAGGAGCAATAGCTGTTAGGGTACCAAGCACCGCCTTATGCACTGCGTGCAACACACCCTCAAATTTCTTACGGTCATCCGTCATATTGACATCTCGATCCATCTCCTTAATGATGGAGTTGGGAACACCTTTAATGCCCGTTAATTCATCTCCTAACTTGGAGATAATTTCCGCCGGTTTAAACGTGCGGAAATGGCCATTAATGGTCTCGCGCATAAGCGTAGTGGTTTTAACACGCTTAGCCTTTGGCTTCTCCACTTTCTTAGCCACTTTGCCACCAATGGCAGCATAGACACCTTCATATTGTGTGTCTGAGTCTGATTCTGTGGAAGTGGAATCTATGGAAGAATCGGAAGAAGAAGAATCTTTCCTCTTCTTCTTCTTCTTCTTGGACTTGGTCTTCCGCTTTTTGCGAAGTCCAGTCTTCCCCCGTTCTTTGGTGAAATCATCACCAGAAGAAATGATATGTTTCTTCTTCTTCCTCCGTTTAGGAGAAGGAGGAGAAGGAGCCTTAAGCTCCATCGCTGAGTCTGTCTCCGAGAAATCCTCAAATGATGATTCATCTTGGACACTCGGCATTCGCCGTTTAAGAGACACCGGTGGTTTGAGAGACATAATATGGCTCTCCATCGCCGCAAACCGAGCCTCCCAATTTGGAGCCGCGGCGCCGTCAGGCACTATGTCCTCGTCCGCCTCGGAGAGAATATGCTCCCCGGGCTGTGTCGAAGGCACTGCCGACAACACGGGTGAGGAGTCGTACTCCTCGTCCAATCCACTCGGAACACGCCCCTCGGCTGCTGCTGCACCGCGCTTACTCCGCTTCGTGGCCATCGGGAACTGAAACAAAGATTTTTGGTCAGTCCCGGTATATATATATGTCACAATATGGTTGTTTCAAACTCAATTGGACATCTAGTGGTGTTAGAGAACGTGTTTATACCGTTATAACACAGGCGTAATAAGCTAAATTTGTGCGTGGATTGTGGGTCAAGCCCAAACCTTACGGGGTCGGGACCAGTGTATCGTCCCGCCCATCCCTCTGTTCCGCACACTTCTCCCACCTGTGACTACTACGTCAACAAGTTGGAGAAAATGCTACGAAACTCGGAGAAACGCCTGAAAAAGTTTGTGGGGAGTCTATAAAAGAAACCCAGGAGCATCTCCAACATTACTCTCTATTAGAGTACGAGAGAATTTCCACAGGAGATGAGGCAGAGCCCACATCTCTACCCATAATCACACGGTGACACGGGTGTTGACAGAACCGCTAATGATCGGTTTCGTTCCTTCGAGAAGGAATTCTATCCTTGGTTTTTTATAACCAAATAACTCGTCCAAAATGGACCAAAGAAAGTCTAAACTTTCCATAATGATGCTCTAATGCATGATAATTAAGCTAACCACAGTTTTTATTATACTTACTGCGTATTTGCTTGTATGTAGACTAATTTTGCCGGAGCCACCCAACGACACGCAATCCAGTCGTGAGTTGTATATGCTAATTGCTGGTACCTCACATGCTTCCTTCTCCCTAGCCTGAGGCTAGCCTGAGGCTGTATACCGAGGTAAAATAAAGTATATATTCTGATGTGTATAAACGCATATATATATACGTGTGGTTGGTTCTTGGAGTTTTACATTCTGGCAATAGCTAAGGTCATATTAGGACGGGTACCGACTTGTGATTTTGCGCACTCATGGCAACTTTATAGTGCTGCCCCACTGGGAAATCAGGCAGCCGGTATTCCCCAATATTCCACTTAGTCACATTATCTCGACAGTGAGCTCACCAGTTCTTGCCCCATCCTATTAATGAGGAGCCCCAGGCCAGGAAGCAACAAGTATAAATTTTGTAAGTCATTAATTTGACTCGACCGGGAATTGAACTCCCGATAGCCCGCATAGGAGGTATGCGCCCTACCATACTATGATAGGGCAAGGCCAAGGAGCAGTGGAATGGGGAGACCAATTGTTTGTGATTGGAATTCATAGTATTAACCAATGAATGTAACAATTAAATGTCTACGATACTCACTGTCTGACATAGATAGGCGGCTAAAGCCAGATTCCAACGCTTTCCGCTGCCACCTCATCAGTGGTCCACGTTCTATCGGTGCATCCATCCGGGTGGCGTCTGTTAACGTTACCTCAAAGTTGAAGTGGGCCATCACTACCTTCGGATTAATCTGAAACAAGGAAGCAAGCAAATTACACCAAATCACCAGAGCACACACGTCGTATGGGTTTTGCGCTATCTAATGGCCCTGTCACACTACGACGTAATGACGTCAGAGTAGGGAGAACGTGAAGAACATTGAACTTCTCGGCATAGTATGCAAATTTGAGCACAAGTTGAACGTGGATGCAGCGTAGTGGACGAGAGCGTAACGTCGGTAAAGTGTAGTGATACCGTCAATCACCGAGAGAGGACAACGTCACTACGCTCACGAAACGTTATTCCATCGCCAGAAGAACGTTACGTGACGTTAGCTACGTCATGAGACGTTGAATGCATGTTCTCCTGACGTTCCCATTAAGCCTCGTAGGCATTTGCACTCGGTTTAATGTGGGTCAACGTAGTGGAACGTAGTGAGCAGCATTGGAATAACGTCCGTTTAACGTCATTGACGTTCACTGAACGTGAACAGAACGTACGGCGAACGTAAACCCTTACGTTCGAGCTATGTCGAAAGTTTTGAACATGTCCAAAACTTGACGTAACTCGACGTAACACGACGTCATTCTAACGTCATTCTGACGTAACCCAACGTAATGACGAAAAATGACCACGTTAGGCTCACGTTGGCTCGCTACGTCGTAGTGTGACAGGGGTATAAGTGGTACTAGCTACACAAACAATGCTGGCATGAGTTTGTCCAAGTCCATGTACAGAACTGACCCTCTTACTAGTGTAATAGGCCGGTTCCTCCCTGATCTCTCTCACTGCAACAGGTTGAAGAAGACAGGACCGTACGACAGGAGAATCAAGAAGCTGAAGAAGTGAGACCGATTTGGGCAACCGGCGAGTTGAAAAAACTATTTTAAACGCCCCAAAGTCGATGTTGCTGTAACTGATTCCTACTACATAATAATGTTCTGTCTGTGAGCAGTGAATGCTGTGTTTGTCATGTGGAGTGTATTGAAGACATTGTGGAGGCATACAACCAAATTTTATGTGTCATGAATGGTAGTTGGAACCCAATTTTAGTGTTCAATTGTCTATATTTTTCAAGTACATGCAAGTTATAGATACAGTTTTACTGATTCTAGTGATACCAAACTTATTTTTGTATCTTAATTAGAAGCTGAGATACAGTATTTTGAAATTTCCATGAAAATGTTACTTTTAATATTTTATTGTTAGGTACTGTTAACTTTGATATATGAAAATTGACTATGTCGTTAGTTTTGGTTTCCAAGTATCTGCTCATGTTCTATGGCTTTGTGAATTTGCTAATATGGCCAATTTCGTTTTTGGATGAGAAAAACCCTCAAAATCATATCTCATAATGCTCATAACTTTTGAACAAATTATCACATGAACATAAATTTCATACCACTGAAATCAGTGTATAAAGTTCTATCTGACTATCACAAAAGTGAAATGCAAACATACATTTTAGAAATCAGTTTGGAGTACCTTCTTGTAGTTGTAACTTGTACTGGATGATCTGTATAGCATTTTTATAAGACAGGGATGGAAGTGGCGTCCAGCAAAAACAGTGGAAAATCAGGTCAACCCCCCCCCCCCCCCCCCCCATAGGATTAGCAGTCAGGTTTCAACTCTGCTTGTTGTGAGTATATTATTGCTCATTCCCAACACCTACGGTCATATAAGAATGGGATTCAAACAATTGCTGTTATATATGGTTTGTTGGGGCTTGACGTCCTAGCAACAACTATGGTCATATCAGGAAGGGGCTGTCATATATATATATTGGCATTTTGTGACCGCTAATCGGTGAATACCAAAAATCGCGTTCGAGATCTTTCATATATCTGAATTGGGATTATTTCCACAATGATCACTGAGGCCGTATTCGATTATGACGCTTAGGTGATCTGAGTATTCGGGATTTCAAATAGAACACCACGACGTGAGCCTCAGAATACACGGGCCGTGTACAAAACGACCCGATCCCAGTGCCCTACTTCTTGGCTGGAGGTGTTAGGAGCATTTGTGCTGGTTCCTGTGTGTGTAATGTACTGCAAAGCTACTTTTTTTAAATTTTTATATAATGTAAAAGACCATCCAGATTAAAATGGACATATAACTAAATTATGCAATTATAAAATACTTTAAATTCTATTTTGCTGTAGTCATATTGGTTTTTGGGTTGTTTTTTTAAGTTTTGGACAGGCATGCGATTGGGTGCAGGAAAAAAACCTGAAATTTTTCTTAAGGTTATCGTGGGGACACACAGCATCCTACTGAGTCCCAACAGGGATGCAAATGGTGTATTTCAGGTGTTTCGGTGGCCAGGGGGGAAAAAAATGAATTTTTTTTAAAAAACCTACGGAAATCCGGTTTTGGTGGCCAGACAAAAAACGGAATTCCTGTTAAAACCGGAGAAATCAAATGCCCGTTTTGGAGTAACTCAGTAAGCCACCATGCTCGTTTATTCAACCCAAGTTTGTAGGATATGCGCATGTGCCAAAAAGTGGTTCGAATGACCCGAGTTGTTTAATCGATTACGGCCAAAGGGCAATTGCTTTATTAGGCTTGCAACAGCACTGCTTTTTTTTTTGGGGGGGGGGGGCGTCCATTAGTTGCTTAAGCAGGGAAAATTTCAGTCATAGACGACTGGTCTTCCTCATTCCACTGCTGGTCGATAGAAAGCCCGAGCCTACACTTTTACCGACCCAAGGGATTTTTAACCTCCCACACCACATAGACATGGTGTGAGAGCAACCAGCCTTTGATGACGCTGTAAGTTATACATAGCGGTGGAAATCCAAATTGGCAGAGCTGGGGGTCACGGGGAATCGAACCGCCGACCCTCAGATTAGGAGTCTGACCTAGAAAAAAATCAGACACTCTAACCACTCCGCCACAGAGAACGCTTAACCACTGCACATTCATTTAATGTTTTCTACGGTATATAATCATCTTTGTTCTACCCTATCTTGTTTCTCGATAGCCTTATTGTATTATTTTGCTTATGGGTATCACTGAAATACCTAGGCTCCTACATTTTGAGAGCGTACATAATGAGGCGAATTTTCAAACGTTTAAGTTGCCATAACTTTCATAGAAACTTACAGCAAAAATTTTCACACATACATGTGCGCAGCGGCGAGCCGCTGGGATTTAAATGCGCAACACGGGGGCCGGCGCGCCGGGCGACAGCTCGGTGTCGCAGTTTGAGCGCCATGCCAGTTTCAGCTGACTGCATACACTCAAACTCAAGGCATTGTCAATGGTCGTGAGCAATCTTCATACAGAAAATACAGAAGAAGTGAAATATCTCTAAAAACCACACCACCTATTAACAAATCGCTTAGTACACATATAGAAAACATCTTTACCAAAAAGATTATATTAAATTTATAAGGTTAGGGTTCTTGATTTCTATTTATTTTGAATAAAACTAATGTTTTGCACAGCGCGTACCGTCAAACTCAAGCGAGTCAAGGCATTGTCAATGGTCGTGAGCAATCTTCATACAGAAAATACAGGAAAAGTGAAATATCTCTAAAAGCACACCACCTAGAAACAAATCACTTGGTACACATATAGAAAACATCTTTACCAAAAACATTATATTAAATTCATAAGGTTAGTGACGATGCTGTTAGATTTTGACGCATGCGCATGAAACTGACAGTCAGCTGAAACTGGCAGGGCGCTCAAACTGCGACACCGGAGTTAACTGCATGACGGTGTATTTGATTGTTTGTTTGTTTGTTGTTGTTTTACGTCCTAGCAACATCTAAGGTCATATCAGGACGGGTACCGACTTGTGACAGTGCACACTCATGGCGACTTTATAGTGCTGTCCCACTGGGAAACCAGGCCGCCGGCACCATGACCTGATATCCCACTCAGTCACATTATCCTGACACTGAGCACACCAGTCCTTGCCCTATCCTAATAATGCCGAGCGCCTGGCTAGGAAGCAACAAGTATCAATTTTAAAGTCATTGGTTTGACTCGACCGGGACTCGAACCCACGACCCCACGATCTACCAGCACGGGAGACGGACGCTCCAACCCACTCGGCCACCCCGTCTGGTCCCGGTGTATTTGATCCTTGCGTTAACCGCCCGCCGGGTGGTTAACGCAAGGACCAGACGCGCCGCGGCGGCGCGCGAACCGACCTTAGCGCCCCACATAGGTAAGGCACCACTGCTGAAAAAAGCCTAAAATAGGTTTTTAAACAAATCAAAAATCATTCTAGCACCTGAAAAAATATGAATATTTAGTTATTTATCTTTCATTTGATACCTATATTGTGTATTTGTGTTCATTAGGTTAGTCGCTACAGACATTACTTAGAAATTTGTGTGTACATCGGCCATCGTGTAGGCACAATACGGTGTTATCTGATCGCACTAAATTTGCACCGTTTTCATCGCACACAAAAATGCAGATTTGGCGGTTTAGATCTGCTCAAATTGTGGTGAATCTGCTGCTATTTTGAAGGGCACTAAATTGCACAGGTTTCCATTTTTGTTTGATCAAAATCCATAAAGAATTGACACAACTGTAGCTTTCTGAAATTGAAGTAAATTTCCCCTACTTAGTAGTAATAGTACACTCTGACGTCATTTTCATCGCACACAAAAATGTCGAAACAGGGCTTAATATGAATTATATAATTTACTACGCTTAGTCTCTGAATGAAAATTATATGATGTTACTAGGTCTATTTGTGCCCAAAATGATATCGTAGAATATTGAAAAGGTCACAACTTAAGTGCTATAACCAAGAGGACAAAATGTTGATTTCTAGGAAAACTAAATCGTAGATAACTTTTGAACGAATAATGATATTTACATGATTTAAAAACCCCATAAATCTATTTTGTGAGCTCTGTCTGTCTACGAATTTGCAGTACTGGGCAATAGGTTTTCAATTTTCATGTGATGTAGGCCTATCTACCTTTATCTACCATTATCCATGACCATGTAGCTATGTGCGCATAATGCCGATCGCCGCAAAGCGGTTCGGCAATGACGGTATCGCGAGCTCCATTCAGCTGTGTGGAGCTGCTTTGCGGTAGGCATTACCTTTCATTTTCAATGCTACAATTTTAGCTCTTGTTTTCATGGCATAGAGCATAGATTTCTCTACATCCTCGTTTTTGAATTGTTTCAATTGGACCAGTATCACTTTCAAAAGTTGATGGTTGAATTTCAAGTGCTACTTTTCTCCAGAAAATCTTCATCAAATCACTCAAAGCGGATTAAATTATCTTGTCAAACTATGGCATTTAGTTCCTTCATTAGTTGCCGACATGTTGAGAGATTTTAAGGAAGTTTGTTCTATTCCCAAAGGAGATATTTGACCCGCAGCAGTTGATTAATTTGATGTAAACATTGTAGGTATGTCACTATGTGCACATCGCGTTGTTTATCCGATTTTCGCTCCGGCCGAAATCGCGATTACTGGCCGGACCGGAGTGGCAGCTGTTTATTAAAACCTCTGCAAATCACTCAACTTTGAGAATATTCATTTCTGAAACTGTCATATTCATTTTCGCACACCTGTTTTCTATCTATTGGCCAATTTACATGAAGATTGAGTGATGATCAAATACATTTTGAGGATGAACAGTAGGCGATGTCAACAGTCACTGACCCCGGCCGCCAATCTTTTGTTATATTCAAATTTGCATAACTTTCTTAATATATACTTTCAAATAAATTATATATAAGCATTTTAAAGCTCTTGTTATGTGAATTGAACAGTACAAGTTTCAGCTAAATAGGTCTTTTATTAAAAATGATATGAGAGTTTGAAGCACAAAGCCTAGGCATGTGAGTATTTTTTCAGAATGAATTTGATCTCAATGGAATATATACAAGGAAAGAGCTTGAAGGGACTATAAACATGGTAGTCATATAATTTGTCTAAACAAAATATGAAGGAAGTTACTTTGATTTGAACTTGGAGAAATCAGTCTATTATGGGCCCCTTGTTCTATAGTAAACCAGCCACCAGCTGTGACCCTGAATATCAGTGACACTTAACTCAACCACGCTAGATCAATGTTTACATCAAATTGATCACTGATGCTGTTCAAATAGCTCACTTAGCCTTAGGAAGACACCAAACATCCTTAAAATTTCACAATATATAGAAAACTAATGAAGGAACAACAATTTCATAGTTTGATAAAATAATTTAATACCCTTTCACTAGTTTTAGCGATTTGATGAGGATTTTGTGGAGAAAAGTAGAACTTAAAATTTATCATTGGTCAAATTGATCAACTGCAGGGGATCAAATATCTCCTTTGGGAATCTATCAAACATCATTAAAATTTCCCAAGATGTAGACAACTGATGAAGGAACAATAATTCCATAGCTTGATCAAATAATTTAACCCCTTTTGAGTGATTTGATAAAGGTTTTGTGGAGAAAAGTAGAACTTGAAATTCAACCATAAACTTTTGAAACTGATACTGGTTCAATTGAAACAATTCAAAAACTAGGACGAAGAGAAATCTGTGCTCTATGTTATGAAAACAAGAGCTAAATTCTAGCTAGAAAACCCTCCTTTTGAGGAACTGAAAGGTAATGTGTACCGCAAAGCAGCTCTGCGCAGCTGAATGGGGCTAGTGTAACTGTCGTTGCCGAAACGATTTGCGGCGATCGGCAGTATTCGCACACAGCTACAAAACCTGGATTTTTGGTCACAGCTTTGAGAAGTTTTTAATGTACTATAGAAAAAAGAGGCCAAAAAGGTGTTGTTTTTCCCAATTTCAATTCAACATAACTTTCTTGATAATTAGTTTATATGGCTACCATGATTAAGTTCGATTCAAGCTCTTTCCGTTGATATATGCTCCATTGAAATAAAATTGCATTCTAAAAATTAAAATGTGCACAACTACCTAGACCATGTGGCATGTCACAATAGTGAGTTTCAGAGAACGACTCATACTTTTTCTTTTCTTTAATTAACCATACTATGATTCATAAGCATAGCCATCTAATTTTATAGGCTTGGCCGCTTGTAGTTCAAGTTGTACTTAGACTAAATTAAGTCTAGACTAGTTAGGCATGTCAGATTTCGTTATGGGCGCGTCGGTCACCGTTTCATTGGTAAAATGTTTCTGCATTTTCACGATTCCGCCCTTGATTAAAGTACTTTTGCATTGGAATATTTTCATAAATGTTATTCCACTGGAAAGAACATGAACTAATCGCACCGAAAATATACATTAAAATACTTAGACCATGGAAAGCTGTTACAATGTTGCAAAGGTCACAGTTTATTACAATTGTGAATCCAGACTAAATTTAACAATTAAGCCGACATTAGAAATGCCATAACTTTCTCCCCTATTAAGATATTTTCAAAATTACAATAAATTTGAGTTTGTCTCAGCAAGATCTGTTGAAAGAGCTTAAATTTATACTGTTTTGAAATTTTAGCTGATCTACCTAGACTAGTGATTAATTAGTGTTTACTAAGTTTAGTCTGAGACTTAGTACAATCGGGCATTATTTATTATAAGGAATCTGATAATGGATATTAAGATATAACCAGACAGAATACCTTTGTGGAAAATCGTCAGAAACTGCATATAATTAAAGTTGCATAGTCCGATGGTTTTGAGTTTCTGTAATTTTTCTGAGGTAAATGTACTAAATTGATTGTCATAATCTACTTTTCTTTAATTTGAAGTAACTTTCATGTTGAATGGCTAACCTTTGAGATATTTGAAGTGCAAACATGCAAAGTTAATTTTGGCAAGCTTGTAAAAACTCTGACTCCATGGTAAGTACGCGAAAAACACGCCACTTTCACGCTACTCGTGTGTCCCACGGCGCATGCGTGGAGCACTGCATGGTGCACACCTGACTATGTTTTCCATCTTTAGGACTACCAGGAATGCAACTATATGGATGATATAATTCACATTTTGCACCACTTCTACATCCGAAAATATTTGCTGTCCGATTTATAGAAGTGAAAAAAAATCTTTATTCAAATTTATGTCTTGTTAAAGTCACTGGAATACTACCTGAAGGTAAGTTTTGATATTTTTGAAACTAGTTTATTTTGTTTCTTTATATACTTCTCCATATTAGGGTGTAATTTGGTGTCAATTTGAGCACCGGAACATTGATTTTGAAGGCAGATAAAAAGGTGGGTCTGGTAATAAGTATGTGACAACAATTTTCAAAGTCAACAGATTCCAACACAAAATATATCATTGCAAAGGTATTGGAAAGTCCTTTCTAATGATACCTAAATCATCATCCTGTGCCAATTATCAAGGAAGTTGTGACACTTTATAAAGCGTTTATTTTCACACATGCTTGGCGTTCTCTGTGGCGGAGTGGTTAGAGTGTCTGACTTTTTTCTAGGTCAGACTCCTAATCTGAGGGTCGGCGGTTCGATTCCCCGTGCCCCCAGCTCTGCCAATTTGGATTTCCACCGCTGTGTATAACTTACAGCGTCATCAAAGGCAGGTTGCTCTCATACCATGTCTATGTGGTGTGGGAGGTTAAAAATCCCTTGGGTCAGTAAAAGTGTAGGCTCGGGCTTTCTATCGACCAGCAGTGGAGTGGGGAAGACCAGTCGTCTGTGACTGGGATGTCCCCTGCTTGGGACAACTAATGTACCAAGAACAAAAAGAAAATGAGAGACAAATAAGTGTTCACACTTCCTGTCTACCATTCGCTATATCGCTATATGCCAAGACTCATGAGTCATGAGATGGCTCACAGAATTCAACTGGTTTTCCATTAAAACAATGGACCAAAGTTGCCCATAAAAAACGCTTTATAAAGTGTCACAACTTCCTTGATAATTGTCACAGGATGATCATTTAGGTGTCTTTAGAAAGGACTTTCCAACACCTTTGCAATGATATGTTATGTTAGAATCTGTTGACTTTGAAATGGCTGGTCATATACCTACATAGCCATAGGCTTCTGCAGTAACACTGTCTAACAGGTTCTATTCTATAGAGGGAGTGCATGTGACGTCATCACTCAGCAGTTAGCCATCTTGGATTACACTTAATACCACCTATGGCGCCCCCTGTCTTATACCAAGAACATTTACGCCCACCACTGGGTCTACCTGTAGTCAGGGCTGCCAAAGTATGTGGCGCCCCCTCGGGGGTACTGCCTGAACCTGTCTAATTCTTTGACAGAGCATCCAAAGTCACGTTGAAAGTGTCAACATACTGCTCTTTAGCAAAGATATGAGGCTACATGATTAATCAAATACTTCCCCTCCATCAAAAAACCCTTTTCCCCCAGCCTTTGAGGGAAAACTGCTCAAAACAGTGGCAAATAAACCAACAAATCAGTAAATAAACACAATGTAAGCACTTCCAAGCCTTTCATATGTAATCCAATATGGCCACCGGAAGTTGACTCGTGACGTCATTACACCCCCTCTTATGCCTCAGTATTCCCTTCTAGTGGTGATAAATAAGTGCACTAGTTACTAGTATTTCAATTCAATTCTTTTATTTTAACTCTCTCAGTCTCTGCAAGGTATGTTTACAATAAACTGAGGTGATACAATAAATGCATACAAATTCCTTACAGACAGAAAGGATCACAGAAAAGCGATGCTTATCTAGCTGGTCTCGTCCATGAAGATAAAAGATTCACCCATCATGTACTACAGCTTGTTGTAGTACAAGTAAAGTTGTGGTACAACTTACAAGTAACATGATATGATGTGAATCACTGAATGAATCTAAGTTAGTTAGATATGGAGAATAAAATTTAGCTAATTGTTTTGGTTTTGAAAATTTGATATTGTCATCGGACTATGCAGCTTTAAGTCTATTTGGATTTCAGAATATGCAGATAGAAATGACCAACGCAAAAACCAGAAACTGTCCAACTCACCCGATGCTGTAAGAGACTTTAAAAATGGTGCCAACTTCGAAAACGAGACTCCCGACAAACGCCGGTACCCAACGACATAGTTAAATCAACCCAAAACAAGCTCGACGTGTAAGACCATACACAATTTTAAATATAGCATAAAGCTCGTTAAGAACACGATTCTGGTTTAAGTTAATTCACTGAAAAGAGTGGATATGTTGTATGTATAATAGCATTGCTCACAATATAAAATTTGATTGAAAATAAATATAAAAATAAGTTAAGCAAGAAATGAATTTTAATTTTACATTGTGATACCTGGATGAAGTGGTTGTATTCGACTGGGCCTTTCTATATAGGGTATTCACGTGACGACACGAACCGGATGCGCGGCCATTGTGGCGATATCAACCAGTAAACATCCCATAGAGTTTGGCTGTACGCGCAGTGGAAAACGTGTATTTCATTCAAAATTAATAGAATTCCGGAACCATAACCTTATAAATTTAATATGAATAAGCAATGCTTAGGACCGACCCCCCGATATAACTACAGTAAAGTATTTTATGATTGCGCGTGTATTTTTGTACTCCACTCGCGGTGTTCGATTTGAAATTCTAGCAACTCGGATGACCCGAGTCGCGGTCGTGATAATCGAATACGGCCGTCGTTTCCGTGGAATAAAATATTAATATTGTCTTTGCGCACCCATGTTTATGCCAAATTGTTACCAATAGCTGGCGTCCACCCTGCTTGCTGCGGACCGAAATTCGACGAGCGATTTCCGTTTCCGTTTGCTGGATTTCTCGGTTTCTCGGTACGAGTTTACAAATGGCAGCGCCCATACAGAGCTATTTCCGTTTCCGTTTGCTGGATTTTGTCGATGTCACGCACAGTAAAAGTATTGTTTATGTGTATATATCGACATGCGTTAGTCTTAAGCCTCCCCGTGGGTGGGTCGGTAATATAATCTATTCGTTGAATATGTTTTCTATATGTGTACCAAGCAGTTTGTTTCTAAGTGGTGTAGTTTTAGAGATATTTCACTTTTTCTGTATGAAGATTGCTCACGGCCATTGACAATGCACTGGCACTGACACTCAGAATATCCCAACTTTCACTATTAGTATTACCTCTGTTTTTAATACTTTCAGCGTAAATTGCTCTTAGGTTACATTAAATACTTCAGATCTTCCTCTTCAATCGCGCATTAAGATATTTTTAATCGATCCAATGAAAGCTTTTAAATTTATTTTACAAAAATAAATGCATATCAAAATATTTCTTCACAAATTCCTATTCGACTGGGACAGGAATTGGGTTTCTATACCTTTAGTGAACGTATTTAAGGAGGCTACCCTAGTTGAACGTAGTTGAACATATGTTATCATCACGGAGGTTACGTCTGCCTGAAATGTACCTCTCTTTTGAACATGTCCAAAGCTTAAATCGGAACTCACGGCCCACAGGCCACAAACTTTCTTAACATGTTCTCATCACGGAGAAGTACGGGTGCCGGTGTCATGGTATACAACCCCTGCCTGATCGCAGCCCCTGTCGTGGCTTCTGCGCATGCGCAGAGGTTGTAAACAAGCTCAGCTCGGCTGCAGAACGACTACACACTGCCAGTGTCTATTAAAGATTAATAGAAATGCACAACCCTAACCATATAAATTTAATATAATCTGTTCGTTGGATATGTTTTCTATATATGTTCCAGGGGGTTTGTTTCTAGGTGGTGTATAGTTTCATAGATATTTCACTTTTTCTGTATGAAGATTGCACTGACACTCAGAATATCCCAACTTTCACTATTTAGTCTATTATCTCTGTTTTTAATACTTTCAGCATAAATTGCTCTTAGGTTACATTAAATACTTCAGATCTTCCTCTTCAATCGTGCATTAAGATATTTTTAATCGATCCACTGAAAGTTTTTTAATTTGTTTTACAAAAATAAATGCTTAGTCAACTGTCTTCACGGCAGGGGCTGCGATCAGGCAGGGGTTTTATACCATGACACCGGTGTGGCGTGCTCAGCGTGTTCATAGATACAAGATTCACCCGGTACTTGTAGTACACAGGTGAAAGACAACGTAGTCTAAATACGGGCGAAAATAGCTTTAGTATGGAACAAGAAGTAGAATGCCTGCCTCCAGTGTCAAATGGTTACTTATATCGGCACAGAGTTGGTGAAATTGGAGAGAATGCATAAAGAGAAGATGGCGGCCGCAGAACGCCGTCGATTTCACTTTAAAATTTTAATAAACTAGATATTATATTATATTTTTCAACTCAACGGTAGCAGGCTATCAATAAGACATATGTAAAGAATAATTCTTGCTTCTTAGATTGTAAAATTAGGCTCTCAATTCTTTAACCCGCTTTTTCGACCGTTTTTATATAGGGTTGGTATTCACCCGTGGCCGTGTACTGCGAGTACCGGGTGAATCCTTTATCTACCATGTACCTAGATAAAAGATTCACCCGGTACTTGTAGTACACGGGTGAAGACCAGCCTTTTATAAAAACGGTCGAAAATAGCGTTAGTATGGAACAACAAGTAGAATGCCTGGCACCAGTGTCAAATGGTTACTTATATCAGTACAGAGTTGGTGAATGAGAGAGAATGCAAAAAGACAAGATGGCGGCCAGAGAACGCCGTCGATTTCACTTTTAAATCTGATTAAACTAGATATTATATTATATTTTTCAACTCAAAGGTAGCGGGCTATCAATAAGACGTATGTAAAGAATAAATGTTGCTTCTTAGATTGTGAAATTAGGCTCTCAATACATTGACCCGTTTTTTCGACAGCTTTTACATAGGGTTGGTTTGCACCCCTACTGCAGCAGTACGGGGTGAATCTTGTATCTACCGTGTACCTAGATAAAAGATTCACCCAGTACTTGTAGTACACGGGTGAAGATCAGCCTTATATAAATACGGGCGAAAATAGCGTTAGTATGGAAGTGAGGCTCCAGTATGTGGCTCCAGTATCAAATGGCTACCCATATTATGCATATAGGCACAGAGTTGGTGAAATGCGAGAGAATGCAAAAAGACAAGATGGCGGCCGCAGAACGCCGTCGATTTCACTTTTAAATTGCATTAAACTATATGTTTTATTACATTTTTCAACTCAAAGGTAGCGGGCTAATAATAAGATGTATGTAAAGAATAATTGTTGCTTCTTACATTGTGAAATTAGGCTCTCATTTCATTGGCCCGTTTTTTCGCCACCTTTTACATAGGGTTGGTTTGCACCCCTACTGCAGCAGTACGGGGTGAATCTTGTATCTACCGTGTACCGTGCTCAGCCGTGTGCATAGACTCAAACTCAAGGCATTGTCAATGGTTGTGAGTCACTAATTTAATATAATGTTTTTGGTAAAGATGTTTTCTATATGTGTACCAAGCGATTTGTTTCTAGGTGGTGTGGTTTTAGAGATATTTCACTTTTCCGGGATTTTCTGTATGAAGATTGCTCACCACCATTGACAATGCCTTGAGTTTGACGGTACGCGCAGTGCAAAACATTAGTTTTAATCAAAATTAATAGAAATCAAGAACCCTAACCATATAAATTTAATATAATCTCTTTGGTGAAGATGTTTTCTATATGTGGACCAAGCGATTTGTTAATAGGTCATGTGGTTTTAGAGATATTTCACTTGTTCTGTATTTTCTGTATGAAGATTACTCACGACCATTGACAATGCCTTGAGTTTGAGTCTATGTACACGGCTGAACACGACACACCGCTGAGCACGCCACACCGGTTATTACCAAAAAATCCCCGCGCTCGGGTGGAAACCGAGCGCGGGGAAGCGAATTCGATTATTCGACCCGAGTCTGTAGGATGTGCGCATGCGCCAAAAAGTGGCTAGTGTGACCCGAGTTGATTGATCGATTACCCCAAAGTGGGTGATAATAGCAGAGAAGTCATGCTTGCACCTCTGTGCCCGGTGTTGCAGTTTCCGCGGTTCCCCAGTTTGCGAGGTACACATACATTCAAATGCATTGTCAATGGCCGTGAGCAATTTTCATACCGAAAAAGTGAAATATTTATCAAAGTACACCACCTAGAAATAAACCGCATGGCACACATACAGAAAACATATTCAACAAACAGATTATATTAAATTATAAGGTTACAGTTCTTGATTTCTATTCATTTTGAATAAAACTAATGTTTTGCAGTGCGCGTACCGTCAAACTCAAGGCATTGTTAATGGTCATGAGCAATATTCATACAGAAAATACAGAAAAAGTGAAATATCTCTAAAACCAAACCACCTAGAAACAAATTGCTTGGTACACATATAGAAAACATCTTTACCAAAAACATTATATTAAATTTATACCGACCCACCCTCTGGGGAGGCTAAGGACTAACACGTGTACATTTATATACATAAACAATACCTGTATTCATAGAGGTGGGAAATTAAATCACCAAAATCCAGGAAACGGAAATAGCCCCCTATGGGCGCCGCCATTTGTAAACTCGTGTTGAATGACATAATAATCAAAATCCAGCAAACGGAAATCGCTCGTCGAACTTCGGTACGCAGCAAGCAGGGTGGACGACAGCGATTGGTTAATAATAGACTATGGGCTTAATGCCTTGACAATGCGCTGCCACAGAGTAGCGCATGCCGAATCAAGGAACAACTACACTGGTCCCTTGCTACAGACCTTCCATATATGGTGCGATGACGTCAGTGGGACCAGTGTACCTGTTCCTCCACGGTACTCTGCAGCGAACCTGTCAAGTCCATATGCCCAATTGACAGTATTCGGGGTCAGCGATTGGTTAATAATATATCAAACCAAATGCCTGCTGCCATAGAATTTGACGATATGCGGAGTCAAAAACTTTGATTATATTCAAAATTAAAAGAAATAAAGAACAACTTGGCATAAACATGGATGCACAAATGCAATATTAATAGTTTATTCTGCGGATTATCACAAACACGACTTGGGTCATCCCAGTTGCTAGAATTTCAAATCGAACACCGCGAGTGGAGTAAAAAAATACACGCGCAATCATAAAATACTTTGCTGTAGTTATATCGTGGGGTCGGTCCTAAGCATTGCTTATTCATATTAAGGTTAGTGACGATGCTGTTCGATTTTGACGCATGCGCAGAAGCGATGTGTACCTCGCAAACTGGCATATCGCGGAAACTGCAACACCGGTGTCGCAGTTTCAGTTCTCAGCAGTTTCAGTTCCCACAATTGCTTCTGCGCATACGTCTACATCTAACCAAACCAGCTAGAAACAAATCGCTTGGTACACATATAGAAAACATGATTATATTAAATTGATATGGTTAGGGTTCTGGATTTCTATTAATTTTGAATAATGTTTTGCAATGCGCGTACCGCCAAACTCAACGCATTGTCATAATGTTCATGAGCAATCTTCATGCAGAAAAAGTGAAATATCTCTAAAACCACACCACCTAGAAACAAATCGCTTGGTACACATATAGAAAACATGTTTACCAAAAAGATTATATTAAATTTATAAGGTTAGTCACACTGACAGGCCTCGACCTGATACAGGCTTATAGCCTAACCATAATCAGTATGGCAACACTGCATGGACCCCTCGATATAAGAAAGATATGGAACTAATTGAAAATGTCCAACGCTGTGCGACAAAGCTTGCTCCCACACTGAAAAATCTCTCGTACCATCGACTTTGTGCCTTAGATCTACTTTGTGCCTTAGATCTACCTAGTCTCTACTACCAAAGAGCTCGGGGCGACATGATTGAGACATATAAGCACCTGACAGGCAAGTACTCTATGGATGCTGATTACCTAAAAATGGATGACACCAACACCAGAGGTCATAGATTCAAATTGAAGAAAGCGAGAACGAACAAGAGTGTCAGACAGCAGTTTTACAGTTATCATATTGTCAATGCCTGGAACGGTCTGCCTCCCTGAATGCTTTCAAAGCAAGGCTGGGTAAGCATTGGAGGCAGTATAAGTATTGCAAACACCCAGTATTTGACGCATATGACCCCGTTAAGTCACAGTTGGACAGGCCTCAACCTGATACAGGCTTATAGCCTAACCATAATCAGTAGCGGATGAGTATGAGTATGAGTGAGTAGCAGATGAGTATGAGTGAGACACTATAGTCACAGCGATCGGCGATGGTTTAAATCGGGCTAATGTTGACACATGCGCAGACAATGCTTTGACACATGCGCAGATGCTTTTGTGGGAACTGAAACTGCTGGGAACTGAAACTGCGACACCGGCCTTTGAAACGCCACTGTGGCGCCATCTGTTCAATCTAAGGTCAGAGGACAGGGCCGCTGTGGTGGTTTCAGCGGGTTCCCGTGCTCAGAGGTGTCCCTCGCTTCTGCGCATGCGTCAGAATCTAATAAGGATGGCCGTAATCGATTAACACTACCCGGGCGACTCGGGTCATCCCAGTCGTCAGAAATTCAAATAGAACACGGCGAGTGGAGTCGACAAATACACGTGCCATGTGCAAAAAAAGAATAACTTAGATTAATTAAATGGAAATATAGGTAAACTGGGCCATCATAAAATACTTTAAATCCTATTTTGCTGTATTTTTATCGGTAATAAAAAAAATAAAAAAAAGATTGTCCACCCGAGCGCGGAGAAGCGTATTCGATTATTCGACCCGAGTTTGTAGGATGTGCGCATGCGCCAATAAGTGGCTCAGGTGACCCGAGTTGATGCGAAATCCACGCATGCGCAGAAGCAGCGCAGAAGCGAGGGACACCTCTGAGCACGGGAACCCGCTGAAACCGGGTGTCAGCGTCTCACCTCCCACAAGTCTCACTTCCCAAACATCGCTTCTGCGCATGCGTCAGAATCCAACAGCGTCGTCTGCGCATGCGTCAAAAATGAGCCAGTCTGGTTCTCCACAAGAAATATGTATCCTCCTGTTTAACTCCAATAAATTCTTTAATATATGCGTCAATATTCTAAAAGTCAGAGAATATTGTTCTCCACAAGCAATACGGATTCTCCTGTATTCTTGGGTTTAAACTCATAAGAATAACCGCTAAAAAACAAATAGCGATAATCAGGTCGAGCAACCGACCAGAACTAAACAACACGGCGATGTCAACTCTACCGAACCGGTGTGGTGGTTTCAGCGGGTTCCCGTGCTCAGAGGTGTCCCTCGCTTCTGCGCATGCGTCAGAATCTAATAAGGATGGCCGTAACACTACCCGGGCGACTCGGGTCATCCCAGTCGTCAGAAATTCAAATAGAACACGGCGAGTGGAGTCGACAAATACACGTGCCATGTGCAAAAAAAGAATAACTTAGATTAATTAAATGGAAATATAGGTAAACTGGGCCATCATAAAATACTTTAAATCCTATTTTGCTGTATTTTTATCGGTAATAAAAAAAATAAAAAAAAGATTGTCCACCCGAGCGCGGAGAAGCGTATTCGATTATTCGACCCGAGTTTGTAGGATGTGCGCATGCGCCAATAAGTGGCTCAGGTGACCCGAGTTGATGCGAAATCCGCGCATGCGCAGAAGCAGCGCAGAAGCGAGGGACACCTCTGAGCACGGGAACCCGCTGAAACCGGGTGTCAGCATCTCACCTCCCACAAGTCTCACTTCCCAAACATCGCTTCTGCGCATGCGTCAGAATCCAACAGCGTCGTCTGCGCATGCGTCAAAAATGAGCCAGTCTGGTTCTCCACAAGAAATATGTATCCTCCTGTTTAACTCCAATAAATTCTTTAATATATGCGTCAATATTCTAAAAGTCAGAGAATATTGTTCTCCACAAGCAATACGGATTCTCCTGTATTCTTGGGTTTAAACTCATAAGAATAACCGCTAAAAAACAAATAGCGATAATCAGGTCGAGCAACCGACCAGAACTAAACAACACGGCGATGTCAACTCTACCGAACCGGTGTGGTGGTTTCAGCGGGTTCCCGTGCTCAGAGGTGTCCCTCGCTTCTGCGCATGCGTCAGAATCTAATAAGGATGGCCGTAATCGATTAACACTACCCGGGCGACTCGGGTCATCCCAGTCGTCAGAAATTCAAATAGAACACGGCGAGTGGAGTCGACAAATACACGTGCCATGTTCAAAAAAAGAATAAATTAGATTAATTAAATGGAAATAGAGGTAAACTGGGCCATCATAAAATACTTTAAATCCTATTTTGCTGTATTTTTATCGGTCATAAAAAAAAAAAAAAGATTGTCCACCCGAGCGCGGAGAAGCGTATTCGATTATTCGACCCGAGTTTGTAGGATGTGCGCATGCGCCAATAAGTGGCTCAGGTGACCCGAGTTGATGCGAAATCCGCGCATGCGCAGAAGCAGCGCAGAAGCGAGGGACACCTTTGAGCACGGGAACCCGCTGAAACCGGGTGTCAGCGTCTCACCTCCCACAAGTCTCACTTCCCAAACATCGCTTCTGCGCATGCGTCAGAATCCAACAGCGTCGTCTGTGCATGCGTCGAAAATGAGCCAGTCTGGTTCTCCACAAGAAATATGTATCCTCCTGTTTAACTCCAATAAATTCTTTAATATATGCGTCAATATTCTAAAAGTCAGAGAATATTGTTCTCCACAAGCAATACGTATTCTCCTGTATTCTTGGGTTTAAACTCCTAAGAATAACCGCTAAAAAACAAATAGCGATAATCAGGTCGAGCAACCGACCAGAAGTAAACAACACGGCGATGTCAACTCTACCGAACCGGTGTGGTGGTTTCAGCGGGTTCCCGTGCTCAGAGGTGTCCCTCGCTTCTGCGCATGCGTCAGAATCTAATAAGGATGGCCGTAATCGATTAACACTACCCGGGCGACTCGGGTCATCCCAGTCGTCAGAAATTCAAATAGAACACGGCGAGTGGAGTCGACAAATACACGTGCCATGTTCAAAAAAAGAATAAATTAGATTAATTAAATGGAAATAGAGGTAAACTGGGCCATCATAAAATACTTTAAATCCTATTTTGCTGTATTTTTATCGGTCATAAAAAAAAAAAAAAAGATTGTCCACCCGAGCGCGGAGAAGCGTATTCGATTATTCGACCCGAGTTTGTAGGATGTGCGCATGCGCCAATAAGTGGCTCAGGTGACCCGAGTTGATGCGAAATCCGCGCATGCGCAGAAGCAGCGCAGAAGCGAGGGACACCTTTGAGCACGGGAACCCGCTGAAACCGGGTGTCAGCGTCTCACCTCCCACAAGTCTCACTTCCCAAACATCGCTTCTGCGCATGCGTCAGAATCCAACAGCGTCGTCTGTGCATGCGTCGAAAATGAGCCAGTCTGGTTCTCCACAAGAAATATGTATCCTCCTGTTTAACTCCAATAAATTCTTTAATATATGCGTCAATATTCTAAAAGTCAGAGAATATTGTTCTCCACAAGCAATACGTATTCTCCTGTATTCTTGGGTTTAAACTCCTAAGAATAACCGCTAAAAAACAAATAGCGATAATCAGGTCGAGCAACCGACCAGAAGTAAACAACACGGCGATGTCAACTCTACCGAACCGGTGTGGTGGTTTCAGCGGGTTCCCGTGCTCAGAGGTGTCCCTCGCTTCTGCGCATGCGTCAGAATCTAATAAGGATGGCCGTAATCGATTAACACTACCCGGGTGACTCGGGTCATCCCAGTCGTCAGAAATTCAAATAGAACACGGCGAGTGGAGTCGACAAATACACGTGCCATGTGCAAAAAAAGAATAAATTAGATTAATTAAATGGAAATAGAGGTAAACTGGGCCATCATAAAATACTTTAAATCCTATTTTGCTGTATTTTTATCGGTCATAAAAAAAAAAAAAAAAGATTGTCCACCCGAGCGCGGAGAAGCGTATTCGATTATTCGACCCGAGTTTGTAGGATGTGCGCATGCGCCAATAAGTGGCTCAGGTGACCCGAGTTGATGCGAAATCCGCGCATGCGCAGAAGCAGCGCAGAAGCGAGGGACACCTCTGAGCACGGGAACCCGCTGAAACCACCACACCTGCAACCGAATCGGTTTTTCGCCTTTAATATATTCACCAATATTCTCAAACTCGTAGAGAATATTGTTGTACACGTTTCCTCCAGTATTCTTGGGTTTAAAGTTATAAAAACGCTACGAAACACTGGGAAATGAGACTTGTTGGAAATGAGACTCTGACAGTCTGCATTCGTCACTCGAATACACCTAAACACGGTTTGGCGGCCATCTTGACCTAATTCGTGTTCGCAGGTAAACAAACGCGCATGGCAGTATCACCAGTGTGGCAGTGAGCATTGTTTTTACAGAAAAAGTGAAATATCTATAAAACTACAACACCTAGAAACAAACTGATTGTAATACACATAGAAAACATGTTTACCAAAAATATTATATTATATTGATATGGTTAGGGTTCTGGATTTCTATTATTTTTTAATAAAACTAATGATTTGCACTGCTGGTACCGGCATACTCAATGCATTGTCAATGGAAGTGAGCAATCTTCAGAGAGAAAAAGTTAAATATCTCTAAAAGTACAACACCTAGAAACAAACTGATTGGAATACACATAGAAAACATGTTTACACAAAAGATTATATTAAATTGATAGAGTTAGGGTTCTGGATTTCTATTAGTTTTGAATCAAACTGACGTTTTGCACTGCTCGTACCGGCGTACTCAATGCATTGTCAATGGCAGTGAGCAATCTTCAGAGAGAAAAAGTTAAATATCTCTAAAAGTACAACACCTAGAAACAAACTGATTGGAATACACATAGAAAACATGTTTACAAAAATGATTATATTAAATTGATATGGTTAGGGTTCTGAATTTCTATTATTTTTGAATAAAACTAACGATTTGCACTGTGCGTTCCGGCAAACTCAAGGCTATCAGGCTTTGTTTACCTATATCCGGAAGTGGCCTCGTTCTCGCGAAATTAGGACATGCCCATATAAGGCCAAACCGTGTTATCGTGTATTCGCGCATGCGCAGAAGCGATATTTGGGAAATGAGCCTTGTGGGAAATAAGACGCTGACAGGTGTCAGGAAAGAATGGTGGCTTAATCTAAAACCTAATTATTTGTTTTAATAACCAATATAAGTACAGCAAAATAGGATTTAAAGTATTTTAGGATCGTATTCTCGATGTCGGCATGACGTCACAACCCCGGAAATTAGCCCGCGAAGGGTAAAATACTGCAGTGATATGCGCTGCAGCAATGCTATGTCTATGCGAAGCATTTATTTTTGTAAAATAAATTTTAAAGCTTTCATTGGATCGATTATAAATATCTTAATGCGCGATTGAAGAGGAAGATCTGAAGTATTTAATGTAACCTAAGAGCAATTTACTCTGAAAGTATTAAAAACAGAGATAATAGTGAAAGTTGGGATATTCTGAGTGTCACTGCCAGTGTTAGCCTTACCAGATCATGGCCTCAAAAACTATTTTCGCAAAATAAATTCAAGAACTTCCAATTGGCTGATAAAAAAAAAGCTGAATGTGAAATTGTAGATAAAGATCTGAACTATTTAATAGAAACAAGAGAAATTTGCTTACAAAGCACCAAAAGTCACAAATTACTGTGATAGTTAGGGTGGTTTAAATGTTGTCTCTATGAGACTGGCATTTGTGTTACCCTTCGCGCGCCGTGAACCCCAAAAGTGCCCGGATGTCCGACATCGAGAATAAGCTGACAATACACGATAACACGGTTTGGCCTTATATGGGCATGTCCTAATTTCGCGAGAACGAGGCCACTTCCGCATATAGGTAAACAAAGCCTGATAGCCTTGAGTTTGCCGGAACGCACAGTGCAAAGCATTAGTTTTATTCAAAAATAATAGAAATTCAGAACCCTAACCATATCAATTTAATATAATCTTTTTTGTAAACATGTTTTCTATGTGTATTCCAATCAGTTTGTTTCTAGGTGTTGTACTTTTAGAGATATTTAACTTTTTCTCTCTGAAGATTGCTCACTGCCATTGACAATGCATTGAGTATGCCGGTACGCACAGTGCAAAACGTCAGTTTGATTCAAAACTAATAGAAATCCAGAACCCTAACCATATCAATTTAATATAATCTTTTTGGTAAACATGTTTTCTATGTGTATTCCAATCAGTTTGTTTCTAGGTGTTGTAGTTTTAGAGATATTTAACTTTTTCTGTATGAAGAATGCTGACTGCCATTGACAATGCATTGCGTTTGTCGGTACGCGCAGTGCAAAACGTTAGTTTTATTAAAGATTAATAGAAATTCAGAACCCTAACCATGTCAATTTAATATAATCTTTTTTGTAAACATGTTTTCTATGTCTATTCCAATCAGTTTGTTTCTAGGTGTTGTAGTTTTAGAGATATTTAACTTTTTCTGTATGAAGAATGCTGACTGCCATTGACAATGCATTGCGTTTGCCGGTACGCGCAGTGCAAAACGTTAGTTTTATTAAAGATTAATAGATTGATTGATTGGTGGTTGCTTTACGCCGTGTCGGCAGCATAGGCCATATTCACGGCGAGAAATGTTAGTTTTTTTGTTCAAACCATCGCTTTTACATGTAAAAGCAGACAATCAATTATGTGCCAATAGACACTAATTAAATTAGAAAGCTCACAATCATATATCTGTGGTCAAGGGAAACAAATTCCCATAGCAAAAGAAAAGTTTCATTAATAATTAATAGAATCCATTTAGTAAACTATATAAGGTGGTACAGTCCAGCTGCCCTCAAAAAGGCTAAAATGTTTTCCTGTTTTACCTTAGTAAAAAGGTCATGCATACTGCCTGCAGTGTAGAACCGTTGGCGCAGGGCCAAAAAATCAACGCAACTTAGTAAAATGTGTTTGAGTGTCAGTGGGGACTGACACCCAATACATTCAGGGGGAGGTTCCCCCTTGAGCAGAAAAGCATGTGTAAGCCACGAGTGGCCAACACGGCAGCGACTAAGGACCACTTGGTCCCGCCGACCTCCCGCATGAGTCTGTGGTGGCTTTCCCACAGATGGTTCAATTTCTTTAAGTTTATTGATGTTTTCATCCCACTCATGTTGCCATTTGGATTTTATGTGGGTGGCTATTAGTGGTTTCAGATCAGAGTGAGGGATCAGACACGGTTCAAGATCACAGTTCAGGGCCTTCTTCGCAGCCCGATCAGCTCGTTCGTTTCCTTGTATGCCAGCATGGCCAGGCACCCAGCACAGGTGGATATCATACCCATCTGTTGTCAGTTGGTTCATTTTATAAATGACCGTTGCTAGAATAGGGTGATTCGTTTTCAGTCCAGCAACAGCCAGGAGGCAAGAGAAGGAATCACTGTATATAACATAGTTAGTGTGGTTGGATACCTCGATACACTCCAAAGCGAGAAGGAGTGCTCGGGCCTCTGCAGTGAAAATCGAGCTCTGATCGGGCAAACGTACACCAAATTTTTTCCGTCGGCAGACTGCCGCAGCAGCTACCCGGCTTTAGTCTTTCGAACCATCAGTGTATATGGAGAGGTGGTCTGCAAACTGGCCTTGAATCTCTGCATGCAGTCCTTTGTACTCGAGTGGATGTGTCCCAGATTTCCTCAGTTCCGTGAGTCGGAGGATAACCGATGGCTTTCTCAACGACCACGGGGGATGTTCTGGGACTTTGGCATCCTCCAACACATCCAAATCCACGCCTAAGGCCTCCAAATGAGGTTTCATTCGGAGCCTCAGTGGCCGGATGTAATTTGGCCTGGCTTCATACCTGGATTCGTCATGTTGCTCGAATAGACAATTGTGTGCAGGATTCAATGCATTAGTTTTTATCTTGACTACATATTGCATGGCCAGTTTGATTCTCCTGTTATTAAGTGATGGTTCATTGGCTTCGACATAAAGGCTCTGAACTGGTGAGGTGCGGAAGGCCCCAAGGGCCAAGCGCAGTCCCTGGTGGTGGATCGTGTCTAGCAGCCCAATATATGATTTCCTTGCGGAACCATATACTATGCTGCCTATTAAAGATTAATAGAAATTCAGAACCCTAACCATATCAATTTAATATAATCTTTTTTGTAAACATGTTTTCTATGTGTATTCCAATCAGTTTGTTTCTAGGTGTTGTACTTTTAGAGATATTTAACTTTTCTCTCTCTGAAGATTGCTCACTGCCACACTGATGATACTGCCATGTGTGTTTGTGTACCTGCAAACAGGAATTAGGTCAAGATGGCCGCCAAACCGTGTTTAGGTGTATCTGGGTTATTTTAAAAAAAGCATTAAAACAACGAATAGGACTTGTAGTGGTAGCTACAGGTACAAGCTCAGGTGTGACATCATCGTTCCTAGCAAACCCCAGCCAAGAGGTGGGTTACTGGCGTCGGGTCGTTTTGCACACGGCACGTGGTTTTGTCGACTCCACTCGCGGTGTTCTATTTGAAATTCAGACGACTCGGGTGACCCGAGTCGCCCGGGTCGTGTTAATCGATTACGGCCGAGATGAAAAGCGCCTAAAAATGGCCGCTCTATTCAGTGCTTTCAGCCAATCACAACGCAGCTTTTACATTGCAAATGGCCGCCGCCTATGTGGGCGACCATTTTCGAGGCGACAAACTGCTTTTGCTGTTAAGATTAGCGTGACGTCAGGGATTTCCCCCAGACGTCTCAGAGGCGCACCCTGAACATGGCCCAGTTCAGACTAGCGTGACGTCAGGGATTTCCCCGAGACATCTCGGAGGCGCACCCTGAACACGGCCAAAGTGTTTCACATGTAAACACATAGGCCTACAAGGCAAGAGGGTGAGTTTAACATTTAAAAAAGAGACATTGCGTGTCATTTGGATTTGGCCGATGTTGCGCCTACTGCCTGGTCCCCACCTCCCTCTGCCTCGCCCTCACTCATTACCCTGCCCTCCCCCACTCTCTCCCCCTTCCTCTCCCCAACCTATGCTCTCTCCCCTTCCCTCCCTCCCCTTTCATCCCCCTCCCCTCCCCCCTCAGTCCCACACTCTCCCCCTTTCCCCTCTCCTTCCGCCTCCCATCCCCACCCTTCCCTCTCCCTATCTCCCTCCTCATCCACCTTACCCAGCGCTCTCATATGACACATCCCTCCCCCCCCCCCGCCCTTCCCCTCCACCTCCTCCTCCCTCCCCCCACTCCCTCTTCCTCCCCCCGCACTGCCTATCCCCCTCCTCACCCACCTCAGTCGGCACTCTCACACCACACCTCACGACCTCCTCTGATGTAAGCAGGGGGGGAGGGGGGAGGGAGGTCCCCACTGGTTGCGTGTTGCTACCCCTATAGAACTCCCACCACCACTGCTACCCCAACCCTGCCCCTCCACCTCTTCACCCCACCCACCCCTGCAACCATACACACATCCTGTGTTGTGGGGCTTGACGGTGTGTGTGGTTGGGGTGTAGGGTGTGTGTGGTGGAGGTGTAGGTGTTTTGAGGTGGAGTTGTAGGGGTCTTGCAGCGCGCACCTCACAATCTTTAGCATCCCCAAACTCCCACCAGACACCTACACCCTCACCACAACCATAAACCTCCACCACACACACCTAAACCCCCACCACATGCCTATACCCCCTACCATATCCCTAAACCCCCGCCACATCCCTAAACCCCCACCACACACGTACACTCCCACCACACACACACCACATCTACACCACCGCCACACACCTACACCCTCACCACACACACCTACACCTCAACCACCCACCACACACTTACACCCCCAGGACACACACCCACCACAGACCTACACCACCTACACACACATACCTACACCCCCACCACAGACCTAAACCCCCACCACACATCTACCAAGCGACAGCAGGGTTTCCTCTGACACTCCAATGCTATCAAAACGATCAAACCCACCACCTGGGCTGGCTGTTCTCTTGATTACACAGTACAGACTGAGTGAGCCGTCTTAGTGTAATAGGGTCTTTGACACGGCCGAGTACTAGTACCAGCGTCCGGAGCATACTGGCTGGAACCAGCGTGGGCTCACAATCCAAAATAAGATATATAATAACAAAAATATCCCCAGCAGGAGTAGGCGTGGTCAGCTGTGTGCAAAATCAACCGACGATGAGGACGACACTTTTGGAAATCGATTTATTTGTGGATGACGATAATCTCGCTAAAGGAGCTATAGAGATTCTCAAAATACTTAGGCCGATGTGGAAAGAAGAGGAAATAAAATTCATGGTGAGTACTGCACTAATAGACTAGATTATATAAAATTATAGTAATAATTAATACTATTCTAGTTAACTAGGAACTCTATGTTACTAAGTAGTACTAGTACTAGTAGTAGTAGTATTAAGATTATTAATCATGTAATGATTACTGATGGTTGTGAATTCGCTAACATAACAGTGTCACGTGGCGTGCCAGAAAACTTCCAAGGACCAAGCTGGATGGCTGAAACCAACGTCAAAAGGCAAAGCTGATAGTAGTATTTATACGCAGTAGGATACGCAGACATTTACATTATATATCGTCTATGTTAGGACTAGCCACTACTCCACTAGATACAATTTTCCTGTACGGGGTGAATCATTTATCTACTACTCCACTAGCCTAGTTCTAGGATACTCATGCATCTATTTAAATTGTAATCAATGTGACATGCATACACTGATACAGTTACTCCCGCAGCCCCGATTCTCTAGACTAGTTATGGATGAATCTTTTAACAACATTCACGCTATTCATGCGTGACCTAATTCGGCATCAGAACGAGGCTGAGTACGCGTCGGGTGTTGGAAATGGCCACAAGACACTGCTGTGTGCCTATGTGTATACATGAACTACAACAGAAATTAAAGGAGTAAAATTTGAAGATATTCACTTTTGAAACTATCATATTCATTCTTGCATACCTTTTTTCTATCTATTGGTCAATTTTCATGAAGATTTAAGTAGGCGATGTCAACAAAGTCGCTCACCCTGGACCTGTTGCCAAACTTTTTTTAAATTCAAAATTGCATAACTTTCTTAATATATATATATTTAAAAAATATATTTTAACCCTTTTAAAGCTTTTATTAATTTGTAATTACTAAGACTAGTTGTTTAACTGTGTTACACAGATAACTACGGTGACAATGCTGCATGGTACATGACACCACCATAACTATGGCTATGCAGACTTGAAGTTGACAGTCACATTGTAGTTAAAGTTGCATAGTCTGATTGTTTTGAATTTCTGTATTTTTTCTGAGATAAACATATTAGATCCATCACTAGTATCTACTTTACATTAGTTCAAAGTTACTTTTATTTTAAATGGTAAACTTTTGAGATATTTTGAGTGCAAACATGGAAAATTAGTTTTGGCAAGCTTGCTAAAACTCTGACACCATGGACTTCTGCAGTAACAGGATCTGTTAAATTGACTCAGTATTGCCTTCTACGCAGAAACCGCATAGAAGGCAATACTATCTAAGTTAGATATGTAAAATCAAATCTAGATATTTGGTTTGGTTTTGAAAATTTGATATTTCATTGGACTATGTAGCTTTAAAGAATGCGAAAATCACCATGCAAGGGTTACTCAATATTCGTGAAAATTGTCCAATAGATAGAAAACAGGTATGCAAAGAAGAATATGTTAGTTTAAAAAATGAATACCCTCAGATTTGAGTGATTTCGAGAGGTATTGGTGGACGAAAAATTATTCGCCTCACTTTTCATACAGCTGTGCCTCGCAGATGCATACGTGACCTCAGTCTGGTTTCAACACGGCTGTTGCGTGAATAGCGTCAATTGAGTTGATTGACTTCATGGGACTATTGATTTAGCGTTTAGACCAAATGATATATAATATATTTTTAAGTTGGTGATCATTCTTTTGATCACACAATCAGGGTCAGGCGGACTGTTTTAATTTTTTTTTTAATAATACAAAAAATCAGTTTAAAAACAGATATATTGGACCACCCTAGACTGATAAAAGGATTAGGCCTACATGTAAGTCATGTACACATCACAGTGTTTTCGGTCAAATAATGAACACTGTATTCTCGTTTAGAAATTTATATCATATGGTTCTTGCCCTATACATTTTTGTGTGCAAAAACATCAGGGGGAGGGGCGATCACCTTTCCTCCCACCCCCCTTTTTGTGTGTGTACCTTACCAGAGGAATGCGTTAAAACTGTATTTGTTGGTAGCGATGGCATTGACACATACAATGATACATTGATGCAGTGACAGCAAGTCAGCTTGCAATGAGCTGTTCACGAATGCAATTTTACGCACACAATATTAAATACAATAAAATACATTTAACTCGCATAGTATTACTAGTAGTAAAAGTTGTGTTGGTCAGTCCTGTTGGTCAGATTTCACTACTGAACCTTTTCGGATCAAATATTGGTTCATTCTGATGAGCCCTGTTCACACCCACAACTTTAGGCCGAACTGGATAATGCGAACTAGATGAGGCGAACTAGGCGTGAAAGTGTGTCGTGTCCACACATCCGGTACTTGGGGCGGTTTAAGCCGGGAATCGATATCTGCGCATGAGCAAGTCCATACTAACCAGCGCCACTTTTGGTTAGTCGACGTCACCATGAGAGAGTGTGGGTTCGACCTAGATATGTATAGACTGAGTCGTATTGTTTTGGAACGGTCAAAACTTCTGCTGGGCAGTGAAAACCTAAAAATAAATGATGAAAAAAATATCTGTGCACAGCTAGCGGTTTCATAGACCAAATCATATAAACACTAGGCAAATAAGGTATAGACAAATGCAGAGTTGGGCTGAGTTCTTTATTAGTTCTCTGGCTGGGACTATATATGCCCTACCTAAAAGAAAATTGATATTGGAATGACAGAGGTTTGCATTGATTCCGCACCAAACATTTGGCGCCCCAATCGCGCGTCCCGTAGTGGGGTGGGTGCGCGACTCCAAATATATATATATAATTGATCATACAATAAATAATATATACAATAAGTAATAATGGTGTTTTTTGATCTGTTCCTTTATATTATTATAATACATTATAATGCACATAAACACTAGGCAAATAAGGTATAGACAAATGCAGAGTTAGGCTGAGTTCTTTATTAGTTCTCTGGCTGGGACTATATATGCCAAAGACCTGAGTCCGGGTCCCCCAACCCAACTCTGCTAATAATTAGTAGCCGCAAGCTTTGCTGCTACTCTCATATCATTTATAATACGCATGGATAAAGGTGTTTTTAAGTATTGAAACACCACATCACTTGACCAGTCACCTCTAGTTTTTATCTCCTCTAGGGATGCACCGCACATAGAAAGATATGTGCATCCACCTCTGTGCAGAGAGTGCGAAGAAATCAATTCTATATCAAGGCCAGCGAGCCCTCCAAACAATTTCAACGTTGACTGATAGATTTTATACGTTAAGGGTGATCCTCCCCCATAATCATTCGGCACCAAGAAAGCCGGAGAGGAACCCACAGCTGGTATATTACTAAAATGCCTTTCCGTCCAATGCACCACACACAAGTCTAAATCTGGGCATCTCGCAATTGGAATATGCAATGATCTTTCTCTAAATTGGATTGTTTTTGTTTTACCCACTTCTAATAAGCATGCCCCATGCATAGAATTTTATGTTCTCACGTCGTAACATAGCATCAGAATAAGTTACATTAGATTTCCTTAGAAGTCCCCCGAAACTACATAACACAGCTGCCCGCCAGGCAATATGCCCAGGGTTATTTGATAGACAAGAAAACATCTGTTTCAACATATGTGGAAGAAGAGGAATCGCCTGCCTAGGCGAATCTCCTAACGTTCTACGTATTCCTCGAATGGTGGAACTAATTATGAAATCTTTATAGTCTATAGGTGTTGCGCCCTGGCACTTGAGAAAGTAATTAAGGCCACTTAAGTAATTAACTACAGAGGAGTATTTACATGTTCTAGCCAACCACGTTGCATACAGCGCTACTTGCATAGAATTACATAGCAACGGTGAATGAGTATCTGAAAATTCTGCTATAAACGACAGATACTTATTTACTTGAACAGCCCTTGCTGCCTGAGAATTCGGAGCGTAGCATTTCATCTGGAGAACTTTCTGTTCTGCTTTGAGCTTATCGAGTCCTGGAAAGACAACGGTTGCTGAAATAAGTTACTACAACAAAGCCTTCCTTCCGGGTCTGTGGAACTTCCAATAACAGTAATCCCCTCTAACTGTTTCTACATAAAGCATGTCATCACTACTTGCATTACTTGTTTGTATCCAATTATTTAGTATTCCGTTAACTTGGCTTCTTACGTTATATTCACCAACTATCTTTTCGCCTAATAAATGACTGTTATCATTGGCTTTCTTTTCAGTTTTTCAATGCGTATTAGCACATATAACGTTTTCAGCATTATTAAAATGCTGGTACATTTTCGTTGTTAACTTGGCTTACCATACCATGGGCGCCCCATACAGTACCCCCTTTACGGGACTCTGTTAACTCCCCGCTGTTAGTAGCACATGTAACAGTAATTGGATTGCTATTCGGCCGACGGCTGCCACCTACCGGTGTAATTGACAGTTTATTGTGCGCACCCGAGTCACTGACATCGTAATGGTACTTAGGCATCAAGTTAATGTCACAATTTATTGCAATTTCCCGTGACTGGGTCACAGAAGATAATTCCACTACAAGAGGTGTTAGGACTTTGTTTTAGTTTTACGTTACCCTTCTCACCAATTATCCTGCTGTCCACATGAGCTTGCCTGCTCCTGTTATTACTTTTAACATTCGTAGACTTATCACGACATTCAATTGTTATACTCGTTCCCTGACCTCTCATATGCCAACTGTCTTCTTTCCCCGTCGTGCCGTCGGACATTCAGTCCTTTGAGCAATTATATTTTTTGTGACCTGTACTACCACATTTCGAACACCAGTGACCAAAATTACACATGTCGTCTGTTCTGCTACAACCTGCCTCTTTATTCCATTTATAGCAACCTGCTTTACCGTCCTTAGTGTATGAAGTAGGCTTAGGTACACTGCCGACTGACTTTCTTTGCCGCATGTTGTGCATTCCATAGTGGAACTTACCAAGTCCTGTATTCCTACTTCCAAAGGCCGCAAAGCCTTCCACCTCTGCCAACTTCCTGATAAGTGATATCCTTGTCATATTCTATATGAGTTGAGTCATGAAAATCATTCTGCCTGGCTCTTGACGACATGAGACACAGATGTTCTAAGAACACACGAAAATCTTTTACAGTTAAGCCTTCAATATCCAGACACCAGCGAATTGAAGCAGTAATTAGTTCATAGCAGTTTAACTTCTTAAGTTCTTTTCCTAACACAGCATACCGCCTCAGGCTCCACTTACTTCGTCGTCTTCTTGTACTGCTGGAACTTCTACTTCTTGAATCCGACGGAGTTCATCTCCGTCGCCTTGTTCTTGACCTTCTTCGTGCTCTCGCCACCCCATAGTCGGAGTGCCCAGCAATGGCGTCTACCACTGGAGCCGCCATTGCACCGGTGGTTACAGCTGCCCGCCCTCTTTCTCGCATTGGAGTCAAACCTAGTAGACGCTCTTCCTTCCTCTGTCGCATGGCATCTCGCTTGTCTTGTAATTCAGCTATACTTTCCTCCTTCGACATGTCAGCAATTTCTTTGAGAAGCGACCTCTCCTGGTCTTCCAAATTGAGCGTCTGCATTTTTCCCAACAATTCTGGCGAACTTTCACGGGAGACACTTCTAGAACAATTCTGCCCTCCCATTACTGTTGTTCGTCTACTTGTTCTTGTTGGCGGCATTTTTTTTGCTTTCTTCTTTCCTTTCATTTTCTTACATTTATCTATCTTGTGTGATAATCCACACGAATCACAATATGGCATGTCTGGAAGGTTCTGTAGCTCTCACCTCTGTAAGCTCTCCACATCACCGTAGCATAAGAAAATTAATATCGGAATGACGGAGGTTTGCATTGATTCTGCACCAAACATTTGGCGCCCCAATCGCGCGTCCCGTGGTGGGGTGGGTGCGCGACTCTGAATATATAATTGATCGTACAATAAATAATATATACAATCAGTAATAATGGTGTTTTTTGCTCCGTTCCTTTATATTATTATAATACATTATAATGCACATAATATGCGCTTTTGATCAACCGGAAAGTAAAAAAATTCAGGTCTCGACTCCGCATGCGTGTGACGCGCTTAAGCCGCCTCAAAGTAAACCACTACCGTCCACACAAGCAAGATGGGCCGACTTAAGCTAGTTCGCTTCATATATACTACCTCGCGACGTGGTCTAGTTGAAGCGAACTAGATGAGATGGCTCAGGCTTAAGTCGCCTCAGCGTACCGTCCACATGACCAATTTGAGTCAAACTATACAAGGCGAACTAGTTGAGGTGACTTAACGCCCGTGTGTGAACGGGGGCTATAGAATATCTATGAATTATATTATATAAAGTTGCCCGGTATGGGACCGAAAAGCAGTGATGCACAGCTTTTCATATTAAACATATGCTGTGAATTTGCATGGAGAGCGTTAGAGTCGTAAATGGGCCACTGGGATTAGACTAGATAACATATTTATCCTTGCCTAGAGTAGGCTACTCTGGGTAGGGGTGAATATTTTGTCAAAGATTAGACCCACAATGCACTCTGACAACTCGTTAGCACAGTTAGTCTAATGGTTCTAGCCGGTGAGTGGACACGAATACCAGTGTTGCTTTCCTTTCTTTCTTTAAAAAAAAAAAATGTAAACGATTATTAAGTATCTTCCCCCCTATGTGTTTCTCATCTTGTTTCCTGCTAGTTACTCTAGCAGGCCTCAGGCCATTAGAAAAAGTGTGGGAAGGCAGGGTAAAGGAAATGAACCCATAAATTCTTAATCAAAGCTCTAAGCAAAATATATTGTTCACATATCTCTTTATATTTACCCGTTACTTTTGAACTGTGGAACAAATTAGTTAATGCCGATGAATATACTTTTAAAAGTCGAATCTAGGCCTTTCTGTAAGTCTTTTTTGTTTTTTTCTCTCTTCATTTTCTCTGTACCAATTTCTCAACTTTAAAGCCAACACTGTGCACTGCAACCACTACATACACAGTTAATTCCTATTTGAAGGAGGTTTTACTCGGATTTAAACATAGTTGTCCCGCACACCGTCTCCTGGTAGGGGTGAATCTTTTACATAGTTTCCTGCAATAAAAATAAAATCTAGGACACATGGAGAATAAATCTAATAACAAGCACTGGTCTTCCAGCCTATTTGTTCAATTCAGGATTATTTACCCAAAAATGGTATATAAAGTGAGCTAACAATCGCTGTTGAATACACAACTTGCAGCGTATAGTACACTGGATTTATAGTATATTTATTTACCTACAAATTCCACAGCAATATGGCAACAATAGTGTCAAATGACTCCAACAATATTATATGGATTGCTGTGAATATTTTCATGGGATGTATGTATACATACATATATATATATGTAATACATATATTTCATTTGCATTTCATTTGCATTTCATTTGCATTTCATATGCATATGGCTATAGGACAAGGGATGTCAAAGTTATACAATAGTGACCCCATGAATAGCCTTTGCCCAATTTGTTCCTATTGTAGGAGACATTTGTCACATTCATTTTCATACTTATTAAACAACAAGTCAGAAATTGATATTTAACAAAAAGAAAAGAATCAGATATGCCCCTGTATGTATACATACATGCAAGCATTTTGCGTACTGCCACATGACAAGTGATGTCAGAGTTACATTGCTGTCAGTTATTTTCCCACGACTTGCTCTAAATGGTAAGTATCGGTTCATTACTTAAATTATTTTCACATATGTTGGTTGTTGGAGTTTTATGTCCTGGCAACATCTAAGATGATATCAGGATGGGTAGCGACTTGTGACATTGCACACTCATGGTGACTTCATAGTGCTGTCCCACTGGGAAACCAGGCCGCTAGGACCATGACCTGATATCCCACTCAATCACATTATCATGCCATTGAGCCAACCAGTTCTTACCCTATCCTAATAATGCCGAGCGCCTGGCTAGGAAGCGACAAGTATCCATTGGTTTGACTTTACCAGGGTTTGAATGGGTGGGTTCGAATCCCACGATCTACAAAAGCAGGAGACGGACGCTCAACTCATTCGGCCACCCCTGGCCAGACTTCACATATATTTCATATATGAATTTACTTAGAAAAACTAAAGGATACATAGTGGATTGAATGAGGACGGCAGAGTTGGAGCTTGCGATGACACTTTTTTTCCCTATAGGCAAAAACCCTATAACACTAAGAGGGCTCACTCAGCATGTACTGTGTAATCAAAATGATCAAACCCACCACCTGGTGCGCTGGCTGTTCTCTTGATTACACAGTTGCTATATTATATGTATAAATGTATATATGAATGTGAAAGATGTGTGATGATGGTGCTGATGATGATGCGTATTTGTTCATAGCAATTTCATATTGATATGTATTCATACTTACCTATATCATGTATAATATAAATGTATGTGTTTACATGTGAGACACCAACCAGCAGCCGGGCTAAAATAAAAAAAGTGCATAACATACAAGTAATAGGATGAATATTACAATACTAACCATTATCAAAATGTTGGTCTATCTGAGATCGCTTTCTTCTATTTTTACTATTTTAATTAAGAAAAACAAATTGTTAAAAATGCGATTGGCAGGTAAATCTGAGATCGCTTTCTTCTATTTTCACAAGTCCCTGTATTATAGCATTTTCTGACTTGTCAAGTCTAGTAATGAATTTGAATATTATATTCCTGATAACAGCCTAGAAGGCTGGCACATCAATATTGCTAAATAGCTGACTAGCACTCAATTCTTTTATTTTAACTCTCTGCAAGGTATGTTTACAATAAACTGAGGTGATACAATAAATGCATACACATTCACTGTGATACCTAGGTAGATGGAGTAATAACCTCATAATGTCATTATATGCTACATTCAGCTTTCTAATGCTATACATTCTATAGTTGCATCAAATCTGGGTAGTATACAAGGGAGTACAGAAAGTCCTAATTAAACTGACCTTGATAAAATTGATACTTGTCGCTACCTAGCCTGCCGCTCGGCATTACTAGGATAGGACAAGGACTGGTTAGCACATAATCAGGATAATGTGACTGAGTGGGATATCAAGACAAGGTGCCGGCGGCCTGATCTCCCAGTGGGGCAGCACTATAAAGTCGCCATGAGTGCGCACTGTCACAAGTCGGTACCCGTCCGGATATGACCCTTAGATGTTGCCAGGTAGTAAAACTCCAACAACCAACCCAGTAGGGCAGCACTATAAAGTCGCCATGAGTGCGCAGTCACAATTTAAGTCGGTACCCGTCCTGTTATGACCTTAGATGTTGCTAGGATGTAAAACAACACAACACACATCACCTCGTCTTGGGGCGGCGCCATCACCATGCCTGGTTTGCCAAGAGGACATACATATCTAGTAGAAACTGACAGAGCGTGTCAATGAGGGCCAATTAAACAAGGCGAGTTGCGGTGTACTTACTGACCGCTGATCCTTATGAATACTTTTTTTTTTTTGGTAAACATTTTATTCATCTGAATACATATTTTGTCAGCGCCGGGGCACTGGTCTTCCAGCCGTTGGAGTGATCGCATTTGATCTGTACATAGTGGAAGTGGAATGTATTGCATTGTGTGCAGCGCAACCCATTCTGAACATAAAAAAGAAAGTTGGGGAGCAGCCTATGCTGCATAGTGTACAGCATAGGTACTCAACATAGTGCAAGGTATATATGCATCAAGATAGAGTGTGCAGTAATGTACACTAGTGGCTAAATCATATGCTGTGTTTGTATATCATTTAGATTTGGTTTTAATAACGGTTAGTCTTTAAATAGTGCCATGTTGTGTATGTATATTGGTTTATATTGTGTGCATTGCTGGTTGAAGATGTACTTATTCAGTGGTGGTAATGGGTCTCAAGTAGTGGTAGTGGGTCTCGAGTCATTGAGTTATAATAGTTGTTTGTCAAATGTGGATGGGTGGGGGGAGGGGTCCATGGGCAGGGGGGCGGACATGCAGGGAGAGAGCAGGCATGACAAGTTCGCCTCGTTATTTATATATATATATATAAGATAGAGGACACGGCGGGTCGGGTGGCATGGTGCCACTAAATCAACAGCTGAAAACAGCCGTAACATTCCTTCGAAGCCGTAACATACCTTCGAACACTTTTATCCCGGTGGGTTAGCACAGTATCAGGATAATGTGACTGAGTGGGATATCAGGTCATGGTGCTGGCAGCCTGGTCTCCCAGTCAGCAGCACAATATAATCACTATGAGTGCGCACTGTCCCAAGTCGGTACCCGTCCTGATATAACCTTAGGTATTGCCAGAATGTCAAACAACAAACGATAAATCACTCACATTGATATTGCGTTTTTGTTTGTTTGTTTTTGTGATGGGTGTATTTATGCTGCCCATAAGGTTAAGTCTAATGACTTGTTTTTGCCGCTAGACAGTAATAGTCTTGTGACTCCCCTTCTTTTTATCACTTTCAGTTGTTGTGTAGCTAACTACTGCATGCATTCTTTTGATTAATGTATTATATGTTTCTATTGTCCCTGTACTTCTTTCTTCTACTCCCAGTGTATTCCATTCCCTTGCCTTCATGTACTCGGTACTCCTCTCATATGATCTGTTTTTGGCTCTGTTTCTTATCAGTCTGGGACCATCACTACCTCTTATTGCCTTTTTTGTTACCTGCACCCTCCCAGGCTTCCTTGTCTCCCTGAATGCTGCTAGTTTGAGATGTTCTTTTCTCCTGTCATTTAGTGTGTTGACTCTTTCCTATGGAGATCATCAGTTGTTTCTATGTTCCACCTTCAGACATATCTTAAGTGCTCTATTTTGTAGTCTTTGTAGTTTATCCAACATATTTTTGTTACCCCCCCTCCATATATATTACATCACCATAGTTGAAGTATGGTAGTATCCTACCTTTATAGATTTTAATAGCCATATTTGTAGTTAGGTATTTTCTGGTGTTCGCTAATATCCAGATTTTGTGGTTTGCCTTCTTGATAACTTCTTTTATGTTATCATTGTAGTTTAGTTTCCTATCAAGATTCATCCCTAGATATCTCTAGTTGGTCTGATAATGAAGAACTTTTCCTCCCCAAATTATTCCTCCTCATTGCCATAGTTGATTTTCCCCCTGCCAAACACTATGACCTTGGACTTCTTGTGGTTTATGGAAATCATGTTGGAGTTACACCAGTTATCTAAAGCTACTAGTTTCTCATTTAGCTTATCTCTGTTCTCTTTTCTGCTATTGCTTGGTGTGTATATCACGGTGTCATCAGCATATAGTTGGAATTTGATTCCCTCTAAGGACTTCTCCAGATCATTGATGTAAATGATGAAGAGGAGTGGGCCTAATACTGAACCTTGAGTGACTCCAGGTTACCTGTATAATTTCTGATGTTTTGCCATTTACTTTTGTTCTCTGACTTCTCTCACCGATGTAATTCCTTATGCAGTCTAGTGTTTTTCCTCTTATTCCTACTCTTTCTAGCTTTTTTATCAGTATGTCATGATTCACTGTATCGAATCCCTTGCTAAAATCTATGAATGTGGCAGTTGTCTGTTCACCTTCATTCATACCTCTCAGTATGTCATTTGTTAGATTGAATATAGTTTTTGTTGTGGAGAATCCCTTTCTGAACCCTCCCTGTTTGTCATTTAGTATTTTCTCACAATCTAGATGTTTCATGATGTGCTTGTACATTAATTTCTCTAGCAGCTTGCTTGTATTAAACAAATATAGCTGCTAATGTGTATATGCCTACTATAAACATGGTATACTAGACAGGATGGGCGAATTGATAAGTTTGTTTGTTGGGATTTTAAGTCCTAGCAACATCTACGGTCGTATTAGGACGGCTTGTGACTTATGACAGTGCACACTGATGATGACTTTATAGTGCTGCTCCAATGGACGACTGAGCTGCTGGCACCATGACTCAATATCCCGCTCAGTTAAATTTTCCTGAGACTTCACAAACTAGTTTGTTTCCCTATCTTAGTAATGCCAAGCACCAGGATAGGTAGCGTAAACTATACACTTTGTAAGCCATTGGTTTGACATAGTCAGGGTTCGAACCCATAACCTCCCACATATGAATCCAATCAGTGCTCATAGCAATTCAGCCACCCAATTCACACCGAGTGTGTGCCATGAGTGCGCACAGTCAAAAGTGCTGATGTGATTTTAGATGTTGTTAGGTCATAAAACCCCAGCAAACAAACATGGTATGTGTTGAGGTGTCTATATATTCTACAAATACATAAGACAGGTTTGTGAGTATAATCCAGGGCCTATTTTTCAAGCTTTTATTGTGAAGGGGGGGGGGGGGAGGGTGTACTACTACAACAAATGGGAGCATCCTGCCTAATGTAGGACTCAAACCCACATTTCTGCCATTCCAAGGAGGGCGCCCTAACCATTATCATCTCTAGGGTTGCTGATGCAATCAACCTACCCATGCTTATCCATGTATGGTGCATTTTACCTGGGGATGTGAGTACAATCCACTGTTCATCCCGGTCGAGTCAAAACAATTATTTACACAATTGAGGTAAGGTAGATAAAAGGAGGTAAGGTAGATAAGTCTAGTACTGCAGGTCTACACGTACCATTAGATGACAAATGGGCATGTCATGAATGTAAAACTGAGGGGCATAAATTCCTAGCAGGATGCAAGCTATGTGAAAACTGGTTCTGTGGTAAATGTCAAAATCTAAAAATGGATGCACTGAAACTTCTGGCATCTTGTAAGACTGTTCACTGGTTCTGCACATCTTGTAATGAGTTGGGTGTTGATGCAATCAATAACGCCAAACTTGATCAGACAGTCCCTGCAGCACAAAAGGCAGAGGTTGGTGCTTGAAATCAATAAGGCTGTGACGTCACTTCAAGACACGGTGAAGATGGCAGAAGAAAAGATACAGTTGAGCTATGCCGATATGGTCAGGAAACTTGACAGCAACATAGAAAAGATTGCTGAATCAAAACCGGGTCCGAGTGAAGATAGACCTACATCATTTGATCTGAGAGAGTTACAGGAACGCCAGGAGTGATCAAAGAATCTTGTAATCTATGGTATGCCAGAGAGTACTTCGGACAACCGAGAGAACAGAAAGACACACGATCAAGCCATGTTCCAGTCTATATTTCAGGGGGGACTAAATATGGGGGCGGATGTTGTGGATACAGTACGTCTGGGAGAGAAGAAAACTGGAGTGGCCAGACCCCTGAGAGTCAAGCTCATGGAAGAAACTGATGCCAGACGCATACTAAGACAGGCAAAAAACTTAGCACGGTCGGAGGAGGAGGTGCTGAGGAAAACATTCATCCGCAAAGACATGACGCCAACCGAACGCAGAGAGGATTACCTACTCCGATTGGAGCTGAAGAAGAAGCGAGCAGAGTCCGCAGACAAGGAAGACGGAAAGCGTTGGATAATCAGACGAGGGAACATCGTGGATGTCAGCAGACGTCTGAGCCAGAGCGAGGAGACCTAGCCACAGGTAGTTTGAACTCTAAATATGTAGATAAGTTACGTTGTTTTTACACAAATACAGACACCCTAATGAACAAGCGACTAGAACTAGCTGAGGTTATTTCGGGGTATAAACCTTATATCATCGCCTTAACAGAGATTTTAGATAAAAATCAAAGCATGGACCCAGAACATCATGAACTGGTAATTCAAGGCTACGATCACCATACTAACATTGATAGAAATCACAGAAAGGGAGTGATCCTATACACAAGATCTCACCTTAATATATGTGTAAAGGAAATTCCAGGACAAGACGCCTTTGAAGAGTCGCTATGGTGTGAACTGAACTTAAAGGGTACAGACAAACTCCTCCTGGGTGTTGTGTACAGATCGCCAAGCTGCTCGAAGGAGAACCATGACCATCTGCGGACCCTGATGAAGAATGCCATGGAGTTAGGGACAAGTCATATCCTTGTCGTAGGAGACTTTAACTACAGTGAGATCAACAGGAAAGTGGCAACGATGCCAAACGCAATAACAAATCCAGCTACAGCATTTGTTGAGACACTCAGGGACTTGTACTTACACCAGCATATAATGGATCCAACCCACTACCGGGCAAACCAACAGCCGAATACGCTAGACCTAGTGATCACCAATGAAGACGGCATGGTGGACAATGTGGCCCTAAATGCACCTGTTGGCAAGAGTCATCATACATGTATCACATTTGATTTCATGTGCTACACAGAACGACCTGCAAAGATAACACCAAAGTTCCAGTACCACAAGGGAAACTACACAGCCATGAGAGAAGACGCTGCCAAAATGGACTGGAATCAGGAAGGTACAGATCTGGATGAAATGTGGCTCAGTTTCAAGAACAATATTAAACTCCTGGCAGAGAACCACATTCCTAAGTCGAAACCGCATCAGATAAACAGACCTATCTATATGACATCCAAGGCCAGAGAAAAGGTAAAGACAAAGAACAAGACGTTTCGCACTTGGCGCAGAACACGAGACTGTAACGACTACCGAGTGTACACCAAGGCTAGAAACCAGGCCAAGTGGGAATGCCGGAAGGCAGAGAGGGAGTTTGAGAAAAAACTTGCCAAGGAATGTAAGAAAAACCCAAAGGCGTTCTTCAGATATGCAAACTCCAAGATGAAGACAAGATCCGGAATTGCACACCTTACCAGAGAAGATGGCAGTCTCACCGCTACAGATAAGTGACAAAGCAGAAGTGTTAAATAAATTCTTCTCTTCAGTTTTTTACGAGAGAAGACATAACCAATATGCCGAACATCCCAGATACTAAAACAGATGTGATCTTGGAAGATACAGATTTTACCATAGATGAGGTAGCTAAGAAGTTATCCAGATTGAATCCAAATAAAGCTGCAGGCCCGGATGGAGCGTCCCCGAGAATCTTGAAAGAACTACACACTATAATAGCTGAACCACTGTACAATATATATAGAAAATCAATTGACCAAGGGAAACTACCTAGAGGCTGGAAGATCGGCTATGTGTCCCCAATCTTCAAGAAAGGTGACCGACATCAGGCTAAAAATTACCGACCCGTAAGTTTACCCTCAGTCATATGTAAAACACTGGAGTCTATAATACGTGATAAGATCATGCACCATCTCGTCCAGAACCAACTATTGACAAAGTTCCAGCATGGTTTTGTCAAGGGGAGATCTTGTGTAACCCAGATACTGGCAGTTCTAGACAGATGGACAGAAGCACTGGACAATGACAGCAACATAGATTCAGTGTACTTAGATTTTGCCAAAGCATTTGACAGTGTGCCCACAAACGCCTACTCATGAAGATGAAGAGCTTCGGTATTACTGGAAAACTATGGCCCTGGATCGAGGATTTCCTTCATGCAAGAATACAGCACATAGTCATCAATGGTGTGAAATCCCTGGCAGCGTTAGTGTTGAGTGGTATTCCGCAAGGAAGTGTTCTGGGACCCCTACTGTTCATATGTTTCATTAACCTGGGTAACAAAATGAAAATCTCAGTTACTACATGCACCAAGATGGAGAAGAAGTCCAGCTCCAAGTGACAGAACTAGAGAAAGATCTTGGCATATACATGGACCCCGGACTCACCTTCTCATATCACAGTGAACAAAAGGTGAACAAAGCGAACAAGCTTCTAGGCATGATACGCCACTCGTACACGTATCTAGACAATGACACGGTGAAGACACTGTACACGTCACTGATCCGGCCGCACCTTGAGTATGGCAACACGGCTTGGACACCAAAGTTCAAGAAGGACATGTCCCACCACCCCACGCGCTCCTTTGCCTGCTGCCAACAAACCAAGTTATCCACCGTACAAATTATTTGCCCAGCAAATTCGGAAAGGTGTATCAGTCTGGTAGTATTGCTATAGACCGGGGGCCCTATGGTACTGGGACGGCTCACTCCCTATCTCTCCCATGTGATGTAAATTTTGCGGTGCCACCTTGTGGTGGGTTTGATCGACCCAGCTGCTGGTTGGTGTTTCACATGTAAACACATACGGTTATATCATGCATGAGGCGGGTAAGCGTGAATACACATCAATATCGGATTGCTATGAACAGGCACACATCATCGTCGCCATCGTCACACAGCTTTCACATTCATATATACATTTGTGCATATATTGTGGCATCTGTTTAGCCGGGGGAACAGCCAGCGCACCAAGTGGTGGGTTTAATCATTTTGATTACACAGTACAGGCTGGGTGAGCTGTCTTGGTATTATAGGGTCTTTGTACAAACATAATCACTAATAAAGTCTGTACTAGACTACTAAATGACTGAAACATACAATCCTCCAAGCATTGTTTATCCCATCATTACTAACAACCTACTTACTCAAACTACTTCATGTAGTCAAAAGACACACCTGAGGTATTAACCTTTTAAGCATAACCCTATAAGCTAACCACACTCTATCTAACAGAATAAACAAACCATTCTACTAACACTCACTCCATCTCAAAATGTTAACTCCAACAACATGATAGTTTTGCAATTCACAACATAGTAGGCATACAAACCTATGAAGGAAAACTATGCACCTAACCACTCCGCAATGTAAAGGTCTAATCAATACACATGTATGTATCAAGTGTGTAGGAATACAACATATAACTGCTATTTTTGTATGTGAATTGTCAAACTATACCATATGTAAGTCTTTGAATGTTTGATATTGTTATTTCAGCTGATTTGGGCTAGCTGCATATATTGTAAATAACTGTATTGTCACATGGCTGGAAGACCAGTGCCACGGTGCTGACAAAAGACTTTATTCAATGAATAAACTATATTTACAACAACAACAACAAAAATGATCGAGAGTGTACAGAGACGTGCTAAAAGGTTATCACCAACCATAAGAGAACTACCATACGAAGAACGTGTCAGGATTCTCAACCTACCCAGCTTATACTACCGAAAGGCCAGGGGAGACATAATAGAAGCATTCAAACATGTCACTGGAAGATATGCGGTTGATGCTAGATACCTGAAGCTGGCCAACTGTAAAACTAGAGGTCATCGATACAAGCTGAAGAAGGAAAGAGCAATAAAACCAGTCAGACAGCTATTCTTCAGTAACAGGATAGTAAATGCCTGGAACGCACTGCCTGAACATGTCATAGAAGTGCCTTCCGTCAACGCCTTCAAAGGCAGACTGGATAAGCATTGGAGGGGGCTGCAATATTGCATACATCTGGTACTCAATGCATTTAATCCTAGTAAATCAAATTTTGACATGCATCGACCTGATACAGGATATAAGCCTAACAAAATCAGAAGCGGATGAGTATGAGTAGAAGCTGGTAGCTACCTATCCTGACATTCGGCATTACTAGGATAGGGCAAGAACTGGTTAGCTCAGTATCAGTGGAAAATCAGATCATGGTGCCGACGGCCAGGTCTCCCAGTGGGACAGCACTATAAAGTCTCGAGTGCCCACTGTCACAAGTTGGTCCCCATCCTGATATAACCTTAGATGTTGCCATGATTTAAAACCCCAGCAAACAATTAAATTAGCTTAGGATCTCCTTCTATGCAGTACCTCGCCGTGAATGTGGCCTATGATGCCGATACGGCGTAAAGCAACCACCACTCAATCAATCTATGCAGTACCAAATGCTTAAAGTCGCTGGGTATACCTCACCCAGATACAAACGAATCCAGCATCAAAAGCTCTCCAAAATTACATTTGCTCAGTTTGTTCAGTTCATGCCACTGAACATGTGGGAGGAGAGTTGAGGTCTGTGATGTATGAATGACATCATAGTGGGATTCCCTCATCACATGACCTAGAGGGGTTCCCCCCACCACGGGGGAAGCCATGGTAACCACCAAGATGGCAGCCACAGAAAGCTCTCAATTAAACTTTTAAAGTATATTAATCTACATGATTTAATCAATTATTCACACAAAAGGTAGCTGGTTATGATAAATAAACATTTGAACTTTATATCTATCATTTTAGATTGCAATTTCTAACATTCTTTTCTCTATATGGTTGTCTAAAAGTGTCAGTGCTGCGGGACTAAATAAAACACAACAGAAGCAACCAATGTCAGCACTCTCTCTCCCCCCCCCCCCCCCCCCCCCCCCCCCCACATATGTAGCACTTGCATAAACTGAAAACCGGCAAACGTATGCTTGGAGAGCATTTGTCGGAATACGGGTAGCGTCTCAGCGACCTATACCTGGTCCCTTTAATAAGTGTGTCCTTATCTAAATTGGAAATGTAAGATCAAATCTAGAGTCAATGCTTCGGTTATGAACATTTGATACTTTCATCGGACTTTGCCGCTTTATCTTAGCTTTGTGCCACGTTACAAGGTCAAGGGCATCGCCATTGGCATTATTATGTATTGTGTTCATGGACTCTGACCGTTGTAGCTTTCCACGAGTACATACTTTATCAAACTCACCCACTGCACGTGTTTAACTTTAAAGCTAAATAGTCCGATGAAGCATCACATTTTCAAAATTCAAAATCAAAGCAATTACATGTATCTACATTTGAGTTCCCATATCTTCGTGAGACACTGATGCCTTTATTAAGCTTTTGTTGTCGCATAGAAGGGTGTATTAAATCAATTTAATAGAACCTGTTACTGCTTAAAGCTGCATAGTCCAATGAAAACATAACATTTTCAAAATCAAGACAATCATCTCGATTTGATTCTACATATCTAACTCAGATACTGGTGCACTTATTAAACATTTGTCGTCACACATAAGGGGATACTGATTCAATTAATAGAAACTGTTACTGCAGAAGCCTATGGTGATAGAGTTTTGGGAAGCTTGCCAAAATTAATTTAGCATGTTTCCATTTCAAATATCTCAAAAGTTAGCAATTTAAAATAAAAGTTACTTCAAACTAAAGTAAGGTAGATTATAATGAATAACCTAATATGGTTATCTACAAAAAATGAGAGAAACTCAAAACCATCGGACTATGCAACTTTAAGCCTATGGGGTCAGAGTGTTGGCATACTTGTCAAAATTAATTATACATGCTTGCACTTCAAACATCTCAAAAGTTTGCCATTTAATGTCTGTGTAATTACTAAGGGAGATTATAGCAATCAGTTTAATATATTTAGCCATTTAAAATAAGTTCCTTCAAACTAATGTAAGGTAGATTATAACAATCAATTTAACATATTTATCTCAGTAAGATAAGACTAGGAGAAGCGCAAAACCATGGGACTATGCTACTTTAAGTGGAAACATTTCTTCGAACATGTCTGACTACATCAGTGGAATTGGCTCATTAGTCACTCAGATTCAGAGGTGGAAAAATAGCGAGCATGAGAGGAAATAAACAGTTTTTCTCCCCTCTCTTCTCTCGTAGCCTATGAACTCCACCGAGGTAGTGCTATCGTTTGTGTGATTTACGTCCTAGCAACATCTAAGGTTACTGTTTGTTGGCGTTTTATATCCTGGCAACATCTAAGGTCGTATACCGGATATGGTGGCCGAATCGAAAATTGATAGGCCCTACTTATTGCTACCTAGCCTGGCGCTCGGCATTACTAGGATAGGGCAAGGACTGGTTAGCTCAGTATCACAATAATATGAGTGAGTGGGAAATTGGGTTATGGCAGTGACCTGGTCTCCCTGTGTGGCAGCACTATGAAGGTCCCTGATATGACCTTAGATGTTGCCAGAATGTAAAACCCCAACACAAACAAACATCAGGACAGGGAGATACTTATGTGACAGTGCACACTCATGGCAAATGTAATTATAGTGCTGCTGCCTCGCTCGGATTCTGAGTCACCGACACCATTATCCTCAGATTATCCTGATATTGAGAAAACTAGTCCTTTCCCTATCCTTGTGATTTCGAGTACCATGCTAGGTAGTGACAAGTATAAATTCTGGACGTCATTGGTTTGACTTGGCTGGGGTTCGAACCCATGACCTTCCCCACTGTAGATTCGGCCACTGCGTTCAGTCAGTAGTGCTATTAATTTAAAGTAGCATAGTCCGATGGTTTTGAGTTTCTGTCATTTTTTAAAGATATATATATATTCAGATGATGGTTATAATGTTATTTTAGTGTGAAGTAATTTTTATTTTAAATGGCTAATATTTTTTTATAGAAATTTGAAGTGCAACCATGCCAGATTTATTTTGGCAGAATGCCAAAACTCTGACACCACAAGCTTCTGCAGTAACATATTCTATTAAATTGCTTCAGTATGTAGTGTATGTACGACGCGAGCACCCGAAACCGAAACCCTGATCGGGCCGGCAGCGCCGTCTGCGCGGAACCCAAATAAAGCATTATGAAACTAGACGTCGTTGTGTAGAGTCGGTTCATGATCATTACATGGTGTCAGAAGCGGGAAACTGAAGCAAAATGGCTCTTTCCAGGTTGAAACCCCCCGCCGCACTGAATTTGAACGAGGACTTGGCGGCTAACTGGAAAGCCTGGAGCCATTCCTACCAGATCTACGCCACAGCAGCCGGAGTGCTGAGTAGGAGCGAGAAGGTGCAGTGCTGCGTGTTTTTACACGTGGCAGGAGCAGAAGCGCAAAAAGTGCATCAAGCAATGACATTCACGGCCGCCGAAATAGACAAAATCGAACCACTCCGGGAAGCGTTCCGGATATACTGTGAAGGACGAACAAACTTGACTGTGACTCGGTACAAGTTTAACTCGTATAACCAGGGCCAAGAGACGATGGACACATACATAAGAGAAGTGCGACACCGAATCGGACACTGTCAATACGAAGGCCTAGAAGAATCATTGATGTGCGACAGACTAGTGCGCGGTGTCAAATGCAATGAGCTACGCGATCGGCTCTTAAGAACGCCGAAACTGTCTCTCAAGATGTGCGAGGAAATATGCCGCCTGAGCGAACACACAGGACGACAGTTGGCAGGGGCGACAAGTGGCGAACATGCGGTGGATTACGTACGACGTGAGGATACGGCCCGCCAAACACCACGAACGTACGACTCCAGGCAGCAGCAGAGGCAACGGCCGGCCGCCAGAGGGAGCCGGGATCAAGACAGCAGACCCGGAGACGTGCGCGCAAATTGTTCATGGTGCGGGTACACTCACCGAAACGGTCGCGACGCATGCCCCGCAAAAGGCAAATCGTGCTCGGTGTGCAAAAAGATAGGACATTTCGCGAAAGTGTGCCGGGGCAAAACGACAAGCATAAACGAGATAGTCCTAAACGAACACGATGAAGACGACGAGAAGGAATTCGAAAACCCGGAATTTGACCTGTTCGTGGGAGCCATCGAGAGAGATGACAGCAAGACAAGCGATTTGTGGTTTGCCGAAATACCTGTGGGCCCCGTCAATATAAAATTCAAATTGGATACGGGCTCTGAAGCAAACATAATTCCAATGAACTTATTCAGCAGAATCAATAACGCGGAATTAAAAACATCAAGATGTCGACTCGTCACGTACTCGGGGGAAAAGATAGTGCCGAGAGGAGAAACATCGCTGCTAGTGCGGGATCAGTGGCTACGATTCCAAGTGACAGAGACAGGATGCCCCATCCTCGGCAAGGAGGCGTGCGTCCGACTACGCATCCTATCGCGCATCGACAGTGTCCAGACGGAGGAAAACAGAGACATCAGTGATTCACAGAACACGGTAAAAACATTTAACGATGTGTTCACCGGTCTAGGCACGATTAAAATAAATGCTAAGATATACACAGACAGTACAGTGCAACCAGTCATTGACCCGCCCAGACGGGTACCGCATGCCATTGAAAACAAGGTAAAGGCAGAATTAGACCGAATGCTGAAACTGGGGGTAATAGTAGAAGAGACAGAACCGACGCCGTGGGTCAGTTCAATAACGGTGGTCAGGAAAAAAGACAAAATCAGAGTGTGCTTAGATCCAACCAGACTAAACAAAGCAATCCTAAGGGGGCCATACCCGACACGTACGGTAGAGGAGGTCATAGCAAATTTAGACGATGCAAAATACTTTTCAGTCCTTGACGCAAAAAATGGTTATTGGCAAATTCAACTAGACATAGACAGCTCAAAACTATGCACGTTTAACACCCCCTGGGGCAGATATAGATACACAAGGCTACCGTTTGGCATTAAAACCGCCGGGGACATCTTCATATACGAAATGAATAAAATTCTGCATGATTTGAAGGGAGTTAACGTAATTACAGATGACATTTTGGTGTACGGGAAAACAATAACCGAGCACAACGCGAATCTCAACGCTGTCCTAGAACGGGCACGAGAGGTTGGATTAACCCTAAATCCTGACAAATCTAGCATTGGTAAAACAAGTGTCAATTACGTAGGCCACGTCATTTCGGAAGAAGGGGTGAAACCAAGCAATGAGAGAGTACAAGCAATAACAGACATGCCCACACCCACCAACAAACAGTCGGTACAAAGATTCTTGGGCATGGTAGCCTATGTAGCTAAATTCATGCCCAACCTCGCAGAACTAACAAAACCATTACGCATTCTAACAGTAAAGGAAACGGCATGGCATTGGCAAGAATCGCAACAAAATGCATTCGATAATCTAAAAAAAATGATCACAAAAGCACCTGTCCTCAGATTCTATGACGTAACTAAAGAGATAACTCTCCAAGTTGATGCCTCAAAGTCAGGGCTCGGGGCGGCACTGTTGCAAGAAGGCAGGCCAATAGCAATGGCATCAAAAGCGCTTGACGAGACCCAAAGCAGCTATGCGGTGATCGAAAAAGAACTCTTAGCAATCTGTTTCGGTTGCACGAAGTTCCATAACTACTATATTCGGAAAGAAGGTACGGGTCGAAACAGATCATAAACCACTGGTAGCAATTGTAAATAAACCAATGTACCAACTGTCCGCGCGCATGCAACGCATGAGGATGCGCTTATTGAATTACAACCTAGAACTGGTCCACATAAAGGGTTGTAATATGTATGTTGCAGATCCGTTGTCCAGAGACCACAGCGACAAGACAGGACCTGAGCAGCTGTTCGACACAGACATCACAGTAGCAGCAATACACTTAGTACAAGGGGGCCTTAATGACATCGCAAAAGAAACAAACAAAGATAAAGTGCTAACGGAAGTAATCAAAATGGTTGAGAACGGATGGCCAGAGGATAAAAACTCAGTACCGAAATGTGTGACGCCATTCCATACGTTCCGGCACGAAATAACCAGGGCCAACGGAGTATTACTAAAAGGTAACAGAATAATAATACCCTCAGAACTGCAAAAGGAAATGTTAACAAGATTACACGAAACACACCAGGGAATAATCAAAAGTAAGCGACTAGCAAGAGAACACGTTTTTTGGCCAGGTATGCAAACACAACTAGAAGACAAAATTAAAAGATGCACGTTATGCCAACAGTACAGGAACAAGCAACACAGTGAACCATTAACGTCACATGAAATACCATGCTCACCGTTCAACAAAATAGGGGCCGATCTGTTCCAAATAGAAAATCAAACATACTTACTAATCGTAGATTACTGGTCGAAATATCCAGAAGTGGTAGAGCTACAGACAACAACTAGCAGTGCAGTGATAAAAGCAATGAAGCAAATATTTGGTCGGCACGGCATTCCAGAGAATGTAGTGTCTGACAATGGTCCACAATTCGCAGGGGAGGAATATAACAAATTCGCAGAACAATACGGATTCAAAATCACGTTTTCGAGTCCGCACTTTCCACAAAGCAACGGGCAGGCCGAAAGGCATATCCAAACAGTAAAGAAAATGATAAAAAAGGCCATGACAGAGTCAAAAGACTACAACCTGTTCCTGCTAAACTACAGAAACACTCCGCTGGCAGACATAGACGCATCGCCAGCGCAAATGCTAATGAGTAGAAAGCTACGTTCGAAACTGCCAACAACAGCACAACAATTAAAACCCAAAGTAACTAGAGTAGCAAAACAACAAATCAGAAATGTACAAATTAAACAAAAACAACGCTACGACCGCCATGCAGGGAAGAATCACAACATCATACAGGCCGGACAATACGTGCGGTATCTAACCCACAAAGGGAAATGGGCCCAAGGGGTGATAGAAAAGGCGGGCGACAACGAGACAAGAAAATACGTAGTACGCAACAACAAAAATCATAACCTAGTACGAAACCGAAAACATATATTCCAGACAAAGGAAAATAATCAGAACATTGAACAACTCAACCCGCACACACAACACGGGTCCCAAACTGATAAAGCCAGTGAGAACGCGTCACAAAGCCCATACACAACGAGATACGGACGACAAGTAAAACCGCCACAAAGGCTAGCGTATCAGTAGGTAAATGTTTGATAAGATTGATCTAAGTTTGATATGTAGAATCAAATTTAGATAATTGTTTTGGTTTCGAAAATTTGATGTTTTCATCGGACTGTGCCGCTTTGACTTGAGTATTCCTTGTTCCATTTTGGTTTCATATACATGCTGTTAGTATGTCATCCCCGTCCTGATATGACCTTAGATGTTGCTAGGACGTAAAACAACAACAAACAAACAAACAGTATGTCATCTTCTGTAGTAATCTGAAAATCTAAGACCGTTGCATTTTTCAACTGTTAAAGTCGCCAGCTATCTGCCGCGTGGAAAACAAACAAACTCGGAATAGTTCAGATTTGTGCCACAGGGTGGCCTAATGCACCGGCTGCGGAGGTGATTTGTATATTAGATATTGGGAAATAGTGGTGCTCGCCGGCAACAGGCTCAGGGGGATCTGCTGAGCCTGTTACCAGCGAGTGGCATTAATATCACGTCGATTTTTGGTTTAATTTGACCAAATTTCGGCGGCGGTGTTAATATCGCTTCGAGTTTGTGGTTAATTTGACCAAATTTGACTTTTTGAGCATGTAATTCTGTTAAATATGAGAGCTTTGAATAGATTTGGGCCTAATATATTGCCGCCGATACCGGGAACCAGCAACTCTTGTTACTGTGTGAGCCTGTTTCCGGCGATCAGCGCTATTTGACAATATCACCACCGATTCAGTGACAGTGGTGATTTGTTTAGTTTACATTCGTCGATTCGACAATATTAATATCGCCGCCAATGTGCGGCGGCGTTAATATCGGTTCGATTTTAGGGTTAATTTCATGAAATTTCACTTATTGCGTATGTAATTCTGTTAAATATGATAGCATTGAATAGATTTGGCTCTAGTATATGGACGCAGATGCGGCGGCGGCGATATTGTCAAATAGCGGTGCTCCGCAATTTCAGCCAATCACAGCGCAGCTTTTCCATTGCAAATGGCCGCCGCCTATGGGGGTGGCCATTTTGGAGACAACAAACTGCCTTTGCAGTTCAGACTAGCATGGCCCTGGTCCCCTACTCTCCCCACACATACTTGGTTCATTTAAACATAAAAACTAAACAAGGTTGTGTTGGAGAGCATTTGTCGGAGTAAGCGCAGTGTCCCAACGAGCTATAGCTGGTCCCTTTAAAAAAAAAATCAATGCAAATAAACTATGTGATAAAGCAAAACTGAAATTGATTGCAAGACAGACAGACAGACAGTTATTGGCTCGTCATGAGCAAGAGCCTTGGCATGATTCCTGCATGCTACGATTAACAGTTGGTTGTTTGTTGGAGTTTTAAGTCCTGCCAACATCTACGGTCATATCAGGATGGGTACCGACTTGTGACAGTGCACACTCATGGCAACTTTATAGTACTGCACCACTGGGATACCAGGCCACTAGCACAATGACCTGATATCCCACATGGTCACATTATCCTGACACTGAGCCAACCAGTCCTTGCCCTATCCTATTAAATGCTGAGCGCCAGGCTAGGTAGTGACAAGTATCAATTTTGTAAGTCACTGGTTTGACTCGACCGGGAATCAAACTCCCGATCTCTCGCATGGGAGGCCTGCGCTCTACCGATTCGGCCACCGTGTCCAGTCATCATCATCATCATGCTGTCAGTCGCGATGCGACAAAGACTGCTTTCATTACTTGACTGTCGCTCTTTGTGCGATTGTACATTTCATGAAAGCTGCCTGCAAAAGTGTTGAAGTGCTGCTGGCTTTTGCAAGTTACCAGCGACACTCTCTCGGGGAGCAAATAGAGGTCTCACACCAGCAAGAACATGTCCAGACAGGCGCAAAACTATTTGTCCCTGCAGTGGCTGGTCCGGAGATGGTGGGAGTTCCATACATCAACTGCCCTTGATGCTGCCACAGTTACATGGTTTTCTGTTTAGGGTTTGTTCCCTTAGCCTTCGGTTCTGTCAAGAACCTGTACCACAAGGCAGTGGTTTACAACTCTGCAGGGCAGGGGCGTCAAACTCCCTGAGGTATTGCAATACCTGCATGTCCAGTACGCTACGATTAACAAGATACAGGCTACTCAACACTTGAATTTCAAGTTTTCTGTTTGGAATAAAGGTGGTATTTAGCTTCTAAGAGAAGCAATCGCAAGCCAATTTTATGTATTTTCAATCTAGAAGTAGGATATTTGAAGCTATGCTCCTTCCCATCCCTCCCCGTCCTGATATGACCTTGGATGTTGCCAGGACGGAAAACTCCAACAACCAACCAACCTTCCCATCCCTCCCTTGCCCAACCAACTTATGACATCCCACCGACTACAAATATATTCCAAACCATTAAAAACACATCCCTTTATCCACAGGAACTTAAAACATAACTACATATATATATGCACCTGGTTCAAACATAGTGGCTGAATCGATGTGAGTGCAGGCTTCTGGTGTTGAAGGCCAGGAGTTCGAATAGCAGGCTGAGTCTAGATAAAAGATTCACCCGGTACTTGTAGTACACTGGTGAAGACCAGCCTTATATAAATACGGGCGAAAATAGCGTTAGTATGGAACAACAAGTAGAATGCCTGGCACCAGTGTCAAATGGTTACTTATATCAGAACAGAGTTGGTGAATGAGAGAGAATGCAAAAAGACAAGATGGCGGCCAGAGAACGCCGTCGATTTCACTTTTAAATCTGATTAAACTAGATATTATATTATATTTTTCAACTCAAAGGTAGCGGGCTATCAATAAGACGTATGAAAAGAATAAATGTTGCTTCTTAGATTGTGAAATTAGGCTCTCAAATCATTGACCCGTTTTTACATAGGGTTGGTTTGCACCCCTACTGCAGCAGTACGGGGTGAATCTTGTATCTAGCTGAGTCAAGCCACTGTCTTTCTAAATTGATTATTGTCACTGCCTAGCATGGGGCACAGCACGGCTAGGATAGGGACATCACTGTTTAGCTCAGTATTAGGATAATGCGAGTGGGTGTGATATCGGGTCATGGTGCTGGTGGCTGTAATATATTTTAATTGGCCAGCCAGCTGATAATGTGATCATGTGACCAGTAGCTGAGATAAGGACGGACTAATAAATAATAAAGGTAGGTCTCCCAGTGGGGCTGCACTATAAAGTCACCATGGACGCACACTGTCACAAATCAGTACCCGTCCTGATATGACCTCAGATGTTATGTTGCCAGGATGTAAAACTCCAACACCCAACCAACCTTAAGCCGTGTTCACACCCACAACTTTAGGCTGAACTAGATAAGGTGAACTAGATGAGGCGAACTAGGCGTGAAAGTGTGTCGTGTCCACACATCAAGTACTTGGGGCAGTTTAACCCGGAAATCGATATCTGCGCATGAGCAAGTCCATACTAACCAGCGCCACTTTCGGTTAGTCGACGTCGCCACGAGAGAGTGTGGGTTCGACCTAGATATGTATAGACTGAGTCGTATTGTTTTGGAACGGTCAAAACTTCTGCTGGGCAGTGAAAACCTAAAAATAAATGATGAAAAAAATATCTGTGCATAGCTAGCGGTTTCATAGAACAAATCATATAATATGCGCTTTTGATCGACCGGAAAGTCAACAAACTTAGGTCTCGACTGCGCATGCGTGTGACATGCTTAAGCCGCCTCAAAGTAAACCGCTACCATCCACACAAGCAAGATGGGCCGACTTAAGCTAGTTCGCTTCATATATACTACCTCGCGAAGCGGTTTACTTGAGGTGAAATAGTTGAGGCGAATCAGCCCTAATCCCCCTCAGCATCACATCCACACGGCGAATGTGAGCCGAACTAGACAAGGCAAACTAGTTGAGGCGACTTAACGCCTGTGTGTGAACATGGCTTTAGATATTGCCAGGAAGTAACCCCAAACAAAGAAACAAACCGGGTTTTTTTCTGTTTCCCTTTCAGAACTTCAGAGAAGGAATCACAAACAAGCTGATTGGATGTTACCTGGCATCGGATACTGAAAAGGAAGATGCCCTTGTGGTCCGGGTCTACGGGCAGAAGACTGAGCTGATTATTAACCGCGAGACAGAAATCTATAACATGCAGGCGAGTAGACTCACCAACATTTCTGTGTGGCTTTTTTTAAAAGGCAACTGTTAACAATTTTATTAATTATTAAAATATATGTTTATTTTTGTTTTGTTAGATTTGCATAGTCCGATGGATTTTAATTTCTGTATTTTTGTTTAGATAAATATATTAGATCGATCACTAGTATCTACTTTACATTAGTTCAAAGTTACTTTTATTTTAAATGGTCAACTTTTGAGATATTTTGAGTGCAAACATGGAAAATTAGTTTTGGCAAGCTTGCCAAAACTCTTACACCATAGACTTCTGCGGTAACTGGTTCAGTTAAATTGACTCAGTATTGCCTTCTACGCAGAAACAAATGCGTAATAAGTGCATCAATATCTAAGTTAGATATGTATAATCAAATCTAGATAATTAGTTTGGTTTTGAAAATTTGATATTTCATCGGACTATGCAGCTTTAAGTCAACTCTTAACAATTAAAAAAATTATTTAAATGTATTTTTATTACACCACCAAAGCCAAAACTGGCTGTTTTTGGTACTGTGCGATTAGAGGTATCCATATCAAGTACCATTCCATGCCAATGGTCATTGGTCCATTTAACTGTTAGTACTTTCAATTTAAGAAAGTTCTAATTGAAGCAGTAGCGTTAAATAAGTATGTGCTAAATAATGTGTTCTGTGAATATAAATAAAATCACTAATCATTATTTCTTATTTCTGCCAACCTCCTGTTCCGGTCAACCACACTTATAGTACTGCCTGGCGTCGCCATCCTATATTGTGGTGTTCTCTGTGCCAATTTGAGTTTCCACCGCTGTGTATAACTTACAGCGTCATCAAATGCCAGTTGCTCTCATGCCACGCCTATGTAGTGTGGGATGTTAAAAATCCCTTGTGTCAGTAAAAGTGTAGGCTCGGACTTTCATTTGACCAATTGTCTAATGGTGAAAACAAGACTATGCAGACTGAGATGTAGATTCGATTCCTGCACTGTGCAATCTTTCCCATTTTCATCACTCCCACTCATAACCAGCCCCAATGCTACACCATATTGGGCCACTAGGCTACACTATAAAGGACTCGCAACTTTGTGTTTTTGTGCCTGCCTTGTAGATTCTCCATGCGGCTGGCCAGGCGCTTCCATGCTACGCCCGCTTCAAGAATGGCATTGTGTACGGCTTCATGCCAGGAATCTGCCTGGATGATAATGTCCGCTCTCCAGAAATATACAGGTACAGATTTCAAACAAAGTCTTTAATAAATAATTTATCCATCTGAACAATTCTCTGAAGAGTTCTCTTCTAAGCGCTGGGGTACTGATCTTCCAGCAATTTTATATTTAATTGCAGGTCTATGTATTTATTTACTTGCAAGTTAGCTATCAAGTTAAATTATTAACTGACTATGGGGCCATCCAAAGTTTTCAATATTTTCATGGTCATACAAAGGATACGACTGGAGGCAGGGATGTTTGTCAAGTCTTTAATCATGTAATAAAATGTTCATATGTAAAACGTCCATTTTCTTGCCTTTATGTTCTGTAATACAATATTTATGTCTACTACCTTACGGGGGGGTGGTGCTGGGGTTCTGGAAAAGTACAGGATCAAATCTACATAAACCTATTTTGGTTCAGAAAATATTATGGTTTCACCGGATTATGCAGCTTGAAGCAAAGGAAAGTCAGTTGCACTATAAAGTAGTCATGAGTGCATGCTGTCACAAGTCGGTACCCGTCCTGATATAACCTTAGATGTCGCCAGAAGGTAAAACTCCAACAACCAACCAACGCGTGTGCTTGTGTGCAGGTGTGTGGCGCGCAGTATGGCAGCCATGCATGCCGTGGACCCTGTGTCGCTGGTGCTGACCTCTGCGACCGGGGACGTGTTGTCCATGGATAAGAGCCCGGCCCTCTTCAAGAAGACCCGCAAGTACATCAACCTCTCGCCCGACAGCCTACCCGACTTCGACCTGAATGAGCGGTGAGTGTTTATCACGCCGGCCCCGTCCTGATATGACCGTAGATGTTGCCAGGACGTAAAACGAGAAAATTAACCAACTACGACACTGGCCACATCTATCTAATCAAAGAGCGTCTGGTGTATGCTGTTTTAGGAATAGCGTCCAATTTTGGTTTAGCATAGCAGTCCATTATGGTGTAGCATAGTGGCCCATTATTGTTCAGCATAGGATCTAATTATGGTTTAGCATAACAGTCCATTATGGTGTAGCATATCATCTAATTATGGTTTAGCGTAACAGTCCATTATGGTGTAGCATAGTGGCCCATTATTGTGTAGCATAGCATCTACTTATGGTTTAGCATAACACTCCATTATGGTGTAGCATAGTCACCCATTATGGTGTAGCATAGCATCTAATTATGGTTTAGCGTAACAGTCCATTATGGTGTAGCATAGTGGCCCATTATTGTGTAGCATATCATCTAATTATGGTTTAGCATGGCAGTCCATTATGGTGTAGCATAGTGGCCCATTATTGTGCAGCATATGATCTAATTATGGTTTAGCGTAACAGTCAATTATGGTGTAGCATAGTGGCCCATTATTGTGTAGCATATCATCTAATTATGGTTTAGCATAACAGTCCATTATGGTTTAACATATTGGCCCATTATTGTGTAGCATAGGATCTAATTATGGTTTAGTGTAACAGTCCATTATGGTGTAGCATAGTGCCCATTATTGTATAGCATAGTATCTAATTATGGTTTATGGTAACAGTCCATTATGCTGTCGCATAGTGGCCCATTATTGTGTAGCACATCATTTAATTATGGTTTAGCATAGCAGTCCATTATTGTGTAGCATTATGGCCCATTATGTTGTAGCATAGCATCTAATTATAGTTTAGCGTAACAGTCCATTACGGTGTAGCATAGTGGCCCATTATTGTGATGCTAGCATCTAATTATGGTTTAGTGTAACACTCCGTTATGGTGTATTGTAGTGACCCATTATTGTGTAGCATATGATCTAATTATGGTTTACTTTAATGGTCCATTATGGTGTAGCATCACGTCCAATAATGGTTCAGCGTAAAGGACCATTATGGTGTAGTGTAGTGGCCCATTATGGTGTAGCATAGCATCTAATTATGGTTTAGTGTTACAGTCCATTATGGTGTAGCATAGTGGCCCATTATTGTGATGCTAGCATCTAATTATGGTTTAGCGTAAGTCCATTATGGTGTAGCATAGTGGCTCATTATTGTGTAGCATAGTGTCTAATTATGGTTTACCGTAACAGTCCATTATGATGTAGTGGTCCATTATGGTGTAACATAGCATCTAATTATGGTTTAGTGTAGCAGTCCACTATGATGTATTGTAGTGACCCATTATTGTGTAGCATAGCGTCCAATTATGCTTTACTGTAGCAGTTCATTATGGTGTAGCCTAGTGGCCCAATATGGTGTAGCATTGGGGCTGGTTATCATGTACTGTAATGGTTCATTACGGTGTAGCCTAGTGGCCCAATATGGTGTAGCATTGGGGCTGGTTATCGTGTACTGTAACGGTTCATTACGGTGTAGCCTAGTGGCCCAATATGATGTAGCATTGGGGCTGGTTATCGTGTACTGTAATGGTTCATTACGATGTAGCCTAGTGGCCCAATATGGTGTAGCATTGGGGTTGTTTATGCCATATTGTAACGGTTCATTATGGTATAGCCTAGTGCCCCAATATGGTGTAGCATTGGGGCTGGTTATCATGTACTGTAATGGTTCATTACGGTGTAGCCTAGTGGCCCAATATGGTGTAGCATTGGGGCTGGTTATTGTGTACTGTAACGGTTCATTACGGTGTAGCCTAGTGGCCCAATATGATGTAGCATTCGGGCTGGTTATCGTGTACTGTAACAGTTCATTACAGTGTAGCCTAGTGGCCCAATATGATGTAGCATTCGGGCTGGTTATTGTGTACTGTAACGGTTCATTACGGTGTAGCCTAGTGGCCCAATATGATGTAGTATTGGGGCTGGTTATTGTGTACTGTAACAGTTCATTATGGTGTAGCCTAGTGGCCCAATATGATGTAGTATTGGGGCTGGTTATTGTGTACTGTAACGGTTCATTACGGTGTAGCCTAGTGGCCCAATATGGTGTAGCATTGGGGTTGTTTATGCCATATTGTAACGGTTCATTACGGTGTAGCCTAGTGGCCCAATATGGTGTAGCATTGGGGCTGGTTATTGTGTACTGTAACGGTTCATTACGGTGTAGCCTAGTGGCCCAATATGATGTAGCATTGGGGCTGGTTATTGTGTACTGTAACGGTTCATTATGGTGTAGCCTAGTGGCCCAATATGATGTAGTATTGGGGCTGGTCATTGTGTACTGTAACGGTTCAGTATGGTGTAGCCTAGTGGCCCAATATGATGTAGCATTGGGGCTGGTTATTGTGTACTGTAACAGTTCAGTATGGTGTAGCCTAGTGGCCCAATATGATGTAGCATTGGGGCTGGTTATTGTGTACTGTAACGGTTCAGTATGGTGTAGCCTAGTGGCCCAATATGATGTAGCATTGGGGCTGGTTATTGTGTACTGTAACAGTTCATTACGGTGTAGCCTAGTGGCCCAATATGGTGTAGGATTGGGGCTGGTTATGATTTGTGTATAATGGTTCATGATGGTGAAAACCACCATAGAGCAATCAAACTTACATGTGAATCTAGTTTAAGTTTTAACTGTAATGCATGGAATATATAGGTCATTGTAAGTTAATTCGATTTTATTTTTAAATCATAATTAAGCTAAAGTTGCATAGTCCGATAAAAATTAAAAGGATAACATTTTCAAAAGACAAATACTTACCTCGATTTGAACCCACATATCATACTTAGATACTGGTGCACTTATTAAGCAAGCATTTGGTGTTGCAGAGAAGAGAATACTAAGTCAATTCAATAAAACCTGTTACTACTGAAGCCTATGGGGTCAGAGTTTTGACAAGCATGCCAAAATTAATTTGGCATGTTTACACTACAAATATCTCCTAAGTTACTCATTCTATAGCAAAGTTACTTCAAACTACTAAAGTAAGACAGATTATAGAGACTAATCTAATGTATTTATCTCAGAAAATGACAGAAACTCTAAGGCATCAAGCTATGCAACTTTAATTCATGGCTTTAACAAAATAACAATTAGGTCAAATCGCCCACCAAAAATTGGCGAGCGTCCCCGCCCGTGTCAAAAAATCGCCTGCCCTTATTTTTTGTTTAACTGTTAAAACTGCGTCGGGCTAGTAGCAATTCAACTTTCGTATCAATTTTTAGGTCATCGGTTTTACTCGGTCAGGGTTCGAACCCAGCAGTTGAAATCTGATAACCTACTAGAACGGGAGGCGAATACGCAACTCATTTAGTCATCGCGTTTGGTTACATATTACGTCTGTCATACACCAGAAAAATATATAAAATCTAAATCAAAACCGCCCACCCGACTCTGCTGTGTGATCAAAAGGAAGAATGACAATTTAATTTTTTTTTAATTTGGCCTTAAGTTACTTTAGCTGTTTTTTAAAATTTCCAATTCGAAGTAATTAATTATATATCCGTAGCAAGTTAAAAGATAAAAATAATTGGCATTGCCCTGAGAGCTAGACTCAGCAACAGAACAAAACAGCCGACATTTTAGTTGAGGTGGCCTCCCTGACAAAACATGTCATGCTACCTCCAGACTGAAGAGTTACAGCACGGTCATGGCTGAAAAAAAAAAAAAAAAGAGAAAAAAAGACTGGCTCTCGGCACACTTGCTCTGCTGAATGGGTACTTTATATAGGCTGAATTTGCTCTTCAATCTGTAGAATTGTTGTGGGTTTGTTTGTTTGAGTTTAACGTCCTAGTAACATCTAGGGTCATATGATTGGTTGGTTGGTTGTTGGAGTTTCATGTCCTGGCAACATCTAAGATCTTGAGGACGGGTACCGACTTGTGACAGTGCGCACTCATGGTGACTTTATAGTGCTGCCTCGCTGGGAGACCAGACCACTGGCCCGATATCCCACTCAGTCACATTATCCTGATACTGAGCTAACCAGTCCTTACCTTATCCTAGTAATGCCAAGCAACACTGACCGGTATACATTTTGTAAGTCTCAAACCTATATCATTAGTCCTCTCCTCGTCGGCAAGGACTGGTTCGCTCAGTGTCAGGATAATGTGACTGAGTGTGATATCGGGTCATGAATCCAGCGGCTTTGGTCTCCCAGTGAGGCAGCATTATAAAGTCGCTGAGCGAGCGCACTCTCACAAGTCGGTACCCATCCTTATTTGACGGTAGATGTTGCTAGGATGCAAAACCCCAACAAACAAATATTCAGTGTTGACCCACTTTCTTTATAGCACAGCTTCCTCGTCTGGCTGTGGTGGAGATGTGTACACTTGTGATTTGTGACGGCTTAACACTCTGTCAGCAGCAAAACCCATAGGCATAGTCATGGCGACAAGTTGGAAGAAGAAAAAAAATGTAATCACATTTATGTTTACAGTGAAATTTACAAGGAAATCTGAAATAGTCAGATTTGTATAAGAATAACAGCAACAACAAAATGTTCCCGGATGCATTTTTGATGTGGTTAAATATGTCAAACGATGCAAAATTGAGGTCATGGAGGATAGATAAAATTACATGTGGCGATACGATCTATTTAAACACATTTAAAAAAAAATAGAATTCTAAGCTCTGTTCTTATTTTACCAACATGATGGCTAACATTTCAGTGTGCATAGCATTTTAAATCAAAATTGCTCTAACCTAAATTAAAGTAGGTTATAATCATCAACCTAATATTTTCAGCTAAGACATGGTGGAGCGCCAAAATATTTGGCTCATGCATAACTTTTGAGATATCTTCACCTGATTTTAAGATGTATCTATTGTACTTGAATATTTGCTACAGAACATTTAATTCATGTCAGTTTCCATTTTAATAATAATAACAATAATAATAATAATTACTAAGATAACGAAGCTATTATTGAAACAACATTATTTACAGATAACCTCACCATAGATTTCCACTTTATTTTTGCCGGAGACCACTTTCATGATTCATCCCTGCCTTAGGGGGCCATCCAAAGTTGTCAACGGTTATACAAAGAGTACGTACGACAGGGGGAAGGGGGGGGGGGCTAACAGTAAAGTATGACTTTTGTCATTTAATAAAATGGCGATATTTTTCAGCCATTTCTTTCATTTGGCCACCAGTCTGGGTCAAAGACCCTATAATGCACTCAGCCTGTACTATGTAATAAAAATGATCAAACCCACCACTTGGTGTGCTGGCTGTTCTCTTGGTTAAACAGTTGCTATATTATATGTATGAATGTATATGAATGTGAAAGATGTGTGATGATGATGATGATGATGCTGATGCTGATGATGATGGGTATTTGTTCATAGCAATTTCATATTGATGTGTATTCATACTTACCTAGCTCATGTATAATATAATTGTATGTGTTTACATGTGAAACACCAACCAGCAGCCAGCTGATCATTACCATGGGAGAGATAGGGAGTGAGCCGTCTTAGTATTATAGGGTCTTTGTCTGGGTCCAGTGGGGTCTATTGTCAAATGTCGATGTGTACTACTTTAGGGTTGGGGGCAGGGGGGTCTGGAAAGCGCTTTGTAGGTTGATTGATTGGTGGTTGCTTTACGCCTTGTCGGCAGCATAGGCCATATTCACAGCGAGAAATGTTCGTTTTTTGTTCAAACCATTGCTTTTACATGTAAAAGCAGACAATCAATTATGTGCCCATATACACTCATTAAATTAGAAAGCTCACAATCATATATTTGTGGTCAAGGGAAACAAATTCCAATAGAAAAAGAAAAGTTTTATTAATAATTGATAGAATTTATTTAGTAGACTATGAGGTGGTACACTCCAGCTGCCCTCAAAAAGGCTAAAATGTTTTCTTGTTTTACTTTAGTAAAAAGGTCATGCATACTGTCTGCAGTGTAGAATTGTTGGCGCAGGGCCAAAAAATCAACGCAACTTAGTAAAATGTGTTTGAGTGTCAGCGGGGACTGACACCCAATACATTCAGGGGGAGATTCCCCCATGAGCAGTAAAGCATGTGTAAGCACTCTTTGTACTACCTTGAAAATGTCAACAACTTTTGACGGCCCCGTAAGTTATACTGAGGGTTCGGGCAGGGCCTTGAAAATCTTGAATTTACCCTATTTTGGGTAATTAGTCTTGAAAAGCCCTAAACTGTCCCCACTGACCTAAGTTAGTCTGAAATCGCCATTCAGAATGGCGATTTTTGGACTAAATCCAAATGAAAATAGTCTTGAATTCCTATCAAACACAGCATTGTAAATCCTTCAGAAGGCTTGAATTTACCCTATTTCGGGTTCTTAGTCTTGAAAAGCCTTGAATTTCATTAAACTGTCCCCACTGACCCAAATTAATTTGAAATCGACATTCAGAATGACGATTTTGGACTAAATCCAAATGAAAATCGTCTTGAATTCCTATAAAAAACAGCCTTGAAGTGGCCTTGAATTCCATATCTTCAAATGTGTACGGACCCTGTATATTGCTTTAGCAGTGTGACACAAATTGTGTTTGGTCCTACAGATTAAAGCACGACATCCCATCCAAGGAGATGCTGCAGAAAGAGTGCGATAAGATGGAGGCTGAATTATCCGACATCGGATCCCCTGTCGTCTTCTGTCACAATGACCTCCTCCTGAAGAACATCGTCTACAACGAGGCCAAGTGTGAGTTCATTTCAATGTCTACCCAAGACCTTAAAGCTGCCTAGTCCGATAAAAGTATCAGATTTTCAAAACCAAAACAATTATCTAGATTTGATCCTACATATCTACCTTAGATACTGATGCACTTATTAAGCATTCGTTGCTGGTTAGACGGGGATACGGAGGCAATTTAAAACTGCATAGTCCGATGAAATACCAAATTTTCAAAACCAAACCAATTATCTATATTTTATTTTACATATCTAACTTAGATACTGATGCCCTTATTAAGCATTCGTTTCTGCGTAGAAGGCAATACTGAGTCAATTTAACAGAACCTGTTACTGCAGAAGTCTATGGTGTCAGAGTTTTGGCAAGCTTGCTAAAACTAATTGTCCATGTTTGCACTCAAACTATCTCAAAAGTTTACCATCTAAAATAAAAGTAACTTTGAACTAATGTAAAGTAGATACTAGTGATCGATCTAATATATTTATCTCAGAAAAAATACAGAAATTCAAAACCATCGACTACGCAACTTTAATAGAAGCTGTTACTGCTGAAGGCTATGGTGTCAAGAGTTTTTGCAAGCTTGCCAAAATTAATTTTGCATGTTTGCACTTCAAATATCTACTAAAGTTAGTCATTTAAATTAAAAGTTGCTTTAAATATAAGTAAGGTAGATTATAACCATCAACCTAATATATATATATCTCAGGAAATGACAGAAACTCAAAATCATCGGACTATGCAACTTTAAGTTGGACCGGACTCGGTGGCCGAATCGGTAGAGCGCAGGCATCCAGTACGGGAGATCGGGAGTTCGATTCCCGGTCGAGTCAAACCAGTGACTTAGAAAATTGATACTTGTTGCTTCCTGGCCTGGCTCTCGGCATTACTAGGATAGGACAAGGAGTGTTTAGATCAGTGTCAGGATAAGGTGACTGAGATATCGGTGGCATAATTTCCCAGTGGGGTACCAGTCCCAATATGACTTTATATGTTGCCAGGACGTAAAACTCCAACAACCAACCATAGCACTGGCGACCAGAGTTTCTCTTGCCCTATTTCGTGCAGTGACCTATTTACCTTTAACCTTTGACCCGATACACATCCTCCTGCACGTCAACTGAGATCTCTATCAAATGTATCAAAACGCTTTTTTGTTATTGAAGATTTATACTGCCTATCATGGATAAGTCTGAATAGACTTGTTTTCACCATTAGACAGTTTGTCGAAAGAAAGCCTGAGCCTACACTTCTACCGACCCAAGGGATTTTTAACCTCCCACACCAGATAGACATGGTATGAGAGCAACCAGCCTTTGATGTCGCTGTAAGTTATACACAGCGGTGGAAATCTAAATTGGCAGAGGTGGGGGGCACGGGGAATCGAACCACCAACCTTCAGATTAGGAGTCCGACCTAGAAAAAAGTCAGACACTCTAGCCACTCCTCCACAGAGAACACCACATGCTTAATATACACCAAGAATATAGCATCCCACAAATATCAGATATGTGGCATGGCTTAAAGCCGCATAATCCGATAAAAGCGTCACAATGTTCACAACCAAAACACTTGTCTATCAGTGATCCTATATATCCGACAATTATTGTAGTTCGGCGCTCCTGTGTTATTCTTAGAAACGGGTAGGCAAAGCCGATGTCCTGTGTTTCGGTGTGCACACCAAAATTAATTTGGCATGTTTTCACTTTAAATATTCACAAAGCTAACCTTTTACAGGGTTCGTACGCATACTTGAAAACCTTGATAATTTGATACTTCAGGATTCCAGGCGTGGAGGAGTCACAGGATTCGTCTAAACATTCTTGAAAACACTGGGAAATGAAAAATCATGACTATATTTTTTTTAAAGCATATATTATTTTTAAAATCTTAAATAGCTGGGGTGTTTTGCACATTAATCAGTGAAAACTATACATACATTCATCGTTATTTTGTTATGCTTATTTGTACTTCACATCTTACATGGTGATTCAATTATTAAATTGGCCGTGCTTGAGTGGTAGTTTAATTTAATAAATATCTTAAGAACATCCTGGAATTGTGCACTGAAAGGTCATTGAAAGACCAGTGCCACGGCGCTGACAAAATACTTTATTCAATGAATAAACTATATTTACAAAAAAAAAAAAAAAAAAAGGCATGCAATTTAATATGTCAAAATTGGTATGAACCCTGTTTTGAAATAAATTACTTCAAACTAAGGTGAAATAAATGGTAGCGATTAACCAAGTATAATTTTCTATAAAAGTATATGGCAGAAACTCGAAACCATCAAGTTATGCAACTTAGATTATTATATTTACTTTTTCCAGGTACAGCCAGCTTCATCGACTTCGAGTACGGCTGCTTCAACTATGCGGCATATGATATTGGAAACCACTTCGCTGAATGGGCAGGTAATCTGTTTCATTTACTTAGCGGTGAAAACAAATTTCAGTGCTATTATCCAGAAGCCTACTCAAAGAGCAGGTTTTTGTTTGTTTTGTTTTGTTTTTTGTTTGTAGTGATCGTTTGTTTATTCTGCTCATAACGGTTAACTACACGCACTTGTTTGCTCCGCTGTGCAGTAGTAGTCATAATCCATATGGATTGATTACCTTTACCAATAATTTCTGTAAATTGTTTGTAGTGTAAAATCGGGGAGTTTTTCAATTTTGTAGGTTTCCATTTATTTTTTTGTAGATAGTTAAAATTTGTACCCATGTAATTAGTGTTTTTATCTAGATATACTATGTTATGTTTTTTTTTGGGGGGGGGGTGATACATTGTCATTGGGTCTACAGTAGGTAGAATTTTACATCTGACGGAAATGTATTAATATATCATTAAACATATACAGTAGAGTATACATTGTCTAAAGGATTAGACGATACAGCCATTTTCTTTCGTTTTACTTCAATTTATGGAGTCTTGTACCCATACGTATGCTGTAACTATATATATATATGTGTGTATAGTAGTTTGAACTGACCCCTCAGGCAAGGCGCACATAGACAGGTAGGCATGGATATGGTGATGGTACTCAGGGAGCCTAGGTGGTGTAATGGTTAGCACACTAGCCCGGAATGCAAGAGATATATGGATTTGTTTCCTGCTCTAGGCGCAATATTTCTCATTTTCATCACCACCCATGACATTGGTGCCGTGACCAGGATCAATTACAAGCTACTATGGTCTGTATGGTTGAAAAACAGAACGAAGGTGTTGCTCGGGGTGCGGCTGGCAGGCGAATGACCAGTCCAGTGCACCTTGGCCCAGTGGGGCGTGCGCAGACAGCAGCGCCGCACTTCCCCCTGGCATCGAACCCGGGAACCACCATTGTGGCAATTAGCAGAGAAGTAGTATAGCCGGAGCCCTTCTGGCTTACATCCGTATACAGAGGGTCTGTATACGCGCTATATATGTAAATGCATTGCCTGTATGTATGTAATTGTAAGCATTGAAATGACTTATGAATGTATCCTTTTTCCCCGCCTTGTCTTCTCCCTTTCACTTTTCCTTGTAAGGCCATGTATCCATAGACCGTTCTCTTGTTTCATGTTTGCTTGTGACCTTGTGACGTGCCACACAGACAATGAACATGTTCATTCTCTATGTTCCCGGTCAGTATGTCACATGTGCCGTGCACAAGGCCATTTAGTCCCTGGGTCTAACCTATGGGAACGGCCATGAAGCAAAACACAGGTTCATTGTCTGTGTGACGCGTCACAAGGTCACAATGGAACACACCACAAGGGAACAGTCTATGGATACACGGTCTTAGATGGTTTGGGCTAGACCTTGATGAACAGGAAATATGACCTAGACGGGGTCAGTGCAGACTGCTACAAAAATATATAATTTACAGGAGTGGACGAGCTGGACTTCAGCCTCTACCCTACTAAGGAGGAGCAGTTGACATGGTTACGGTATTACTTAGAGGCGAAGGCTGAAATAGACGGGCAGGCCGCCCCAGTAACGGACAAGGAAGTGGAGCGGTTGTATGTGATGACCAACAAGTTTTCACTGGTAAATGGAAATAAACATAGATATACCATTTTGTGGTATTATTAATTATAACTACCATCACTAAGTACAGACATTCCAGGATTATATTTAACTGTTGAAGTACTTGAATATATGTATTGAATTTGGGATAAAGGAAATATTTTGAGGCAACTGAGTGGAATATATGTGATGTATATGCATTATGTAAGTATAAAGGCGCAGAAGGGAATTATTATTGTTATTGTCCATTACTTGTCCAGATACGCAACTAGTGTTAGCCACCAGAACTACTTCTGGTGGTTGGAGGCCATCTTGTCTTAAATAAAAAAAGAACAACACACACACCAGAGAGTTATGGTTGATCTTTACATGGTGCCAGGAGTGAAAAGGAATTAGCGGACAATGGAATCATTAAAGCCACCTGAAGTTCTTCGTATGAAAGATGGGAATGTGGCGGAGAAATGGGAAAGATTTAAGGAACAATTTGAATGGTATGCGGTGGCGATAAATGTGCCGGAGGGAGCAAGAAAAGTAGCTCTACTGCTAACAGTTGCCGGAGCGGAGGCACAGGCAGTGTATCGTACGTTCAAATATGCACCAGCCAGAAAGGAGGGCGATGTGGAAATTCCAGAGGAGAATAATATGGACTACAAGTTGGTTGTACAAAAGTTTGATGCTTACTGTCTGCCCAAGAAGAACCTCATATATGAGAGGTTTGTGTTCAACACAAAGGAGCAGGAAGAAGGAGAGATGATTGATGCGTACATGACCGACCTCAGGCTAAAGGCAGCCACGTGCGAGTACGGGGATCTATTAGAGTCACTGATCAGGGACAAACTAGTGGTCGGCATCAGAGACAAAAGATTGCAAGAGAAAATGCTGAGAGACTCGGGGTTAACGTTGGATTCGGCGATAATCATGTGCAAAGCGGCCGAGACCACAAAAGCGCACATGAAAGTCATCAACCCAGTGGAGACGGAGCCGGTAGGTGCTGTCAGAGCGAGGTATGACAGCAACCGACGCAGCAGTGACAGTAGGAACAAAGGAGCCTGGAGTGACAGCAAGTTGCGCGGAGCGGAAGCCACAGCGGGACCTCATGGTGAGAGCGGCAATGGCGAATTCAACTGTAAGCGGTGCGCAACCAGACATAAAGTAAGACAGTGCCCAGCATTCAGAGAGAGGTGTGGAAAATGTGGCTTCAGAGGTCACTACACACGTTTGTGTCACACTAAAGTGAACGTGATCAACAGCAAACAGGCAGAGGAAGGAGAGTATGGCTCAGACCAAGACGTGTTTATCGGGAGTATAGGGGCAAGTGTCAATGAGGTATGTGTTAACAAAGACTGTCAGTGGGTCCATATGTTAGAGGTTGGCGACTCGTTAATTCAGGTAAAGTTAGATACGGGAGCTGGTGCTAATCTCCTGAATGCCCGTGAGTACAGGAAACTGAGAGACAGACCCAAACTGAAACAAGCAAATGTGCGCCTGACCGATTATAACAATGCTGAAATAAAAGTGAGGGGCTCGTCTGTGCTGCGAGTAACTGTAAAGAAGAAGACGTATCCAGTAATGTTTGTAATTGTTGAAAATGGCCCTAGTCTTCTTGGTGCAGCAGCCTGTGAGAGACTCGGCCTGGTGAAACGCGTCCATGTCATACAAGGACGAGTGGACAGTCAGTTAGTGGAGGATGTCAAACAGTACACAGTGCCAGACACACAGGGTCAATTGTCATCCATTCCCTTTGTATATAACATATTGACAAAGGAAAATGCCCGACCAGTGATCAGGCCAGCCAGGCGTGTCCCTATAGCATTAAGGGATCAACTGAAACAGGAACTGAGTAGAATGGAGAAAATAGGTGTGATCCACAAGAGAGAGAGTCCTACAGCCTGGGTGAGTGACATGGTAGTGGTAAAGAAACCAAATGGCGGACTCAGGATCTGTCTAGATCCAAAAGATCTGAATGCGGCCATACATCGCGAACACTACCAGCTGCCTACAAGGGAGGAGATCTTTGCGGAGATCAATGGAGCTCAGGTATTTAGTAAACTTGACGCATCGCAAGCGTTCTGGCAGATAAAGCTGTCAGATGAGTCCAAGGCCCTCACCACATTTAATACGCCATTCGGAAGATATGCCTATGACAGGCTACCATATGGACTTTGTTCTGCGCCTGAAGTGTTTCATAGGTCCATGGAACAAATGTTTGGGGACCTAGAGGGCGTGAGGGTATTCATGGACGACATTCTTGTGTGGGGTGCCAGTGAAAAAGTGCACAACGAAAGACTGTCAGCTGTGAAACAAAGAATAAAGCAGTATGGACTAAACATGAACTGGGAAAAATGTCAGCTTAACAAAACACAAATAACATTTTTAGGGGAGACATTGTGTGACAAGGGGATTAGCCCATCCTCAGATATGATTGAAGCAATTGTAAACATGGAAACACCAACCTGTAAAGAAGATATTCAGAGAGCATTAGGCTCAATCAATTATGTGGGGAAGTACATCCCAAATCTCGCCAACAAATGTGTTCATCTCAGGGCATTACTGTGCAAGAAAGTTATGTGGTTCTGGGGTCCTGAGCATGAGGCCGAATGGAAAGATCTGAAGTCCACATTGGCGTCCAAGCCTGTCATGGCATACTATGATCCAAGGCTTCCCACCAAGGTATCAACCGATGCGTCTAAGGATGGGTTGGGGGCGGTTTTGCTTCAGTGCCATGACCAGGAGTGGAAGCCAGTGGCTTATGGGGCCAGATCCTTGACGGAGTGTGAACAAAGATATGCTCAAATAGAAAAAGAGTGTCTGGGGCTTGCGTATGGTTGTGAAAAATTTCACTGTTATATATATGGATTGGACAAAGTGGAGTTGGAGACCGACCATAAACCACTAATACCCCTCTCAAACAAACCTTTGAATGACATGTCTCCCCGCATACAAAGACTCATGTTAAAATTGCAAAAATATCGCTATGTCCTGGGGTGGACCCCTGGAAAATACCTTTACCTTGCAGATACCCTGTCCCGAGCAAATGCCAGCAGGGCTAGGTCAGAGATAGATATAAAAGTAGCTACAGAAGTCGAAGCCCAGGTAGACATGATATATAATTCAGTCTCAGCCACCCAGGCACAGCTAGATAAAATAGCGGTAGAAACATGTAAGGACGACGTCCTTACCGCGGTAAAGACCTGCATGTTAAGTGGGTGGAACAATGGGGACTGTCCAGCTTATGCACCATTCCGAGAGGAACTATGCCTGATAAATGGAATTATCCTAAAAGGGGACCGGATAGTGATACCAGTTAGTATGCGAGGAGAAATGCTAAGTAGATTGCATGAGGGCCATTTAGGCATAGAAAAACAGAAAAGGATGGCAAGGGAGGCTATATACTGGCCTACCATCAATAATGACATAGAAGGGAGTGTTCAAAAGTGTGGGGCCTGTCAGATGTACAGGCCGGCACAGGCCAAAGAAACGCACAGCAGGGAAGAAGATAGAATAAAGTGGGGACCGTGGGAAAAAGTCGGCATGGATCTATTTCACTGGGGGGGAAAGGATTATCTAATATGCATAGATTATTATTCCAACTATCCCGAAATAGCCATGCTGAGCTCAACGACCTCTGATACAGTCATCACACACTTAAAAAGTATGTTTGCCAGACATGGTATACCCAGAAGAGTGGTTAGCGACAACGGTCCACAGTTCAGCTCTGAGTTATTCAAGAAGTTCTCAAAGACCTATCAATTTGAACACAGAACATCAAGTCCCAGATATCCACAATCAAACGGGCAGGCAGAGAGGGGAGTAGGAATAATAAAGTCCCTACTAAATAAGACGAAAGAGAGTGGGGGGGATCCCTACCTGGCCCTTCTAAACTATAGAATGGCCCCCAGAGAGATAGGCATGTCACCGGGGGAGATGTTAATGGGGCGTAAGCTAAACGGGAAAATACCACGAATGGATAAGAGATACAAGGGTGTTGAAAAGGGGAGCAGAAAGGAAGAGATCAAACAAAAACAAGTAGAAAAGTACAATGAGACAGCCAAAGACCTACCCCCACTGAGTCAAAGTGATGTAGTCAGAGTAAGAGGTACTCATTGGGATTCGACGGCCCGGGTCAGTGAGCAGGTGGGACCCAGGTCATACAAGATTCAGACGGAAGAGGGTAACGTCATAAGACGCAATAGGCGTCACCTCTTGAAAGTTAATGAAAGGTTTGAACTGAAGGGGGTCAGGGACAGTGATCTGCCTAGTCAGACCGCTCCTACTGAAAGCTCAGAGGAGGTCACAAGTGAGGCAGTGGGTGAAGGTCCACAGGATCAGGATCCAGAAGCAACTAGTCCGGTCAGGGGGGAAGTAGTCAGAACACCTGTCACCAAGGAGATCAGGCGATCCTCAAGAATCACTAGACCGGTAGACAGGTTAAATCTGTAGATAACAAATGTCATCTTTGTTATATCTCTCTATATACATATACTTTTGACGGTAAACTGTCACATTATCTCTATCTTTCAGTTCTACATTGTGTTCAGAACTAAATGGATGTGTAGAGTCAGATTGTTCTATGAGGGGGAAGATGTCCAGATACGCAACTAGTGTTAGCCACCAGAACTACTTCTGGTGGTTGGAGGCCATCTTGTCTTAAATAAAAAAAGAACAACACACACACCAGAGAGTTATGGTTGATCTTTACATTACTGACACTGTATAATCCTACTCTGTTGGTGCTTACCGCCCCCCAGTCACGTGACCGGTGGCGCCGCCACTGGACCAATCATCCCCAACAGATGCGTTACACTGTCACTTGCGCCTGATATATAATATATAGTTTTCAGAAAGTGTGTATAACATTTGTGGCATGAAAACCAAAGGTGAAAATATTTCAAATAATAGCAAAAAAAACCATTATAAATAATAGCAGAATCTATGTTCAGGGTCCGTACTGGGCCTAGAAAGTCTTGAAATTCAATTGCCCCATTTCAAAGCCTTGAATTTAACCTATTTTGCATAATTAGTCTTGAAAAGCCTTGAATTCTGTTAAACTGTCCCCACTGATCTAAATTAGTCCGAAATCGCCATTCATCTTGTGTTGTTGTGTTGTTGTGTTGTTTTTCCCTGAAATCCAAATGAAAATAGTTTTGAATTCCTATCAAAAACAGCCTTGAAACTCCTTGAATTCCATATCTTCACATGTGTACGGACCCTGCATGTTCATATGAAGGTTTACATGTTAAAGTTAATTGTGTAACATTCATCCATAACATCATTTCAACACACATCCATAACATCTTTTTAACACACATCCATAGCGTCATGGATTTTTGTTGTTGTTGGTCTGAATACATATTTTGTCAGCGCCGAGGCACTGGTCTTCCAGCCGTTGGAGCGATCACATTTGATTTGTACATAGTGGAAGTGGAATGTGTTACATTGTTTGCAGCACAACCCATTCTGAACATAAAAAGAAAGTGAGGGAGCAACCTATGCTGTATAGTGTACAGCATAGGTACTCAACATAGTGCAAGGTATATATATGCATCAAGATAGAGTGTGCAGTAATGTACACTAGTGGTTAAATCATATGCTGTGTTTGTATGTCAGTTAGATTTGGTTTTTATTAATGGTTAGTCTTTTAATAGTAGTGCCATATTGTGCATGTATAGTGGTTTATACTGCATGCAATGCTGGTTGAATATGTAGTTATTTCGTAATGGAATCGCTGGTCTCAAAATAGGCAACCTCCTGGATTTGCAGTGTAATATGTCACATGTCTTTTGTGGGATGCATGGAACGTTTGCTTGTGAATATTATGTAATTGTTTATTTTTTCATTGTAAAATTGTTACTGAAAGTCATTCAAGAATACGGAAAAATAGTGTCGATAGCACTGACAGCTGCGAGATCAGACGCACAGGTCTGATTGTCTAAGTGTACAGTGCTCTTTGTTTTCTTGCGCTGACATGTGAATTATTTTCATTCTCTACAGATGGCGCATTTCTTCTGGGGAGTTTGGGGGCTGATCCAAGCCAAAATATCCACCATCGACTTTGACTACTTTTCGTGAGTAAAAAAGGGAGTTATATATTGGTCTGTTGAAAGCAGCTCACAGTAGACCCCATGAATAGAAAACAGGGTCCATACGGGCCTGGAAAGTATTGAAAGGTCTTGAACTTCATTTGCCCCATTTCAATACCTTCAAAAGCCTTGAATTGAACCTATTTTGGGTAATTAGTCTTGAAATGCCTTAAATTCCATTAAACTGTCCACACTGATCTAAATTAGTCCGAAATCGCCATTTGCCATTGTGGTCCACCCCCACCCCCCCCCCCTGAAATCCAAATGAAAATAGTCTTGAATTACTATCAAAACAACCTTGGAAAGCCTTGAATTCCATATCTTCACACGTGTACTGACCCTGAGAAAAGAAACTAGAACACATTGGTCGTAATGCGAAGCATTACGTTTGATGCGTGGAGGGGAAGAGACCCTCCCCCCCCCCCCCTCCACGCCCGGGGTTGTCGCGCAGCATTCGCGCCTCGCGCGACGCCTGCTGCTCACCTCGCTCCCTCGCCCTCCCCCCCGCCTGCGCATTCACGCCTCCCCTGCCACTGCTCACCCCGCTCCCTTATAAGGCCGCCCGCCGGCCTCCCTCAGCCATTCGCCTTCCACGCCGCCATTTCTCTCCACCCACCCACCCAACTATCCCATATTGTTCTCCTTCAGGGTGGAGGGCTCCCCGGCGACCCCCCTCACATAAACTCTCCGGACTCCCTCCTCGGGCCTCCCCCTGGGCCGCCCGCATAGACTCACATAGTAACTCTTCTTATTTGCCTTTGTACTTATTCTTGTTTGCATCTCTCACTGTCATTGTCTCTGTATATTGCCCTGTATGTTTCCCGAGGCGCATCAATAAACGCCTCTTTTTCCCATTTCCGCCTCCTGTCTTCCTTTTCGCGCATCACCTTTCCTCCGGCTTAATATTATTTCTTTCCTTTTTCTTTAACATGCAGTTACCACAACAGACTAAATGTGGAGTTTGATATGCTAGCATTGTTATTCAATGAGGTTCAATACCAGCGAGTTCACAGTCATCAGAATAGAATGAATGTTGTGGTTTTACGTCCTAGCAACACTCCGTGGGGTTACTTACCAACAAGTTCTATTTAGCATGATAGAATGATTGTCGGGTGTTTTTTTTACGTCCTAACAACATCCAGAATCAAAGTGTAAATTTGCTTTTTATTCCGCATCCCGGCTGTGCATTTAAACCTGTCATCTTTTCTCTCCGCAGATATGCCAAACAGAAGCTGGATGAATATTACAGGAACAGGGACGCGTTCCTTGCGTTAGAAATTCCGACATAAAAAGACAAGCAATACCGTAACCCCTTGAGGTATATGGCATGCCTTTGTCATTTCCTCAGGCATCTAGTGTCAGCGCGTTCTTTCAAATCTGCTCACAAAATGCATTGACACATGAATATATAAATCATGATGGGGATCATTAATTTGCAGCGACTGTCACGTGTGTATCGCAGAGGGTAGTGAGATTAGACACTGGGTGGTGGCGCCACCGGTAGCATTTAGTAAATGACCCGGAGTGTGACAACTTAGTATAATACTAAATTTCCATTTTATATATAAATATTAAATTTCCATTATATATATAAATACGTATACATACATACATAATATATATAAATATTAAATTTCCAATTATATATGTATAAATATTAAATTTCCATTTTATATATATATATATATACATAATATATGTAGGTGGTGGGTGGGAGGTGGTGTGAGCACAGATGGGTGGCACCCCCCAATGAATCTGAGGGAGGAGATAGGGCTGAGGAGCAGATGGAACCTTCCGGCCTTATACTCGTATAATGGCTTATACATTATATAAATATTGAATTTCCATTATATATAAATACATATCTATATTATAATATATATATGAAGTGGGCGTGTCTATTCGCCTTGAGCAATTTGCGCGCGCGCAATTTGCGAGCGCGCAAATTGCTAACACTTGTGCACGCGAGGGTTCTTGGTTGTAAAGCGTTGCTTAGCGACTAGCTAAGCAACGATCGGGGGGGTCGGGCGTTCGGGGCCAGACCGGTCAGACGTGTTTTTAACATGCTCTGATCTTTCAGCCGATATTTAGGCTTTTATTATCGAAATTCCAAACTGTATTAATGAAACGTTAAGGGAGGGAAAAAGGGTAAACTATATTTATTCATTTCATACATCCATTTAGCTGGTATCATTGTTTTGGTAAGAATAAAGGCGTGAGTTCTTGAGAAGGTGGATTGGGACGTTCCTTGCATTCTTTACTATCCTCCAGTAATACTGTAGATTAACCGCTATGGAAAACCTGATATTCGATTGCTTTATATGTAATTAAGGGCCTTATGCCTAAGAAAGCCTTATGCAGTTCCTTTACCGATCTGCGGGACTATTAAGATGAGACATTAACGGAATTAACTTAGTGTTACATTCGGGCGGAAATTACGACGTTAACTTATTAGACTGATTATCAGTGACAGTGGCAGCATCTTTAGCTAGACCGCATACTTCTAGATTCATTCAGTAACATTAATAACATGAAAAACACCCCGATCCGCGAGGGGGTATAGCCAGTAGTTGAAATAATCTAACTTATAGACACATATATACTATAGGCCGATAAATGCGTTTCATAGCAGATTCAGTATTTAGACGAGACTCTGGCTGTACGCCTTTTGCGCCGGGGGAAGACATCGACGGCGACGGACTACCTGCAGACGGGACGAGAGGCCGCAGCAGCCCGCGGCAGGCCCAGGAAATTCACATGGAAATAATTACATAAATTAACTCGTTGGCTCGCCTTAAGCGGGGGTAGAATAGCCGAACGGTTAAATATACATATGTTATAGTTAGACCGTTCGTCTCCTGGGTTGGTAGATCGTGCGTTCGAACCCTGGTCGACTCAAACCAATGACTTAAAAAATTTATACTTGTCACTTCCTCGCCTGGTGCTAGGAATTAATAGGATAGGACAAGGACTGGTTGGCTCAGTGTCAGGATAATGTGACTGAGTGGGATATCAGGTCATGGTGTTGGTGGCCTGGTCTTCCAGTGGGGCAGCACTATAAAGTCGCCATGAGTGCGCACTGTCACAAGTCGGTACCCGTCCTGATATGACCTTAGATGTTACTACGATGTAAAACAACAAACAAACTTATATATATATATATATATATCCATATGCTAAATATATATATAGCATATGGATATATAGCATCTGGATATAAGTTTTATATTTATATATATTTATATATATATATACATGTGATGTATAAGCATTATGCGAGTATAAAGACACGGAATGGATTATTCTATTATATAGTTATATTATTATATTATAAGCCAATGAGCACGCTTCATGTATGTTCTCCTCACTCATATAGGGACTGGTGGCGCCAGCACAGGCCCCAGCCGTAACTTCCGGTGTTACCACTGTCACTTGCGCCCGGAATTTGTCTATTATATAGTCCAATATAGAGTATAATTCTATTAAATCATATCACAAATGGGTGAAATCTATAGGGAAGGAAGGTAGTTTAGGGATGGAAAATGTACCAAACTAGCTTTAAAAAAATAAAAATTAAAGTACTTTTGCTCAAACTATCCTTATTCCCTCACCGAAAAAGCTTTATATTTATGTTGGTAAATTTTGAGTGTAAAATTATATAAATACAAATGAAAGACTTACCGACAGACATTATGTGTAATAAATCTTTCTTTTGTATTTTATATAGCTTTTCTATTATATATAGTGGTACTGAATTACACAGAATTACATTACACAAAACCTTTCAAGTACCTAAACTATATGCAGTAAAAACTCTATACCGACCCCTCCACAGATCGACCACTCCCTTATGTAAGCAAAAGGAGGCGAAATGTGCAATGATTGAGGGCGATATCAGTTTATTACAATTGTACCGACAATAGAATCGCACCAGCAACAGCATAGTAATCGAAGCATGCATAGATGCGATATCAAGATGAACCATAAGCATCGGTTAAGAGGTCTCACAATAACAGTCATATTATTACCTCAATATTCAACATTCAAAGTGAGAAAGATATCTGGCTGGGCCAATTGCCCTACCGTTAAAAAAAAACAAGTCAGCAGTTGCTTCGAGTGCGTCCGGGAACCGTCTGACGAGCTCAACACACACTGGGGCGCAGCCGAGCACACACGACCGCAATGCCGCACGTCCCCCTGGCGTCGAACCCGGGAACCACAGTAGTATCGATAACGAAAAGTAGTATAGCCGGAACCCTGTTTACCTTACAGCCGCATACAGGAGCTGTATACGAGTTATCGATTGCTTTATTTGAGTCCAAACAATACCAATGTAAGTGTAATGGCCCACCGCCCTCCGACTCTCTCACTGCCACGCACACACGGAAGAACGCCAAAAACCAATATGAGTACGCTTCACCTTGGTTTATTGAACCAATCTGCTCTCCACGGCGTCCACAGTCCTCTGACCCGTCCCCTGACTCGCCAGGTCCCACATCGACTCTATAGTCGATGTGGGACTGGGGGGGGGGGGGGGGGGGGGTGAGCTAGCCACACACAGTAAAGGCACCCCGGTGGCTAGCTTGCCACCACCTAGCACAGTTCAGTGTAACTGCGTAGGTGTGCGGCGTAGTCTCCGCCACTACCGGGTGGTATTAGAGCTCATGTACAGACTACTACATAAGGATATTCTACCTCTAAACCGATCACCACCCTAAATGGACCACTTAAAGTCGGTCCTATGGTCGGTTGATTTAGAGTGGTTTTACTGTATATATATATATTTATATATATTTATATATTTATATATATATATATTTATATATATATATATTTCTATATATAAATTTCTATATATATTTATTTATATATTTATATGTATATATATATATATATATTTATATATATATTTATATATATATTTATATATATATTTATATATTTATATATATATATATATTTATATATATATATATTTATATATATATATATATTTATATATATATATATATTTATATATATATATATATATTTTACCTCGGTACTACGCCTCTGGCTACACGTAGCCCAGGGAGCACATCCAGGTCCAGCAATTAGCATAATCAGCTCACAGCAGGAGGGTGTGTTGTGAGCAGCTCTGTCAGTTTTTCTACATTTACTACAAAACCAAACAGGTTAGTATCTTTCAAACTTGATACGTTGGTTTAGTTCATGTTAGCATTCACATACAAAGTTTTTAAAAACTTTTCGATAAGATATGACTGATTTACAGCTTAGTTTCAATTGTAATTGGCATGATCGAAAGAACAATGCTTCCATTGTTCGGTTATTAATTAAGCCGCCCTTTGCCAAACGGAGAGATGTTTGGCAGGAGCCAGTCACATCGTTGGGGATTCATTCCCTGGGTCTCATTAAGATTCCCCCTGTTGTGATTCTCGTTACGGTGTACCTCCGAGTCCTATAGTATTTTCTTCCAACTTGTTGGCGAAAAAAGCCACAGGTGGGAGAAATTTATAGGTACTTAGAGTGTGGGAGGGCACCGCTACACTGGTCCCTACCCCTCATTAGGATCGGTTGGTTACCCATACCATTATCCTGCGACTGTCGGTTAGCCATACGCACGTTAAACATTGATTTAACACCATAAAACACACACCTAGTATAATTATCAGTGTGCTATTTCGCCTAAGCATTCTTTTTACTCACAGTCTCAGAGTCATGGCTACGAAGTGGAGTAAGGCAGAGGCAACTCACACACTCAGTGCGGATGAAAACCCCACACCGCCTGTGCTGGTACAAAGGTCGCCCTCTCCAGAACAAAGGGATTCTGAGGAGGCAGGGGGTATGAAACTGGCCGCGGGCCCGGTGATAGGGACCTAGGCGAGCAGGTTGCTAGGTTAGTGCACAGAAAATGGAGGAAATGTTACCATCTAGAGCGGGAAGGTCAAAGAAAAGGCGAAGCAAGGTACCGCAAGACTCCGAATCGGAATGGGAGGACTATTCTGAGGATCAGGCCTCAATTGAGGACGACTCAGAGGAGGTGTTTGGGTCTGCATGGAAGCACAAACACAAGACGAATTCATCAGAAGGAGATGAGCACACGAGAGCCTGTAAAAAGAAGCCCCTCGTGAAGAAAACAAAGAAAAAGTCTAAGAAGAGGAGGAAACACAAATCCTCCTCTTCGGACTCGTCGTCAGACTAATCGACGACGAGTTCAGACTCCGACACTAAGCACTTCGGCAAATACGCTAAATCGTGTGGGAAAGAAACAAAAAAGTGTAAAGCGCTTAGACTTAAGAAAATATAACGACGCTCATGAGGAAGACCATCCAAGGCCACTTTAACACCTTCAAACCAGCAGAGGTCATAATCAAGAGGGCAGAGAAATTCACAGGAATTAAAGGAATTCCGGAATCCGCCATCAAAGAGATGGACCCTGAAGTAAAACTCAGTGAGGAGAGAAACAAGTTTGAGATGGCTCTCTACACTGTCCACAAGGGGGTACTCTCGGCTTTTACAGCCATTGCGTCCATCGCCAACAGGATGATGGCACAGAACAAGTTCTCATCAGTGACGATATGAACGGAGGAATTGCATTACTCATGGCGGCCAGCAACTTCCTCCCCTATAGATGGTTCGAAAACGTCTTCAAAGCGGTCTGTACAGACGCTGGGAAAAAGGTGGCGCGGTCCAAAAAGATCACAGACAATGATGGAAAGGAATACACTTTATTCCTAGCACCAAAGCCTATTAAGGGCAAGCTGCTGGATAAGGGCAAGATGTTTGGCGGACAACTGCAATACTTGTTCAAACAAGTACAGACCAGCTCCAAGTGTGGAAAACACATGGAAACTGACAAAAAGAAATTGGCTGGTGGCAACTCCAACCACTTCAAGAAGCTGAGGCAGGATTTTCGCAACCGAAGAACCGGCCAACAAGGAAGCCGGTTCGGATCCAACTTCAGCTTCCAAGCCAGAGGAAGGGGCCAGAGGCAGTCGTTTGGCTGGAAAGACAGGAACAGGCCCTTCAAGAGGGAGTTCAACACTCAGAAGCTGTTCCCCTGCCCAGGGAACAAATAGAAGTGCCGACTCAAACAATAGCAACCGACACAGTAAGCAATATTTTCAAGCCGATAACCGTCTTTCGGAATGGAATAAGGTTACAGATAACTTAAATATCTTAGCCTAGCAGAAGGTGTAAGGATTCCGTTAATAGAAGAACCTATTCAAAATAGAATGCCATTTCTATATCAGTTTCACGGTTCAGAACGTGAAGCATTAAACAATCAAGTCCTAAAGTTTTGCGAAAAGGGCATTCTAGAACGAGTACTACAGATGTTGCTGGGGAATTTATCTTGAATATCTTCTTGCGACCGAAATCAAATGGGGATGTTAGACTAATTTTAGACGTACCCTTATTTTACAAATTTGTAGAATACAAACACTTTAAAATATTTTCGTTAGAAACAGCGAGAGACTTAGTCACACTAGGCGCTGGCTAGACTAATATCAGATGCCTGGAGAAAAGGAACAGTTAAATTATACACAAGTTATTTAAAGAAATGGGGCCTTCATTGCCTTCTCAAAGGAGTCAAACCATTAAAACCTACAATAGGTCAAGTGTTACAATTTCTAAGAATATTAGACTAGGATTAGGTGCTATTGATGCAGCGAGATGTGCCCTGTCCATTATTCTACCAAGAATAGATGGACAAACGGTTCGGTTAGGAAACATTAGTTAGTACACTGGTTCATTAGATTGGTGTACAAAAGAAACCCACCCAAACCTAAATATGATAGGTTTTGGGATGTATCAATAGTATTCAAACAATTCAAGTCATGGCCTAGCAACAAACATTTGTCAATGAAAGACCTAGGATTTAAATTAGCAGTCTTATTATTGCTAGTTACAGGACACAGAGGCCAAACCATTGTAGCACTTTCACTAGATGGACTAGAAATAGATAAGGAAGAAGCTACATTTGATTTACAGACATTACTTAAATCAAATCGTACTGGAGACCCACTGTCCACAGTACACGTTACTAGTTTTCCAGAGGATAAACAGATATGTGTAGTTTCGGCCATTAGGGCTTACATATCCAAGTCACACAGAATCAGAAATTCCAGACAACTACTAATCAGCTTTATACGGCCAAAGCTATCCTGAGAGACACTCTCACAAGGTGGACTATCAAGGTGCTTAAACAAGCAGGAGTCAACACGGGACACTATGCGCCTCACTCAATGCATGGAGCCATGGTCTCCAAGGCAAGACAATTAGGAATCTTGGTTAAGAGAATTCTTGCACACACTGGGTGGAAGACGGCTAGTTTAGTTTAGTTTGAGCATGTGGTGCTCAGGCCAGGTCGTTGACTCCGCCCAGTGTGTGCAAGAATTCTCTTAACCAAGATTCCTAATTGTCTTGCCTTGGAGACTCATCTAGTGTGGATGCAGTGGTCATTGCAGGCAGCTTTGTCATTTCCAGCAATGAGTTGGTGTTCGTTATTGTCAGGTTGGTATATCCTGGGATTCTTGGTAGATCTGGGATGGTTCGGAGATATTTGTCCAGTTTGTGTTTGAAGCTGTCTGTGCTGCAGTCTGTCTTGTTTCTTATGTCTTGTGGCATGCTATTGAAGAGGTTTGGTCCACGCACCATGAATATTCCTTCTCTTGATTGTTTTGATTGCACAGCTAGCTTGTGACTATTTTTGGAATCCTACAGAGTCTTCCCTTCCTTTGAGATATCTGGTATTTTATTCATGGGTTGGGCACTTTTCCTTCTATTATTTTCCCGATCGTTTGCAAAACATTACATCAAACAACTGGAAAAGTCAAGTGGCATGGCGACATGCCTACTCACCAACATGTGAGAAAAAACATGAAATTTATGTACTCATATATACATAGTAGTGTTACAACATAAAAAATGAGATTACGTAAAATTCTCCCTGGGCTACGAGTAGCCAGAGGCGTTGTACCGAGGTAAAATAGTATAGTTATACAAATCTTACTGGGGTACAGGTGATGGATAACTGGTGTTTTCCTGAGGTACTAGCCTTGGATAGTCGTGGGTCAGGGCCCACCTACCCTACCCTACCATGACTATCATTCAAAGATGAAAGTGGTCTCAGGCAAAACACGCAGAAATATTACACCAATGGTGTATTTCCATGAAAACACGGATTTTACCCCATAGGATTAGCACTGACAGAGAATCGCGGAAAAATACCGGAAGTCAGTTTTCAAATGTCCGTGTTTTGCCTATGTTATGACCCATTCCTAACTTGTTATTGTTATGGTTTTATGTTCTAGCAACATCTAAGGTCATATAATAAGGGATTCGAACTAACCAATTGTCATATTAATCCAGATTCTTTGAAATTTTGTTTAACATTAATCTTCAAAATAAAAATAAATGGCGGAAATCCGAGAAAACGCGGAGATCTTTTATCCTTGATCATTTTCGCTAGAACCAACTCGAAAACACAATGAGTATCCATATAGAGTTAAATCATTTGTTATCCTAAAAAGTATGTAAAAGATTGCTGGACCCGGATGTGCTTCCTTCTCCCTGACCCATGACTATCTGAAACTATTTAATACCAATTATGTGCAATATTTAAAAAAAGGGCATTATCATGATGAGAAAGTGACAAATTGAAGTGACCATCGAATACTATGTTATTCTTAATTTAATTATTATGTTATATTATTGCTTAGTGGTGATGGTATTGAATTAATATTAGTCGCAACAATACACAATAGTTTTGAATCATGATTTATATTAGTAGCATCGAATTTAATTATTAGTGGTAGTACTGATTATATGTGATATTATTTGTATGAAAATGTAAGTAAAAGTCTTAAATTAGTATTAGTAGTAGTACTATTAATAACAGATTTGGGTTTGTTTGTTGTTTTATGTCCTAGCAACATCTAAGGTCATATCAGGATGTGTACCGACTTGTGACAGTGCACACTCATGGCGACTTTATAGTGTTGCCCCACTGGGAGACCAGACCACCAGCACCATGACCTGATATCCCACTCAGTCACATTATCCTGACACTGAGCCAACCAGTCCTTGCCCTATCCTAATAATGCAGAGCGCCTGCCTAGGAAGTGACAAGTATCAATTTTTAAGTCATTGGTTTGACTCGACCAGGGTTCGAACCCACGTGGCAGACAGACAACATGGCAGACAGATGCTTTAACTCATTCGGCCATCCCGTCTGGTTATTAATAAAAGATGTTCGATTTATACGCACATTATATTTCCTACCTGCTGAAGGAAGGAGTTTCATTCTTTGTGGGCATCCCTCTGATGGTCATGGTAACCAGAAATGCTGAGTCCCTATTGGAGGAACTGGGAATGCTACGTCCATATTGGTTGGACTGAATGTCATGATCCTATACCAAAAATCCATGTACTATATATAATAAACCAGAGGGGCTTGGACTCTCTCTTACACCCTTACTTTTGGTTTACTTTCTCTCTTTCTCTCCATCTGTATTGTTTTTCACTTTAGCCTACCTACATAGACACAGACTCGAACACCCCTCTACAACTGGGTGTAGCTATGAAATGTGCTAGATTCAGCTCATCTCAGCCCTTCTTTGAAACATAGAATACCAACTAAAAAAATATATACTATATAATAAATTACGATGCTAATCTTTTATCTAGCATTGCATTTACACCAATCTAATCAGCATATCTCATGCCATCTGCATTTAGATCTAGACAAATCTGGTCACTCAGACTAGTGTTAGAGCCATAGCCAGAGTCAGTTTTACTTATTTTATTCGTTTTTATTTATATCCTATGGTTAATGACATGTAGAGCTAGGAAATGAGAAGGGTTAATCAGACATTGGTTATATATTTCTCTGAAACAAGTGTCTGTTGACACATTTGGCATTTCAATATTTAGAACAAGAATTAATAATGGTGACGTGGATATCAGCCTAAAAGTGACATTGTTTTGTGTGGAATTGTATGTTTCTTAGCTCAAAATGCTTAACTATGGTTAGTGTTGTCTTAAGTATATTCATTATATCATTATATTGCATGTGTGCATCCATGTTTATGCCAAATTGTTATGTATTTCTATTAATTTTGAATAAAAATCGAAGTTTTGCCCTACGCGTATTGGGAAACTTGAAGGCCGTACACATCTGTTTTGCTGTCACTGCGCGTTTTCAGCGCATGCGCAGTCTATTATACGAGAAATGTGATTTCCTTTTTCCTATGCTGCACTGTCAGCACAACTGTGCTCCCCACAAAAAGCATGGCTGTAACACCAATCCTCGAGTTGTGTAACTAAAAGATCCGGGTCATGGATAAGGTTCGGTGAGCAAGGTGTTGGTTGAAGAAACGGGACAAGGGGGTGGGGGCTTATGTAACCAGTTTCTCTCATAACAGAATTCCACATAATGGTGGATAGTTAAAGCACCTTGTATTCCACACTACTGATTTAGTAGGTTATAAGCCAGTATCAGGATGTCTACAGCACCTCGTATTCCCCACTACTGATTTAGTAGGTTATAAGCCAGTATCAGGATGTCTACAGCACCTTGTATTCCCCACTACTGATTTAGTAGGTTATAAGCCAGTATCAGGATGTATACAGTACCTCGTATTCCCCACTACTGAGTTGGTAGGTTATAAGCCTGTATCAGGATGTCTATAGCACCTCGTATTCCCCACTACTGATTTGGTAGGCTATAAGCCTGTATCAGGATGTCTACAGCACCTTGTATTCTCCACTACTGATTTGGTAGGTTATAAGCCAGTACCAGGATGTCTACAGCACCTTATATTCCCCACTACTGATTTGGTAGGCTATAAGCCTGTATCAGGATGTCTACAGCACCTTGTATTCTCCACTACTGATTTGGTAGGTTATAAGCCAGTACCAGGATGTCTACAGCACCTTGTATTCCACACTACTGATTTGATAGGCTATATATAAGCCTGTATCAGGATGTCTACAGCACCTCATATTCCCCACTACTGATTTGGTAGGTTATAAGCCTGTATCAGGATGTCTACAGCACCTTGTATTCCACACTACTGATTTGATAGGCTATAAGCCTGTATCAGGATGTCTACAGCACCTCATATTCCCCACTACTGATTTGGTAGGTTATAAGCCTGTATCAGGATGTCTACAGCACCTCGTATTCCCCACTACTGATTTGGCACAGTTAATAACATTTTGTTTCATTGCCGAAAAAGTCTGCACATCACCTGAAAATCCCAAGCTAAGCCCCTGAATAGACAACGAATGCACACTGCCATTGAGTTTGCCGATACGCGCAGTGCAAAATGCCAGTTTTATTCAAAATTAATAGAAATCCAGAACCCGAACCGTATACATTTAAAATAGTCTGGTTGTTAAGTATGTTATCTGTGTGTGTGTGTGAAGCGGTTTGTCTCTAGGTGGTGTAGTTTTAGAGATATTTAACTTTTTCTGTATGAAGATTGCTCACGGCCATTGACAATGCATTGAGTTTGCTGATACGCGCAGCGCAAAACGTTAGTTTTATTCAAAATTAATAGAATTCCAGAACCAGAACCGTATAAATCTAATACAATCTGTTTGTGTGCGAAGCAGTTTGTCTCTAGATGGTGTGGTTTTTGAGATATTCCACTTTTTCTGTAAGAAGATTGCTCACGGCCATTGAGGTTGCAGTGTGACCGTGCCATCAAGCAGCGTGCGCGCTGACCTAAATACCCATGCTGACGTGGAAATAGGCCTATAGTACTACACATTAAAAACAAGACAACTCAAAGTGAATCTTGTTTTTCAAAGCAATTTAAGTCATATTCCAAGTACACACTATATACATGTCCTTTCTCCGTATCAACTTAACAATTCAAACATAATTAATATAATATGCTTAGCATAGAGTGTTTAACTGTGTATTACTTATATCAACACGTGTCAATAGATTGATGGTTCAACACGGTGCCGCTACTAGAATGACAATATCATTTGTCACTCACTGTTATTATAGTGTCAATAAATTGTTATCCACATGTAGTGATGGTCAGTGCAGTGACAGTCTTGCATATCACTCTGTCATTTATAGTGTCAATACACTGGTCGTCATATTGTAAAAATATACGGATTTTCGGTTCGGAATTATATATTGGCAGAGAGCATTATTTATCTTGGGCAATGGAGTGGGGACAAAATTATGTAATCTAAAAGCAATGGTGCCCCCATTGACATTATGACATGATATAAGCTATGTGAAATATATGTTCATACATGATGCCCAAGATTATGAAGAGATGTTCCTATATAAGAGACAGTACATGATTGTTGAAATGTTTCCTCTATGCATCCATAAAGAGTGCAATTGGAGAAAAAGGACATTTTTAATATATATATATATATTTGTAACTGTCTGCAACTACCTGTTACCATAGTACCAATGGGCCAGCACACCAGCCTAAACTGCATATACACATAGACACCACATGCAGTTAGGTTGAGTGACAGCCACCCCTACTGGGGGGTGTCACCCTCCCAGGTTGTGGAGGGTGCCTGATTGGCTGGCTGTGGGATGCCCAGTCACCTGCACTCCCTTGGCCCTCTGATCACACTAGCCTCACTTTGAGATTAATTAAGCAAGAAACTGCTCCAGGCACACTGGAGAGATCACTCTACTCTGGCTCTTGAGTGAGACACACCTACTCTAGAGAAGGACCCCAGACACTCTGTCTGATGCTAACAAAATTCATCTATCCAAATTGAGCTGTGTGCAACAACCAGGGGACTCCGGTTCAATGGGCTGTAGGCACTGGCTCATAGATACTAGGGAGGTAATGAGACTCTGTGTGGACAGAAGGTAAGGGGTGAGGGTGATAGGTCACTAGTAGGTGAAGAGGAGTTGATGCCAATAAAGCACAACATCTTCACTGTCAATCTTTGTGACTTGTCTTCCCTTTCTTCCTTATGAGTTTGTTTAAGGGTTTGTTTAAGAGAGGCATCAGAGGTGAAATGAAGGGGGGGGGGGGAGAGTTTATGGTATTCTCTGGTGTTCATGACGGCCAAGCACGCAGAAATACTATAATATGTAGTGAGGATCAATACAGTGGCAGTCTTACAAGTTACATATAACCCACTGCCATAGTGTCAATACATTAATGGTCACATTTAGTGATAACCAGTATAGTGACAGTGTTACATATCATTATCTCCCACTGTCATTATAGTGTCAATATACTGATGGTCACATGTAGTGATGATCAGTACGTAACAGTATCACAAATAGTACTGCCAATATACTTATATTGTGATGGTTTTACACAGATCGACTAGAATTCAATCAGGAGCTTATTTCTACCTGATTGTGTAGACTATAATTCTGTATCAGGATGTCTATACTTCCTCACATTCCCCACTACTGATTTGCTAGGCCATAAGCCTGTATCAGGATTATATGGTACCTCATATTCCACACTACTGATTTGCTAGGCTATAAGCCTGTATCAGGATGTCTACAACACCTTATATTGCATGATGGTCACCCATATATCCAAGTACTGATGAGGCTCAACATTGCTAAAAGTTGCATAATCCGATAATGTTCAGTTTCTGCATTAAACTATATATATATATATATATATATTATATATATATATATATATATATATATATATATATATATATATATATATATATATATATGTATATAAAAGCCATTATATGAGTATAATAAGGCCGGAAGCTTCCATCTGCTCCTCAGCCCTATCTCCTCCCTCAGTCATCTACTGGAGGAGCCTATCTGTTCACCTAAATTTTCATCCTACTCACAGTGGCGCCCCCGTTGGGGGCGCCACTGTGCACGCACCACTGCCCCCCCCCCCACACCCCAACCTACACTCACTGTACGTCCGGAGATTACAACTCTTACCCACTATCATGTCTTGTGTCTTTCTTTATTATGTAGGACAACTATTATATATATATATAACCCTTTACTGCAGTTGAGAGCAAAAAGGTTGCGCTAAGGTAACAGCGCTTATTCCTTTGTAGCAATGTTAATGTAAAGGGGGCTGAACAAACCGCTCCTCCATATCCTTGTTCTGAACATGCTCTTGCAACATTTTCATGACTTCCGTCTGATACTGTTCGGGCACCGCCTTCTTGCGCACGATCCAGTTGTAGATGTCCCAGTCATTGCTCGGCTCATTAATGAGCCGATCATACATGTCGAGCTGCTCGGTGCTCAGGCTGGAGAGGAACTGGCTCGCAAAGGTGCTGAAATAAAAAGAGAACGACAGCAAATAATTGGCTGGTTGCTCTTGAAGGTTTTATAGTCAAAATTTCCAGGGTTCATACAGCTATTCCGCAACCAAATGTAACGCTTTTTTTAGGGCCTTTTCAGGTAAGAAATTCATTATTTTAAAGGCCGAAAAAACATGATATTATAATGATTACATACATGTCAACTCTTTATGGTCTTACTTCACCAGGTTTCTATATGCTGTTTTTATGAAGCAAACTTTTTCGAAATTAAAATGGTCTATTTCAGCAGATTTCCAAGGTCTATAGGCTGTATCACATGATATTTACTTGTATTTTTTATTAAAAGTACAGAAATTCACACAAAAGTAAAGAAATTTGTGGGATTTTAGGGTCGATCCGTGACTCGTGAGGTGACTGATCAGAACCTTCATTTTCCGTGACTTTTTCATGGGAATTTCGTGAGAGTTGGCAACACTGTAGTAATACCAAGCAGCAGGCTAGCTGGTGACAAGTATCAATTTTGGAAGTCAGTTTATTTGACTCGGCCATGGTTCGAACCCATGACCACCAACATAGGAAGCCAGCTAATTCTCTTGCTGATTCAGCCATCCAGCCCGGTCTGTGAAATACTTCGACGTCCCCACTAGCAGATCTCCCGGTGTTCTCTGTGGCGGAGTGGTTAGAGTGTCTGACTTTTTTCTAGGTCGGACTCCTAATCTGAGGGTCAGTGGTTCGATTCCCCGTGCCCCCACCTGTGCCAATTTGGTTTTCCACCGCTGTGTATAACTTACAGCAACATCAAAGGCCAGTTGCTCTCATACCATGTCTATGTGGTGTGGGAGGTTAGAAATCTCTTGGGTCGGTAAAGGTGAAGACTCAGGCTTTCTATCGACAAACTGTCTAATGGTGAAAACAAGTCTATTCAGACTTATCCATGATAGGCAGTATAAATCTTCAAGAAAAATAGATGTGCATTTCTGAAAGCCCTCATCAACTGCGACCCTTTTGGTTTTCTAAAGCAAACACACCCACACCCAACTTTTAAAAGGCACCAGAAAACTAAAATTAGTTGGATCAGTGGCAATAATAAATGTACCTAAGAATGAATATATATATATCTAGCCAGGACTATTTAGGTCAAGTTCATAAAAAAATAATAGTTTGATTAAATTCTAAAATATCTCCTTTTTCGCAAAACTCATATGTGAAGCATTAAGAAAACAGTTTTAATCATATTTAAATCATCCAGTTATTTCTATAGTCATTATAAAAATATTCCAATTATATAAGTAGCCCTATAAAACCGCTCTAATAATACCTAATTCATTCTATCGTGTTGGTAAATACATATGCATAATATTCAAACCAAGTTGTGAAACCACGGTAGATTATGTATATTAAGTGAAGTGATAATTAATATCAGATTGTTCTAAGGTTCTACATCAAATATAACCACTAGAGATAAGAACTCTGGAAAATTATTACTGCATTGGTATATTTACATGTATTACTGAATTGAAGTCTGTTGGTATTATATATTGTATAAAGGGAGGTAAATGCTGAAACTAAGGACAGCATATGAGTCAGCCTCACGAAAATGGGCCAATTGGTGGTCAATTGAAGATGTCGGCGTCGCAATTCTTAAAAGTGTAGTGCATTTCTTGTTTCATATTAAATTATCCTAGAAACAAATAAGGTTGTTGTATTTTCTCGACCTTTACATTCAGGATAAATTTAAGTACTTTCCAACACCTCTGTCAATGCTAAATTATAATTATACCGATCGACGCCGACATCCATGCTCGACGCCGACAACTTTCCCCAACTGGCCTATTTTCGTGATCCTGACTCATATACAGTTGCTGCAGACTGGTTTCTTCACCCAGACAAATAGTCTGTGAAGAATGCCACAGAATGGGTACAATAATTAAGTTAAGAAACTGAGTTCTGTGTGCCTGTTATGGTATGAGTATCTGAGGGAGTGTTAGCACACAGGTGACAATGGATTGGGGCTGAGTGTGTGTGTGTGTGCGTGTGTGTGTGTGTGCGTGTGTGCGTATGGGTGTGCAGGATTTGCCAAATTCAGGTGTCACGCTGGAGGTGGGAGGTTCAGTGTGTGTGTGTGTGGTGAGTCCTCCCTGCACCACCTGGTGGCAGTTTGCTTAACTAAAGATGATGCAATATGTAATTCACCAATGCGGAGACAGGTGTAGATATATAGTGGGTTTATTCATTTTTCGTTTACATTTATGTTCGACAGTTTTTCAGGATGGTAGTCAGATGTTCGTTCGTTATCTCCCCTCCCCTTTTTGTTATGTGTCCCAGTGCTGGTGGTCCTGGCCGTAACCGAGCCCTTAACCCTTCCGGTACTCATTCTTTTGAGGTGTGGGTGGGTGGGTAAAGGAAGGTGGTAGTGTTATCGGGACGGCAGCTGGAGGAGTTGTGACCGTGGAGGCAGGTCTGATTCGGGCTGGTCACGTGGTGTTTTGGTGGAAGGTGGGGGGTCTCCTCCCGTAAGGGTGGGTGAGGTTTGTCTCTATACGCTAGGCGATGGCATCAGCGTCGGTTGGCCGCCTGTGCTAGGGCCAGCCTGCGGGCCGGGTGTGGGTGTCATGGCCGCCGAGCCGCGTGGTGCCTCCTCCGGCGCTCGTCTGTTGAGGCCCGTGTTAGTGTCAAGCCTGGCATCCACGGTCGCGAGGATGTCCGTCCGTAGATCCTTCATCTGGTTGCTCATCATCGTCTGTTATTGCCTCCAGGATCCCATCACCAACCCCGGCGTGGGGCTCCGTGGGTCGCGGGGGCTGCTGTGACAGTTGTTGTGACAGCGCGTGGGTTGACAGCCCCGCTCGCGCTGAGTCGGTCGCGTTGGGGATGTTGCGCGCCTCGTGTGTGCTGCTCGCCATCTCGTCCCCTCCTTGTTTGCTCACCCTCGGGCGTCCCCTCCCTTTAGGCGTGTTACTTTTGTTGCTTTTCTTCACAGCATTGCGAGCTGGGGTTGGCATTTTACCGTTGCGTGGTGTTACCTTGCGTGGCATGGTGAATAAATTAAAGGAAGGTGGTAGTGTTATCGGGACGGCAGCTGGAGGAGTTGTGACCGTGGAGGCAGGTCTGATTCGGGCTGGTCACGTGGTGTTTTGGTGGAAGGGGGGGGGGGGTCTCCTCCCGTACGGGTGGGGGAGGTTTGTCTCTATACGCTAGGTGGCGGCATCAGCGTTGTGTGTATGGGTGTTCTTTCGTGGAGGGTGGAGTCGGATTAGCTCAGTCAGGTGGGGCCTATCTCCGCTGGCGAATTATCCATGTTAGGTTAACATGCACAATTCACCAATGCGGAGACAGGTGTAGATATATAGTGGGTTTATTCATTTTTCGTTTACATTTATGTTCGACAGTTTTTCAGGATGCTAGTCAGATGTTCGTTCGTTATCTCCCCTCCCCTTTTTGTTATGTGTCCCAGTGCTGGTGGTCCTGGCCGTAACTGAGCCCTTAACCAAGTAGGGTAGATAGCTTGTGGGGCGGTGGTGATCTGTTTTTTCTCGAGGTAGATGTGCACGGAGGCTGAGGCCCACGTCCCCAGTTCCAGGATTTCCTCGAGGGAGGCCCCGGAAGCCACACATGCTTGGGCGCCCCCTCTCCTGAGGCTGTGGAGTGTGTAGCGGCTGGCCTGAGGGTTTCCGGCGGCGGTTAGGGCCAGCCTGAGAGCTCCCAGGAGAGCCGGCGCCAAGAGGGAGGCCACGCCCACTGCGATGAATGCCGGCCGGCTGCTGGTAGGCGACATATGCTGTCCTGGCTGCTAGGGGGCAGCATGGGGATCGGGGAATGGCGGGGACTAGCACCCTGTATGCCTGGCCGAGCCTCCATCTGGTCTTCGTAGAGCGTACGGTGATGCTTGGCCAGCTGGCGATGGTGTAATGTCTTGGATTTTTAGAGCATGGCCAGGGTCGGTGGGAGCCCTTGTGTGGACGAGGTTCCCCTGGCGGAGGAGGGTGTTGTACCCTATCAGAAGTGCTGCTTTCAGCACTCGTGCTGCGGGTCCCGCCGAGGAGAGGTAGTCGATGACCTGGTGGAGGTCAGCTGGTGTGAGGGGCGGGGCCTGCCGGGGAGCATGAGGTGTGAGGCGTTGGATTCCCCGCTTCATGAGAGCGACCGGGTACGTGCTGAAGGCAGAGACGTCACCTCCGAATAGCTGTACCCAGGTCTTAGCCCCGCTCAGGTAGTTGAGGGCTGCTCCTGGGGTTGTGAGGTTTTCTTTGAGGTGTACTATGTACGCCAGTACGTCGTATTGTGTGGGCGCTAGCGGGTTGTTGCTGTGCTGCGTCATGAAGTTGTTGTAGCGTGTTGCCTGCACCGACTTGTTCCTCCAGGTACCTGTGGTTAGCCCTGCGAAGTACACCTGGAGGATCCGTTCGTGTTGTTCGTCTGTGTAACCTGGGAAGAGAAAGCAAATGGGTGTGAGCTTCCCAGGTTGCTATAAGCCTGCGGTGAGTACATTTTTAAAGTTTACGGTGATTTCAGATATTGCGAGATCGTTGCATAGTTTTGCCGTGACAGCCCGAGCCTTGCTGTCTGTAGCGCGCCTACTCAGAGCATCTGCCAGGATGAGGTCGCGTCCAGGCTTGTGTCGTATCTCTACCTCGCAGGAGTTTGTGGCGGCGAATAGCCATATCTCCCTGGCACATGCAGTGAGTGGCCACCACTAGATTTTTTGCCTCGAGGTGAGCAATGTTCGTGGTGCTGGACCTGAGGTCGTCCACGTACTGGTGTGCGTAGTACTCTGTGGGGGAGTATGCCCCGCCCCCTTCGAGTGTGGAGTCGCATTCAATCACCCAGGGGGTTTTGGGTTCACTGGGAAGTAGGACGAGGCCGTTTGAGCATTTCGCGTACTACAGGAACCAGCCGATGTCGGCTCGGAGGTCGTCCGGGACATGGTGGTTTCCAGTGAATGGGGCCTGCCTCAGGGCCTCGTGTATTCTCGCCATGAATCGTCTGGCGGGGGTGACACATCTTGCTATGTGCTGGAGGCGGCCGGCTAGCTTTTGGATGTCCTTCCTTGACACCAGTCTGGGGGCCGCCCAGTTCTCACACTCTCTGAGGATGTCGTCCAGCTTGTCTGTTGGTATGGTTACTTGCATTTCGTTGATGTCTATCTTAAATCCGAGCCATTGTATGGACTTTGTGGGGGGTGTACATTTGCTCGGTGAGAGCACTAGTCCAAGCTTGGCCGTGATCATGAGGCAGTCCCGGTAGGCTGCCTCCGCGTCTTGCTTCGTGGGTGCCACGCCCACAAAGTCGTCGAGGTAGCAGTACGCTACGTGGCCCCGTTTCCTGAGGAGGTAGACGACTGCGTTGGTTGTCCTGGCGCAGGCCATGGAGGATGTGTGGCAGCCGAATGGTGGAGCGAGGTCGGTGTAGTATTTGCCGTCGACTTTTATACCGAGAAGGGGTGTTGAGAGGGGGCAAGTCCTGAGCTGCCTGTATGCTCTGGCGAGGTCCGCCCCCCATGCATATGCCCCTCTGCCGAGGCGTGTTACCTCGTCCGCTGCGTCCATTATGCCTGGGAGGCTATATGTACATGGGCGGCCTTGGTAATGTCCCTTTTTTATGCCTGAGTTGACACTGGATCCTTTTGGCCAGCTGAGGTCGACGATGACGCGCCTGTCTGTGCTGTTTTTCTTGGGGCGCGTCATGACTGGGCTGACCTGGTTCCAGGGGGTGAAGGGCGGTTCCTCGAAGGGGCCGATGATGGCGCCATGTGCTATCTCGGTTGCTATGTATGTCCTTACGGCATCGAGCTCCGCCGGGTCTCTGGCGTGGTTGGTGGCGGTCGAGGTTGGGGTGGTGCCCGCGGTGTAGTCCGCGGGCCAGCCAAACTCCAAGTAGTCGACTATTTCATTGTCGTGGTAGTCGGCGAGCATCTTCCTCCATTGCGGGATGTTAAGTCCGGATGGTACTGGTATTTTGGCCGCCGTATAGTTTGGCAGTGCCGTGCGACGAACCTCATTGCATATTGCGAGGTAGTCGGGGTGGCGTTCCCACTGGCTTTGTAGTGGGCATGGCCAGATGCTGTTGATGGTGGCGCGGTATTCGCGGGGTGATACTATGGGTAAGGTGGCGTAGGCTCTGTTGGCGTCTTCGGTGTCAATCTCGTCGGTGTTAGTGCGTATGCTGTGTCCGCGTGTTTCGACCTTAGTGCGCTTTGCTTCATGGTATCCCTCACCATGGTTGTGGCTGCGGTTGTGGATGTTGTGGCCGGTATCGTCGTGGCTGGGGGTGGGGCGTGTCCGAGGTGCGTGCTGTCACCGGCCCCGTTGTTGTTATTGTTTAGCTGGCCGCCATCTTGTTTGGTGGCGCCACCTTGATGTTGATGTGGGTAGCGGCGGCTGATGGAGGCTGGGGTGGGGGCGCGGGTGTCGCCTCCTGGCGGTTCGCTGCTGCACTGCGTGCTGCTGTCGTCATAGTGTACCATGGAAGGCTCACCGCTGCTCAGCCGTGGGCGTTTCTTGCCGCCTCTCCCCTCGCTGTCGCCGGCTGTCGTGGGGGCGGGGCTCCCTATGTTGTCGGCATCATCGTGACCGTAGGATTGATCTGCTGCATCGTTACAGACACTACAGTCGGATTCGGCCGCGCATACGCACCGGGAGAGGTCAGTTTGGTGTGATAGGCTGTGGTTGGTACCGCCATGTGAGTCGTGTTGGTTATCGTAGCGGTGTCCATCGGTCTCATCCGTGCTATCGCCGTCTGTGCTGTCGACAGCGTTGCAGACCGAGCAGTCTGAGACGTCAGCGCACACACAGTCCATTAGGTCACCGTGGGAGGCCATTTGGGCGTTTACATCAGATGGTGGGTTGGTATGTAGGTCACTCCGTGTGCGGTCATATATATCACAGTATATCGCGTCCTCACAGTCACAGTATGGGGTGTCAGGGTCCGGCGGTGGGCGTGGCACTCCGTCTCTGCCTTTGCTATAGTAACAGTTATCGTTTGTGATGATATTATTAAGGTTGTTACATACCATCTGTGCTTTATTGATGTTTGGAGGTTCAGGCTCCTTATCTCCGCCGGTGTCCGGCGTGTTGGAGCCTTCTAGCAAAAAACCTGGTTCGTCTGCTGGCTGTTAGTGTCAGTGGTGGTTGGGGTTTTTCTATCCATGAAGCATTTCTTATTCATACATGCGCGCTCCTGGTGGTTGTTGGATCTGCGATATTTATTTGCGCACCATGCGAATGTGGGCTTTTCGATCGGGGTGCTGTCCGTGTGATGCTGTAAACCCGCAGTCATTGCCCCAGTTCCATGTGTGGCAGGGCTTTCCGTCTATCTCCTTGCTAAAGTCCGATTTCGTCTCTCCGGTGTTGTTTGTGGCGTATGCGTTGGTTTTCCGCCGGCATACGCAGAGTGTTGTGTCTGTTTTGTTGGCATACGAGTGCCCACCGCGCATGCATCCCTTTGAAAGTCTTTAATAGCGTATTGGTCGGCCCACCCGAGTGGGAGGCGACCATCCTCTATCATGTCAAATACCTGCTCCGACCATTGCCTGCAGGTACTCCAGTCCCGGAGGGATGCCATGGTCATCAGTTGGTGGTGGTGTTCAAGTATCGGCGCTTTCCAGGCGTGGGGGACTGCTGCGTCCTTCCCCATCCTGAACAGTGCCGCACAGTATTCAGGCCATGTGGCTTCGCCCAGGCCTACCTTCTCCCGCTTAGTACCCTGAATGACATATAGATGGGGAAGGAATTTGGGTTTACCTCATTTTCTGCCGAGCGCTGTTCCAGCTGCTGCAAGGAGGTCGTTGATCGCGTCTGTGCGGTCGGTGTTTTTCTCGTACTCAGGCGTCGCGTATTGCCCGTACCCAGTGAGTATGTCACGATCCTCCGTGTACGCGTCATTGAAGTGCATGGCATTGTTCAGGGTAGGATGTGTCGCGGGCAGAGTTGAGTGTTGTTGTTGGAGCATGGCATCCGTTGCCACTGCCCGTGGCATCGGTGGCGGCGTCGGTTGGCTGCCTGTGCTAGGGCCAGCCTGCGGGCCGGGTGTGGGTGTCATGGCCGCCGAGCCGCGTGGTGCCTCCTCCGGCGCTCGTCTGTTGAGGCCCGTGTTAGTGTCAAGCCTGGCATCCACGGTCGCGAGGATGTCCGTCCGTAGATCCTTCATCTGGTTGCTCATCATCGTCTGTATTGCCTCCAGGATCCCATCACCAACCCCGGCGTGGGGCTCCGTGGGTCGCGGGGGCTGCTGTGACAGTTGTTGTGACAGCGTGTGGGTTGACAGCCCCGCTCGCGCTGAGTCGGTCGCGTTGGGGATGTTGCGTGCCTCATGTGTGCTGTTCGCCATCTCGTCCCCTCCTTGTTTGCTCGCCCTCGGGCGTCCCCGCCCTTTAGGCGTGTTACTTTTGTTGTTTTTCTTCGCAGCATTGCGAGCTGACTACCGTGGGGTTGACATTTTACCGTTGCGTGGTGTTACGTTGCGTGGCGTGGTGAATAAATTAAAGGAAGGTGGTAGTGTTATCGGGACGGCAGCTGGAGGAGTTGTGACCATGGAGGCAGGTCTGATTCGGGCTGGTCACGTGGTGTTTTGGTGGAAGGGGGGGGGGGGGTTCTCCTCCCGTACGGGTGGGGGAGGTTTGTCTCTATACGCTAGGTGGCGGCATCAGCATTGTGTGTATGGGTGTTCTTTCGTGGAGGGTGGAGTCGGATTAGCTCAGTCAGGTGGGGCCTATCTCCGCTGGCGAATTATCCATGTTAGGTTAACATGCACAATTCTCAAAGTAAGGCATGTAGAAACTCCTACTCTTTTGGAGTTGTTCCAATCTAGGGGCCTGGTGACCACTGGTGTTATGTAAAGATAAATAGGGTTGGTAATGTGATTGGTGAACACCCACTCCCACCCTGCCTCCCCCACCACTGACTGGAGGAGTTGAGTCAATGAAATGCCATGTAACTGTCTCTGACTGAGGAGACTCCCGGCAACTGTGTACCTCTGTTTTGAATGTGTCCCATCTGAATAAAACAGCTGGGCAGGGAGTGTGCAGACACATGCAGATGACCTGGAGACAGCACAGCAGGAGGAGCCAGCCACCCCTCCCAACTAGACTTGACCACACTTAATCTCTGTTGGGTTGCTATTTCTTGGAATTGATACAGTAAGCGGATATAATAAGCGGATATAGTAAGCGGATCATCGCTTGAGTAATATCATACACTAGTGATTTCTGGCCTCCACACACAGAAGTTAGGGTTCTATTTCCTATAAAGAGTCTAGCGTTTAAAGTACCACTAGTTAACAATGGTGCTGGTGACCTAGTCTCCTAGTGGGGCAGAGCTATAAAGTCGCCATGAGTGCACTGTCACAAGTCAGTGTCCATCCTGATATGACCTTAGATGTTCCTAGGACAAAGCCTCAACAAACAACGACAAGAGAATTTCTACCACCCCCCCCCACCCCCCAAAAGTTGGTTCCCGTCCTGATATGACCTTAGATGTTGCCAGGTCATAAAACTGGACCGACCGACCTACCAACGTCGGTGTACCGTTAAACATATATCTTATTCTTTTGGTATACACAAAAATTGGGATTGTAAGTGGTACCTGGCTTCAGCAAGCCCGGTGACCCGCCAACTCCTTCCATGCGGGGGGGGGGGGGGGGGGGGGAGGGGAGGGGCAACAATAAGAGAGGCTAAGCAGGGGCGGGGGGAGGTCTGGCTTATACCGCTGCACGAGTTGCGCTTTCATATATTTACACCAATTGGAGCATGATGTGTTCCAGAAATTAACCCCCAAAGTGGTGAACAGAAGCAATAGTGTTGACCCCAAGTGATTCAGTTTAGGTTTTATGGAGGGGTATTTAGGATGCCACTCACTCAACCAAAGATGTTGCAAAGATGCACTGTGGATCACATCTCAAACTGCTAAGTTCAGAGCCTCGTTCTATTAGCTATTAGAGTTCAGGTGCAAAAACTGACAAATCCATTTTGAGCCTCTTCTGTCAAATGGAATTTGTTGTTGCGCTTTCCAGTTAAAGTCTGTCAGTTTTATATTGGGTAGCGCAGTATATAGGGGATGTGTCAGTTTCTGCGCAAAAATTAATTTGATTAAAGGAATGATGGCATGCTCATCTCAAACCTGGTGGTCATGGTTTCATTTTGGTCTGAATGGCGTTTGTCGGTGTTTAAGCCTGAACCCTTCATATGCACATATACATGCAGCTATATGTATGGTTTCATATTTTATGGATATTTTTGAGACAAGTCTAATCAATTAAAAATTGTCCTACATGCTTAATTTCAATCCCTGGTGGCCCACGAAGATTCCAGTTATAGAATTGTCCTAACTTTCACCATTCACTGAGCGATATGCTTGCATGTGATTGACAAATGTCTATGTTTTTGTCATATCCATGGCTATGGATACAATACCCCATGAAGTGAAATAAAAGAAAGGGAATTCAAATTATTGTTTAGTCCTTTTGACAATATATCCTGACACGCACATATTATACATGACACACACACACACACACATATATATATATATATCACATGAATAATATAAACATGAAAACCAGGTTATCTATATATAATATCAAAAGGTAGTTAAGTTTTGGGGTAATTCTAAGCACTACTCCTCTGTTAATCGGCGCTGCCAACACGCATCATCATACTCCACTAATGCTTCGCCATGTATGGGATGTTAATAGCACCTTTTTCTGTGCCTACCGTACACATTTCATATTAATTTTGATGGTTTTTACTAACATTCGTCACTTCGACCAGAGTGGCATCCATTTTAAGCCACATAACCACGAGTGTTGTTAACTCCGCAATTAGTTAGCGCCACTGATATGGTTTACAGAGACTGTGAATATATACCCGGTATATAGATTATATACAGGTGCAAGTGGACGTGCTTGGGTTCTATTCCCCCTTGGGTTAATTCGCTATCGAGATGGCCCTTCACTTCCATTAAACCCTCACCGCCGAGTTCCGCCACACATAATTGGTGTTTCACAGAGTTTGAGGACTCTGCTAATTGTAGGACAGTGAGAGGTAGGCGTACCCCGAGTCCAGCACCCTTCATGCCTGATCCAACAATTGGCGAAAGATTAATATGTAGCACAAAAGTAATCTTCCAGTCCAGCAAGAGCACTCTCTGTCCACTCTGGGTTTAGTTGGGTGGGACTGTCCTACAAATAGCTGACTCCTCGAACTCGGTGAAACACCAATTATGCATTAACTGTACTATGTAAGTACTCGCATAATTAATCTATTTCACCTCGTTCTTGTACTCCTGGGTCCGTATGCACGAATCGGCGGTAGGGCCGTAACCGCGGTTTGGCTAGCTCCACATGGCTAACGGTGGAAAATCTGTATGCATCAATCGGTGCCAGCGCTAGCCGCCGACCGTAGCCTAGGCTAAGCTACCCTGATTTCAAGTCAAGTTTAGTGTGTGTGTGTGGGTCTCAATCTATTTAATGCTATCATATTTAACAGAATTACATACTCAATAAGTGAAATTTGATCAAATTAACCCTAAATTCGAACTGATATTAACGCAGCCGCCGCGATATTTATATTGTCGAATCGACGAATGTAAAGTAAACACATCGCCGCCGCATCGACGTCAATATCCATACTGTCGCATATCACAAAACAGATTGCCGCTGCCGCATCAGCGGCAATATATTAGGCCCAAATCTATTCAATGCTGTCATATTTAACAGAATTACATACGCCATAAGTGAAATTTGATCAATTTAACCCTAATTTCGAACCGATATTAACGCCGCCGCCACATTGGTAGCGTTATTCATATTGTCGAATCATGGGAATTCTCAAATCTATAAATAACTTCACGGTTAGCTACCCACCCCGGCTTGGACATTGGTGCATACGGCTTGACCTAATTAACTAAGGCCCTCCTAGCCGCGGATAGCTACCCCAGAGCTAGCGTGTAGAACCGGCTACGCGTAACTCCAACCTATGCATACGGCCCCTGGCTAATTATAGCCGTGAGAGGTTTACGTAGACATAAATTTGATTACTAACTTGAACCAATTATATATTTATCCAACATGTTGTTTGTTTGTTTTTGTTTTACATCCTAGCAACATCTAAGGTCATATCAGGATGGGTACCGACTTGTGACTGCGCACTCATGGCAACTTTATAGTGCTGCCCCACTAGAAGACCAGGCTGCCAGCACGATGACCTCATATCCCACTCAGTCACATTATCCTGACACTGAGCCAACCAGTCCTTGTCCTATCTTAATAATGCCAAGCACCAGGTTAGGAAGCGACAAGTATCAATTTCTAAGACATTGGTTTGACTCGACCAGGATTCGAACCTACGATCTACCAACACGGGAGACGGACACTCATAACTCATTCGGCCATCCCATCTGGTTTTATCCAACATCTCTTAATGCTGAAGCATTAATCAATTGCTTGTTGTTGAAAATGGGTACTCTCCCATTGCTACTGATGCCGTTATAGACGCCATCCGCAACTCAGGTGGAACAATCTTTGCAGGTGATTGTTCGGGCCCGATTAATGCATGCCGTATTTCCGCCCAATCTTTGTAGGTGAGGCGGGGGGTGCGGCTAGGACTATTACGTCAGGCATAGAGGAAAGTGAAGACCTAGAGGTTTTAGAGCTAGTTAGTAGGGGTCTTGAAGACCAGACCTTTGTAGGTGGTCATAATAGCAGGGGGCCTTTGTATGAAGGGGCGTCCGGGAAATTAGCAGGTATCAGCGCGCACATAACAGGGGTGTCATTCTAGGTCACCATAAATTATTCTTTATTTCCTTGAAGATTTATACTGCCTATCATGGATAAGTCTGAATAGACTTGTTTTCACCATTAGACAGTTTGTCGATAGAAAGCCTGAGTCTACACTTTTACCGACCCAAGGGATTTTTAACCTCCCACAGCACATAGACATGGTATGAGAGCAACTGGCCTTTGATGTCGCTGTAAGTTATACACAGCGGTGGAAATCCAAATTGGCAGAGGTGCGGGCACAGGGAATCGTAAATTATGCGATTGCTAAGAAAATTATTCTGGTTGTCGGTCGAGGACAACTTCATCTTCGACTTGACCTATATAAATACGAAAGTTAACACCACTTGCGATGCCCTAAGTCACCTGGACAGGCTTGATAGTGTTGATAGAATATGTAACATTCACAACCATGTTTTTGAGACCCCTTTTTCGGTCTATTCCAGGGAGGGAGGACCTACGGAGACAACAGCAGGGATTTGAGTACTAAAAGATCTCTTGGGCGGCGAGAGGAGTCCAGATTAGGCGGTACTATGATTTTGTAGACAAATTTTCTATGGGGCACTCTCCATTTCCATGTTCGTCTGAAACTGTTGCACTGTATGTGGCGTGGCTGGCCAGGACTTTAACATATCGCTCGGTCTTGAATTACTTGAGCGCCCTAAGTTTCTTTCTCCGCCAGAACTCTCAGCCGCCCCCCCTGTCGGGCCCCTCCCTTGCTTCCCGGGATGCTGATGAAAATATTTGTGGGTCTAACTATGAGTACTGGGCATGTAAGCTGGAGGGCCGCGGTCCTATGTTCATTCCGAGCACAGGTGACCAACTCAGACTCCATCCTATGTCGTAATGACTTCAGGTTCTTTTCATGGGGGATGATAATTAAGCTTACTAGGTCTAAGACTATCCAGTCTCGCGAAAGGGTCCTCCAAAACCCAGTCGCTAGGTCCCCGAGGAGGGGCCTGTGCGCAGTCTATTGGACTGAGTTGCCAGCGGCGCCGTCGGATTATGCCTTCCGTCTGCCCATCCCAGGGGGTCGTTCAGTACCACTATCTTACCAAATTTATCAGGAGACCCTTCGGATCTTCGCCGGTAGAGCAGGCCTGGGAGACCAGGATTTTTCCTCCCACTCCCTGCGTCGTGGAGGCTGTACATACTTGTCAATGTGCAGTGCCACAATAGAGGAACTCTGTGCCCGGGGGGATTGGGCATCTGATACAATTTTGTATTATCTAAAAACCCCTTTACAAGTCAGGATAGTGAACGACATTAGGGTCGCCACTGCCCTTGCAGCGGGCGACTTGGACGAGTAATTGACTACTGTGTTGGTGCGGGCCTGCAGGCAGGTACGGTTGGCTTTTTAGTTGTATGCTTTTCTTATTATTTTATTCATTTACAGCCAGACGAATTTATGTGAAATATAAGCATTATATATATATATAAATTGGCGGTGCTGCCTTTCTACTATTTAATTATTTATTCCTTCATATGCTATGCATGTAGGATTTGCTCCAGCGATGTCGGCACCACCTACTTCTGGTGCCGACCCACCCCAAATCGCCATCCGCTTCCAGATTTTAAGTTTTATATATGTACGGTAGGGCTTTTTTGCTCGGCCACAGCCCGACAAATAAATAAGGGTTTCCACCACACTAGTCATATGGTTTTCTTATTCTTTTATTCATTTACAGCTAGACGAATTTATATATATACTATAGTTATACGAATCTTACCTGGGTACAGATGATGGATAACTGATGTTTTACTGAGGTATAGCCTCGGATAGTCGTGGGTCAGGGAGAAGGAAGCACATCCGGGTCCAACAATCTTTTACATACTTTATAGGATAAAAAATGATCTTAACTATTTATGGATACTATTATGTTTTCGTTTTAGCGAAACATGATAGTTGTGGTAGGGTAGGGTGGAACGGCCCTGACCCATGACTATCCGAGGCTAGTACCTCAGGAAAACACCAGTTATCCATCACCTGTACCCAGGTAAGATTAATATAACTATACTATTTTCCCTGGGTACTATGCCTCTGGCTACTCGTAGCCCAGGGAGAATTTTACATCAATTCTTTTTAAAAAAAATCCTTTTATACTTTAATGTTGTAACCATACTATGTTGTTAGTGCAAAATATTAATTTTGTTTCTCACCTGTCTTTAGTTGGTGAGTAGGTGAGTCGCCAGGCCGCTTGATTTTTCTAGTCATTTATTGTAATGTTTTGGAAACGATCTAGCCGTCTTCTACCCAGCGTGTGCTATGTAACTGTAGTGTTGGGCTCTCCCATTCTAATGGGTTTGGGCGATTTGTTAATGTGTGAATCAATCAATCAATAGTTCCGTCCTCTAGTCGAGGGTTGGATGCAATAGTTCTCCACTTGTCCCGATGGTGTGCTGTTCTGATAGACTGTGAATAATTCAAGCCTGTCCACTGTGAAATATTTGTAAACCATGATGTTCTTGGTCTCCCTCTCCCTCTGCTGCCATTCACCTTCCCTTCCAACAATGTACGGTATATTGAACTCTGACGAATGATGTGGCCAAAATAAATAAGTTTCTTTGTCTGTATAGTGGCAAACAAGCGTTTCTTATTTTTAGTTTTTCTGAGAACTTCTTTGTTGGTGATCTTTGTCCATGATATTTTCATCATCCTTCGATAAGTCCACATCTCAAATGCTGCTAAACGTTTGTACATTTTCTTAGAGATTGTCCATGTCTGAGCCCCATACATTAGAGTAGACCACACATAACTATAAAGTACTTTCTCATGGCATGCGTATCAAATAGCCTCTGATAACCAAGTCCAACTCCCGGCCTTCACGAGGCGAAACTGTTTCTACTGACGGGAGAAGAGGCAAAGGCAGATCTCTGGCACCTCAAAACCAGATTCTTCGGGCAGGTGGGGGCTCGTCAATCTTGGCTGACTGCTCATCTAGGAGAAGGTAAACTCTGATTTAAAACCCCCGCTGCCGTGCGGCTAGTCCCATTTATGGGAAGGCCAGAAGTTGGTAGTGCACACCAGCGGCCATACCGACTCAACTGTCGGCCTAAACTAAGTGCGGCACACATCAACTTTGTTGGTGTGGTCACGGGATGTCACCCCTTCAAGTGCATCAAGACTGGAGCAGCAGATGAGTTAGAAGATCAATAGCTTTGAAGGTGTAACAGCAAGGTGATGTGGCTCATCAGGGCACACTCTGACAAAGATGAGTAAGTGGCCAGTCACCTTGGAAAGGAAGGGGAACCTACCAAGGATTTACCCATAGTAAGCAATGGTAATTAATGGAAATGTGCGAAAACCACCAAGTAATATCATTTTGGCCTTCTGGCAAAATCGTCATGGGACGCTCAAAGTTTCCTTTTGTGCGTGCCAACGCCAAGTTCTTATCTATCTCTAGCGATTTAATGTGAGCCTTGCCATAAAGAATAGGTGGTGCATATGCTATCATAATTCCTATCAATACTGCGACTTGTCGTATCTTTGGTTTGTTCAATTTTAATAATTGATTTGCTGTTGTTGTAGTTTTATCAACTTTTTGTTATGTTAATGAAATGGTCATTTATGTGGTGTCAATAATGTTTGTTGGTGTTAGTACTGATTTAGTTTCATGTATGTAGAACCCTAATTTTGTAAACGTTTCACATAATTTGTCTACTGCTGTCTGGCATTGTTGTTGTCTTTGTGCAACAATAAATGAATCATCAATATATGGAAACATAATATGTCCTTCCCTTGCCATCTGGGAAGAAATTGGTTTAAATAACCTTGTGAAAATGTGTGGACAGCAAGCCAGTCCATTCGGCATACACGTGAACTCATAAAGTTCGCCGTTCCAACAAAATCAGAGATTTTTCCGATCAAGTTTATAGATATGTACTGTATAGTATGCATCTTTAAGATCCACACTGGCTAGCCAATCGCCTTGTGAAGATAGGTAGTGTATAGTATGCATCTTTAAGATCCAGATTGTCTAGCCAACCGCCTTGCATTTCGCAGGAGGTTTAATGACAATTTTGTCACAACGAAATGCGGGAACAAAGAATAGAATAACATAGTTGTACCCACAGCTCTGTTTCTGAAACAGGACCGCTGAACAGCACTTAAAAAAAGGCAGGAAGGCTGGGTAAATGAAATTACCACATGAATTCTTAAAGTTGCATGGTTGGATGAAACATATTTTTTTCTAAACCAAAACACATACTTACATTTGATTCTTTATATATCCAACTTAGGTGCTGGTGCATTAACTAAGGCTTTGGGGCAGCATATATACAGAATAATCAGTGAATTTATTAACCCCATCCCTTTGGACAACTACTTTGAGACAGCCATTAGGCAGGGAGACCACTAAGGTCAATCTCGTGACCTTTTTAGTCCTACCCTCATTCCCAGTACCATATATGGCATTAGTCAGGTTCAACACGACCTACACATTGGTCGTAATGCATAGCATTACGTTTGATGCGAGGAGAGGAAGAGACCCTCCCCCGCCCCGCGCTCCCTTCTCACCTCGCCCGACGCCGCCGCGCGCCGCCACCTCCCCCGGCCCCCTGTCGCGCAGCATTCGCGCCTCACCCGACGCCCGCTGCTCGCCACCTCTCGCCCTCCCCCGGGCCGGCAGCATTCACACCTCACCTGCTGTCGCCCGTCCCCCTTCCCTTATAAGGTCGCCCGCCGGCCTCCCTCAGCCACTCGCCCTCCTGCCGCCTTCCAGCTCTCTCCCCTTTTTCCTCCACCCACTCACCCATCTTCTTCCTTATACACTCGTCTCTTCCAGTGGTGGAGGGCTCCTCGGCACCCCCTCACTCACCCCTCATGACATTTGACTCTAACTGAACTTTTATTCTTCATGTACATCTCCTTGTATTGCTCCTCATGAGCCTCTTTACTCTTCTTCCATTTATTGTTATATTTTACATTACATTGTTGCTCCTTATGAGCTTATTTACTGCTGCTCTTCATGAGCCTCTCTTTCATTCCTCTGTATACTCTGTCTGTCTGAGGCGTAAATAAACGCCTTTATTTCCACCCCCGCCTTGCCTTCTTCCTTTTCGCGCATCAATAGGTCATTCCTCATCACATGACCATTGCGAGATCTGAATCTGGGCCACAACAAGACTTTTGTCAAGCTTGCTGAAATGATTTTGGATTCTTTCAACTCAAATTGCTCCAAAACTAGACATTTTCCATCAAGATGACTCCCGAATAATGAATAGTAGGTTATAATAGTCAACTTGATATATTTATCTAAAAAATGATGCAAACGTTCGAAAGCCATCGGACTATGAAACTTTAATCTAAGAAGCAAAATATACTCTTCAAATACCCCTGGAACAGACGGGATGGCCGAATGAGTTGAGCGTCCGTCTCCCGTTTTGGCAGATCCTGGGATTCGAACCCACGGGTTCGAACCCTAGTTGAGTCAAATCAATGACTTAAAAATTGATACTTGTTGCTTCCTAACTTGGCGCTCGCTACTAATATGAAGGGCAAAGACTTGTTAGTTCAGTGTCAGGATAATATGACTGAGTGGGATATCGGGTCATGGTGGGGGTGACCTGATCTCCCAGTGGGGGCAGCACTATAAAGTCAACATGTATGCGCACTGTCACACCAACCAACCAACTTAATTTCACTTCCCAAATCATAGCGATAATCATAATTAATAACGATGATAATGACGTAAAGGACGTAAAACTCCAACAACCAACCACATACCTGTCAATATTTGAAAATTCTCATGAGGGAGACAGCGCGAAATTAGTTTGTACGTATTCAAATGCTTCTTACAGTTGTTGTTCTTGTCTCTGTGATCAATTCCAAAATCGCTGTTACAAAGTTTGCAGCGAGCGAAGTTAGCACCACATGTACTCTTTTTGTTTAATTATTTTCTAAAAGCTGGAAATTTGGAGGTCAGGAGAGATATTTAAAATCGGGAGGCTCCCGCCCAAATCAGGAGACTTGACAGGTATGCAAACCAACCGCAGAGAGCAATCAATTACCTGAGCAGGATGCCATTTTCAAGCATGCCCCTCTTGCGGCTCTGGTAGACGAGGCGGGCCCGCTTCAGGTGCTCGGGCTCACCGACCCGGCTAACGTAGGGAGGAAGCAGCACTTCCGTGTACTCATGCTCGTCGTGCTCCAGACTGATCTCATCCGACTTGTCGTCTGTGACGTCACTCAACGCGCGCGTCCCTCTGGTCCCCGCGCCCACTCGCATCCCACTGGTCCCCGTGCCCACTCGCAGAGCGGGCCGTCCTAGCGCAACCTGTAGCCAGTAAGTGATGTTGCATCGGTTTGAGCAAAGCGCGACTGATGATTGATTGATAATCGGTTCGGACAAATACGCGCTGTTGGACATATCTGTACATAATGTGCATGTGAACTGTGCCAGTTTCTAACTAATAAGTAATTCAACATAGATTTAAGTTCAATTAAATGTATTTCTATATACTTAAGAAAAAATCCTCCCAGGCTAGTGAGGTTCCTGTATCTATCTATGTATCTATCTATCTATCTATGTATCTATCTATGTATGTATATATATATATATATCTATGTATCTATCTATGCATCTATCTATGTATGTATCTATATATCTATCTATGTATATATAGATTAGTTAGACGAATCTTACCTGGGTATAGATGATGGATAACTATTGTTTTACCGAGGTAGGAGCCTCGGTTAGACGTGGGCGAGGGAGAAGGAAGCACATCCGGGTCCAGCAATCTTTACCTACTAATTCAGGATAAAAATGATTCCAAAAAAACATGGTCATATGACCTAACCTTGGTACAAGTGATTGAGTAGACGTGGCAGGGCGTGGTGGGTGGGCCCTCGCCCACGTCTAACCGAGGCTCCTACCTCGGTAAAACAATAGTTATCCATCATCTATACCCAGGTAAGATTCGTCTAACTAATCTATTTTACCTCGGTATACCGCCTCTGGCTAGCCGCAGGCTAGGGAGACCTTTACGTAATATCATTTTTATCCTGATATTCCTGTTAGTTACTATGATTCTATTCTCAAGTCTTATTTAAGTATGTGTGTACAATTGGTATGACAATAAAGCGAAAAATGCACTTTGTCTCACCTGTGTCTTTTAGTTGGTGAGTAGCCTCTGTGCGATAGGTTGAGGCTTCTCTAGTCGCTTGTGATAATGTTTTGCAAACGATCTAGCAGTTTTCCATCCTGCATGAGCCAGGATCCGTTTCACGGAAATGCCAAGTAATCTGGCCTTAGATACCATTGCACCACGTGTAGAGTGCGATGAATATCTGTTTGTGTTAACTCCTGAAAGTTTTAACACAGTCATGGTCCATCTGGCGAGGGTGTCCCTCGAAATGCCCTTGTGTGGCTTAATAAAGCTCACCAAAAGCTGCCTTGAGTTGCGTATTATTCGTCTCTTGGATATATATGTCCGTAATGCGGAGACAACACATAATTTGCGATCCTCTGTGAAACTAGTGACACTTATTGTCGACAGGGGATCACCTAAACGATTTGATTTCAACAAAGTTGTTAGATCAAACGTTGCTTCCTTGCTATCGATTTCAAGACCATTGAGCGACAGGGCGACTATTGTTTGGCCCCTGTGTCCTGTAACCAGCAGAAGGAGCAAAGCTACTTTGAAACCTAATAGCTTAACGTCCAGGAACTTGTTCTCTGGCCATTCCTTGAAGAGTTTAAACACAAGAGAAACATCCCAAAACCTATTATATTTGGGTTTGGGAGGATTCCTCTGATAAATTGATCGTACGATCCAGCAAATAACATGATGTTTTCCCATTGTTTCTCCATTAATCCTAGGTAGGATTATTGAGAGCGCACATCTGGCTGCATTGATAGCGCCATATCCTAAACCTTCGTCTTCTAAGAAACGTAGGAAACGTCCTACCTGGGATATTGTTGGGTTCATTGGCTTAACTTTCTTAAGTAAGCAATATATACCCCATTTCTTTAAATACGTTGTATACATTTTCACAGTTCCCTTCCTCCAGGCGTGAGAGACCAACTGTTGTTGTGTAATCTTATCCAAGCCGAATTGTTCCAAATATTTATTTAAAAAAGGAATGCTACCAAAGGAGTCGTCGACACGTTTCCGTGGCGCGCTAACGGTCCCTGATGTTTCAGGTTTCCTCAGTATCTTGGGAAGCGTAGGCTGCTTTTGGCCGTCGCGACTAATCTCGTTAGCCACGGTTGAGTGTCCCATTCGGGGACGATGAGGATGGCGTGTGTTTTCTCCATTAGTATCTTTCGGGCGACTTTGCTAATAATGGTAAAAGGGGGGAAAATGTAAAAGAAATGATTTTGCCAAGTTAGCGAGAAGGCATCTATGTGCCAAGCATTGGGTTCGGGGTGCCACAAAACATATTTCTCCAGTTTAAAGTTATTACGTGAAGCAAATAAATCTATATCAGGCCAGCCCCATAAGTTACAGATCTGTTTGAAAATTGATGGGTTTAGTGACCACTCTAAGTGGTCATGGAAATGGCGACTCATCTTATCGGCAAGACAATTCTGCGTACCGGGTATGTGTGTTATTGTTAACCAGACTTCAAACTTTTGCGCCCAATTCCAAATGAGTAGTGCCAACTCGTTACACTTTATAGATTTTGTACCTCCCATATTTCTGACATAAGCCATGGCCGTGGTGTTATCCGTAAGGATACGAACATTATGTTTGGGTACTTTAACAAGGCTGGTTAAACCTAAGTAAATGGCTCGCAAATCTAAAACATTAATATGTTCAGAAATTTCTGATTCTAGCCATCGTTCTCCCGTTGCTACATCATTGCGATGTGCCCCCCAACCTTGGAGTGACGCGTCAGTTGTAACTGTAGTATTGGGCTCACCCATTCGAATGGGATTGGGGGAGTTATCAAAGTGACTTAGCCACCAATAAATGTCGGCTAGTCCATTTTCAGAGATAAACATTGTCCTTTCAAAGTTACCCTTGGCTCGGGCCAAAGCTAGATTTTTATCAATTTCCAGGGACTTAATGTGTGCGGCCCCATATAAAATAGCAGGGCTGTATGAAATCATTATACCGATTAAGACTGCGACCTGTCTTATCTTTGGCCTAGAAATGTCTAACAGCTGTATCGCTGTCTCCCGCAACTTATCTTTCTTTTGTTGTGTAAGTGACACGGTCATAGCCGTCGTGTTCAAAATGAAGCCTAGACACTTAAGCTGCTTAGTAGGAGAAAAAACGGATTTCTTATCATGAATGAAGAAACCCAAGTTTGAGAACAGTTGACATAAATCTTGAACGGCGAGCTCGCATTGTTTGAAAGATTGTCCCATAATGAAAGAATCATCAATGTATGGAAACATACAATGACCAAGTTTAGCCATGTGTGAAAAAACCGGTTTCAACAACTTAGTAAAAAGTTGTGGTGCACACGCCAAACCATTAGGTAGGCAGGTAAATTCAAAAAGCTGGTCATTCCAAACAAACCGTAAATATTTGCGATACCCCTCCTGAATAGGGACGGTATAGTAAGCATCTCTTAAATCAACACTCGCTAGCCAGCACTCTGGGGTGATCAAGTCTCGAGCTGTTTCTAATGAAAACATTTTGAAATGTTGGTATTCAATGATTTCATTCAATTTAGTTAAATCTAAAATCATGCGAATAGACCCATCTGGTTTAGGAGTGGAGAAAATATTTGAAATGAATTCACCTTTAGTATGTTGTACTCTTTTGACAATGCCGTTGGCTTCAAAAATCCTAACCTGTTCATTTAGTTGAAATTTTTTCTTGCAAATTGAATTTATATGGAAAAGGTGCTCTTTTCTGGACAGGTAATTGTGTGAAAGGAATTGCAATGCCTTTAACAATACTAATAACCTCTGGGTTAGTGGTTAATTGTTGCCATTGTTCTAAACAATTAACAATGTTGCCCGCTTGAAAAAGGCTTACGTCAGTTTGAGTTTCCTCTGTGACCATGTCAGGGCCAGGCTGCTGAAAAGTTTGTGTGGCGTTCTCTACTTGTTCCCTGGTTTGGGGAACTGCGGCTTGGGGACAAAGTCCCGTTTGTAACCGCGGTTGTCGTTCCAGTTTGAGGGTTGTCTGTCGCCTCGACCTCTTCCCCTCTGGCTGAGTGCGAAGGATGGGCCGCCCCTGAACGGCCTTCCTCCCTGGCGGAAACGAAAATCCGTCCGGCTGCGGCGGAACCCGAGTGTGTTTTGGGATTTACGGCCCTTGAGTTCCCGTGTTCTTGGCACTCTTAGTGTCCACCTCTACTTGCTTGTACAAATAAGCAAGCTGACCCCCAAACATCTTGGACTCGTCCAGAGGTTTGCCTTTGATGGGGGTAGGTCCGGAATAGACGGTGTATTCCTTGCCGTCATGATCCGTCATCTTCTTTGACCGGGCGACCTCTTTGCCCGCGTCGGTAGTGACGGATTTAAACACATTTTCGAAGCGGCGATGTGTCATGTAGTTGCTCGCTGCAGCGAGCAAGGCAATGCCCCTGTCCATTACCCGAGCCAAGGATGAGAACTTATTCTCGGTCTGCATGCGGTTAGCAATGGGGATAATAGAAGTCAAGGAGCCCAACACTGCCTTATGGATCACAGAAAGGGCAGTTTCATAGCGGCGACGTTCGTCGGACAGATGGATGCCAGCATCCATCTCCTTACACACCGTAGCGGAAATACCTTTGACGCCGGAAATCTGTTCAGTCAATTTATTAATGACCTCAACTGGTTTGAAAGTTGTAAAATGGCCATTGACCGTATTCCTCATCATGGTTGTGGTACGAACCTTTTTTGCCTTTTTCTTGACAATCTTCTTGCCAACCTTAGCGCCTATTTTGGCGTACACTCCAGCGCGTTCCATATCGGAATCTGATTCCGTGGAAGAGGAGTCGTCTGACGAGTCCGAGGACGAGTCTTTCTTTTTCTTTTTCATTTTCTTCGACTTCTTAGGGCGTTTAGCATTTGCGGCTTTGGTGAACTCATCACCTGAGCTGCTAACAGTGCGGCGTTTCTTGCCGCGCGCTTTCGGTTTCGGAACCTCGGGGGCCGAAACCGTGTCCTCCTCGTCCTCAGAAAAGTCCTCCCAATCCTCATCAGGGATGAGCCTGGAATTGGCACATCTTGTCCTCCATCATGGCTGCCATCTTAGCCTCCCAATCACTTGGTTGAGGTGGCTGATCACTGTCCCGGTCGGAAAGCTGTGCCCCGGGCTGTGGAGACGGCGGAGCCGTAGGCGCTGGTGACGAATCGTAATCGGTAGGGGCAATGCCCTCTGCTGCTGCAGGCTGCTTATTCCGCCGAGTGGCCATCGGTTCCTGTAACGACAAAAGTGTTACTTAACCGGAATCATCTCAACTACACAAAGTGTAACCAGTAAACTGGGTTGAGGTAAATGGTACAGAATAGCGTGGTACAGGCATGAAGCTAAATTTTGCCGTATGGTTATGGTAACGAAACCAACCAAACGGGGGGAATCGATCCAAAGATCGCCCACTCTCTCTGTTCCGTACACTTCTCCCACCCGCGGTAAGCAAGTTGGAGAAAATATTACGAAACTCGGAGGTTCGCCTTAAAACCGGTCTGGGGTGTCTATAAAAAACACCCAGAAGCATCCCCAACAACATCCTCTATTCAGGATCCGGGAGAATTTTCTTAGGAAATGAGCAACTCGGGTTACCATTTCTCCCTGTCTCAAAAACAGGTGTCGATAGAACAAAGGACTATCGGTGTTGTATGTGCCAGCGGCACCCAGTGTTCTATCCTCAAGTAAAAAACACGTACAAAGTCCAAAATGGACCTGAGAAAGTTCTGAACTTTCATAATGTGATGCTATAAAGCATCATACACAGTTTTAAACTAAGATTCCATTACTTACTTTGTGAATAAGTAGAGTTAGTAGATAAATCCTGTTGGAGCAACTCACAAACGTCCTCCCGTTGTGAGTTACTTATGCTAATTGCTGGACCCGGATGTGCTTCCTTCTCCCTAGCCTGCGGCTAGCCAGAGGTGGTATACCGAGGTAAAATCTATATATGTATCTATCTATCTATCTATCTATCTATATATCTATGTATCCAGGGGCATAGCTAGACGTACGCCAAAACGTTCACATCATTTTGTCCACAAAAAATTTAATTATAAAATAATAAAGAGAGAGAGAGAGAGAGAGAGAAGGCATGTAGTAGTCCGGAGTGTCGAAAACTCAAGTCTAAAAGGTGTAAAATCCGCCAGCTTAAGCTTAAGTGGCCCCCTAAACACCCTGCCGAAATTAGGAGAACACATCGTTAAAGGTCTAGCTACGCCCCTGGTATCTATCTATGTATGTATCTATGTATGTATCTATGTATATATCTATGTATGTATCTATGTATGTATCTATGTAGGTGTCTATCATATGTATGTATGTATATATGGATGTGTGTATGTATGTGTGTGTGGACATGTATATGTGTATGTATGTGTGTATGTATGATTGATTGATTGGTGGTTGCTTTACGCCGTGTTGGCAGCATAGGCCATATTCACGGCGAGAAATGTTAGTTTTTTGTTCAAACCATCGCTTTTACATGTAAAAGCAGACAATCAGTTATGTGCCAATAGACACTCATTAAATTAGAAAGCTCACAATCATATATTTGTGGTCGATGGAAACAAATTCCCATAGAAAAATTAATAGAAATCCAAAACCCTAACCTTATCAAATTAATATAATCTTTTTGTTAAACATGTTTTCTATATGTGTCCCAAGCGGTTTGTGCCTAGGTGGTGTGGTTTTATCAATATTTTACTTTTTCTGTATGGAGATTGCTCACTGCGATTGACAATGCATTGAGTATGGCGTACGGCCATTGAGTTTGCCGATACGCGTAGGGGAAAATGGGCATATTATTCAAAATAAATAGAAATACATAACAATTTGGCACAAAAATGGGTGGAAGGATGCAGTATAATAATATAATGAATATGATTAAGACACAACTCTCCATAATTAAGCATTTTGAGCTATGAAACATACAATTTCAGTCAGCCTGCTGATGTTTACATCACCATTGATTAGCCAGAAGTAATTCATGTTCTAAATATTAAAATGTCAAATGTGTCAACAAAAACTTGTTTCAAAGAAATATATAACCAATATCTGATTAACCCTACTCATTTTCTATTTCTACATATGTCATTAACCATAGGATATAAATAAAAACATGAATAAAATAAGTAAAACTGACTCTTGCTATGGCTCTAACACTAGCCTGAGGGCCTAGATTTTTCTAAATCTAAATGCACATGGCATAAGATGTCCTGATTATATTGATGTAAATTCAATGCTGGATAAAAGATTAATATCTTAATTTATTATATATATATTTTTAGTTGGTATTCTATGTTTCAAACAAGAGCTGAGATGAGCTGAAACTAGCACATTTCATAACTGTACCCAGTGTATTAGCATGTGCCATGTGCTTCTGGGGGGGTGGTTGTTGTTTTGCTCTGATGCATCCCACAATGCACCGCACCGCTGGAACTGTGATGTAGTCTATTCTAAGCGTACCATATTAAGATAACGTATTTTTTAACAATGTTTCGCTGGTGTTTTTCACATGCTATACACACTTGTGGGTATTCAGTAACAAGTTCCGGCTACTAAGCTGGGTTCCCGACAATACGTAGGCCGCTTACATCATGTCAGAACCAGCATAAACACAGACAATTTCCGGTTTATTTTGTTTGGTGGATCACGCACATGCGCAGATATGCACTTCCGCCTTAAACCGGCCTAAGTACTGCATGTGTGGACGCGACACACTTTCAAACTCGGTGTGTGTGAATGCACCACTAGTTCGCCTCATCTAGTTCGCCTTATCTAACTCGGCGTAAAGTTGTATGTGTGACCACGGCTTATGTATGCGTCTATGTATGTGTCTATCTGTGTCTGTCTCTCTCTCTGCTTTTAGTCAAGAAGTGCTCAAATTGACTTGTAAAACAACTTACACTCCACGGTGCTCTCCTAAGGGGCCGTTCAAATAGTATATAATATTTTTGTCTGGGGTTTTTCTTCGAAATTAATCACACACCTTTGTAACGCTCCGTAGACCATACACGCCACATAATACTTGGACCTACCCTCCCCCCTACCCTATAAGCGTTACGTAATATTTGAATGGCCCCATAGCATTTACAGCAACCCTAAAAAATAATATAAGCAGATTTATCTCTTCCTCACATACTCTTCTTTCATAATCCGCTATTTTTGGAGGGTATAATTTGTGATTAACATACTGAAAGTTGAATGACAAGAATCCACATATCGGCTGTGGTTGTAACTGCAGATAGTCTGAACTGAGATATAGATTATCTGTTGGTTCTGTACTCTACTGGTAAAGCCCCAGTCACACATACCAGGATCAGGGGCCGGACGAGCCCCGGACTGTCATCCGGGGTGGTCTGGTGTGATCCGTGGCTTGTCTGTGGCTCGTCCGTGCTGACACCCCGTGATCGTTGGCTTGTCCGACGCTGTCCGGGCTCAGCCCCGGATGTTTTAAAATGTTTAAAACATCCGGGGCGGTCCGGGGGATTTTGCGATCCGGGCTCAATCCGGCCTGATCCGGGGTGGTGCGGGTATTTCGGGGATGGTCCAGGGTGGACCGGGCCTGTCCGGGGTCATTTTGAGCCACGGTTTGACCCGGACCATCCCCGGACTATCCAGGACTACCCCCGGCCTAGCCACGGACCACTCCCGGACTGCCCCCGTAAGACCGGGGGTGATCCGGGGCAGTCTGACCTCGTCCGGGGCCGGTCCGGCCCAGTCCGGGGGTGGTATGGGGCTCGTCCGGAAAAGTGTGACTGCAAGGCAAAAATCGCCGAAAACAGTGATTTTATCCGTGGCGGTCCAGGACAGTCCGGGCCATTGGTGGTCCGGCTCAAAATCCGGGGCTCGTCCGGCTATGTGTGACTGGGGCTTTAGGGTGTAGGGCTTGTAATCTGTAGTTGGGAGTTCAATTTCCTTTTGGTGCTCTACTTTTTACATTAAAAAAAAAAAGTTCCCCTCCCGACTATGTGTGTTTCTGAATAAACACTGCAATTAAATTATGCAATGACATTGTACTATTCTCGCCGTGAATATGGCCTATGCTGCCGACATGGGTTAAAGCAACCACCAATCAATCAATCGTTGTACTATTACTAACAACACATATTTTACAGCGAATATATATGGCCCGATGTACTACTCTAAAAAAAATTAAATATCTAAGTTTTACTCTCCACTCCCTTCTCTCCACTCTCACCCAGCGATTTTCAAAACAGCAGGTGTACCAGCCTCAGTACCCCCCCCCCCCCCACACATATGATTATATAAGCCAAAAACCTAAGCAAAGCTGCACTCGGAGAGCACTGACCTCAGAACTCTCCTTGACCCAGTTGTGGTTTAGTGACTACCATTCCTCCCCCCCCGACATATTTGGTTATAATTATATAAACATAAAAAAAAAAAACTAAGAAAAGTTGTACTCGGAGAGCACTGACCTCAACACTCACCTTGACCCAGTTCACACATAGTAAATGTCAGGGCCGCGTTCAGGGTCCGTCTCGGAGGCGCCTCGGAGATGGCACTGACGTCACGCTAGTCTGAACTGCACAAGCAGTTTGTCGCCTCGAAAATGGCCACCGCCTTAGGCAGCGGCCATTTGCAATGGTAAAGCCGTGCTGTCATTGGCTGAAAGCACTGAATGCGCCGGCCATTTTCGAGGCGCTTTTCATCTCCAGTCTGAAAAGAGAAGCGTCTCCGAGACGCACTCTGAACGGTACTAGGCCAAAAAGCATCGCCAAGACGTCTCCGCGGCGCTTCCGAGACAGACCCTGAATGCAGCCCAGGTTGCTCTTCACGACTTAACACTCTCCAAATGCGTATTTGGTTAAACAAACAGAAAAAAATAACTAAAATGTGGTGGATTTATATCATGGTCTAGTCTACATCAATTCACTCCTTTAGTGTCACAATTCCTTGATGTTATACACTTTAGAGTGTATCGTTTGCAATAAAAAAGAGTCAATGCATGGTTGTAGTTTTAATTTGACTGACACAACACAGGAATATCAAATTAAGGATGTTTCCAGTGGACCACACTTTTATATAGGACCTCATCGTTCACATGTACTGTCAGCTGAGCTAAATCTTTTATCTAGACAAGTTAGAATTTAACTATGCTTATCGTATCCAGTAAGTCCCATGCTCAGATGCTGGCTAGTCTAATTCACAATATTATACATAATAATTGATATGACAAATTTCATGATTTTCAAAGATCGGTTAAAAATTGAAATATCCATGTGAACAAATGTTTTAATTAATTACTTTATCCTCTTCTGCCATAAGTAGGCTAATTGCTAGATAAAAGATTCACCCCTACCGAAAGTAGGTTTCAGGATAGATAACAGATTGTTTGTTTGTTGTTGTTTTACGTCCTCGCAACATCTAATGTCATATCGGGACGGTAGATAACAGATTCACCCCATACTTTCAGTAGGGGTGAATGCCAACGTCGTCTAAATACTGGTGAAAATAGCTTCTGTATGGAAGTGGAAACTCTGGTTCCAGTATCAAATGGCAACCTATATATCGGCAGAGTTAGCGAGATGAGAGAGAATACAAAAAGACAAGATGGCGATGCTCGAATGCCGTCGATTTCACTTTTAAGGTTCATTAAACTACATGTTTTATTATATTTTTCAACTCAAAAGTAGTAGGTTGGTCACTCTCTTGAAAACTGGCCAGAAGTGTCACATAGAGAGTTAAAATTTATTATTTGAATTTGAAAAATTGTTGATTGCAAATGAAAGCTGGAAATCTCCCCTTTACATCTATGTAAGATAAATTGATGAGATCAAAAATAAAGATGTAGTCCATGATTAAGCTATGTCTTCTGGCAGTATAACATGTGTTGCTCAAATGTAACACATGTTTAGGACCACACAGTCTGCTTAATAAAAATCTAAGCAGAATTAAATAATTTCATACTTAGAAGCATATTAATCATGGGATAATATAGAGAAATATGTAGGGCTTATATTGACTTTAAAAAAAGTAATTCCCAGCCATGCTTTATTCACTGAATAATTAGTGTACAATATTTGTGTGGCATTCAGACACCACTGGTTACATCTGTGATGGAAATTTGCAATGTTATTTCTGAAGACATCAAATAACTTTTTTTTAAATTTTAAGCACGCATACATGTCAATAAAAACTTCCTTTTTGATTTGGGAACTGTTTTGTTTGATATATCAATGCAATTCAAGATGTTAGTAAGGACTCAACCATGTCCCATGTCATGTTACAAATGGCTGACTGTAAAAAAAAAATTTAGTTTGTTACAAAAACACTTCATAACTAAAAGGACCAAAGTTGCACACAGTTTATTTTATTTCCCTTATTTAGGTATGTCAGATACCGATAGGGGAGCATCGGTCACCATGTCTATAGTAAAAATGCTCCTGCCTTTTCACCATTCCGGCCTTGATTAAGGTCCTTTCGCATTGGAATATTTTCATAAATTTTATATCACTGGAAAGAATATGACCTAATCTCACCGAAAATATACATTAAAATACCAAAATCAAAGTACTTAGAGCACAGAAAGCTGTAACAATGTGGCAAAGGTGACAGTTTATTATAATGGTGAATCCAGACTAAATTGAACAATTAAGTCGACATTAGAAATGCAATAACTTTCTCCCCTATTAAGATATTTTCAAAATTACAACAGATTTGAGTTTGTCTCATCAAGATCTGTTGAAAGAGCTTAAGTTGTTACTGGTTTTTTTGTGTTTTGAAATTTTAGCTGACCTACTTACCTTATTTCTTACATCAAATCTGAACATGAATATGAAAAGTATAAGGAGAAAACTAAGTAGGAAGTGTTTTTATTGATGTTTTAAAATCCCATCCCATGCTGACCAGTTTTCAGGAGAGTGACCCGGGTATATATGAAGATGTATATAAAGAATATATTTTAAATTAAGAAGTGATCTCATTTCAGTTATCCAGCAAGTAGATATTGTTCGCCAGTTTATCTAATGGGTTGGTTACTGTAAGACAGAACGGGGTGAATGTTTTACCTAGTTTCAGGAACGGGACTGCGGGAGTAACTAGCCAATAGCCTGTTACTAATATTGTTGTTAGTAAGTGCGAGCAGTTCAAATGGCTAACTATACTAGTTCATATAATTAATTAACAGTACCTAGTCAAAAGTGTGCACAGAAAAAAAGCATATCCTACTAGACTAACTGTAGACAAAAGATCACCCCGTACTTCTAGTAGGGGTGAAAAACAATTATATAAAAGCTGGCGAAGAATGTCAACATGCTGGGGGAATGAACTGAGCTGATAAATTCTTAATTTAAGAAGCAAAATATATTCTCCACATACATATTAATATTTCCCCCGATACTTCTGATTAGAAAAATGTAGTAAAACATATACTTTAAAAGTGAAATCGACGGCGTTTTATCGCCGCCATCTTGTCTTTTGCATTTTCTTCCAGTTCCAGTTCACCTACTCTGTGCCGATACTGTAGTGTAGTGTATGTACGGGGTGAATCTTTTATCTAGTCCTAAGCCGTGTTCACACACACAACTTTAGGCCGAACTAGATGAGGTGAACTAGGCGTGAAAGTGTGTCGTGTCCACACATGCAGTACTTGGGGTTGTTTAAGGCAGAAATGGATATCTGCGCATGAGCAAGTCCATACTAACCAGCGCCACTTTCAGTTAGTCGACGTCACCATGAGAGAGTGTGGGTTCGACCTAGATATGTATCGACTGAATCATATTGTTTTGGAACTGTCAAAACTTCTGCTGGGCAGTGAAAACCTAAAAATAAATGATGAAAAAAATATCTGTGCACAGCTAGCGGTTGCATAGACCAAATTATATAATATGCGCTTTTGATCGACCGGAAAATCAACAAACTCAGGTCTCAACTGCGCATGCGTGTGATGTGCTTAAGCCGCCTCAAGTAAACCGCTATTGTTCATACAAGCAAGATGGGCCGACTTAAGCTAGTTCGCTTCATATAAACCACCTCGCGACGTGGTGTACTTGAGGCAAACTAGATGAATCGACTTAGCCCTAATTCGCTTCAGCGTCGCATCCACACAGTGAATGTGAGTCGACTTACATGAGACGAACTAGTTGAGGCGATTTAAGGCCCGTGTCTGAACACGGCTCTAGACCTAGTCAAGACTGACTGGTGAGTTCTGTGACACTTTCAGATGACGACTAGTAGTAGTAACAGCTCAGCTAACGGCTAGTAATGGTAACCGGTGTGGCGGTTTCAGCGTGTTCCCGTGCTCAGACGTGTACCTCGCTTCTGCGCATGCGTCAGAATCTAATAAACATGGCCGTAATCGATTAACACTACCCGGGCGACTCGGGTCATCCCAGTCGTCAGAATTTCAATTAGAACACGGCGAGTGGAGTCGACAAATACACGTGCCGTGTGCAAAAAAAGAATAACTTAGATTAATTAAATGGAAATATAGGTAAACTAGGCCATCATAAAATACTTTAAATCCTATTTTGCTGTATTTTTTATCGGTTATTTAAAAAAAATTAAAATTGTCCACCCGAGCGCGGAGAAGTGTATTCGATTATTCGACCCGAGTTTGTAGGATGTGCGCATGCGCCAATAAGTGTCTCGGGTGATCCTAGTTGATGCGAAATCCGCGCATGCGCAGAAGCAACGGGACACGTCTGAGCACGGGAACACGCTGAAACCGCCACACCTGTGGTACTACGTTGGTAGTAGACTACTACAAACTAAGTAGTAGTAGTACTAAGTCAAAGTTAATAAAAGATTAACCCCGTACACTGTTACTCAGTGTTAGTATTAGTTACAGTACTGTGACTGTGTGAGTACAGTCAAACTTTACTCAAAGTTAAAAGTGGGATGGACCTGAGCGATAATAGAAGAACTTATCAATTTAAGCTTATACTTACGCCACTAAAGCCATCGCACACAAGACAGGTAGTATTTATTGCACTACTTTAGCACATACTTACATTGGCTAATAATCTCCACCCTGAAAAACGACACAAATGACTCATATTTGACGTGTCGCTATATCAGTATATGAAGGTCAGGTCAAGTTTTTCTCGGCGTCTGCAGGTTCCGACTGAATAAACCAGGTGGCGCTGCTGGAACTGACTGTAATCAGAGAGCGTGTATATAAACAGATTATATACACGCTCTCTGCTGTAGTCGGGTTTCAGCCCCCCCCCCCCACCCCCCCACCCCCCCACTAGGGTGACATCTAGCGTGGCAATATTTGGGACACAGATCTCACCCGAATTCGACGGGAGCCTCCCGATTTTAAGTGCAAGGTCACCAGTGATTTTTGACTCTTGACATATATGGAGTCTCAAGTGATGAGCTTGTGCCATGAAATTTATTTGGCAAGTGATACATGAGATTATGCAGTTCTGTACAACTTTTAATTAAACTTTTGAAAATATTTTATGGGGCAATAAAATGTTGGGAGCAATAAACTGTTGCTACATCCCAGATAGCACCCAGCTGTCGGGCCGACGTCGGCCCAACAGTGGAAACCGCCGCCGGGCCGACGTTGTTTTGTCCAACCTCCCCGACGGTGGCTGCCGCCGTAGGCCCGACGGCGGTAGCCGCCATCAAGCCGACGGTGGGAGGTTGGACAAAACAACGTCGGCCAGACAGTGGCTGCCGCCGTAGGCCCGACACAATATATTTATTCAAAATTAATAGAAAACCTTATAAATTTAATATAATCTTTTTGGTAAAGATGTTTTCTATATGTGTACCAAGCGATTTGTTTCTACGTGGTGTGGTTTTAAGAGATATTTCACTTTTTCTGTATGGGTTAGTGTTAGTGTTAGTGAAAAGTGAAATATCTCTAAAACCAAACAACCTATTAACAAATCGCTTGGTACACATATAGAAAACATCTTTACCAAAAAGATTATATTAAATTTATAAGATTTTCTATTAATTTTAAATAAATATATTGTGTCGAGCCAACGGCGTTTGCTGGAAAAAACCAAGATGGCGGTGCTTCGTCAACATTCCGTACCTGATAATTCAAATTGTATTAACACGAATAATTCCATTAATACTTTGTAATAAATTACAAAACTTTTACAAAATAATCTAAACATATTAATAAACAAACCTGTTAAATAATTCCTTAAAATTCCTGCGATTTCTGGAGTTATTTGTAGAAAACCAATGCTGCTCAACGATCGCACGCGCTCCGCTGGTGACTTGAACTGAGTCGAGGTCGAACCGTCAACAAACCGTACCGGATAATTCAAATCGTATTAACACGAATAATTCCATTAATACGTCGTAATAAATTACAAAACTTTTACAAAATAATCTACACATATTAATAAACAAACCTGTTAAATAATTCCTTAAAAGTCCTGCGATTTCTGGAGTTATTTGTTGAAAAAGAACGCTGCTCAACGATCGCACGTGTTCCACTGGCGACTCGAGCCGGAAACCAAATTTAAAGAACTGTGCATGCGCGGACCACCACCATCGGCCTGACGGTGGCCCAAATGTGGAAAATGAATGCAAACCAGCGGCGGACCACCACCGTCGGCCCGGTGGTGGCTCGACGATGGCCCAAATGTGCAAAAGTTTGAAACTCAGTGGCGGGACACCACCGTCGGCCCGACGTTTGCTCGACAGTGGCCCACATGTGCAAAAGATTGAAACCCAGCGGCGAACCACCACTGTCGGCCCGACGGTGGAAAGTCGGTGGCGACGGTGCGACCAATAGCCGACGTCGGCCCAACGGCTGTGTGCTATCTGGGATGTTGTTGAACATGTGCACGAATGGCGTAAAAACTCATTTCGCGCAGTCTCCCCCATGAGAATTTTCAAATGTTGACAGGTAGGCCTATGTGATGATAATGCATACCTGCCACATGATACGAGTTACCCGTATCCGATACGGATTTTGGTGTTATTTTGAGTGATATTGCCGTATTCCATTTTGATACAGATTTTTAGTTAAATTTATGGAAATAAAAATGTGTAACCATAGCCACAGTGATGAATGTTGTATGCGAATGTAATGTAGTTTGTTGTATATAATATTTGAGTAATAAAATGATGTAATGTTATTCACATGTTTTTTATGGTATACAGAACATATGTATACGAATTATGTGATACAGAATCATACAGGATTTTAGGTGAAAAATACAGATTGCCATCACACAAATGTGGCAGGTTTGACAATATGTGTGCCAAAGATACTTTTATTTGATTAATTGGATGTTTAATTTTTCTTACAGACTTAATCTTAAATTTAGTCAACAATGCGCGTTTATTGATCTGTCCAAGTTATACAGCACATGCATAAATATGATGTAGCCCAACCCCTCTCCCAGGTATACCTCATGGGGACGGGAGCCATACTCCGACAAATGTTCTTCATGCACAACCTTGCTTAGTTTTTGTTTATATAGGATGTATAATTAATTCTGCAGATATAAATAGGCGGAGTATCGTTTATTATTATTTATTTCCATTATATTACTTTGATATATTATTGTCCAATCGCTGACTTGCCCGGATTTGCCCTGGTTGCCCACTACTAGCGCCACCATCGGGGGCTTTCCGCTGGCAACCCCTCCCGGCTAGTCACTTCCATACGCAATTTCAGACTTCCATACGCGATTTCAAACTGAGAACAACACAGTCTACCGAGCTACCTGTGTTGTCTCTTTTCTACCTGTGGTCCGGACGTTGCAGCTACTTGTGTGTCGACGATCTGTGCGTCAGATCTCGTAAAATCCTGGAGGATCGATCGACTCAAGCGGATGACGGTATCATGAATTGATCTCATAATTCGACCGCTTTTTGTTCAGTTGTGTGTCGATCACTTGTTTGTCGTATCTACACCCTGTTTGTCGATGACCATGCTACTCTATCAACATTAGCTAGGCTCGCTAATATGACTGAATAACTGCCTTATGAGCAACGGATAGTCGAATATGGGCAACAACTCTGCACGAAGTCGGAATAAAATGCTATCGGCATTGTTCTCGACAATTTTGCTTTGCTTTTGAGAGGAAGCTTAATAGATCGTTCATGTGTATGTTACTATCAAAAGTTGTCTAAATACTGTATCGACAATATGCATTGGTTAAAATAAATTGATATTGACTTCAATTTTGACAAATCTAACCGTTAGGCTCAGCAACACATCAATTCGCTTTATTTAATCTGCTTGTTCAACTCACTTAATCCGCTTAGTGAAAGCGGACCGTAGTACGGCTGCTACGGTCATTGGTACGGATTAGAGGATGCCAGGCACTGGCTACTGTACTGATTGCGGCTTACCTCACGACAATCAGGACCAGATCACGTGTGCGTCGAAAAGCATCGACACACTGGCTCAGAGTAGCATGTCCACGCGAAGCGGCAAAGCGTCTTCAAAGAACACAAAATCGGCAGGCAAGCATGCCGAGATGTCCACGTCCGCAATGTCAGTTCTAACACTAGACGACCGTGAAAGGAACGCAAGGGAGGCGATTGACAGCATTAAAGCCGAGATGCAGGGGGGAGCATTGGGTGAGGGATTGCGCTGGTTGCAACCAGCGGGGGCCAGTCGTGACGATCGTTTGTTCGTAGAGCAAGGCGATCTTAGTAGCATCCGCATTCACATTCGGGAACGGGAGGGGGAGCCACCCGTGACGATTGAGGTCACCAATGAGTGTGTGGGTGGTTCCTGTGAGTGCATCCATAAAATTGCCGGTGTCGCTACTCAGCTTAGACCTTGTAGAATCTTTGCTGAGCTATTTTTGCGGGGCGACACTGATCCCGATTGGTTGTATATCATGATCGGAGTTACGTTCGGTTTCCGGGTGGTTAACCCCGGATGCGCGGTTAGTTACCTTCCAACGAAGACTTGCAGGAAGTCAGCCTGGGAGGGTGACATTATTGACAGGAAGTTTCTGAATGAGGAGCGTGATGGTGTCATCTCCATCATCGATGTGCCCGCATCATGTACTCACGATGCATTTGTCATCCCCAAGGACGACGGCGGCGGTCGGGTCGTCATCGATTGTAGTATGCCCCCGGATGTTTCTGTCAATAATTTCACTGACCAGGTCTGCCAAAAGTTTTCATACAGAGGTCTGGATGACGTTACAGACATGTTGGAACAGGGTGACGCGCTTGGAACCGTCGATATTAAGGACGCATATAGGGCTGTATCGATCCACCCCGAGGACCGGCAACGCCAGGGTCTCCGATACAGGAGACCTGGCGATCGAGACTTTACTTACTTTCTTGATAACCGACTCAGCATGGGCCTTTCATCAAGCCCTTACATTTTCTCCAAAATTTCTGATTTTGTCGTTAGATGCTGTGTTCGGGAGGGCTTAGATCGAGTAGTTAACTACTTAGACGACTTTTGTGTCATGGGTGGTACTAGGCTCGAGGTCGAGCGGGGCCAGATGATATTGATAAGGATCCTTAGAAGGATCGGCTTTTTTGTGAGTTTCAAGAAGGTAAGTAAAGCCGACACCAAGGTCCGGTTCCTCGGGATTGATGTTGACTCTGTGAGTCTTGAGCTCAGCCTTCCCCATGATAAGTTATTGAAGACAAGAGAAGTCCTGCACAGGCTCCGTGGACGTAGGAAAGCTTCCAAGAAAGAACTTGAACGGGTTGGGGGCCTTCTTGCTCACTGCGCTAAGGTCATCAGGGGCGGTAGGACATTCACTAGATGTATCTACGACTTAATGGCCAAGTTAAAGCAACCTTACCATAGAGCCCGATTAATCAAGGGAGTAAGGGATGACATAGACTGGTGGTTGAACTTTGCTAATACGTTTAACAGCAAAGCAAAGATCTTGGGGAAGTTTGCCCCCGTTATATCAACTTATAGCAATGACTCCAACTGGGGGATCGGGGCCCTCCATGGCCACGATTGGTTAGTTGGCTCCTTCATGGACGGAGCCAGCAAGCCTCTTGAGGCCTACGCCAGCCACCACCATCTCATTCCCCCTTCTAACGTCGGTACATCACACATCAATGTTCAGGAAATGTGGGCTGTCTATGCGGCCTGCCTTCGTTGGGGTGCTGGCTGGGCCAATATCACCGTCATGATTGTGACCGATTTCTCTGCAGACTATTCTGGCTTGCAGTTGAAAATAATTTCGTTTTTAGCTCCGTATATATACGTAGTAGCCTAAATGTTATTTGTGATTCACTAAGTAGATTAAATCAGGATGACAGCTCTGACAGGATTAGGGCAGTGGACGTTGCTGGTGCGCTCTGCTGTAGCCAGGTCTTTGATGCCTCGTTTGTCTCTTTCAGGGATAGCGGCGCTAAAGAACGAACAGCTGGGATATCAGCACCAGTTTTATGCCAAGAATTCGGCCATCGCAAGGGGGGTGCAAATTCGGAAATATTTAGATTATGTTGATTTATTTAATTCTTCTAGGCCCCCTATCACCTGTTCTGGCGAGCAGGTTGCCCTCTATGCTTCTTGGCTGGCCCGTTCCTTGAAATATCGATCTATCCTCAATTACCTGAGCGGCCTTAACTATTTTCTAAGGCAGAATGGTAAGTCCCCTATCGACTACAAGGGTTTTGTTTTGGACTCTACTTTGAAGGGGATTCGTAGGGTCAAGGGTGATGCACCTCGACGGGCAATGCCGCTGCTTCCGCACATGTTGCGAAAAATGTTTTCTCTTTTAACAAATAACCCAGGCCATGTTGCATGGAGGGCGGCTGTCCTATGCTCCTTTAGAGGTCTCCTGCGTAAATCGCAGGTGACAATGTCAGATTCTACTCTGCGTAGATCTGACTTTGTTTTCCATGACTGGGGGATGCTCCTGACGGTTCACCGTTCAAAGACAATACAATTCAGTGAACGGGTGCTGGAGATCCCTATCGCTAGGTGCTGCGACACTAATGTCTGTGCTGTGCACTGGACTGAGAGACATTTCAATCAAATCAGGGCGGACCCATCTGATCCTGCCTTCCGCATCCCATGTTTGGGTGGGCTTTCCTGTCCCCTTCCATACCATGTCTATCAGGAGACCCTAAAGAATTTTGCCACTAGGGCTGGGCTTGACGCTTCCACCCTCTCGTCCCACTCCCTTAGGAGGGGAGGTTGCACTTTCCTTGCTATGTGTGGGGCCACAATCGAAGAGCTAAAGGTCAGAGGTGATTGGGCTTCCGAGACAGTTTATAGCCACTTAAAGACCCCCCTTGGGACGCGGATAGTGAACGACTTGAGGGTGGTCGCGGCCCTCTGTTTGAATGAGTCGTGTGTTGGGTTGAAGGGAGACGCTTAGGCTTTCTCCTTTGGCCTGTTATCTCACTATGCCCAGACGCTCAATAAAAGTGTCCGACCCAACACTCGTCTGAATCCTTCCTTTTCTTACATAGCCCTACTTTATAGGATGTATAATTAATTCTGCAGATACAAATAGGCGGAGTATCGTTTATTATTATTTATTTCCATTATATTACTTTGATATATTATTGTCCAATCGCTGACTTGCCCGGATTTGCCCCGGTTGCCCACTACTAGCGCCACCATCGGGCGCTTTCCGCTGGCAACCCCTCCTGGCAAGTCACTTCCATACGCGATTTCAAACTTTTACCGGTATGCCTGTTATCTCGCTATGCCCAGACGCTCAATAAAAGTGTCCGACCCAACACTCGTCTGTATCCTTCCTTTTCTTACATAGCCCTACTTTATAACCAGATATCTGAGGGAAGGGAGTGCTAGGCACTTTGCTTGAACTGGGTCAGGGAGAAGTCAGTTCTCAAGCACAACTTTGCTTACTTTTTCTGTTTATATAACCAGATATGTTGGAGGGGGTGGGTGAGGGAGAGTGCTAAGGCTGGTACTCCTGCTGTTTTGAAAATGGCTGGGTGAGTGGAGAGAAGGGAGAGTAAAACTAAGGTATTTCAATTTTGTAGAGTAGTGCATACAGGAAATATCTGTGCTGTAATATAAAATATTTGTTAGTACAATCTTATTGGATAATTGACTTAGTAATTATTCAGAAACACATATAGGGGGGTGCGGTTTTGTTTGGTTAAACAGGAAGGAAGTAAAGCACTAACGGGATTGAACTCCCAACTCCAGATTACAAAATGATGCTGAAGTCTAGGGTTGTTTCATTGGGAAGAGAGCTCACGAATGACGGCCATGATATAATAAATACATTTGATATGCTACTATACTTGTAAAGAGTGGATGATTAAACTGCTACTGAGGTTCAAATTTACGATATGCTATGGGCTATTAAATACCCTGCCCCAGCGCAGAAGGCTGCTATCTACTACAGTTGTTTATCTGTGGTCCAGTATAAATAGGTGACCAGTCCCCCACACTAACATTCTTCTAGTAGCCTGCACTGACCTCTCAGACGAGGAGCCACATAGACAGGTAGACATGGGTAGGGTGGTGACATCAGGGATCCTAGGTGGTGTAATGGTTAGCACACTGGCCCGGAATGCAATAGATGTGGGTCAGAGTCGTGGTCTAGGTGCAATATTTCCCACTTTCACCCCCCCCCCCATAATACTGGTCGCCGTGACCAGGATCCTCTACAAGCTACACGCTGTATGGCTGTTGAACTTACCTATATATATATATATATATATATATATATATATATATATATATATATATATATATATATATATATATATGTAAGTGCAATTCCTGTATGTAATTGGAAACATTAAATCACCATTTAAAAGACTTACACATTTACGGGGACGAGTGTAGTAGTCTGCACTGACCTCTCAGACAAGGATCACATAGACAGGTAGGCGTGGGGAGTATGGTGATATCAGGGAGCCTAGGTGGTGTAATGGTTACCACACTGGCTCGGAATGCAAGCGATGTGAGTCCGATTCCCACTCTAGGTGGAATATTTCCCATTTTCATCACCCCCACGGCAATTCCTTTGCAATTGCCCAGGGAGTGCAGTAAGAGAGATATGCAGCTATTCAAGTATAGACTGCCTTACTACTAATAATAAACAACTATGTATCACTTAAAAAGACCTTACATTTTTTCTCAGGAATTATATTTATTTCCCTTAGCCACAAATATAAAATTGTGAGCTTTTAAATTTAATGAGTGTCTGTTGACACATAATTGATTGTCTGCTTTTACATGTAAAAGTGATGGTATGAGTTAAAAACAAACATTTCTCGCCGTGAATATGGCTTTTGCTGCCGACACGGTGTAAAGCAACCACCAATCAATTAATCAACTTAAAAAGACAATTATTTTGTCAGTTTTTATCAATATAGATTTATTCACTGTGGGTTATATATCACAACCTAATGGAATTATAATTACCATTCGACGCCAATATCACGGAGACGAATTTATCGTAAGAGTGACAGTCTATTTTATTATAAGCGTTCAGACATATTAGTATACCAACATATCTACACTACAGCGATCAGATTTAACCAACTTTGAGTAAACTTTAAATTCAAAATCCTGGTAAGTTACCAAAACATGTTCTCAAAGCGTATTGTATGATTCGAAAAGCCCAGGAATATACATCAAAACAAACAATTGAAAAATCACTGAATGACAACTTCTCCACCCCCCCCCCCCACCCCTAACAAAAAATGTAATCATATAAAATGATACTTTAAAAATTATTGTGAATCTCCACCAAAATGTATGGTTATTTGAATAGACATAATTTATACTTGGGTAAATAGTTCTTTTTAAAACCCTGTAGCACAATTCGAAACCTTTCAACGCCTAGAATCCAAAGGATTTGCATGAAATCTTATTACCGACTTGAAATTGAGTTTGCAACCAGTGTTTATAAACTTACATATCAGTGAAAATGATCGGTTTTAGTGGGCATGCACAAACTTTGCCTCATGGCATTAAGCTTCGGAATGAAGTAAGGAATTCTAACGACATATTTCCAACAAAATAAAAAACATTATTTGATAGCTTTATTTGGTCTAAAAATGCACAACATTTTTCAATGAGTAATCTAGGACATAATTTCCTTTCTTTTAAATTTTGCTCCTTTCTTTTAAGTTTATACTAGCAGGGTTGTCAACATTGGAAAATGAAAAACTGGAAGATCTTAAAGAGGTGTTACGTTGGGCTGTCTGGGGGTACTCTGCCAGAAAAATTGTCAAATCATAAATGCATTGTGGTGCATTTTGGACACAATAATCTGTCATGAAAAACCGGAAGATCGGCATACGGTGATGATGGGGACAAAACATATTGTGCATCGCATGATGAAACCATAAGGGTTGGCGACCCTGTACTAGTTACACACTTCCTCATTTTCAAGTTCTGTGACTTAGTTCCTTTTGTCGTATAATAAGCATTTCCCCACACCGCAAAACCCATATTAAGCCCTCTCTGAGTACACTGCTCATAATGCTTTTTATGACAGCGACAAATTCAGATCACAGTTTTACCTCATTTCACGTGTGTGCACCACAGGTATGGCTAATGTGCACTACATAGACTCACTCGGGTCTATACATTAATCATTGAGCACTACTTCAAGGAATGTAAATAAATTATATCTTCAGCTTGGACGGTTCAATGGATTTCAATCAATTATATATATACAGTAATAGGTGGAACCTTTTATGCCTTTACAAATTTGAAATTTGCAGAGACAGTATAAATTTCAAACACACGTGGCTAGTGTTTTTAAAGACCTCTATTAATTTGCATCGATTAAAAAAAATAAGAGGCAGAAAACTAGAAAAAAATACCAATAATAAAACAGAGAAAAGAGATCACGCTTTATTTAAATATATATCATATATAATAGGGACGGAACTTGACTAGTAAGGATAGAACCCGTGACCACTTGAGCAATTCAACCATTATATTAAAACTAAAACAACAGCACAAACATTGTTAGATACGGCATGAAAACAGCCACACTAATACTAATAGATCTCTAGCTACATAGCTAAAGTTTCCCGAAAGAACAGTAGGTGGCAGCACCTCTCCAAGCCCACTCTAATGCAGGGCGCTAACCAAAGAGGCATTAGCTGACTGTTACATTGTTGGCAGGACTTTCATGTTACAATAAGCTGCTCTAGTCATCAGTCGGCGACCAATCGTTTCCTAACCACATTACAGGGTCCATACACATGTGGAAGATATGGAATTCAAGGCTATTTCAAGGCTGTATTTGATAGGAATTCAAGACTATTTTCACTTGGACTTCAGGAAAAAACAATGGTGAATGGCGAATTCAGACTAATTTAGATCAGTAGGGACAGTTAAATGGAATTCAAGGCTTTTCAAGACTAATTACCCAAAATAGGTTAAATTCAAGGCTTTTCAAGGCCTTGAAACGGGGCAAATGAAGTTTAAGACTTTTCAAGATTTTCCAGACCTTGAACATAGCACCTGGCGATAAACAGTCACAGTCGTCGGTACAGTGCACACCTAGTGACCTACACAGACGCCGATTTAGGTCAGCACCCGATCGTCGGAAGCAATCCTATCGACTAGGTTAAAGTTGCATAGTCCAATGGTTTTGAGTTAGTTATTTTCTAAGATAAATATATTAGTTTGAAGTAACTTACTTTAAAGGGAAATACAGTAAAACCTCTAACTGATGGCCTCCACATATCGACCACTCCCCTATACAGATCGCTTTATTTGGGTCCCAAAGGATCACCCATACAATACCATTGTAATGATAAAAAAATCTCCCTAAACCGACCACCTGTCTAAATGGACCATTTAAAGTCGGTCCCATAGTTTGTCACTTTAGAGGTTTTACTGTATTTGAAGTGAGAACATGCCAAATTGATTTAGGTGTGCACATGCAAATGTTGGACAGACTTTATTTACCCTTAAAAAACAGATAGCATGGTAGCACCAAACTAATTAAATATTTAATGAGTGCACCAACATTCTAAGTTGGATACGCAGTATAAAATCTAACTAAGGAGTACCCCCCCCCCCCGCCCCATCCTGCCGAAAATTTGATTCCATCATCGGGTTGTGCAACTTTAATTTCTGTTGTAATAATTGTAACTGTTGTCACGTGTTAGCGGCGTCAGCAACATGTCTAAACGCAAACACCCAAAACCATACGTAGCGATGCTGAGACACAAAGACGCATGAGGATAATTATGCAGATGGGTCATTCTCTCAAACTGGGCACCACGTATTTGGTTTCCACGTTACGTTGCTGATAATTAATTCTGTCTTTTTATTGATAACAAGTCAAATAATTATTGCTGTCTTGGTGTATTATTAAGTACCTTAGCATTACTACAAAGTGACAAATAAGGAAATACTCGAACGGACGGGGCTGCCCTCTATGGAAGATCTTCTGATCAAAAAGAATCTCCGGTGGACTGGACACCTCATGAGGATGTCATCAGACAGGCTACCAAATCAGATCCTCTATTCTCAACTGTCTTCTGGTTACAGAAAGAGAGGGTGCCCTCGTCTCCGGTTCAAGGATACCATCAAGAGAAACCTGAAGCTGAGAGACATTAAGACTGACTCATGGACGCAACTCTCACAGCAGAGAGCTAAATGGAGAGCGGCAGTCAAGTAATGAAAGCAGCCTTTGTCGCATCGCGACCGACAGCATGACGATGATGAGCATTACTACATATATTTAATCGATCCCACAAAAGATATCAAAAGTAGATTTTGTGCTAAAGTGAAACTTTACACATCGACACAATGCACTTACCCAAACTTTTCTTCAAATTTGTTTTCAACTTTTTTCTTGTAAGACATAATCATGTCTGCTTAACTGTAAACAAAATCCTTTTTGATTTTGTTGTGTATGCTAAAATGATGTTCGGAATATGTCCGTACTTCCATTTTACACGAGTGATATTAGCATATTGCTCAATTTGTATAAGATCTAAATCTAAAGTGAAATAGCTTTTTTTCCACACTGACATATATACACAATATGCAAGCCGTTATATGAACATTGATTTTGCTAGTATTTGGAATGTTTTTGATGTTATTTGGAAGTTTTCATTTAGGGTTTGCATGTCACAACTTAGTGCCCAATTTCAAAGACCATGAACCACATTGAAAAGTAGAATACATTTCCTCTGTTCAGGCAAACTACCCTTTGAACCAACAAGCGCTTAGAGCTACTTACACAAATGTAACACACAATATATTTTCCCCTTTCATTTCAACTCTCAATTCTGATCCAGTATACACAAGGATGAAAGTGGCCATAACACAAGGATGAAAGTGGCCATAAAAAGTGGAAATCAAACCGAAATCATTACACTGAGGGCGAATTTCAGCGAAAACGCGGATTTTCTCCCATAGACTTAGCACTGTTAGGGAATCGCAGGGGAAATGCTGGAAGTCAGGTTTCAACTATCCTTGTGATTATGTTATCCCCCATATCTAACTTTCTTGCTTGGGTTTTATGTTCTAGAAACATTTAAGGTCATATAAGAATGGGATTCGAACTAACCAATATTGTTGTCATATACATCCTGATTCCTTGGCATTTTGTTTAACATTAATCGGTAATGCGGAGAACTTTCACCCATGTATACGGAATAGACGATTTCAACCACAACTCACCCTCTGATGTTAGTGGAAGAACTACTGTCATGGATAACTATTCATTTTCTTCTCATTTAAATGGAAGAAAACGAAGCTGCCGATAATCTCAGGATTTAGGATAAGCAAGTAAATGCTACTGATCTATAATTAAATAAATAAACATTCTACATCCCACCTTACACTCACTACAACCGAGGGCGGGAGTACACAAACAGAGGCGGGTGTGTGGGAGAATCTGATTAGAGAAGCAAGGTGCTATCACAGTTAGATATGCAGAGGGGGTGGCGGATAGGTACGCTACGACTGCAGATACACAATCAGGGGACAGGGGGTGGAGGTTAGTTGGTAGTGGATCCAAGGGGTGGCGGAGATGCTGCCGCGGTTACAGCCACAGGCCCGTTCTTGATAGAGTCACCACTGCGATCACAGCAGCAGGCCCTCATTTGATAGAGCCACCACTGCAATCACAGCAGCAGGACCTCACTTGACAGAGCCGCCGCTGCGATCACAGCAGCAGGACCTCACTTGACAGCCGCTGCTGCGATCACAGCAGCAGGACCTCACTTGATAGAGCCGCCACTGCAATCACAGCAGCAGGACCTCACTTGACAGAGCCGCCGCTGCGATCACAGCAGCAGGACCTCACTTGACAGCCGCTGCTGCGATCACAGCAGCAGGACCTCACTTGACAGAGCCGCCACTGCAATTACAGCAGCAGGACCTCACTTGATAGAGCCGCCACTGCAATTACAGCAGCAGGACCTCACTTGATAGAGCTGCAACGGCGATCACAGCAGCAGGACCTCACTTGATAGAGCCGCCACAGGGATCACAGCAGCAGAACCTTGATAGAGCCGCCGCTGCGATCACAGCAGCAGGACCTCACTTGACAGAGTCGCCACTGCAATCACAGCAGCAGGACCTCACTTGATAGAGTCGCCACTGCGGTTACAGCAGCAGGCCCTCACTTGATAGAGCCGCCAGTGCAATTACAGCAGCAGGACCTCACTTGATAGAGCCGCCACTGCAATCACAGCAGCAGGACCTCACTTGATACAGCCGCCACTGCAATCACAGCAGCAGGACCTCACTTGATAGAGCCGCCACGGCGATCACAGCAGCAGGACCTCACTTGATAGAGCTGCCACTGCAGTTACGGCAGCATGACCTCACTTGATAGAGCCGTCGCTGTGGTTACAGCCACACAAACTCACTTGACAGAGCCGCCACTGCGATCACAGCAGCATGACCTCACTTGATAGAGCCGCCACTGCAGTCACAGCAGCAGGACTTCACTTGATAGAGCCGCCACAGCGATCACAGCAGCAGGACTTCACTTGATAGCGTCAGCACTGCGATCACAGCAGCAGGACCTCACTTGATAGAGCTGCCACTGCAGTTACGGCAGCATGACCTCACTTGATAGAGCCGCCGCTGTGGTTACAGCCACACAAACTCACTTGACAGAGCCGCCACTGCGATCACAGCAGCATGACCTCACTTGATAGAGCCGCCACTGCAGTCACAGCAGCAGGACTTCACTTGATAGAGCCGCCACAGCGATCACAGCAGCAGGACCTCACTTGATAGCGTCAGCACTGCGATCACAGCACCAGGACCTCTCTTCTGACTGCACTTACTCAGTAGCGAGTGGCACCTCTTGGTCGTTGATTATCAGTGCGTGGACAATGCCCTCCCGGCGCTTCCCACTGCTCACAGCCCGGATACACGCCTCACGACCCATGACGATAAAGTGGGTCTCCGTCCCGTCGTCAGTAAATTCACCCTGAAGGCAAACACAGGGTTACGTCATGAGGGGAAAGGCAGCATGCATTCTGGTACTATGTCAATGATAGCACACATAATGGATAACGTTACTTTTTATGGAGTACAATTGTACCGGTCTCCAAAGGACACCTCTGCATCCAGACCAATGTTGTCCTGATATAGCAGGTGTCCGTCCCATTATGAGAGAGATTACTGATGATTTAATGCTGTGTCGGCAGCAAGTGCTATACTCAAGGCGAAAAAGTCGTAGAATTTATTCTCACTTTAATTTCACGAAAAAAAATGTGTCCATCACATTTAGAGACAGTTGGCCCAGTGAGAACACTAAAAAATCCCAGAAAAACTAGAGTGGGGGGATGGCGGTCCGGGTGCATGCGCCCCCCTAGGAAATTGAATAAAACCTATGATTAAAATGGTGCAATCTGGCACCTACTTGGACATATTTTGGTCTTGAAATTCCAACTGTTTAACACTAACAAATAATTAAAAGTAAAAGTTTTCTTTGCAGACAGGACTCCCCACCCACTGCTGATTTGGAAACACAATTTTCGCTGAAATCAGTGATTTCGGTAAAAGAAATGTTAAAATCACGCGGAAATTATAATAGTCCATCTCATGTATCTTTACCAGCATTTGCTTCAATTAACAATTTCTTCCTACACACTACGGTGACCAACGCACACTTAGAAAACCAAACAATAATATTATACATATATATAATAATTTAACTGAAGCTAAAGCTGCGACCCGGTCTGTTGGGGTCCCAGCTTCATGCCTTACTGAGGGACCAGTGAAATTAGGAATGCCCTTAACACACAAGATGCTCACATACCGTCGTCTCCACCAACAAACCGTTGACCCACACATCCAGCAGAAATTATAATAGTCCATCTCGTGTATCTTTACCAGCATTTGCTTCAATTAACAATTTCTTCCTACACACCACGGCCACCCACACATACTTAGAAAACCAAACAATAATATTATACATATATATAATAATTTTAACCGAAGCTGAAGCTGCGACCCAGTCTGTTGGGTCTCAGCTTCATGCCTTACTGAGGGACCAGTGAAATTAGGAATGCCCTTAACACACAAGATGCTCACATACCGTCGTCTCCACCACCGAACCGTTGACCCACACATCCAGCGAATCTTTTTCTGTCGAAGCAATCAGATGCAAATTAAAAACATGATGAAGTGGAAGCAACGTTACTGCGCTGATCATACATAAATTTGTTTAGGTTACTTTCGTTGATTACACAGGGGAAATTTCAATCACATACAATTGGTCTTCCTCATTCGACTTCTCCTTGCCCTATCCTAGTAATCGCGAACGCCAGGCTAGGTAGTGACAAGTATCGATTTGCAAGTGTTTGATTTGACTTGGCTAGAAGTTAAACGTGGAGGTCCTAACAAGAATACAAACGATCAAAAACAGAAAAATTAAATACTTTGGCCACATGATACGACACCAGGAATCACAGAGAAGAATACTGGAAGGGAAGATAGAAAGGAAAAGACCAAGAGGGAGAAGGAGAATAACATGGATGGACAACATCACTGAGTGGACAGCAATGAGCTATGCGGAATGCGTGAGAAGAACGAATGACAGGAAGAGATGGAGGTCCATTGCAGCCAACCTTCTTCGAGAAGACGGCACCCATTGATTGAGTGAGAAGTCAAACACATGACCCATGTCACTCGTTAGTGTTATACAAACATTAAATGATTAACTTTTACACAAACAGTACAGATGTATCAATTCACACCTGATGTCATAGATATGGAACTATCGCTGACTTTGAAATTTCAATCACGGATAACTGGTCTTCCTCATTCCACTGCACTTCTCTCTCTATCCTATTAATGCCGAGTGGCAGGTTAGATAGTGACATGTATTACTGTCTTATTCATTGGTTTGACTCAGTTGGGGTTTCAAATCGGAGGTTCAAATTCCATTATCTTCCACTTGACTACCTATGCTGTACACTATGCAGCATAGGCTGCTCCCCCACTTTCTTTTTATGTTCAGAATGGGTTGCGCTGCACGCAATGCAACGCATTCCACTTCCACTATGTACAGACCAAATGCGATCACTCCAGCGGCTGGAAGACCAGTGCCCCGGCCCTGACAAAATAAGTATTCAGATGAATAAAATATTTACAAAAAAAAAAGAAGATCTGCCCCACGGGAAGTGGGTGCTCAACTCATTCAGCCATCCTAGCTGGCCCTATAAGCAGTTCCAATAATCATTAAAACAAAAAACCACACATACATAAAAATGGAATTTAAAAAAAAAGCAACAACGAGCTTACCTAACACAATTCGACATGGTGTTCCATTTACTTCCAGAGTCCAAGTTTTCATGATTTTGCTCTGGTTGTCGCGGAACTTTTGCAAGGATTTGCCATTGATCTCCAGCGAATATTCATATGAAAAGCCACTCACGGCTTCGATGAATATGCACGCCTTGGCACTGCCGATGTCAAAGTATTCACGACCAACCAACTTGAACATCCAGTCCTCTCGTCTCACCTCCTGGCGTATGTACAGATGTGTGCAAGTCATACGGAATTTTTTTTTTTATACATGCAGGGCGTCAAGTGAGGTAATGAGATAAAAAAAAAAAGAGAATGAAAATAGAAATTTCTTTGTAAGAAAAATAGGGATTTTCCTCACAAAATAGGAATTTTGTATGGTACCAAATGTACCAAAATAGTGTATAGAGGCCGTCAAATGATCAGTCACCTAAAAAAGTAGGAAAACAGGAAACAAACGATTGAAGTTCAAATCTGCTCCTTGTTCAAGTCTCATTCTATTTGATTCGTAGTCTACTGCGTTAGCCAGCTAAAGCCTACATTCCTTACACGCAGCATGCGAATGCGGAAAAAAATGGAAATGCCTATAAGTCAATGGGGGTGATTCCTTACACATGACATGCGAATGCGGCAACTGAATCGGTCCATGTAGCCATCGGTGTGGCATGCGGCATGCGAATAGAAAAACGATCAATGTTTAGTGTTAGCACTAGCCGGGCTGGGCTGGAATCATGACCGTTTGCATGCCGCGTGAAAGGAATCATCCCGTTCGCATTCCACATGCCGCGTGTAAGGAATCCTAGCTTTAGTAGGCAACCCCCACTTAGTAGGTGTCCCACTATTTCTCTTTAAAAATACACATGTCCTGACAAAAATCTTGCAAAAAGTGACCTTCTCAAAACCTGGTTCCTAATAATCCAGAACAAATAGTGTGGAGAGCAGAGACAAATTATGGCGTTTTGAAAAATAAAAAAGATGCAAACAGGTCAAAAGATTTTTTTTTTTTAAACAGGGAAAAAATAGGATTACAAAAAAAAGAAAATATGCCTCATGGAAAAAATAGAACACGTGACTGTCTGTACATGTTGAAACAAATCTTTTTTAAATTCTTTTTGTGAAGGCGGGTGAAAGTGGGGAGGGGTAAATATTAAATAGTTATGAACATTTCTTCTATCAGCGCCCACGGCATGGATGACTGATTGTCCCCACTTTTATTGAGGGGTGGTGGTGGTGGTGGGGTTACGGCCGGTGTCGTATTTTCAGCGCCCGGTCATTGTCAGCGGCCTGTCGTGGCTTCTGCGCATGCGCGGATTTTAAGACATATGCAAAACACCCATGCCCTCGCCGGCTACAAGCTCAGCCAAAGTACCCGGCAGTGTTAGGGACCGATTAGGCCGAAATCTATTGAATGCGATCATATTTAACAGAATTACATACTCAAATAATGAAATTTAATTAAATTAACCTTAAATTCCAAGCGATATTAACGTAGCAGCTAGATCAGCGTCGAATCGCCGAGTGTAAACAAAACAAATAGCAGTGATCGCCGCAACGTGCGAAAATCCGCGCATGCGCAGAAGCCACGACAGGCCGCTGACAATGACCGGGCGCTGAAAATACGACACCGGGCAATCTGTATGATCAATTGTCCCAACCGTAAAACACCCATTGAAACACTTAATTTATAAGCCTGTATCAGAATGTCTACAGCACCTCATATTCCCCACTACTGATTTGGTAGGCTATAAGCCTGTATCAGGATGTCTACAGCACCTCGTATTCCCCACTACTGATTTGGTACATTATAAGCCTGTATCAGGATGTCTACAGCACCTTGTATTGTCCACTACTGATTTAGTAGGTTATAAGCCTGTATCCGGAGGTCTACAGCACCTTGTATTGTCCACTACTGATTTAGTAGGTTATAAGCCTGTATCAGGGTGTCTACAGGACCTTGTATTCCCCACTACTGATTTGATAGGTTATAACCCTGTATCAGGATGTCTAGCACGTTCACTACTGATGTCATTACCTGTATCAGGATGTCTACAGCACTGTATTCCTACTGATTTGTAGGTTATAAGCCTGTATCAGGATGTCTACAGCACCTGTCCCCTACAGTGACCTCATATTCCCCACTACTGATTTGATAGGTTACAACCCTGTATCAGGATGTCTACAGCACCTTGTATTCACCACTACTGATTTGATAGGTTATAACCCTGTATCAGGATGTCTACAGCACCTCATATTCCCCACTACTGATTTGATAGGTTATAACCCTGTATCAGGATGTCTACAGCACCTCGTATTCACCACTACTGACTTGGTTAGTAGTGGTGAATACGTTACTCGGTGAATATAAAAGATCGCAGAGATTTTTCATCCCTCTATCACACACCTCCTGACTAGGCGTTCAGAGGAGTGTCCACATTCTTGTCCACATGCTATTCAAGGTTTTTCAAGATTGTCAGGAACCCTGAGACATGGGCCAATAAAGAAAGTCGATTGACTGTGTAGCTTACATGATTGTCGATGCGAATGACGCGCTTCCCAGAAGTAGTTCCATGTTCAAACTCGACCTTGTGGTGACCATCACTCAGAGACACGTCCCACGTCGCCACCAAGTCAGTCGACATTGTGCAACTTCTGAAAGGCAAACCAGACAGGATGACCAAATGAGTTGAGCGTCTGTCTCCCATTTTGGTAGATCATGGGATTCAAACCCTGGTCGAGTCAAACCAATGACTTAAAAAAGTATACTTGTCGCTTCCTAGCCAGATGCTCAGCATTATTAGGATAGGGCAAGGACTGATTGGCTCAGTGTCAGGATAATGTATATGAGTGGGATATCAGGTCATGGTACTGACAGCCTGGTCTCCCAGAGGGCAGCACTATAAAGTCACCATGAGTGAGCACTGTCACAAGTAGGAACCCGTCCTGAGGGCGAGTGGGCCCCTGATCCTTGACTTTGTATTCGTATGAATCTAAGTAATACGTCAACTCACAGGTAAGTCTCGTTTTACTATAATATTCTTACCTCATCCTCTGAATACCGGAAGTCAACAACTAGGGGAGACTTCCTAGCTTTAAAAAAAAAAAGAGAGTAGTTTTGCGGTTGTAGTTTTTGTAGTCTGAATTAAGCTCATCCAGTTGAGGTTTTATCATTTTAATTCATCCTTTAAAAAAATGTATTTTTAATATTATTTCTGATTAATCTGCAGGCTGGTTTGCTGCTGGGGTGATGTGGTATACGAAGAAGAACCTTGGTGTGAAGGTTGATCAGGATGTGATCATTAATAAAGAAACTACAAAGAAATGTTGTTATAATTAGTCTATTTGACAGCCCTAAATAAGTGCATTAGCTAATACAAAAAATCTTAAATTCAACAAACTTCAAATGCACATATGTCATTCAATTTTTGGAATATCTTAAAAATTCAAAAAGCCTATTGCTTTTGATTCATTGGACCTTCCAATGAAATTATAATTTGAATGTTTGGAATAATTTGAAAATTTTACTGGGGTACCTACCTACTGCCCCACCTTACTACATACTGCCCCACCCTACTGCATACTGCCTCACCCTACTGTACACTGCCCCATCCTACTGCATTCTTTCCCACACTGCATACTGCCTCACCTTTCTGCATACTGCCCCACCCTACTACAAATGAAAATGAATATGCAGCAATTATACACAAACGTTTAGCGTAGTGTTTCTTTGAAGATTTATACTGCCTATCATGGATAAGTCTGAATAGACTTGTTTTCACCATTAGACAGTTTGTCGATAGAAAGCCCGAGCCTACACTTTTACCGACCCAAGGGAGTTTTAACCTCCCACACCACATAGTACATACTGACATAGTACTCATCTCATACTGACATAGTCATAGTCATAGACATGGTATGAGATTGAGAGCAACTGGCCTTTGATGACGCTGTAACTTATACACAGCAGTGTTTTGAACTTAAACTTTAAAGGTTTTTCAGCGTGGCCACAGTAGTGTTTTGAACCTACCTTCAACTGGGTTAAAAACACCACCGTAGTGTTTTGAACCTACCACTGTACCAGGTTGAAATCACTACCGTAGGCGTAGACGTAGTGTTTTTGTGGGGTAGTCACCGTACTCCGTAGTGATACTACTACTTTACTAGTGTCTAGACTCTAGTACTATTAATTAGTATTACTAACTTAAAAGTTAACTAAGTTAGCCTAACTAAGTCTAGTAGTACTAGTACGTAGTACTACTACTAGTACTAGTACTAGTAGTACTAGTACTAGTAGTAGTAGTAGTACTAGTAGTAGTAGTACTAGTAGTGTTTTGAACTTTACCCCCGCTAAACACTGCAGTAGGCAAGGCCACATTATCTTGAAAACACGCACTCGTAACAACTGAAATAGGAGGAAAGTGCAACAAGTAAGCCGATACCACACCAGAAATACACTACAATAAAAATACTGAACCTACCAAAATTAACAGTAACGTTATCACAGAATGGAGCACCTGTCATGCCTACCGACAACATCAAAATATGTTCGTCCGCAGCAAATCGCAGCAACGCTCTGCTGGTTCGGATAATTTCATCGTGTAGTACATATAAAAATCAGCTAAAATACTTATTTGTGGTATCTATTTATTTATAATATAATTGTTATGATTAGTCCATGTTTATAAAAACTTCATGGTAATATTAACAAATGTCAACTAGATAATTATGTAACTGCTAGGATTATTGCCCAGTGCTGTGCTGCCACCTAGGGGGAAGACCAAAGTGATAGACGGAGGGTTAGTTCCAAGAAAATAACCTAGGAGGCAGCACCATTTTAAGAACGCGCTACATATGCTGAGTAAAGCCGTGTTCACACGGGCAATGTAAATCGATTCGTAGAAATCGACTTGCCTAGTTCGGCTTACATTTCTCGTGTGAACGGGCGGGTGAGTCGAATTAGGGCTGAATCGATTCCTGTGATCTGGATACTGTAAACCACCTGTCGAGGTAGTTTACGTGAGTCGATTTCTGTGAATCGATTTATTTTGTCCGTGTGAATGCAACCGACTTACTTGAGGCGGATTAAGGACGTGACAGTCGAGACCTGAGTGTGTTGACTTTCCGGTACACAGACAGAGGGTGCTGGCGGCTCGGGCCCTGGATCGGGAATAAACCATTCAGTATCCAGAAGTCAAATAGTGTTCAGACATTGTACTTTTACATGGTGTCAGATGAGGAAGAATGCCGCCCGCTAATACACTGCCGATTTTGTGGCTGCCAGGTCAGCTTGTCCTCAGCAACAACACAAGATCGAACTGGAAAACATGGATCAGAGCTTATGACATATACGCCACAGCTGCAGGTGTCATATTGAAGACAGAACGGGTGCAATGCTGCATCTTTCTTCACGTCGCTGGCAAAGAAGCGCAAAAGGTTTTCGCCAATATGTCCATCACGCTCGCAGACCGAGACAGGATCAGACTACTCACAGAAGCATTCCAGACATATTCTATAGGCAAGTGCAGCTTGATAATAATGTCGTGGGGGTGATGAAAATGGGAAATATTGTGCCTAGAGCGGGACATGAACCCACATCTCTTTGCATTCCGGGCCAGTGTGCAAACCATTACACCACCTAGGCTCCCTGATATCAACACCCTACCCACGCCTACCTGTCTATGTGGTTACTTGCCTGAGAGGGCAGTGCAGACCACTACACTCGTCCCCCTGGAATTGTAAGTCCTGTAATGCTTACAATTACATACATACAGGCAATGCACTAACACATACATACCCAGGGTAGGTTCAACAACCATACAGCACGTAGCTTGTATAGGATCCTGGTCATGGCAACCAGTTTCATGGGGGTGATGAAAATGGGAAATATTGTGCCTAGAGTGGGACTCGAACCCACATCTCTTTGCATTCCGGGCCAGTGTGCTAACCATTACACCACCTAGGCTCCCTGATATCAACACCCTACCCACGCCGACCTGTCTATGTGGTTACTTGCCTGAGAGGTCAGTGCAGACCACTACAATAACAAGGTACAAGTTTAATTCGCATAATCAAGCTACAGAAACCATGGCCACATACATTATGGCGCTTAGAGACAAAGTTAAGGATTGCGAATACGGAACAGTTGAGGAGTCGCTGTTGTGCGATCGGTTGGTGGCTGGCGTTAAGAACATTAATTTGCGTAACAAATTGCTGCAAACTGCTGAGTTAACTCTGGAGAAGTGTGTGAGTATGTGTTAAATGAGTGAGTTCAGTTCGGATCTGTTGGAGGACACCAAATCAGATGTTGAAGTTAAGGAAATTGATTTTCTTAATAAGTATGCTACTGCGCGTACCGGCGCACCGGTGGGCCGGCTGTCGGCGCCGCCTTCTTGGAAATCACCCACTTGGAATTTTGGCGGTGCCGGTGCAGGAGAGTTCAAGATCCGCTGTCAAAACTGCGGGTGCGAACACCGCCGGGGAGTCTGCCCAGCGAAAGGCAAAGCTTGCATAGCCTCCAAGAAGATCGGGCACTTCGGTAAGGTCTGCCGGAGCAGACTGGGCAGGGTCAACGAATTGACTGTCGAAGAGCCCGACCCTCACAATGCTGAGCAAGACCCGGATCCGGCAGAGGTCAATGTTTTGACAATGGATCTGTTTGTCGGTGGTATTGACCATGGTGCCGAGCAAGATGCCGAACTGTGGTACACGGCCGTCCGGGTGAACAGTCGACCTGTCAAGTTCAAGCTCGACACCGGGTCGGAGGCGAACGTGCTTCCCAGGAGCATTTTTGACAGAGTCGCACCGGGGCAGCTGGCGAACACCCGGTGTTTGTTGGTCACATTCTCGGGGGATCGTATCACTCCCGACGGTGAGACGTCGGTCGACGTGAATGGCAGAGACTTTAGGTTCCAAGTGGTGCGGAACTGCCAGCCTATTTTGGGGAAGCAGGCTTGTGTGGCATTGAGCAGGCTGAGCAGCTGGTAAGCGAATACAAGGACGTTTTTCAGGGTTTAGGTCTTATCAAAGCAAATGCTGTCATTCATGGTGATAAATCTGTACAACCTGGTATAGATCCGCCTAGAAGAATCCCATATGCAATTCAAAGTAAAGTACGTAGCGAAATTGATCGCATGGTAGAAATGGGTGTAATTGTTGAGCAGGATGAACCTACCGAGTGGGTTAATTCTATAACTGTAGTAAAAAATCCAAATAAGATAAAGATTTGTCCGGATCTGACTAAGTTGAACAAAGCTATAAAGAGAGGGCCTTTCCCTACCAAAACAATTGACGAAACGGCAGATGCAAAATATTTCTCAGTTTTGGATGCAATGACAGGGTATTGGCAAATAGAATTGGATGAAGAAAGGTCACGTCTGTGCACGTTTAACACTCCGTGGGGCTGGTACAGGTACACCCGCCTGCCTTTTGGCATCAAAATAGCTGGTGACATTTTTATTCAGGAAATGCACTGTGTCATGGGCGATCTACCCGGTATCGGGATAGTCACAGACAACATTTTGGTATATGGGTCAACAGTGGAGGAGCACAACGAGAGGCTCAAGGCCGTGTTGGACCGAGCTAGGTCAGTAAATCTCAAGTTAAACGAAACAAAATCTTTGTTATGCAAAACTACAGTAAAGTATGAAGGTCATCAACTTACCCAACAAAGTGTCAAGCCTGATCCAGACAGAATACAAGCAATCGTAGACATTCCAGAGCCATGCAACAAACAAGGCATCCAAAGGTTCCTGGGCATGGTTGGGTATGAGCACAAGTTCATACCTAACATGTCCAAGATTGCCAAACCACTGCGCACGCTTCTCACTAAGGATGTAGCGTGGCACTGGCAAATCGAACAGCAGGGTGCTTTTGATAAGTTGAAGGAAAAGTTGAGAACTGCTCCTGTGTTGTCATATAACAATGTAAAGAAACGCATTGTCATTCAAGTAGATGCCTGTCAGTCAGGTCTAGGTGCTGTGTTAATGCAAGATAGCAAGCCAATCGCACTCGCATCTCGTGCGCTTAATTCAGCGCAGTGTGGCTACGCCATGATAGAAAAAAAATGCTCGCCATGTGTTTCGGATGCCAGAGATTTCATGACTATATCTTTGGCAAGGAGGTTCAAATTCAAACGGACCACAAACCGTTGGTGGCGATAATGCAAAAACCGATTCACAAACTTTCGGCCAAAATGCAGAGAATGCGAATGCGTTTGCAAAACTACAATATTCAGCTGTGTCATGTGAAGGGTTCTCTGATGTTATTTTCAGACACATTATCCAGAGCACATAGTGCTAGTGTAGGTCATGATACCTTGTTCGATGACACGTTCAGCATTGCCGCAGTGGACATGAAATCGTCAAGCTTGTTAAGTAAAATTGTCAGAGAGTATGAAAGAGATGTATGCATGTCCATGTTGATCACACACATTGAGGATGGGTGGGACACTACCCGCATACAGACACCGCCGTGTCTAAGACAGTACATCCCACATAGAGATGAGTTAGCAGTAGAAAACAGTCTGGTCATGAAGGGCAATCGGGTGGTGGTACCTCCGAGTCTCCACGGTGAAATGATTGAAGCATTACACGAGACACACTTTGGCGTAACTAAATCCAAACAGTTGGCGCGAGACTCACGTTCTGGCCTAACATAAACAAACAAATTGAGGAAAAAGTCAGTCGGTGTGACACATGCCAGAACAACTGGAAAAGCTTGCATAATGAGCCGTTGATAAACCACCTGATAGCCTGTCAACCATATGATAAAGTAGGGGCAGATTTGTTTGAGTTAAATCATGAAAATTACCTGATAACCATGGATTACTGGACAAAGTATCCAGAGGTGACGTTGTTGATAGATACGTCGTCTGTCACAGTCATTGAGGCGAAAAAGGATAATTTTGCTAGGCACGGTATTCCTAGTCAGGTCATTTCGGACAATGGTCCACAATTTAAGAGCCATGTGCACAGGGAGTTTGCACAACATTATGGTTTTAAAGCCATATATTTGAGTCCGCAGTATCCATGGAGCAACGGCCAGGTGGAGAGATTTGTGCAAACGGTGAAAGACATGTTTAAAAAAATGCTCAAAAACGAAGACAGACTTTCAGTTAGCTTTGTTAAATTACAGAAACACTCATATTGCCATCTTGAACGCATCCCCGGCTCAGCTGCTCATGAGCAGAAGGCTGAGAGCGAGGTTGCCGATGGCGGAAAAAATGTTGATACCTGAAACACAAAATCCGAAGAAAGTTCAGACAGCGAGAAGACAGCAAAGTCAAAAAGCTTTTCATGACAAGAAATGCGGTAAGGCGCACAAACCTATAAGAATTGGAGACAGTGTCAAATACAAAAATAATGCAGGAGAGTGGAAAAGAGGGGTAATTTTGGGTCGTACGGGTATGTCAGGGAGAGAATATCAGATTTTGAATGAGTCAGGGAATATGTTGTACAGGAACAGGGTGTAAAATTTTCCGATATTATGGCATATGAGGATATATGAACTCTACTATCATAAATTGCAACTTGTCCATATAATGGTAAATGGTAATATATAAAAACTAAAAGGCATATGAGAGATATGTGGAGTTGGTCAACTATTACTCATTAGGTATAGAAATTGTATAGTAAAATAGTATAGAGGAGGAGTGTCACTTCTTAGATAGTCTTTGGAGGAGTCACCTCACATACCCCCTCCCCCCATGGTGTTATCTATGGATCACTGGCCACCACAAGGCACTGTAGCCAGCATGACAAGGCCTTGGATACAACAGATTGAACCCTGATTGGTGGATCAACCCATGTGACCACCACCATCTTGGATTCTAAAAGCTATATATATAATAAACTAAGCAAGCTCCTTCTGGTTCCTTCTGAACACTCTATCTCTTGCCTTCCTTCTCTATACTAGTGATTTCCTATTTAACCTACCTACACAACCACAGCTGCCGGCCGTCGCACTTTACAAGGGTTCAGATTATAAGGCCGCCCGAGGGGAGGCAGTCCGAACCAGTCAGGCAGACACAAAGTGTGTCAGCGGCGTAGCAGAATGTAAACAATGCGGCTAATCTAAGTAGGTCAGGTCGGGTGATTAGGCCGGCGAGCAGGTTAGACCTATAGTGAGTCAGTCACGATAGATATATTCACACGAACACATGTGCATGCTAAGTGTGAAAGTACAACGTCTGAACACTTTGACTTCTGGATACTGAATGGTTTATTCACGGCCTGGGGCTCGCTTGACCCGCCGGCTAAACTGTCCATGACGTCATCTCATTAGCATATTCCTTTGTCTCAAACTCTGCATCTCATTAACATATATTAGCCACACACCTATACGTCTATTACGCATATATCACATCCCCCCCTCAAAGTATTTCTGAAACATAAAATGTTTCAAAATAACCATGCACATAACAGTCAAACAAAGACACAATATCATATATGCGTACTTAACTGAACCACAAGTCCCTGCAAATGTCCGAGCGCCCAACGGCACTGAAGTCCTTCAAATGTCCGGCCATAACGCCTCATGTCATAAACTGTCCATCAAATGTCAAATAACAACAATACCTCTGAATATACAACTTAATCCTACATGCACATGTTATACGTGTACACACCCAGTTCACACTGAACTACTACAGGTCTAACCTGCTCGCCGGCCTAATCAGCCGACCTGACCTACCTAGATTAGCCGCACTGTTTACATTCGGCAATGACGCTGACCCAGTTTGCGTCTGCCTGACCAGTTCGGGCCGCCGCCCCCACAGGCGCCCTGATAATCTGCACCCGGTTCCGATATAGCATATTACCTGACTCGTTCAAAATTTGATATTCTCTCCCAGAAACACCAGTCCGTCCCAAAATAACTCCTTTTTTCCATTCCCCAGCATGATTCTTGTATTTTATTTTATCTCCTACTTTCATGGGTTTGTGCGGCTTACCACACTTCCGGTCATGAAACGCTTTCTGACTCTGCTGCCATTTTGCCATCTGACCCTTCTTTGGACTTTGGGTTTCGGGCACCAAAATTTCCTCCGCCATCGGCAACCTGCCCCTCAACCTTCTGCTCATGAGCAGCTGAGCCGGAGATGCATTCAGGACGGGCAACGGAGTGTTACGATAATTCAGCAAAGCTAACTGAAGATCAGACCCAGTCGTCTCACACTTCTTTAACATGACCTTGACTGTCTGCACAAACCGTTCTACCTGCCCATTGCACGAGGATACTGTGGACTGGAATATATGGCCCTAAAGCCATAGTGCTGCGCAAACTCCCTATACTCATGGCTCTTAAACTGTGGACCATTGTCCGAAATGACCTGACTAGGAATACGGTGTCGTGCAAAATTATCCTTCAACGCGTCAATAACAGTGACAGACAACGTATCGCCAAACAGCATCACCTCTCGATATTTCGTGTAGTAATCTACAGTTATCAGGTAACTTTTATGGTTTAACTCAAACAAGTCGGCACCAACTTTCTCATATGGTTATAAACTTGTGTACATATCCAACCATGCCCAGGAACCTTTGGACGCCTTGTTTGTCACGCGGTTCTGGCATGTCAACTATTGCTTGTATTCTGTCTGGATCAGGCTTCACACCCTGCTGGGTAAGTTGATGACCTACATACTTCACTGTAGTCTTACATAGCAAAGATTTTGTTTCGTTTAATTTCTAGTTAACCAACCTAGCTCAGTCCAACACAACTCGGAGCCGCTTGTTGTGCTCCTCAACCGTTGACCCATATACCAAAATGTCGTCCGTGACTATCCCGATACTGGGTATATCGCCCATGACATGGTGCATTTCCTGAATAAAAATGTCACGGCGGTTTTGATGCCAAAAGGCAAGCGGGTGTACCTGTACCGGCCCCACTGAGTATTGAACGTGCACAGACGTGAACTTTCTTCATCTAACTCTATCTGCCAATAACCTGTCATTGCATCCAAAACTGAAAAATATTTCGCATCTGCCGTTTTGGCAATAATTTCGTCAATTGTTTTGGTAGGGAAAGGCCTTCTCTTTATCACCTTGTTCAACTTAGTCGGATCCAGACAAATCCTTATCTTGTTAGGTTTTTTTACGATAGTTATGGAGTTCACCCACTCAGTAGGCTCATCTTGTTCAACTATGACACCTAACTCCACCATGCGATCAAGCTCACTACGTACCTTACCCTGCATTGCATACGGAATCCGTCTGAATAACAGCATTCGCTTTGATCAACCCCAAACCCTGAAACACATCTTTGTATTCGCTTACCAGCTTCTCCGCTTGAGCACTGGGACTGTTCGTCGGTTTGGAAATGTTCGTCAGCACAGCACAGTGCACCTCGTCCGCACGCGCCAGGAGGTTCAACGTCACACAAGCCTGCTTGCCCAAAATAGGCTGACAGCTCTGCACCACTTGGAACTTGAGCACTCTGTCACCGACGTCCAGCAGCGTCTCCCCGTCAGGAGTGATCCGATGACCTGAGAACGTCACCAATGAACACCTGGTGTTCGTCAGCCGCCCCGGAGCAACTCTGGCGAAGACGTACCTCGGCAGCACATTCGCCTCCGACCCGGTGTTGAGCTTGAACTTGACAGGACAACCGTTCACCCGAACGATCACTTGCCACAGCTCGGCATCTTGCTCGGCACCGCGGTCCATGGCACCAACGAACAGATCCGTTGCCAGCACATTGACTTCCGCCGGATCCGGGTCTTGCTCAGCATTGTGAGGGTCGGGCTCTTCCACGGTAACTTCGTTGACCCTTCCAAGTCTGCTCCTGCAGACCTTACCGACGTGCCCGATCTTCTTGCAGGCTATGCAAGCTTTGCCTTTTGCTGGGCAGACTCCCCGGCGGTGCTCATAACCACAGTTCTGGCAGCGGATCTTGAACTCTCCAGCACTGGCGCCGCCGGCATTCCAAGATGGGATCGCCGATGACCGAACCACCGGTGTACCGGTACGCGCACTAGCATAGTTCCTTATGAAATCAATCTCCTTGCTTTCCACGTCTGTCTTGGTGTCCTCCAGCAGATCAGAACTGAACTCACTCATTTCACAAATACTGACACACTTTTCCAATGTTAACTCAGTAGTTTGCAGCAGTTTGTTACGCAAATTCACACTTTTCACCCCAGCCACTAACCGATCGCGCAACAGCAACTCCTCCACCGTACCATATTCACAATCCTTCACCCTGTCTCTCAATGCTGTAATGTACGTAGCCATATTTTCTGTAGCCTGATTATGCGTATTAAATTTATATCTTGTGATAATAATACTGCACTTGCCTACACAATATGTCCGAAATGCCTCCGTGAGTGGCACGATCTTATCTTGATCAGCGAGTGCGATATCCATATTGGCAAAAACTTTTTGCGCCTCCTCGCCAGCAACGTGAAGAAAGATGCAGCATTGCACTCGTTCTGTCTTCAAAACGACACCTGCAGCAGTGGCGTATATGTTGTATGCTCTGATCCATGTTTTCCAGTTCGATCTCGCGTTGTGGCTGAGGAGAAGCTGACCAGGTGGCCGCAAACCCGGCAACGTATTTGCGGGCGGCATTCTTCCTCATCTGACACCATGTGAAAGTACAACGTCTGAACACTTTGACTTCTGGATACTGAATGGTTTATTCACGGCCTATAGGGCTCGCTTGACCCACCGGCTAAACTTTCCTTGACGTCATCTCATTAGCATATTCCTTTGTCTCAAACTGTGCATCTCGTTAACATATATTAGCCACACACCTATACGTCTATTGCGCATATATCACACTAAGGTTAAGGATTGTATTTTCAGGTGCATTGTGTGTTTGTTGTGTCATGATGGACAATATATTTTGTGGAGGCTAAGCAGCCAGACAGTTCAAAGGACTTTAGTGCCATGGTGCGCTCGGACACTCGATAAACCTGTGGTTTAAGTTAAGTGCTAGTATATTTTATTATTGTATGTTAAAATGTGAACGTCATGTTTCAGAAAACTTTGAGGGGGGGGATATGATATATGCGTAAAAGACATCCAGGCACGCGAATGCGAATGCGGCAAATGGATCGACCCATCGACCAATCGATGCAAATGCGAATGCTGCTGCGTTTGCCATAGAAAACAATAGTAACTTTGATCTTCCTTCACAAATTTGGAGGAAAAACCCCAAAAAATGTTATGGGTAACTTTTTTGGTGTGTTTGTTTGTTTAACCATCCCCCAGCACAAAAAGTAAACATCGGCTATTGCCAGTATTGGGGATTGGCATATAAATGATATATCTATGCTGCATATACCACATTCGCATTCGCATGCCGCATACCGCATATATGGAATCTTAACTTCAGGTTGTTTTTCACCCCTAGTAGGCCTACAAGTAGGCATACGGTGTGATCTTTTATCTAGTGTTTGTGTGTACGTGTAGCCTGGTCCCCTGACTTTTGTTTCATCAGGGGTCGCCACTGTGGTGGTTTCAAAGGCCAGGCACAGAGGTACATGAGTTTTCTGCTATTATCACTCACCTTTTTATGGCGCCAATCAAAACAATGTCATTAGCAAAATGGACATTTAAATGCCTTCTTTAAGCATTGCATTCACAGAGAAAACCATTTATAATGCTAGATATATTACTTGATTATGTTGCAAATATGTCAATGAATTGTTCTCGATTCTGATTTCATTCAGAATATATTGTGAAAGTGATAATTAATGGGATGATCTGAGTCCAAATTGTATAATTTGATTTCTTCTTGGAAAAAATCCACTCCACTTCAAATACAGTGTCATGTTTTATTGCAAATCTTATGCATTATTTAAACAATGGAATAGACACTCTAACATGTTGAGACCTTATTTTCTTAATGACGTTGGATGGCATATTGTATGAAATGAGTTATGTTAGTTTTAGGAAATTCATATCAATGAGTGATATTAAGAGTATTTCTCATAGGCATAACTGCAGTGGCTTCTGTTGTTACTCTCACAACAGTGTCTCCAGGACAGGTTCCTCATGTCTCAGTCCCAGATAGCACACAGCCGTCGGCCCGACGGCGACCGCGCCGTCGGCCCAACAGAGGAAACCGCTGTGGGGCCGACGTTGTTTCGTCCAACCTCCCGCCGTCGGCTTGACAGCGGCTGCTGACGTAGGCCAGACGGCGGCTGCCGCCGTAGGCCCGCCAGCAGAAGCCGATGTAGGCCCGACGGCGGCTGCCGCCATAGGCCTGATGGTGGCAGGTTGGACAAAACAACATCGGCCCGATGGTGGCTGCCGCCGTAGGCCCGACACAATATATTTATTCAAAATTAATAGAAAACCTTATAAATTTAATATAATCTTTTTGATAAAGATGTTTTCTATATGCGGACCAAGCGATTTGTTTCTAAGTGGTGTATTTTTAGAGATATTTCACTTTTTCTGTATGGGTTAGAGTTAGGGTTAGGGTTAGTGAAAAGTAAAATATCTCTAAAACCACACAACCTATTAACAAATCGCTTGGTACACATATAGAAAACATCTTTACCAAAAAGATTATATTAAATTTATAAGGTTTTCTATTAATTTTGAATAAATATATTGTGTCGGGCCTACAGCGTTTGCCGGAAAAAACCAAGATGGCAGTGCTTCGACAACATTCCGTGCCGAATAATTTAAATTGTATTAACACGAATAATTCCATTAATACGTCGTAATAAATTACAAAACTTTTACAAAATAATCTAAACATATTAATAAACAAACCTGTTAAATAATTCCTTAAAATTCCTGGAAAAATAATTATGGAGAGTTATTTAACTGTGTATGCAGTAATGTTGATAGTGTTAAGTTTAATGTAGAAATTTGTAATGATATAAATGTTGGTGCTAAGGAAATAAGGGATGCCATATTAAAACTTGATAGTAACAAGACTTGTGGTGCTAACAATATTCATGCAGAGCATCTCAAATATGCCAGCTCAAGAGTTTTTTCCATGTTAGCAATGCACCTCACAGGCTTTCTCATACATGGAACTCTGCCTGATACTATGATCTCTGTTATTCTTGTACCAGTAATTAAGGACAAAATGGGAAGGATTAACAGTAAGGATAACTATAGAGCTATAGCACTTGCTAGTATTTTGTCAAAAATATTAGAAAATGTACTGCTAGATAGACTGGAGTTGTATTTAAAAACAAATGATACTCAATATGGCTTCAAGCGAAAACATGAGACAGATATGTGCATTAATGCTCTTAAAGAGATTACACAGAAGTATCATAGTTTAAATTCTACTATGTTTTTGTGTTTTCTTGACACCTCTAAGGCAATTGATAGAGTGAATCATGCAAAACTGTTTGAAAAACTAGTGCAGCGTGGTACTCCAGGCTATCTAATCAGGATATCAATATTTTGGTATTCGCACCAATCAATGGTAGTCAGGTGGGGTGATGCCATGTCAGAACTGTTCCAAGTCAATAATGGTGTACATCAAGGAGCGATATTGTCCCCCTATTTATTTAATGTTTATACGGATGACTTGTCGAAAAGGTTAAAGCAGTGTAAAACTGGATGTAATAAAGGATTATTACTTCTAAATCATCTTATGAATGCCGATTACTTTGTAATATTCTCACCATTTAGTAGTGGACTGCAAATGCTGCTTAATATATGCTCTGAATATGGCATAAAAGCTGATATCGAATACAATGCTATTAAAAGTATGGTAATGATCATTTGATCAAAATATGACAAGCATACTGTATTTCTATTAATTTTGAATAAAATACACGTTTTGCACTACACGTACGGCAAACTCAAGGCATTGTCAATGGCGGTGAGCAATCTTCATACAGAAAAAGTGAAATATCTCTAAAACCACATGACCTAGACACAAACCGCTTGGAACACATATAGAAAACATGTTTACCAAAAGGATTATATTAAATTGATAAGGTTAGGCTTCTGCATTTCTATTAATTTGGAATAAAAACAAATGTTTTGCACTGCACGTACCGTCAAACTCAAAGCTTGTTCAACACTAACCGCCAGGAACGCCACTGTAGCCTGTGTTACCGATTTTCGCGGGAGTTGTCCCTCTCATCTGCTTATATACACGCTCTCTGACTGAAGTCAAGTACTTCGGACACTTTATGACTGATGACTTTAGAGATGACAGGGATATTAATAGACAGTGTCGGAAGTTATATGCTCAGGTAAATATGCTCATCAGGAAATTTCATATGTGTACAGCTGATCTCAAGGTAAATTTATTTACAACTTATTACATATAAGTGTAATAAGTTCTATGGTGGTGGGGGTGTAGGGATGTGGTGGGGGTTTATGGATGCTAAAGATTGTGAGGTGCCACTCTGCAAGACACCCCTACACCTCCACCACAAACCACCTACACCTCCACCACACACACCATCAACCCCCACCACAGACACATACACATCCACCACATTCCTAAGCCCCCACCACATCCCTACACCCCCACCACATCCCTAAGCCCCCACCACATCCCTAAGCCCCCACAACACCCCATCACCCCACCACCACTACCGCACACCCCTACCCCAGATAGCACACAGCCGTCGGGCCGACGTCGGCTATTGGTCGCACCGTCGCGATCGACTTTCCACCGTCGGGCCGCCGTCGGGCCGCCGGTGGATTTCCGACGTTGGGAATCAATCCATTTCCACTTTTGAGCCACCGTCGAGCCACCGTCGGGCCGCCGGTGGATTTCCGACGTTGGGTATCAATCCCTTTCCACTTTTGAGCCACCGTCGGGCCACCGTCGGCCCGACGGTGGTGGGCCGCCGCAGGTTTGCATTCATTTTCCACACTTGGTCCACCGTCGGGCCGCCGTCGGGCCGCCGGTGGATTTCCGATGCAGGTTTGCATTCATTTTCCACATTTCCTGATTTGAGCCACCATCGGGCCGCCGGTGGATTTCCGACGTTGGGTATCAATCCCTTTCCACTTTTGTGTCACCGTCGGGCCATCGTCGGCCCGACGGTGGTGTCCCGACGTTAGGTTTCTATCCTTTTCCACTTTTGAGCCACCGTCGGGCCACCGTCGGGCCGCCGGTGGTGTTCCGACGTTAGGGTTCAATCCCTTTCCACTTTTGATTCACCGTCGGGCCATCGTCGGCCCGACGGTGGTGGGCCGCCGCAGGTTTGCATTCATTTTCCACGTCTGGTCCACCGTCGAGCCGACGGTGGTGGGCCGCGCATGCGCAGTTCTTTAAATTTGGTTTCCGGCTCGAGTCGCCAGCGGATCACGTGCGATCGTTGAGCAGTGTTCTTTATCTACCAATAACTCCAGACATCCCAGGAATTTTAAGGAATTATTTAACAGGTTTGTTTATTAATATGTTTAGATTATTTTGTAAAAGTTTTGTAATTTATTACAAAGTATTAATGGAATTATTCGTGTTAATACAATTTGAATTATCCGATACGGTTTGTTTACTTCGAATCGCCACCGGACCACGTGCGATCGTTGAGCAGCGTTCTTTTTCTACAAATAACTAAAAAAATCGGAGGAATTTTAAGGAATTATTTGACAGGTTTGTTTATTAATATGTGTAGATTATTTTGTAAAGGTTTTGTAATTTATTAGGACGTATTAATGGAATTATTCGTGTTAATACGATTTGAATTACCCTGTACGTATTGACACTAGAGTGACTGTCTTCTCGGCTCGTCGGGTCGACGGCGGCAGCCACCGTCGAGTCGACGGTGGATGGTTGGACAAAACAACGTCGGCCCGACGGCGTTTGTCGCCGTCGGGCCGACGTAAAAGTTTTGTAATTTATTGTAATTTATTAGGATGTATTAATGGAATCATTCGTCCTGTACGGAATGTTGACCAAAAAACGCCATCTTGGTTTTTTCCGAGAAGACACTGTCACTATAGTGTCAATACGTACAGACTATATTAAATTTATAACGTTAGGGCACTCGATTTCTATTAATTTTGAATAAAACTAATATTTTTACATATTGACACTAGAGTGACAGTGTCTTCTCGTCGGCTCGTCAGCGGTTTCCGCCGTCGGGGTGACGGCAGCAGCCACCGTCGCCCCGACGGCGGAAGGTTGGACAAAACAACGTCGGCCCGATGGCGGTTTCCACCGTCGGGCCGACAGAGCGGCCGCCGTCGGGCCGCCGTCGGGCCAACGGCTGTGTGCTATCTGGGACACACCCAACACACAAACATACACCCCACCATACATCCATCATACACACCTACACCCCTCAACCCAACTACACCCCATCAACCCCCACTACACCCCCTCAACCCCCACTCAGACGGGATTGCCGAATGAGTTAGAGCGTCCATTTGACGTGTTGGTAGACCATGGGATCGTGGGTTCAAACCCTAGTCGAGTCAAACCAATGACTTAAAAGTTGATACTTGTCACTTCCAGCCAGTCGCTTCCGGGCGATATGCTCAATTGAAATCATTCCTCACCATTACACCGAGCTGTGATGACCCTTGGTTGAGTTAATACAGTGACATCTGAAGTACCATCGCACCATCCCTATCTATCCTCCTTGATTGACAAATAAGTGTTCACACTTCCTGTCTACCAATCGCTATAAACCATTGAATAGGGCTGAGAGTTAGATGGTCCATATCCTGTTATGTCTGAGAGTATGATTCAAATTGATTGATGTGTGCCTGGTGTGCTTCGAGAGTATGACCTTGATCTTCCCACTAGCTGCTGTCTCCTGTCGTCAATTTAAAGAATTAATGCAAATGATTGCTAAAATAATAATCTGTTTACCATCAAATTAGCTTATATAGCTCTCAAATACCTGCAAATAAGTAATATGAATAGTCAGGCTTAATTTCTGCAAGGATTGTACTATCCTGGTAAAAACTAGAGTAAAATAGATAAAGCCAATATGTTATCTGTACTGAATAACTAGCGCTTGTCTAATTGTTAGCTAGAGGTAGAAATATCAATGGCTGTTGTAAACATTTATGAAGCCTGATTAATAAATTTATTGACCAAATAAATTTCCTGTGTCTGGTTTTGAATTATGCATGGATGGATTCATCCTTAACATTCATATGGGCCTCTGTTTGATTGAATTGACAGGTGTTTTGAATCGAAAACAAACCACTATTATTATAATCTATATGCAGACCGTCCTCTATTCCACACACATGGACAGACCACTCAATAATAATTTTGAATTTGTTAAATTTATTTTTGTTCTGCAAATCAATGTAGACAAATGGCACCGCCAAGCAATATATTAATATACACAATACACGATATCGGTTTTAAAATGTATAATCCTATGGCTCAAATACCACAATAACAACATCAGCAACAACAATAAAAACCTATACAAAACCACATGTTTTGTAATGCACCTAATTTCTTATGCGTTTATTAACAAACAATGTGAATTAACAGGATTTCACTTAGAGCTTTGAGTTAGTAACTTAGACATACATGCCCGCACACACACACACACTCACACTCTCCCCAGATAGCACACAGCCGTCGGGCCGACGTCGGCTATTGGTCGCACCGTCGCCACCGACTTTCCACTGTCGGGCCACCGTTGGGCCGATTGTGGTGGTCCGACGTTGATTTTCAATCCCTTTCCTGATATGAGCCACCGTCAAGCCACCGTCGGGCCGACGGTGGTGGGCCGCCGCAGGTTTGCATTAATTTTCCACATTTGGTCCACCGTCGAGCCACCGTCGGGCCGACGGTGGTAGTCCGACGTTGATTTTCAATCCCTTTCCTGATTTGAGCTACCGTCGAGCCGACGGTGGTGGGCCGCTGCAGGTTTGCATTAATTTTCCACATTTGGTCCACCGTCGAGCCACCGTCGGGCCGACGGTGGTAGTCCGACATTGATTTTCAATCCCTTTCCTGATTTGAGCCACCGTCGAGCCACCGTCGAGCCGACGGTGGTGGGCCGCGCTTGCGCAGTTCTTTAAATTTGGATTCCGGCTCGAGTCGCCAGTGGAACACATGCGATCGTTGAGCAGTGTTCTTTTTCTACCAATAACTCCAGAAATCCCAGGAATTTTATGGAATTATTTAACAGGTTTGTTTATTAATATGCTTAGATTATTTTGTAAAAGTTTTGTAATTTATTACAAAGTATTAATGGAATTATTCGTGTTAATACGATTTGAATTATCCGATACGGTTTGTTTACTTCGAATCGCCACCGGAACACGTGCGATCGTTGAGCAGTGTTCTTTTTCTACAAATAACTCCGAAAATCGGAGGAATTTTAAGGAATTATTTAACTGGTTTGTTTATTAATATGTGTAGATTATTTTGTAAAAGTTTTGTAATTTATTAGGATGTATTAATGGAATTATTCGTGTTAATATGATTTGAATTACCCTGTACGGAATGTTGACGAAGAACCGCCATCTTGGTTTTTTCCGAGAAAACACTGTCACTATAGTGTCAATACGTACAGACTATATCAAATTTATACGGTTAGGGTTCTCGATTTCTATTAATTTTGACGACGGGAGGTTGGACAAAACAACGTCGGCCCGACGGCGGCAGCCGCTGTCGAGTCGACGGCGGGAGGTTGGACAAAACAACGTCGGCCCGACGGCGTTTGTCGCCATCGGGCTGCCGGAGCGGCCACCGTCGGGCCGCCGTCGGGCCGACGGCTGTGTGCTATCTGGGTCTCTCTCTCTCTCTCTCTCTCTCTCACACACACACACACACACGACATGCCTAATCACACGCACCCAACAACAGAGAACCTAAGATGTTGACATCCATTCCTTAGGAATTAGTTACAAAGGAAACATATATATAGATATGTATGATACGCAGATTCACAATCCCTTATCCGAAATTCTTAAATTCGAAAAGCTCTGAAAACTGAAAGTTTTCTTTTCACACAGCATATAACTAAACTGCAATGTTATTTATGGCATTTGTTTATCCCACTTATGAATACTGACACGTTTATTTTTTATTTTTTGTTCAAGTGTTTTTATTCCTCTGAATAACATGTCAGTGCTAATGCACTGGTCTTCCATCCCTAATGATAATTGCCACTACACAGTAAACAAATGGTTTGATTGAAAACATATATATATATGCTTAAGTTTTATCAAGTGCTTTTGTTGGAAATTTGGTCTCCAATTATTCCATTATTTTACATATCAGGATATTACTCCATAAATAAACTCTAATAGTATTTAGAGTGTATATTTATCCCACTTAGTGTGAGTATTCATACATTTTTTCACTCAAATTTTACTACTTAGCCATACTAATCTCATCTAAGCACCACCTCCCAAACAACTTTCTTAAGTTTAGGTCACACCTACCCGGATCAGGGGCCGGACGAGCCCCGGACCGTGATCCGACGTGATCCGTGGCTCATCCGTGCCTCATCCGTGGCTGGTCCTTGGTGATCCTTGGTGATCCTTAGCTGGTCCGGCCTCATCTGGGGTCGGCCCCGGATGTTTTAAAATGTCTAAAACATCCGGGGTGATCTGGGGAATATTGCAATCCAGGCATCATCTGGATGTAATCCGGGGGTGGTCCGGGTAGTCTGGGCGTGCTCCGGGGGTAGTCCGTGTACCGTCCAGGGCAGTCCGGGGCAGTCCAGGTGTTTTTAAAACTGAATGAGTCACGTTTTAGCCATGATTTAACCCAGACCAGCCCTGGACTAGTCCCGACATCGCCACGGACCACTCCCGGATGTAGTGTACTGTGAAATGACCAACGTCTGGACACGGTGAGTGCTTCTTAGGTACTGGTTTATTTCCACGCTCTTGATGACGTCACAGGATTTCCCACGTCACGTGGTGGGGGGGGGGGGTTCCCACAATCTATATATATAACATCTCCCCTTTTAAATTTTTTTAAAATTTATATAGGTTAATTATTTACTTCTCCTTAACAGTTATCGTAAGTGTTCTGTCTCGTGACCTTAGAGCTATGTTATCATCCTTGTGTATCGTCAGTTCTTAAGTCTAACATATAAATTTTGTTTTATCAATTACTGGACGGACCACTCTATCGTAACGGTTTACATAATGATCTTTGTTAGTTGTTTTTCCCGATTCCTGATTTGGTAATCTCGGTGTTCGGGTGTATCCATTTTAACTATGATTCCTGGCCTCCATTTCCCTTCATGGCTCATGTATCGGACCTGGTCGTTTACGTGTAATTTGGCGTGTTGTTTGCCAGCGTGTCTATCATGGTACTTCTTTTGTATTCGTTGTCGTTTCCTGAGTTGGTTTGTTTCAGAGTGTTGTATTTATGGTTGCAAATGTTTGTTTGTCGCTGGCAATTTGCATCTTAGTCTCCTGCTGAATAGCAGTTGAGCAGGTGATGCGTTAAAGTTTGCTAGGGGTGTATTTCTGTAATTCAGCCTAGGAGACAACTCAAACAACATTTGGAAATAACAAAATTTATTCAAAATTAATCTATACTCAAGGAGCGATAATCAATAACTCGGCAATGAAGCCTTAATGAAAATCATGAGGAGCTCGTGTAGCTTACATAGCAGGATACTTGGTTCACAATGTTCGACATGTATGTGAGGAGTGCGCAGTTGACCGTAGTAGGCCGCAAGTACTGTTATCAATGAGAAAAGCGCACATGTTACATATCAGCAAGTTAATTAGATCAAATATACATGGACAAGTCATATGAGTTAGGTAGCAGCTCTCAACCCCGGGAGGGTGGGTGGGAAGCGCTGTTGACTGGATGGTGCCGGGGCGACAAGTGAGCCGAGGGAGGGCATATGTTAATTAGGAAAGCTCGAGGGAGGGAGGGGGGAGTTGCCTCGTGGCCAAATTACTCATGTTGACCTCGCCAACATATGCAATTCAACAGGGCAATATTATAATCTCTGTTTTCTTTGGTTGCTTTTTTAATTATTTGTTTAACCATCTGTACATATCTCTCAGCTAGGCTGTTACTTTGTGCGTGTAGTGGGCTGGAGAACACCGTTTGGAACCCGAATTCCATGGCAAAGTCTCTGTATGCTGCACTCTGAAATTGTGGGCCGTTGTCGGATACCACAATCTCGGGTATGCCAAATCTACAAAAGACCTGTTTTAATACTTCTACCGTTGCAGTACTGGTTGTCGAGCCTAACTGCACTACCTCAGGGTACTTAGAGTAATAATCTGCTATAATAATTAAATACTTATCCTGAATTTGAAACAGGTCAATACCTATTTTTTGGAATGGCAGTTGAGGAATTTGATGAGATATCAGTGGCTCAGAGTGTGGCATATTTCGTGTTGATTGGCAATTTGAACAATGTAGGACTATATCTTCAATTTGTTTTGACATACCCGACCAGAATACATTGTCCCGTGCAAACTCCTTGCATTTAACGATGCTAAGGTTTGATTCATGTATTAAACGTAACATTTTGTGGCGTAGTGTTGATGGTATTATTATCTGATTGTTTTTGAACAACATATTGTCGATGTATGTTATGTTATCTTTAAACGTAAAGTAAGGTTTTGCCAATAGATGTATTTTGTGTTTTTCTTCGGGCCAACCTTGTTGTGTTAGTCATACTACTTGGATTAGTGCCTCATCTGTTTTGGTACCATTCGCGATGCGTCGGAGCATATGCGGTGCCACTCCCATTTCAGCCACCAATAGAGTTGTGTCGAACAAGTCATTCGGTTGGATGGACGTCGAGTGGGCTCGTGATAAGGCATCTGCAAAGTACATGTCTGTGCCTTTAACATATGTTAACACGATATTGTAATTTTGCAACCGAAGTCTCATTCTTTGCATCCTGGCTGACAATGTGTGTACTGGCTTGCTCATTATTGCTACTAGTGGCTTATGGTCTGTTTGAATTACTATCTCTTTGCCAAATATGTACTGATGGAATTTGTTACACCCGAAACATATCGCCAACAGTTCCTTTTCGATGACTGCATAATTAGATTGTGCTTGGTCTAATGATTTCGAGGCCATGGCGACTGGTTTATTGTTTTGGAATAGTACTGCTCCTAGGCCGGATTTCGATGCGTCTACCTGAAGGGTTATGTTTTTTTTTACATTATAATATTGCAATACTGGTGCTGTTATTAGTAGTTTTTTGAGCAATGAAAACTACTCTTTCTGCTCATGTTGCCAGTGCTATTCGGTGTTTTTCTAACAATGTTCGTAATGGTTTGGCTATTTCCGACATATTTGGGATAAACTTTCCTACGTAACCAACCATGCCTAGGAACCTTTGTATCCCAGCTTTGTCCGTTGGCGGCGGCATGTCCAGAATGGCCTGAATTCGCTTGTTGGTTGGTTTTACTCCTGATTGTGTTAGTGTATGTCCTACATAATTTACTTCTTTTTTGCATATTTTTGATTTTACTGGGTTAAATTTCAAGTTGACCTCTCATGCCCTTTTGAACACGGCTTCTAAATGGATATTGTGTTCTTCGAGAGTAGACCCATATATTAGTATGTCGTCTGTTACGACATTTACACCTGGTAAGCCATATAGAATTTGGTTCATCTCCTGTACGAAAATGTCTCCTGCCGTTTTAATACCAAATGGTAAACGGGTGAAACGGTACCTACCCCACGGTGTATTGAACGTGCATAGTTTGCTACTTTTCTTATCCAATTCAATCTGCCAGTATCCGCTGTTAGCGTCGATTACTGAGAAAAATTTAGCCTCTGATGTGTTTGCAATGACTTCTTCTATTGTCCTTGTTGGGTATGGACTCTTTAAAATAGCTTTGTTTAATTTGGTTGGGTCTAAACATATGCGGATTTTGTTTGGTTTTTTAACTATGGTGATAGAACTGACCCATGGTGTGGGCTCCGTTTCCTCTACTATAACCCCTAGTCTGATCATCTTATCTAATTCATTTTTTACCTGATCGTTTATCACGTGGGGGATTCGCCTAGGTGGGTCTATACATGGCTGTACCTTTTCGTCAATATATATTTTCGCGTTAATTTTAATCTTTCCTAGACCTGTGAATATGTCATCATATTTATTTACCAGTAATTCTGCACTTGGTTCGTTCTTCTCGTTGGTGGCTGCCAGTTGTGTGTTCGGCTTGTCCTTCGATACCATGTTTACGCGTTGTATGAGCCCCATCTGGGTGCAGGCTTCACTTCCTAATATTGGGCAGCCGTTACTTGTTATTTGGTACCGTAGCCATTTGCCGTTCGTGCGGATCTCAGCTTCCCCCTCCGGACATATTCGTTCCCCGGAGAATGTTATCAGCATACACTTGGAAGGATGGAATACGACATTCTTCAATTTCTTGTAGATACTTTTGGGGATTATATTTGCTTGGGATCCCGTGTCCAGCTTGAATTTGACCTTTTCGTTGTCGAGTGACACGGTGGTAAACCACAGTGATGTGTCGGTGCTGTCGGGTTGTGAAATGCACCCAACGAACAAGTCATTTTCTTCATCAACATGACTTTCACTGTCACTCGGAGGTAGGTTGTTGTCGTCTACGTGGACCATATTGATATTTGCAAAGCTTGGGTTCCTCGTTTTACATACTTTTGAGAAATGACCGATTATGTGACATTTGGAGCATTGTTTACCTTTCACTGGGCATTGTCCAGGCGCGTGTGTGTATCCACACCTCCCGCACTGTGTGCGTGTACTGGCTCTTGATGTGTTGCGTTGATTTGACCATGATTGCGTGCATGGTGTGACAGGGTTTGTTGTCGTTGGGCATACGTTGACAGCGTCCACCCTCTCGGTTTCTATTAGCGTTGTTGCTTCTGACAGCAGGGATGAGCGGTGTTCGCTTAGCCGGCATATCTCAATACATTTGTCTAACATTAGATCTGCTGTTTGTAACAAGCGATCCCTCAGTTTCGTGTCTTTGACGCCACATACTAGTCTGTCGCAAAGCATTGAATCAGTGAGTTCCCTGTAGTTGCAATGTGCAATGCGGTACTGCAATTCACGGATGTATGTGTCCATTGTCTGGTTGGTTTGTTGCAGTGAATTAAATTTGTATCGTATGACGGTGATATTTGTCTTTCCCTCGCAGTATGTTCGGAATGCGGCAATTAACGGTTGTATTTTGTCGATAATGTTGCTGTAATTTTTGAGCGTTCGGTACACCTTTTGAGCCTCCGCTCCTGCCACGTGTTGAAATACCGCGCGCTGTGTTTTTTCCGGTTTGTTGTTGACTCCGGCTGCTGCTGCATAGAACTCGTAGGAGTTGTACCACATTTCCCAGTTGAGGGCCATGTTATCCTCTAGGTTTAGTGGTCCTGGTGGCTTTAGTCCTGTTAATGCCATTGTGAGTCCTTCTATCTGACACCATGTAGTGTACTGTGAAATGACCAACGTCTGGACACGGTGAGTGCTTCTTATGGCCCTGTCACACTACGACGTAACGACGTCGACGTAGGGAGAACGTGAAGAACGTTGAACTTCTCGGCGTAGCATGCAAATTTGGGAAGAAGTTGAACGTGGATGCAGCGTAGTGGACGAGAGTGTAACGTCGGTAAAGCGTAGTGATCCCGTCATTCAACGAGAGAGGTCAACGTAATGACGTTCACGGAACGTTATGAACGTTATTCCAACGCCAGAAGAACGTTACGTGACGTTAGCTATGTCATGATACGTTGAACGTACGTTGAATGCACGTTCTCCTGACGTTCTCCTGACGTTCTCCTGACGTTCTCCTGACGTTCTCCTGACGTTCTCCTGACGTTCCCATTAAGCCCCGTGGGCATTTGCACTCGGTTTAATGGGGGTCAACGTAGTGGAACGTAGTTGAACGTAGTGAGGAACGTTGGAATAACGTCCGTTTAACGTCATTGACGTTCGCTGAACGTGAACAGAACGTACGGTGAACGTAAACCCTTACGTTCGTCCTACGTCGAAACTTTTGAACATGTCCAAAACCTCGACGTTAATCGACGTTACATGACGTAATGTGACGTAGCTCGACGTCACTCTAACGTCATTATGACGTCATCATAACGTAATCCAATGTCCATCAACGTAATGACGAAATATCACCACGTTAGGCTCACGTCCTCTCATTACGTTGTAGTGTGACAGGGGTATAAGGTACTGGTTTATTTCCCCGCTCTTGATGACGTCACAGGATTTGTCACGTCACGTGGTGGGGGGAGGGGGGTTCCCACAATCTATATATAACACCGGACTGCCCAGATAAGACCTGGACAAGCCGGATGAGCATGGATCAGCCACGGATTGCCACAGATAGCCCGGTTTACCACGGATCAGCCCAGGATGAGCCCCGTTTTTGAATAATAGGAGCAAATCCCGGACTGATCCGGGACTACTCCGTGGATACACCGGGTAGTCCGGGGGTGATTCGGCTCAGTCTGGGGCGATCCGGACTCTGGTCCGTGGCTAGACCGTGGCGCGTCCTGGTAGGTGTGAGAGCGAGCCAAAAAACTACCAAATATCCGGGGCAGTCCGGGGGAATGGTCCGGGGGTGGTCCGGCTAAAAATCCGGGGCTAGTCCGGGTAGGTCTGACTTGGGGTTTACTCTGTTTCCCTAATGTACAGAGCATTATATAATGGCGGTTTCAATAAACTAGATCACGGTTCCGACTGCGCATGCGCCGAAAACGGCCGTGGGAGCAAAGCAAAGGCGTACGGCCATTGAGTTTGCCTATACGTGCAGTGAAAAACGTCAGTTTTATTCAAAATTAATAGAAATCCAAAACCCTAACCATATCAATTTAATATAATCTATTTGCTAAACATGTTTTCTATATGTATTCCAAGCGGTTTGTCTCTAGGTGGTGTGGTTTTATCAATATTTTACTTTTTCTGTATGGAGATTGCTCACTGCCATTGACAATGCATTGAGTACACTGGCTATGGCTCTAACACTAGTCTGAATGCCTAGATCTTTCGAAATCTAAATGCATGTGGCATAAGATCTGCTGATTATATTGATGTAAATGCAATGCTGGATAAAAGATTAATATCTTAATTTATTATATATATTTTTTTTAGCTGGTATTCCATGTTTCAAACAAGAGCTGAGATGATCTGAAACTAGCACATTTCATAGCTGCACCCAGTGTATTAGCATGTGCCATGTGCTTTTGGGGGGGCATGTTTTGCTCTGATGCATCCCACAATGCAACGCGCCGCTGGAACCGTGATGTAGTCTATTATGCTGCCCCCTGGTGGTGAGAAGGGACACCAGGTGGCATTACGATAGCTGCGGTGGTTCCTACGGCGGACCATTCCATGCATTTGCCATCAGCCATCGCCTACTGGAGGTTCTAGCCAGTGGTGGGCTACTTTTATGCTGACCTAGGGAGATTGAACTGGAAAAGACCCCGATGACTTAAGCATCTACGATGTGTTGTTCCCTTCTTTCGATACCCCAAAGAACATTAAAATCCGGTACATCAATTTTCCATAAGCATATTCAGCGCAAAACGGTGCGACCCAACTAGCCACGGTGCGACCCAACCAGCCACGTTTGAACTCGTTTCAGCCCGTTTAAACTTGTTTCCGGTACAAAGGCTAGGGGACCAGGTTGGAAAGTGAGTGATAATAGATAAAAACTCCTGTGCCTCTGCCCATGCAAATGAATGCCAGGGGACCAGGCTAGACCTCCACAGAGCTAGCAGTGTTGTCAAATATTATTTGTCTTTGTTTATTTTTCAGACATTATCACATATTTATGTATCTTTTGCACAGATTAAATTGTTTGAAGTATATGTGAAATTTATCTACATTGATTTCTGTTTAAATCACACAATATCACTACTTACAGAATGGGAAACTCATCCTGCAAGGGTATGCTCAATATTACCCAGTGGGCAGCTCTTTTTCATCCTTTCGTCGCTGTGGACCCTTCTCCAATTTTCAGCGGTACACTGAGTGAGCGTAATGGCTGCTGAGGCCTGGCTGAGTAGGTAGGTAGTGCCATGGGTGGAGCTCAGGTCCTACCAGTAGATGACCCAATGAGTAGAGAGGTAACCAGCTGATCACTTAGTCGCCGGGGAGTAGATGGGATCTTCCGGTTTGTTATACTCGTATAATGGCTTATAAAGCATAATAATCAGGGATCTCGCTACATGGCAGTAGGCATGGCAGGCCCACCATTTGTTGGCAGTATAAGTTGACTTATTTAGTAAGCCCACCATCCGCTGGCAGCAACTTACACAAATTGCCTATAAGTTTCCACCAGCTCTACCGATTCCCGTCATCCCTTTCGTGAATACTGGGAGGCAAATATATTATATACACAAAGGCCGCCTACAGGACACGATAAGAGACACGCCAAAGGAGTGGGTTGGGATAAATATATTCTCTGGCATAGGGATAACAAATAATTCTCGCGTGCGAATGACGGCGTCCTGGTTATGATTTGTGTCAATGGCGGCGCCACCAGTCACATGGAGGGACTGCCAGACAGAGAGTATGACACCAAATAGCAGTAATAAAGAACAATAATATATTAATTCATTTCCGCACGTTTAGACTTACATAATTGCTTATATATATATATATATATATATATATATATATATATATATATATATATATATATAATATATGCAAACAGAACAGACTGTCGGTAGAACTTTCCGAGACAAACATCACCAGTTTATGATTTATCTGGGAATGGAATCTACTCCAATTACCTAATTTCCCACGCCAATTTTCGAACGATAAAGACTAACAGCACCACAAACAAGAACAGCCATCCCACTATGCCCCGCCCCTCCCCTCCCACCTCAGAACTTCACAAACGCTAAATGGCCACGCCCCACCTAGATAGACAGATTAACTGTTCTCCGGGGTGTCACATAATTGGGGATTACTCCTCTGGGTGGTGCGTGAGGGGGGAGGGGGAGGGGGAGGGGGAGGGGGAGGGGGAGGGGGCAGGCGGAGGCGGAAGGGAATGGGGAGGGGAGGGAGGGGGGAGGAGAGGGGAGGTGAAAGGGGAGGAGTAGGGCTATGGGGAAAGGGAGGGGAAGGGGAGGGTGAAAAGGGGAAGGGAAGCGAGAGGGGGAAGGTGAAGGGGAAGGGAGGTGGAGAGGGAGGAGAAGGGGAGGGGGAAGGGGAGGGGCAAGGGGAGGACCCGGGGTAATGGGGAGGGGAGGGGAAAGGGGGTAGGGAATGGGGATGGAAAGGGGAGGGAAAGCGAGAGGTGTAAACCGAAGGGGGTAGAGGTGGAAAGGGATGGGGAGGGGGTTGTAGGAATCTATAAAATAATGCTATCACGCGGGCGCTGGACAAACTCTCTGGAGGAAAACTACTGGAGGCAAGGGTGATTGAGGGAGGGGGAGGGGATAGAGGGGGAGGGGATAGAGAGATGGAGGGGAGAGAGAGAGAGGGGAGAGGGGAGAGATAGGGAGGGGAGAGAGAGGGAGGGGAGAGAGACAGGGAGGGGAGAGAGAGAGGGAGGGGAGAGAGAGGGAGACGTAATGGGTGGAGGGAGGGAGGGGTGTGCTCGGGTGGTAGTGACAACAGATGGGAGAGGGGGCTGTCTCAAAAGCACTGAGTGGTAATATACTACCAAGCTGGAAGAAACTGGCTAGACTGGAGCTACTGGAGGCAGGGAGAGGGACCAGGGTCTGCTCCAGTAGTAGAGAATGCTATGGATGGGAGAAGAGTTCTTAGATATATATATATATATATTTATATATATATATATGTGAAGTGGGTGAGACTATACTCGAGCTGTGACCATTGCGGGCTTGGGCCGAGCAACCCACATTTGGAAATGTGGGCTGCTCGCCAAGACAGGCCCGCATTGGCCATCAAATGCGGCGCCGGGTTTACTGCTGTAACTCGTTGCTAGGAGACGCAGGTTGTGACTTTCCTAGCAATGTAAGAAGGTCGAGCGCTCGGGCTCAGACCCATTGGATGTGTTTCTACACGCTCTGCTGTTTTAGACGAGATTTAGGCTTTAATTGTTGGAATTCTACATTGTTTTAACTTAATAAAAATGGGAGGGGATGTATTTATTTGTATCGATCGTTATTCGAGAACTTAGATTGTACCAGTAGGAACATGAATAAAGCTGTGAGCTCTTAAATGTGATTGGGACATTCCTTGCATTCCTTACTATTCTCCAGTCCTTAAATATATTAACCGCTATGGTCAACTTAATATTGATATTCGATTATTCTATATGTAATTAAGGGCCCTCTGCCCGGCGGGCTGTGCGAAGTCGATCAACCCCCCACCGGGAACAAAGTAGCCACCTTCTGAATAAAAGCCCAAATTGCCATAATAACAAACAACTATCTATTCTGTCCATAAGTGACAGCGGCGACACTAAATATAGAGTGTCTGTTTTGGTCTAGATTATTGCAAGTAGCACATATAACAAGCTAAATGGTGGGGAGGAGAGCCAGAGCATTAAGGGAATAATTAATACACATCTATAAAATGCGGGGAGAGGGTCGATCCATAGCTCTATGGCACTCTGGCTGTCTGCCCTTAGCCCGGGGTACACCACATTGAAGGGGGTCAACCGGTGGCGGGACGAGAGGCAGCAGCGGCCCGCGGCAGGCCCAGGAAATTCACACAGAAATTATTATAGAAAATAACACTTTGGCTCGCCTTAGGCTGAGGGTGAAATGCAGAATGGTTAAACATATATATGTGTGTGTGTGTGACAGGCCACGTCTGTCCCTGGCAGCCAGAGTCCTGTCCCTGGCAGCCAGAGCCTCCACACTTGCTTCAAAGACTGCTAGAGAGCTGCTAGAGAGAGAGCTGTGCACAGTCTACCTGCTACCTGTGTCCACGGTTCCCTACGGACTACCTATACGGATCGCTATACGGATCACTATACGGCTGCCTTCTCAATCTACACCTATACGGCCGATCTACAAACTGTGAGCTAAAACTAACTTTGTCGACAGGGTTCATATCAAGCAGTTTTAACGTTTCGTCCTAACGGCCTCTCTTAACGGTCGTTCCGACCTCAAAGACAGATCACCATCATCACACATCTCCATAACGTACTGTAGACACGGTAATCGGCCTGTCGATACGGTAATCGGAGATTCTGAGCGATTATCGGTTCGGTTATGTTGATTCAAAAAACTTTTGGCGGGAAAGTCGTAACGGCTGTTACGGTTCTGTGTTCGAGGCTACGGTAAACAATGAGCGACGACGGCACAACTACGGCTCTACTGAACTTCAACAGGGAAGCTTGCCGTGATTTCTACCGTTTTTTCTTCGAATAATCGACATATTTCGATTAATGACGAAAAACGATACTGTCGATACGGCCGTCCGTACGGCGACCGTCCGTACGGCTACCTGTCGATACGGTAATCACTGCCGTATCCGCACAGACAATGCCAAAGGAGTACTGCGGGTTTAATGCGACTACGGCACAACTACGGCGCTATTTGCATACAGCCAATAACCATTATATTTTGAATAATCGACATATTTCAATTAATGCCGAGAATCGTCACTGTCGATACGGCCGGCCGTACGGCGACCTGTCGATACGGTAATCTCTGCCGTTTCCACACGTACAATGCCAAGGGAGTACTGCGCTTTCTGTAGTATCGTCCACCAGGAGCCAGTTAACGACAGCTGCAGGCATCGTGTTTCGACGAAACGGACGACCCTTTCGACGTCGAAAGCCGACAAGATGGCCGAGGGAGGAAAATCGTCATCATCCAAGCGCGAGGTCATGATCGACCAGGTCGTCCGGCCCGAAGACGACGACAGCGAAGATGACGAACGGGAGATCGTAGCCCGCATCGCTAAGCTGCGAAAGCGGAAGCGTCTAGCCGAACTCGAAAGGGAGGAACAAGACCTACTCGACGACGTCGCTCAGCTGTCTGCACGGACTTCGAAACAATCCGAAGACATCCGACAGGACGGGCCGGCGGGACTATCCAGCGGCCACCACGACAGCTTGCATTCACGAGGCCGCAGCGCGACACGAAGACGATCCTCGTCCTCACATCATAGGAGATGTCATCATCGACATCATGCTTCGAGTTCTTCCTCATCAGACGACCGCTCTGCCAGCAGAGAGAGGAAGGCCAGAAGCAAGTGGTCGCTGCGTAGGCACGCGGAGGATGGGAGGGATGTTCAGAAGTTATCGCCCTTCGAGCTGATAGAGGCAACCGTAAACTGGGTGGTAGCCTCTAAGGTGACTGACGGCGGTAAGCTCTTGCACATCCTCCAACACCTTGGATACATCGCGGGCAAGGCCAAGTCTGGGACCTTCCAGGAAAACATGCACGTGAACTATGACCGTGCCATCCGCAAGCTCGCCGTCTCTGAGGGTTACGCGGCTTTCTCCGCGGGCAATCCCAAACTTGCCCTGAAATACTATGGTTTCGAGCATATGAAAAAGCAGGGTGGGGGGGGAGTTGGTTACTCGAGCGGTGGTAACCGGGATCGGCCGAGGCAGTTGTTTGTCAGGGACGGGAAGAAGCCTTGCTTCTCATTCAATAAGGACGAGGGCTGCAGCAGGGACGACCGCACCTGTAGTTACGGCCACTGGTGCTCCAGGTGCGGTAGTAAAGCGCACATAAGGAGCAAGTGCTCGAAAGACTAGGGGTTTGTCGGCGGTCCGGTGTGGCGCGTCCTGAAATTGTGTTCAGGGGATCGTCATACCATTGTTGGGTTAGATCCTAGTGTTCTGGCAGATTGTGCTGCCTCCCCGATGCCGGTTACCATTTCCGACAACCTGCCATTAATTTCTCCCGTGTATGTGACCTCGGGCCCTGTACTTGAACATGTTCCCCCATATGAACCTGTTCCTCGTGATGTAGTTCACGACCATTTACTTAAATCTGTTGGCCCCCCCGATTTGGCCGCCCATTGTAATGTGAACATTGACGCGCCCCCTATTGGCGGTATGCCGCACTGCCCTCTAATTGACGGCAGTTGGCTAACATTGTCCTGGGTGGAGGGTAGTATCTACGTAACTGCCTTTGATAAACTTGGCTCTTCTAGCGAACCCACTGTGTTAACTGTTTCCCTTGCCTGTAAGAATGCCACCTGTACATGTGTGCATTACATAGGCCCCAGCAGGGCTCAATTTAAACCCTGTCGCGTCATATGCGAATGCTTCTTTCGCGGTTCTGTCATTGATGACTGGGAGTTCATACTGCACAGCTCCCTCTTTGGATTCAAAGTCATCAACCCCAGTTGCACCGCCAGCTACTCGGCCCCCGCTCGGCCTACCCGGGATGGTGCCGACAAAATTTGTATCAATAGAAAGCTCAACTCTGAGCTCAGCTGTGGTTATATTAGTCGGGCCGACTCAGCCCCTATCTGCACCCACAATGTCTTTGCCGTCCCCAAGTCAGGTGGCGATGGAATGCGCACCATTGTCGACTGCAGTAAGCCCAGCGACTGCTCAGTGAACAGTTTTGTCGACGAGATGTCGCATTCCTTTTGCTACCAAGGCATTGGCGACTTAGTTGACCAGCTCCTTTACAGAGACTTCATAGCCACTATAGACATTAAGGATGCCAATAGGGCCATCAACATCCATCCCACTGACCGTCCTTTCCAGGCTATCAGGTGGGATTTCGGTACTGGGGGTGGGCCAGAAATTTTCTTTGACAACCGACTATGTATGGGGCTCTCCTCTAGTCCCTACATTTTCAACCGCATATCGGATTTTGTTGCTCGCTGTGGCAGGCACGACGGAGTCGCCAGATGTGTGAACTACCTGGACGACTTTGCCGTTCTAGGCTCCTCGTTTGAGGATTGCGCAATTAATCAGCAAAAAATTGCTGCCGTCCTTCGTAGGATGGGGTTCTACTTAAGCTACCCCAAACTCCGCGCGCCTGCCCAGTGTGCAAGATTTCTCGGTATCGAAGTTGACAGTGTCCTTCTCCAGCTCCGCCTTCCCCGAGATAAGATCATTAAACTTAAATGTGTACTATCAGGGTTCCTCGGCAAGCGAAAGGCCTCACGTAAAGACCTAGAGAGGTTAGGTGGCCGCTTAGCCCATTGCGCTACTGTCCGTCCGGGGGGGCCGCTCCTTCTCTACCAGGGTCTACGACGCGATTCGTCAGCTGCGTAAACCATACTACATGTTCCGCCTTAATGAGGAATTCAGGTCAGAGCTCAAGTGGTGGCTTGATTACGTTGATACGTTCAACGGCTACGCAAAAATTCTTGGCCCCCACGCAGCTGTCGTTTCGGTCTACAGTGACGCCTCTGTTTGGGGCTTCGGAGCGACCCACTCAGACGACTGGTTGGACGGCTGTTTTCATTCAAACGAGCGTGACCTGGCCTCTGAGGTCGGCCACCATCATGCCGATGCAACGGGGGTTGGGCCCGAAACCCACATTAACCAGAAGGAGATGTGGGCTGTCATCGCCGCTGCCTGCCGCTGGGGCCATCTTTGGCAAGACAAAAGTGTTGTTTTTGTGACTGACAACATTACGGTTTGTGCTGCACAATCCACTGGCCGCTGCATTAATAAAACCATCATGGGCTGGGTTAAGGAGCTCTTCTGGACTTCAGTTACCTTTAACTTCGACGTGAAGTCTGTTTACATTAGGAGCGGAGACAACACTATCTGTGACGCTCTGAGCAGGTGGTAAGATGTTCTTAGCAAGCACCGCATTGTTCGCGCCGATCCTGCCGGCTGTCTCTGTTGTGCCCAATTATTTAGCAACTAACTCTTCTTGCAGGTCTAACCGGTTAAAGTAACCCAAGACGCCCCTGCTTTCCATTCCCTCTGCTCGCTGGGGCTACACACCTTTAGTTTATGTTACCCTCCAGGCAACCATAACAAATTTCTCGGGAGAGGCCGGACTAGACGCCTCCTCATTCTCCTGCCACTCGCTCCGCTGGGGTGGGTGTACCTTCCTCGCCCTACAAGGGGCCTCCATTGATGAGATCGAGGTTCGCGGTGACTGGTCCTCGGACTGCGTCTATAGATACATTGCTCATCCTCTGGCCGACCGGTTCGTTGCGGACATCAAGGTCGCCGCAGCTCTTTCCTCTTGATTTAATTTCCTTTATTTTCTTCTGTCTGGTGTGTCTCTGACTTTGGCATTTGAGGCCCAGCAGGTGCATTACTGTTCTCTACTATTCTCACTTCCTGTAAATAAATAATGTACCCACCAATACTGTGTTGCCGTGCAATTCTTACATATATATATATATATATATATATATATATATATATATATATATATATGTGTGTGTGTGACAGGCCACGTATGGCCGTTCCCCCTTGGTCCGTTTCCCGAAGTGCACGCGGGGGACACATTGGCCGTAATTGATTAACACGACCCAGGCGACCCAGGTCACCCGAATCATCAGAAGTTCAAATAGAACAGCGTGAGTGGAGTCGACAAATAAACGTGCCGTGTGCAAAAAAAAACGACCCCACTAACCCACCTCTTGGCTGGGGTTTGCAAGGAGCGATGATGTCACATTTGCGCTGGTACCATCCTGCAGGATAACAGCCACCGGTACCAGTCATACATATTATTTTTTGGTAATAACATAGATTAATGAAATGGAAATATCACTAAACTATGCCATCATAAAAATAGTTAAATCATATATTTCTGTAATTATATCGGCTATTAAAAAACAAATAAAAGGGCCACCATTTTTGTCACCCGAGCGTGGAGAAGCGTATTCGATTATTCGACCCGGGTCTGCAGGATGTGCGCATGTGCCAAAAAGTGGCTTGGGTGACCAGAGTCGATTAATCGATTACGCCCAGTAGGGGCAGTTCACGTGTGGGACCTGCCCACTGGCTTGTGTGCTGCCACCTGACTGCAACAATGGGTGGCGTCACATGTTAGCTGAATAATTCTTCACTCCATGCGAGGGCACTGATCTCCCGGTTGTAAACATTGACGTTAAGTACACATTTATGTTGCGCAATTGGAACATAGTGTAGTTAGCACCTTGCATTAGCCTCTCAGGCACTGAGCCACAGAGACAGGTAACTATGGATAGGGTGATTGCATCACGAGGCTTAGGTAGCGTAATGGTTACCATGTTAGGCCTGAAATGGCAAGAAGTGTCGGTTTGTTTGTTGTTGTTTTACGTCCTAGCAACATCTAAGGTCATATCAGGACGGGGCAAGAAGTGTCGGTTCAAATCCTACTCTAATTCCTAGATGCAATGTTTCTATTTTCATCACTCCCATGACATTGCCATGACTTTGGATCCTGTACAAACTGACCCGCCGAATTAGTTTGTTTGTTTGTTGTTGTTTTATGTCCTAGCAACATCTAAGGTCATATCAGGACGGGTACCGACTCATGACAGTGCACACTCATGGTGACTTTATAGTGCTGTCCCACTGGGAAACCAGGCCGCCGGCACCATGACCTGGTATCCCACTCAGTCACATTATCCTGACACTGAGCACACCAGTCCTTGCCCTGTCCTAATAATGCCGAGTGCCTGGCCAGGAAGCGACAATTATCAATTTTTAAGTCATTGGTTTGACTTGACCAGGGTGCGAACCCACGACCCCACGATCTACCAGCACGGGAGACGGACGCTCTAACTCATTTGGCCATCCCGTCTGGTCGCCCAATTAGTGTCCGCAACAAGCGGTGGTTGCGCGTCAGTGCCCAAATCGGAGCCGGTGTGGCGGATTAGATTCTCAGGGTGTTTAGAGTCTACGCTTGGGGTTCTGCGCATTCGCGTATTCGATTAACACGACCCGGGCGACTCGGGTCACCCGAGTTGCTAGAAATTCAAATAGAACACCGTGAGTGGAGTTGAAAAAAACACGTGCTCCGATTTGAGCACTGACGCGCCCCCCACCACTTGTTGCGGACACTAATTCTGCGGGTCAGTGGTCGCACTTCTCAAAGATCTTCTTTGGCCCAATCGGTAGAGTGGTAATGCGAAGATCGAGAGTCCAAATCCCGGTCGAGTCAAACCAATGACTTACAAAATTGATACTTGTCGCTTCCTAGCTTGGCGCTCAGCATTACTAGGATAGGACAATGACTGATTAGCTCAGTGTCAGGATAATGTGACTGAGTGAGATATCGGGTCATGGTGCCAGTGGCTGCCAGGTCAACCACTGCGGCAGTACTATAAAGTCACCATGAGTGCGCACTATCACATGTCAGTACTTGTGATCTTAGATGTTGTTAGGATGTAAAACCCCAACGCGCCACCTGCGAGTGTGTTAGATTGTACAGCTGTACTGTTAAGTGTGGTAATAAGGCCAAATTAAAAAGAAAGCTGGTGATCGTCCTTTTTATCATACAAATCAGGGGTCGGGCGGGCGGTTATTATTTTTATTTGTTATTTTTCTAGCGTATTGTAGTGGTCTGCACTGACCTCTCACGCAAGTAACCACATAGACAGGTAGACGTGGGTAGTATGGTGATATCAGAAAGCCTAGATGGTGTAATGGTTAGCACACTGGCCCGGAATGCAAAAAGATGTGGGTTCGACTCACGCTCTAGGCACATTATTTCCCATTTTCATCACCCCCACGACACTGGTTGCTGTGACCATGATCCTATGCATGATACGCACTGTATGGTTGTTGAACCTGCCCTGTGAATGTATGTGTTAGTGCATTGCTTGTATGTATGTAATTGTACAATACTTACAATTCCAGGGGGACGAGTGTAGTGGTCTGCACTGACCTCTCGGGCAAGTAACCACTTAGAAGCTAGGCGAGGGTAGTATGGTGATATCACGGAGCCTAGGTTGTGTAATGGTTAGCACACTGGCCTGGAGTGCAAAGAGATGTGGGTTCGAGTCCCGCTCTAGGCGCAATATTTCCCATTTTCATCACCCCCCCACAACAGTATTTTTGTGCAGCATATATTTTAGCCTCTTGCTGATAAACCACTAATTTGATGCATTCAGGCTGTTTGAAAAAAAAAATGTCCAAGTGCCTAAGCTAGTGTAGTGGTCTGCACTGACCTCTCAGGCAAGTAACCACATAGACAGGTAGGCGTGGGGAGTGTGTTGATATCAGGGAGCCTAGGTGGTGTAATGGTTAGCACGCTGGCCCGGAATGCAAAGAGATGCGGGTTCGAGTCCCGCTCTAGGCACAGTATTTCCCGTTTTCATCACCCCCATGACACTGGTTGCCGTGACCATGATCCTATACAAGCTACGCGCTGTATAGTTGTAGAACCTACCCTGTGTATGTATGTGTTAGTGCATTGCCTGTATGTATGTAATTGTAAGCATTACAAGACTTACAATTCCAGGGGGACGAGTGTAGTGGTCTGCACTGACCTCTCAGGCAAGTAACCACATAGACAGGTAGGCGTGGGGAGTGTGTTGATATCAGGGAGCCTAGGTGGTGTAATGGTTAGCACACTGGCCCGGAATGCAAAGAGATGTGGGTTCGAGTCCCACTCTAGGCGCACTATTTCCCATTTTCATCACCCCCATGACACTGGTTGCCGTGATCAGGATCCTGTACAAGCTTTGCGCTGTATGGTTGTTGAACCTACCCTGTGTATGTATGTGTTAGTGCATTGCCTGTATGTATGTAATTGTAAGCATTACAAGACTTACAATTCCAGGGGGACGAGTGTAGTGGTCTGCACTGACTTCTCAGGCAAGTAACCACATAGACAGGTAGGCGTGGGGAGTGTGTTGATATCAGGGAGCCTAGGTGGTGTAATGGTTAGCACACTGGCCCGGAATGCAAAGAGATGCGGGTTCGAGTCCCGCTCTAGGCACAGTATTTCCCGTTTTCATCACCCCCATGACACTGTGCTGCACAATTGTCTGATTACGAAAGTTGAATTGCTGCTAGCCCGATGCGTTTTAAAGTTTTTCACACAAACAAAATCTGGGGCTGGCGATTTCTTTAGGTATGGCCGGGGACTGTCACCAATTCCTTTTTTTGTTGTTGCTAAACAATTGTCGGGTGATCATCTTCGTTATTTATATTCGCTAAGACAGACGCATGTAGAGTCAGGGTCGGTGGGACCAATTTCAAAGTGGTCCTTAGACGCTGCCGCATTTGTCACTCGTAGCTAAAGGCTCTGTCACACATCACCGGATTGGGGAAACGGAAAGAAACCAGACAAAGTATGTTGATATCCGGCAAAGTTCGTTTATGTCCGTTGCATATCCATTGCATATCTGTTGATATCCGTTGATATCCAGCCCAATCCGTTACAAGTTTTGAACATGCACAAAACTTGGAAAGGATGCCGCTGGATTGACGTCTACAGTTCTTGTCCGGTTTGAGTTCGTTTCATCCGTTGGTTATCCGTTCATGTCCGTTTCATGTCCGTTTCATGTCCGTTTCATGTCCGTTTCATGTCCGTTTCATGTCCGTTTCATGTCCGTTTCATGTCCGTTTCATGTCCGTTTCATGTCCGTTTCATGTCTGTTCGTCCGGCGGCCTTTGACCCGATATCGCAACATTTGGACACATTTTAATACATTTTGTTACTTATCACACCCGAACACCACTGGACTAGACAATTCTGTCCATTGCTCAATCCGGCATAGTGTGACAGGCACTTTACCCTTTGAATCTTTGCTGAAAGGGGAACATCCCCTTCCCCCTGGATGTAATTTGGTGTCAGAGCCCCTTGACACTCAAACACATTTGACTAAATTGTGCAGCCCCACACATTAAACCCCACACATCAATACTCTTACAATACAAATAAAACATGCACAATGTTAGTTCAAATATAAAGCAAGAAGTGCTTTAAGGTCCAAATGATCACGACTCCTCTGTTAATCGGCGCTGCCAATGTGCATCATCGTACTCCATCTTATATTTTAGCTCAATTTGTAGTATCCTTTGCACATTTTACAATCAATTGTGTGATTTTTACATTCTGTATGAAAGTGATGGTTAATTAACCATGTGATAATCAATTGTAAATAGTTCTTGCCATGAATATGGTTTTTGCCGTCATGACGTACAATCAGTCACTGACACGCTGTAATTTATAGCGATATAGCGAATGGTAGACAGGACGTGTGAACACTTATTTGTCTCTCTTTTTTTTTCTCTTTTTTTTTTTTGTACATTAGTTGTCCCAAGCAGGGGAAATCCCAGTCACAGACGACTGGTCTTCCCCACTCCACTGCTGGTCGATAAAAAGCCCGAGCCTACACCTTTACCGACCCAAGGGATTTTTAACCTCCCACACCACATATAGACATGGTATGAGAGTAACCGGCCTTTGATGACGCTGTAAGTTATACACAGCGGTGGAAATCCAAATTGGCAGAGCTGGGGGCATGGGGAATCGAACCGTTGACCCTCAGATTAGGAGTCTGACCTAGAAAAAAGTCAGACACTCTAACCACTCTGCCACAGAGAACGCCACCTGCCACAGATAATGCCACATGTTGCTGTTTCTTAGGGTTTGACGGCCTGGCAACGTTTATAATCATACTCAGGATGGGTAGCAATTTCTTGTGACAGTGCACATTCACGGCGATTTATAAGTGCTGTTTCAATGGGAGACTAGGCCGTCGGGAAAATGATCCGATTTACCGCTGTCATATTATCCTGATAATGAGCGAACCCAGCCCATGTCCTATCCTATTGTTGCCGAGTGCCAGGCTAGGTAGCGACAAGTATCAACATTGTAAGTAATTGGTTTGACTAGACCAGGATTTAAACTCCCGATTTATTACGTCATTCATTAAAAAGATACTAAGATATAATATACAGGGAGCGAACCTCCTATCAAAGACCCTATAGTACTAAGACGGCTCACTCCCTATCTCTCCAATGGTAATGTAAATTTTGCAGTGCCACCTTGTGGTGGGTTTGATCAGCCCGGCTTCTGACCCACGTTAATCTATCCTACGGATCACTACGTCCACTAACGGCTATGTGACCGGGCCTTGAGAATGAATATTCACGTTGTGAGACCTATAGGGTGAATAAAGGAGATATGATGTATTAAAGATAGTGATGTTGTAGGGGTGATGAAAATAGGAACTATTGCGCCTAATCCAGGATTCGAACCCACACCGCTTCCATTCCGGGGCTAGTGTGCTAACCATTACGCCATCTAGGTTCCCTGATGTCATCACTCTATCCATGCCTACCTATGTGGCTCCTTGCCTGAGAGGTCAGTGCAGGCCGCTACACTTGATCCCCGCCTGGATTTGTAAGTCTTTTAAATGGTTAATAAGTCATCTTAATGTTTACAATTACATACATACATGCAATACACTTTCACTCTCTTTAACAGATCCTATCTCTATGATTCTTTCATGGTTAAAGTTGCATAGTCCGATGGTTTTGAATTTCTAAATATATTAGATCGATCAGGAGTATCTACTTTACATTAGTTCAAAGTTACTTTTATTTTAAATGGTAAACCTTTGAGATATTTTGAGTGCAAACATGGAAAATTAGTTTTGGCAAGCTTGCCAAAACTCTGACACCATAGACTTCTGCAGTTAACAGGTTCTGTTAAATTGACTCAGTATTGCCTTCTACGCAGAAACAAATGCTTAATAAGTGCATCAGTATCTAAGTTAGATATGTAAAGTAAAATCTAGATAATTGGTTTGGTTTTGAAAATTTGATATTTCATCGGACTATGCAGCTTTAAGTTCAGTTTAATAAAGAAAGAAGTAGGAAAGTATTTCTGGGCCTATGTAAGGGTTTATTTAGTTGGCCGGTTGTTGAAGTTTTATGACCCGGCAACAGGACTGGCAACATCTAAGGTCATATCAGGACGGGTACCGACCGGTGACAGTGGGCACACTCATGGCGACATTATGTAGAATATAATTTATTATATATATATATAAAGGAGGCGGAGTTTCCCCCTTCTCTTCTTTAATTAATTATTTATTATTTCTTTCTTATTTATTCTTCACTGTATATTCACCCCGGGCCACTCTTTTGCCCGGGACTGCCATCTCAGTGCCGCTTGGCTCATTCCAGCCTTGATTGCACTCCTAGCACCACGTATTTTTAGCTTTAGGTAGGGCTGTTATTTTGCCTTCAAGCAAAAATAAAAGAAGGTTCCCCACCACTACTCATTGTTCTCTCTCTTTTCCTTACCGTAGCCTAAATTTATAGTCATGCCCCACTTGGAAATCAGGCTGCCAGCACCATGACCACTCAGTACCATCCCACTCAGTCACATTATCCTGACACCGAGCTAACCAGTCCTTGCCCTATCCTATTAATGCTGAGCGCCAAGTTAGGAAGCGACAAGTATACATTTTAAAGTCATTGGGTTGACTCGATTAGTGTTCGAACCTGTTGGTTCTAATCCCATGATCTACCAAAACGGGAGACCGACACTCAACTCATTCAGCCACCCCGTCTGGTCGGTAGTCCAATGAAGGGGTAATGGTGGATGAAAGGCGTGGTAAAGAGATGGAGGTGGGGGTCAGTGGTCCAAGGAAATGGTAGGAAATGGGGGGTCGGTGGTCCAAGGAAATGGTAGGAGATGGTGGTCGGTGGTCCAAGGAAATGGTAGGAGATGGGGGGTCGGTGGTCCAAGGAAATGGTAGGAGATGGGGGGTCGGTGGTCCAAGGAAATGGTAGGAGATGAGGGTCGGTGGTCCAAGAAAATGGTAGGAGATGGGGGGTCGGTGGTCCAAGGAAATGGTAGGAGATGGGGGTCGGTGGTCCAAGGAAATGGTAGGAGATGGGGGTCGGTGGTCCAAGGAAATGGTAGGAGATGGGGGGTCGGTGGTCCAAGAAAATGGTAGGAGATGGTGCTCGGTGGTCCAAGGAAATGGTAGGAGATGGGGGTCGGTGGTCCAAGGAAATGGTAGGAGATGGGGGGTCGGTGGTCCAAGGAAATGGTAGGAGATGAGGGGTCGGTGGTCCAAGGAAATGGTAGGAGATAGGGGTCGGTGGTCCAAGGAAATGGTAGGAGATGGGGGGGTCGGTGGTCCAAGGAAATGGTAGGAGATGGGGGGTCGGTGGTCCAAGGAAATGGTAGGAGATGGGGGTCGGTGGTCCAAGGAAATGGTAGGAGATGGGGGTCGGTGATCCAAGGAAATGGTAGGAGATGGGGGTCGGTGGTCCAAGGAAATGGTAGGAGATGGGGGGTCGGTGGTCCAAGGAAATGGTAGGAGATGGGGGTCGGTGGTCCAAGGAAATGGTAGGAGATGGGGGTCGGTGATCCAAGGAAATGGTAGGAGATGGGGGTCGGTGGTCCAAGGAAATGGTAGGAGATGGTGCTTGGTGGTCCAAGGAAATGGTAGGAGATGGGGATCGGTGGTCCAAGGAAATGGTAGGAGATGGGGGGTCGGTGGTCCAAGAAAATGGTAGGAGATGGGGGGTCGGTGGTCCAAGGAATTTGTAGGAGATAGGGGTCGGTGGTCCAAGGAAATGGTAGGAGATGGGGGGTCGGTGGTCCAAGGAAATGGTAGGAGATGGGGGGTCGGTGGTCCAAGGAAATGGTAGGAGATGGGGGTCGGTGGTCCAAGAAAATGGTAGGAGATGGGGGTCGGTGGTCCAAGGAAATGGTAGGAGATGGGGGGTCGGTGGTCCAAGAAAATGGTAGGAGATGGTGCTTGGTGGTCCAAGGAAATGGTAGGAGATGGGGGTCGGTGGTCCAAGGAAATGGTAGGAGATGGGGGGTCGGTGGTCCAAGAAAATGGTAGGAGATGGGGGGTCGGTGGTCCAAGGAAATGGTAGGAGATAGGGGTCGGTGGTCCAAGGAAATGGTAGGAGATGGGGGGTCGGTGGTCCAAGGAAATGGTAGGAGATGGGGGTCGGTGGTCCAAGGAAATGGTAGGAGATGGGGTCGGTGGTCCAAGGAAATGGTAGGAGATGGGGGTCGGTGGTCCAAGGAAATGGTAGGAGATGGGGGGTCGGTGGTCCAAGAAAATGGTAGGAGATGGTGGTCGGTGGTCCAAGGAAATGGTAGGAGATGGGGGTCGGTGGTCCAAGGAAATGGTAGGAGATGGGGGGTCGGTGGTCCAAGGAAATGGTAGGAGATGGGGGGTCGGTGGTCCAAGGAAATGGTAGGAGATGGGGGTCGGTGGTCCAAGGAAATGGTAGGAGATGGAGGTTGGTGGTCCAAGGAAATGGTAGGAGATGGAGGTCGGTGGTCCAAGGAAATGGTAGGAGATGGGGGTCGGTGATCCAAGGAAATGGTAGGAGATGGGGGGTCGGTGGTCCAAGGAAATGGTAGGAGATGGGGGATCGATGGTCCAAGAAAATGGTAGGTAGAGACCAAAGGGGCAGTCACAGAGGCCGTATTCCATTATGATGACCAGAGCGACTCGGGTCACCCGAGTTGCTATGATTTCAAATAGAACACCGCGAGTGGACTAAAAAAATACACGTGCCTTGTGCAAAACGACCCGACCCCACTAACGCACGTAATCTTGGCTGGGGGTGCTAGGAGCGATGACGTCGCATTTGTGCTGGTAGATGTAGGATAACAGCTACCAGTGCAAGTCCTACGTGTTTTTATAATTCGTTTTGTTGTTGTAATAATGAAATGGAAATATAACTAATCTATGTAATCATAAAATACTCTAAATCCTATTTTGCTGTAGTTATATATCGGTTATTCCAACAACAACAAAGAGTTTTGGATTAAGCCACCATTTTTCCACCCCGAGCCTGTTCGATTATGCAACCGGAGGATGTAGAGTCTGCGCATGCGCCAAAAAGTGACTCGGGTGACTCGAGTTGATTAATTGAATGAGCCCAGAGGGTAATAAATCTTGGTATTATAGCACTAGTAGTGAAGCAGATTGAAAGATACAGACTTGGAATGGTAGATGAAGACTGGGAGGAGGCGGGGGAGGGAGGGGGCTGTGATCATCCAAGTACCTGGTACAAGCGACAGAGACTGGGAATGTTAATATAAAAGAGTGGCAGAGACTGAGCAGTACCAGCGATAGAGACTGAGCATGTTAATGTAAGAGTAGCAGAGGCTGGGAGTGGAACAAGTGATAGACTGAACATGTTAATATAAGAGAGTGGCAGAAGCTGGGAGTGGTACAAGCAATATCAACGGAACATGTTAATATAAGAGAGTGGCAGAAGCTATGAGTCGTACAAGCAATATAAACTGAACATGTTAATATAAAAGAGTGGCAGAAGGTATGAGTGGTACAAGCAATATAAACTGAACATGTTAATATAAAAGAGTGGCAGAAGCTATGAGTCGTACAAGCAATATAAACTGAACATGTTAATATAAGAGAGTGGCAGAAGCTGTGAGTGGTACAATCAATATAAACTGAAAATGTTAATATAAAGAGTGGCAGAAGCTGTGAGTGGTACAAGCAATATAAACAGAACATGTTAATATAAGAGAGTGGCAGAAGCTATGAGTGGTACAATCTATATAAACTGAACATGTTAACATCAAAGAGTGGCAGGAGATATGAATGGTACAAGCAATATAAACTGAACATGTTAATATAAAAGAGTGGCAGAAGCTATGAGTGGTACAAGCTATATAAACTGAACATGTTAATATATGAGAGTGGCAGAAGCAGTGAGTGGTACAAGCAATATAAACTGATCATATCAGTACAAGAGAGTGGCAGAGGCTGGGGATGATCCAGTGGGGAGTGCTGGAGGAGCAGCTACTGGGAACAGGACTGAGACATCCTTACGGAGGAGGTGTAACCACGCACAGTCGCCCCAGGAGCTGTGAGACACTCGGGTCCTGGAGGAGAACTGGCCATACTGCTGCCGCCGCCACCGCCAGAGTCCCCCGCCCCCCGCCAGCGTCCCCCGCCCCCACTCACCCCTCCCGCCCTGTCTAGTCCGTCCACATACTCCTACTAATTTGGGTACCGCACCACCACCACCGCCACCACCACTACCACCACCACCACTACCACCACCACCATCGCTGCCAGCACACTACCAACGAACTAAAAACGCCTCAGACTGGGAATAATACCGCCACCACCACCGTCACCACCCCCGCCGCCGCTGCCACGCCTATCGCCACACGGCTCGGCCCGACGCCGCCGCTGGGTGGCACCACCGTCGCAATTCTCCAATCTGAGCAGCTCTGAGCATCTCGGTGGGAGGAGGAGGAGGAGGAGGAGGCTGGGTTTGATCATCATAGCCAGCAGCCGAGTCGCCCGATGCTGCTTGCCGTGTCGTGCCGTGTCCCACCCGGCCCCCGGCCCCAGCCAAGACCCGACTGGTATCTTCAGCGGTTTAAGGCACTACAGGAGCAGCAGGAGGAGTAGGAGAAAGAGAGAGAAAGAGAGACAGAGAGAGAGAGAGAGCGCGCACGGATATGAGGAGCAGAGCAGGGACAGGGACAGACACAGGCAGGAGGAGAACCACTAGGAGTAGGTAGAACCCTTAGAACCCGCGCCACCGCAGGTACATATAGCTGTACCAAAACTTAGGACTTTGTCCTGGCCTGGATGGACTTGATTGCTTTTGGTTTGGATGATTAGGGCAGACTGGCTTGGCTTGGTTTGCTAGACAAAAACCCTAACACAATCGACTGGAGGATCTATTACTAATACTAGTAACCAGACGCCATTGGTCCAGTGCAATCTTACCGAATGCCGCCACCGTCACCGTCACCGTCACCGTCACCGTCACCGTCACCGTCACCTTCACCACCGCCGCTGTCGTCCCCACTGCCGCCGCTAGTGGCATAGTGGATCGAGCGGCTCGTAGGAGGAGAAGGAACGGGGGCCGTGAGCAGCTCGGAGGAGTAGTAGTAGTAGTCGTAGTAGTGGTGGTGGAGGAGGAGGCCAGAAGTGTGAGAGGAGTGTCGCGTGCCGCTCTGGTGTGAGAGGAGCACCCGACCCCGTTATGTTTCTCCCAGTGAGCCAGTGTTGACTGTCGCCTGACCGTCTCTCTCACTAGTCTCAGTGGGAGCAGCTCACCACCACGTCTCCCCCCCCACCCCCCCGCAAACCCCACAGCTCGCCACGCGCACCTGAACAGCTCACTGTGGTGTGTCTGTCTGGCCTTGAGTCGCTCACTGACTCACTGACACTGACTTAATGAATCACACATACCCACTCATTGTCTCACTCACTGACCCACCCACTGACCCACTCACTCACTCACTCACTCACTCATTCACTCACTCACTCACTCATACCCACACTGACTCACTGACTCAATGAATCACACATACCCACTCATTGACTCACTGACTCACTCACCCACTCACTCACACATACCCACATTGACTCACCGACACACTGACTCACTCACCCACTCACTTACCCATACACCCACTTCCACACCCACATATTCACAGTGTTACATATTCACTCACTCACTCACTCACTAAAGGGTACCACCTGTCCTCCTCCCACAGCCACACTTCTCCTTTTAACACAGCCAACTAGCAATTCAGCCAGCCTTCCACCCCCCCCCCTCCCACACGCCCAAACACACGAGGCGCTCGCCCGTGTCCGATAAGCGTTCGCCTGATTACACAACACTACACAACACACAACCTCCAAAAGTGGTGTCCCCCCTCACCCACACCCACACCCACACCTGCACTCACCAGCTCGAGCAGGCATCGTCAGCGCAACGCCGCCTGGTGAGCATAGCGGGTAACAGCGCACCCCCCCCCCCCCCCCCCCCCCCGCCCCAACCTTCCCCATTTGGAGGCCATTGCCACCTCGCCTTGAACAGGAGGAAGGCGAGTGATCTCCGAGCGGTAGTGAGTCATCCACTGTTCCCATCGTGCAGTGCGCCGCACGCCCCCCCCCCCACCCAAACACCTCCCCTTCACCAAATAAGCGCCAGACATGGACTCCGGTTTGTTAGAGAGTGCGCGAGAGTTTTAAATAAAACCTTGCGCGAGGTGTGATTAACTCAGTTCAGCGTACACGTGTGTGTGTGTGGAGACTAAGGATCTGTCCAAAGCCTGTGCCTCGAGACCAGCGTCGGTGGCCTGACTGACCTCTGTGCTCAAGCGCTTGGAGAGCGTTTGTTTTTATTATCGACAGAAACAAGTATAAATCTATACTATATATATATATATGTGCTTTGATCAGTGTAATTGCAACCTCGAATGATTATATATATGCATTGGATTGCGTCGGTTCCGTTTTGTCAACAAACACTGAATTATTGTATTTGATCTGGATCCAACAGGATAGAAATACTGTGTGCATTATATATCCTGCTGAGCGAGTGGCAGTTGGCGGCCTGGTAGTTACAGTGGGGGCTGGTGGAGGCGCCACCGTCAATAAATATACAGACAATAAATTTCCCTCCACGCCTTTATACCAGCATAATTCGTTATACATCAAATTATAAATTGACAGTATTTGTTTTAATTAATACAACTGCAATATAATTATCTGTATCGAATTCTACTAAACCAAGTCATTGCACTAACTGGATCAACACCGGATTGAAGTACGGATTGAAGTACATACATACATACATACATATATATATATACATACATACATACATACATATATACACATCGGTCGAAATAAGAGCTTCTCTGCTTGTCCGGGACAAGTGAAAATTGAGACGACACGTGAAAATCACACCAGACTTGTCCGGTGGATAGACAAGTGAAAAACTTTGCTTATTTCTATCACAGTATACATATTAACATATATAGAAGACGTGCTTATTTAATTAATTCAGATTGCGTGTCCGTGCGTGTGTAAGTTCACGCCTTAACTTTGGTCCACAATGACGGCGGAGGCCGAGATTCCCGGGGGGCCGGGCTCCCAGTCGTATGGGTACGGCGGCGAGCCGACATTCCCGGACCAACCGCCTGCACAGCCCGTCCGCGGCAAGGGGGGCGTGCAGCAGTTCGTCGAGCGCTTCATGGGTGCCGTCAACTACAACCTCCTCGTCGCCAAAAGCTTCTACTTCTTCTTCTTCGCCGCCTTTGGGGCGCTATGGCCGCTGCTTGGAGTCTACTTCAAGCAGCTCGGCATGAACCCAGCAGAGGGCGGCACCCTGATCGGCTTTCGGCCCTTCATTGAGTTCTTCAGTGCGCCCTTCTGGGGCTCCATCGCCGACAAGTACAAGAAGGGCAAGCACCTGTTGCTCTTCTCGCTCTTCTGCTGGGTCTTCTTCACGGTGACGCTCACCTTCATCTCACCGGCGACGGTCGCCTGCATCAAGTACAACTCGACGCACTTGGTCCTCACCAACCCGTACTCAGAGGATGAGTACAAGGAGCGCACGAAGCGGTCGCTCTCCACCTCGACGCTCACCTCCACTGACCTTGACCTTGACCTTCGCTACTGGCTCTGGCAGGACGCGCTGTCGGAGCCGTCGCGCGCCGCGCATCTTCGGCCGCGTGCGTACATGCGCCGGCGCCGGCGCAGAGACGCCGAGGATGACAATAACGACGATGACGAGGTCGAGGTTGCGCCTGCGCACAAGCATAAGTATGAGGACTACCTGCCCTTCCCGACCATCACCCACTACGGCATGTCTCCGATACCTCTGAGGTCCACCCACATTGTTGCCAACGAGGGCGAACTAGACGACCTAGTTAGCCCGGCGTTCAGCTCTGCAGTCTACAAAGCCTCCAATGTGCGCGCTGTCTTCGGGATTCTTCTCTTCCTCATGATCATTGGCGAGTTCTTCAGCGCTCCGGCCATGACACTGGCCGACTCGGCCACGCTCGGCTACCTCGGCGACGACTCGGAGGCCTACGGCCGCCAGCGACTGTTCGGGTCGTTCGGCTGGGCCATCACCATGTTCTTCATTGGCATCGCGCTTGATCACTCGACCATCTTCGCAAATCATCCATGCGGAAACATCCGCGCTGGTGAGAAGAACTACACCGTCTGCTTTGTTGTCTTCTCGGTGCTCATGATCCTCGCCTTGCTCGTCTCGACGCAGTTCCACTTCGAGTACGACGGCATCGAGGAGAGAATCCAACTGGGAGAGGTCAAGGAGATCCGTGCAAAGATTAAAGGAAAACTGCAAGAGGGCGTTGACAAAGCGCGTGGGATGGGGAAGGACCCCAAGAATCAGCAGCCCGGGTACCCGAACCAGGGCGGCACTGATCCTGGAGACCCGAACTACAACGGGAACCAAGGCGACCCGCAGGTCACCATCATGCTGGACGGCCAGGAGGCACCGACCCAAACGCACAAGGAGAAGATCATGGACTTCTTCTCGCCCTTCATTCCGCGTGGTCAACCGGGCCAGTCCGGCACCATGCCAAACTGGCTGGAGGTGCTCAAGATCTTTGCGAACTACAAGTGCGGGGCGGTGCTCTACCTGACGTGGTTCATGGGTTTCGGTGTCGGACTCGTGTTCACCTTCCTCTTCTGGCATCTTCAGGATATCGGTGGCGGACCGACACTGTTTGGCTTCGCTTCGGTTATCAACCATGTGTCCGAGGTGGCGTCTTACTTCTTCTCCAAGCGGCTCATCATGTCTATAGGTAGGTGTTCAGCATTTTGTAAGAATAAGAACTCATAATTTATATATATATACAGTAAAACCTCTCTGAATCGACCAATCATAGGTTTATCGTTACAATGGTATTGTATGGGCGATCGTTTGGAACCCAAATAAAGCGATCGATATAGGGAAGTGGTCGATCTGTGGAGGTGGTCGTGTAGAGAGGTTTTACTGTATATATATGACAATTACTACAACATATTATATATATTGTTGTATTTCCCGTAAACTACCTCAAGGCCTCTGATAACGTGACCGCTTCTGCGATTAGATCAATTAAAAAATATTATATGCGTAAAAATCAGGGTCAATTTCTCATCATAATAAGCAACAATAATTGTGTTCAGCGGAAAGCAAAGTTTGTCCAATCTTTCCGATTTACAAATCATGGTTGTAGAATTAGACCAACTGGCTATACACGTGGAACTTGCTGACTGGCCTATGAAGATAGTTCTAAGTGGTGTGAAACCGTGGAGATTTCTTCCACAGTGCCATATTTAGGGGGGGGGGGGGGGAGGCACGTGCCTCCTCCGCAGCAGCTAACAAAATAATCACATTTTCTAGTGACAGTGTATGGTCATCGAACACGGCAGTTTTTCACCCACGTCCTACTGCGCTTTGTACCTCGATCACTGAGTAACCCCATTAGTCCGAACCCTGGATCCGCCCCTGTTCCAATCAATATCCTGGAAAATATAAACAAAGGTGCACAACCTGTTAGCCAATGGAGTTACTAGAAATGAGACACATGTGGGGAACTAGATAAAGGATTCACCCGGTACTCTCAGTACACGGGTTAATACCAACCCTATATAAAAACGGTCAAAAAAGCGGGTTAATGAAATGAGACCCTAATTTCACAATCTAAGAAGCAACATTTATTCTTTGTAGATGTCTTCATATTTACCTGCTACTTTTGGGTTGGAAAAAATAATAAAACATATACTTTAATGCAATTTAAAAGTGAAATCGACGGCGTTCTCTGGCCGCCATCTTGTCTTTTTGCATTCTCTCCCATTTCACCAAATCTGTGCCAATATATGTAACCATTTGATCATGGAACCACAGTTTCTACTTCATGTTCCATAGTAAAGCTATTTTCGCCCGTATTTAGACTACGTTGTCGTTCACCCATGTACTACAAGTACCGGGTGAATCTTTTATCTAGTGGGGCACGGGATCTAGCACATATGGGTTAACGGGGAAAGGACCAGACGGGGTGGCCGAATGAGTAGAGTGTCCGTCTCATGTTTTGGGAGATCGGGAGATCCGAACCCATGAGTTTGTGGGTTCGAATCCTGGTCGAGTCAGACTAATGACTTAAAAATGTATACTTGTCGCTTCCTAGCCTGGCACTCGGCATTATTAGGATAGGGCCCGGACTGGTTGGCTCAGTGTCAGGATAATGTGACTGAGTGGGATATCAGGTCATGGTGCTAGCAGCCTGGTTTTCCAGTGGGGAAGCACTATAAAGTCACCATGAGTGCGCACTGTCAAAAGTCGGTACCCCTCCTGATATGACCTTAGATGTTGCTAGGACGTAAAACAACAACGAACAAAACAGGGAAAGGATGTCTAAAATATATATACAAGACAACAAGATCGATGGTGGCACCATATATTGAATATGGAGATATAATCTTCATGGAAGAGAGTATGGTGCATCTACATAAACTGCAGAGGCTCCATATAGAGCACTAAAAATACACCTAGGGAAGAGTAAACTCTCCCTAATGCTGCATAAGATAGCATGAGTAAAACTCCTCACAAACAGGCAACAGGATTACCTAAGATTGTATGCATAAACAAATCTCGAACCGAAAAACCCCAGGAGGTTACAATGCAAACAAGGTGCACAAGAAGCAATGATGGTCCGTTACTAGCAATGGTAAAATCAAAATGAAATGCATATGATCACAGTGTAGCTAACATGAGTGCCAATATTTGGAATAAACTGCGAGCTGCAACACGGAATGCAGAAAACATATCAGTGTTTAAGAAACCACTAAAAAATAATGTAACCTCGAAAAATAGATAATGTTTACATGGATTAACACAACGCATAGTGAAAGTTGGATTTTGGACTGTTTGCAATCTACAAACAGTTACAAGCCATCAATAAGAAGCCAATATTATTACTAAAACAAAATTCAAAAGATTTGAATCAAATTTCACTAGAGCTGTCCATTGGTGAACACAAGTACGGTGGGGTGGGGGTGGGGGTGGGGGTGGGGGTGGGGGAAGCATGCCCCTGAACCACCACTAGTTTTTCAGGGATTAACAATTTCTTTTTGTCACTGAGACCCCTCATTGGGTGTCAGTCATAACCAACCCAAGGGTTGCTAGCGCCCTGGACAACCTGAACTTCAGCGCCCTTACAAGTGTAGTAGTCTACACTGACCTCTCAGGCAAGGAGCTTCATAGACAGGTAGGTGTGGGTAGTGTGGTGACATCAGGGAGCCTAGGTGGTGTAATGGTTAGCACACTGGCCCGGAATGAAAAGAGATGTGGGTTTGAGTCCTGCTCTAAGTGCAATATTTCCCATTTTCATCACCCCCATGACACTGGTTCCATGACCAGGATCCTGTAAAAGCTACGTGCTCTATAGTTACTGAACCTCCCCTGTGTATGTATATGTATGTAAGTGCATTGTCAGTATGTATGTAATTGTAATCATTAAAAGACTTACAATTCCAAGGGGACGAGTGTAGTGGTCTGCACTGACCTCTCAGGCAAGTAACCACATATACAGGTAGGCGTGGGTAGTGTGGTGACATCAGGGAGCCTAGGTGGTGTAATGGTTAGCACACTGGCCCCGAATGAAAAGAGATGTCGGTTCAAGTCCCGCTCTAGGCGCAATATTTCTCATTTTCATGACCCCCCCCAACAACACAAGTATATAGTAATTACATAATTTACAATTAACTCATTAACACTGGTGTGGTGCCCCGTATCATGTGTCGCCCCGAGCGACTGCCCTAGTTATCTGTGCCTTCAGTCAGCCGTGGTGTCAGTGCCCATTGACACTGAAAGGCCTCTGGGTTGATTTCATCGCCTTGCACAAACACCTTTCTTATGCAAACATTTCTACCTGCCATCTGACGGCAGTGGTAAGAACTATAATGTGGGTAGCTGCTGCTCACTGCTGCTCACTGCTGCTCACTGCTGCTCACTGCTGCTCACTGCTGCTCACTGCTGCTCACTGCTCCTCACTGCTCCTCACTGCTCCTCACCGCGCATATGCCTCGGAAAAAAGGTCTACTTTCGCTTCAAACAGGGGAGCAGTCTAGTAGTTCGTCACACTCGGCCCGTTCTGCAGCGACAAATTGGCTGCGGCGGCCTCTAGGTTAGACTAGGCCTGCTGGAGGAATGCTCCAGCGACGGGGGCGGGCGTTACTAACGGCTCAACAGTGTTCGTCACAGGTTCATTCCATCACGGGTGAGCGTTTCTAAAGGCTCAATAGTGTTCTTCACAGGTTCTTTCCATCACAGACATGCATTACTAAGGGGTCAACATGTTCATTCCATCATGGGCTTGCGTTACTAAGGGATCAACATTGTTCCTCACAGGTTCATTCCATCATGGGTGTGCATTACTAAGGGTTCAACAGTGTTCTCCACAGGTTCATTCCATCACGGGTGTGCATTACTAAAGGCTCAACAGTGTTCTTTACAGGTTCATTCCATCACGGGCACGTGTTACTAAGGGCTCAACAGTGTTCTTCACAGGTTCATTCCATCATGGACGCGTGTTACTAAGGGCTCAACAGTGTTTGTTCTTCACAGGTTCATTCGATCATGGGCGCGTGTTACTAAGGGCCCAACAGTGTTGTTCACAGTTTCATTCCATCATGGGTGGGCATTACTAAGGGTTCAACAGTGTTCTTCACAGGTTCATTCCATCATGGGCACGTGTTACTAAGGGCTCAACAGTGGTGTTCACAGGTTCATTCCATCACGGGCACGTGTTACTAAGGGCTAAACATGGTTGTTCACAGGTTCATTCCATCTTGGGTGTGCATTAGTAATAGCTCAACAGTGTTCTTCACAGGTTCATTCCATCATGGGCACGTGTTACTAAGGACCCAACAGTGTTGTTCACAGGTTCATTCCATCTTGGGTGTGCATTACTAATAGCTCAACAGTGTTCTTCACAGGTTCATTCCATCATGGGCGCGTGTTACTAAGGGCTCAACAGTGTTGTTCACAGGTTCATTCCATCATGGGCGTGTGTTACTAAGGGCTCAACAGTGTTATTCACAGGTTCATTCCATCATGGGCATGTGTTACTCTCGGCTCAACCGTGTTGTTCACAGGTTCATTCCATCATGGGCGCGTGTTACTAAGGGCCCAACAGTGTTGTTCACAGGTTCATTCCATCATGGGTGTGCATTACTAAGGGCTCAACAGTGTTGTTCACAGGTTCATTCCATCATGGGCACATGTTACTAAGGGCTCAACAGTGTTCTTCATGGGTTCATTCCATCATGGGTGCGTGTTACTAAGGGCCCAACAGTGTTGTTCACAGGTTCATTCCATCATGGGCACGTGTTACTAAGGGCCCAACAGTGTTGTTCACAGGTTCATTCCATCATGGGTGTGCATTACTAATAGCTCAACAGTGTTCTTCACAGGTTCATTCCATCATGGGCACATGTTACTAAGGGCTCAACAGTGTTCTTCGCAGGTTCATTCCATCATGGATGCGTGGTACTAAGGGCCCAACAGTGTTGTTCACAGGTTCACATTCCATCATGGGTGTGCATTACTAAGGGCTCAACAGTGTTGTTCACAGGTTCATTCCATCATGGGCATGTGTTACTAAGGGCTCAACAGTGTTCTTCACGGGTTCATTCCATCATGGGCAGGCATTACTAAGGGCTCAACAGTGTTCTTCACAGGTTCATTCCAAACCGGGCGCGTGTTACTAAGGGCTCAACAGTGTTGTTCACATGTTCATTCCATCATGGGTGTGCATTACTAATAGCTCAACAGTGTTCTTCACAGGTTTATTCCATCATGGGCGTGTGTTACTAAGGGCTCAACAGTGTTCTTCAAGGGTTCATTCCATCATGGGCAGGCATTACTAAGGGCTCAAGAGTATTATTCTTCACATGTCCAGTCGATGAACAAAGTAAACAAGCAGTTATCTACGTGCAGTCAACACTGTCTTGCAGGTAGGCTTGTATACAAAATATACACACAATTTTGTATGCGTCCATATGTTGGTTGGTTGTTGGAGTTTTCCGTTCTGGCAACATCTAAGGTCATATCAGAACGGGTCCCGACTTGTGAAAATCCGCACTCATGGCGACTTTATAGTGCTGCCCCAGAGAGAAACCAGGCTGCCAGTACCATGACTTGATCTCATGATGCTGAGCCAACCAGTCCTTGCCCTATCCTAATAATGCTGAGTGCCTAACTAGGAATTGACAATTATCAATTTTGTAAGTCATTGGTTTGACTCGACCGGGAATTGAGCTTCCGACATTGGTCTCAACCCTTCAAAAGCATCTTTTTTTTTACATTCCTATTTTTGTGTTCATTGCTCCTTAAACATTTCATTGCAAGCAAAGTGCAATGAATGACAATTAAAATTAGCTTCAAGTACAATTTAAAAGTTTTAATTCAATTTTTGGATTGGCGTTTACGGGGATTTGGATCAGAACTCTTCACACACATGCAGACATATTTATATATATGTCTGTGTAGAGGATATATAACTATTATATAGCGATATAGCGAATGGTAGACAGGAAGTGTGAACACTTATTTGTCTCTCATTTTTGTCGTCATTCTTTTTTTTGTTCTTTTTTTTTGTACATTAGTTGTCCCAAGCACAAGCAGGGGAAATCCCAGTCACAGACGACTGGTCTTCCCCACTCCACTGCTGGTCGATAGAAAGCCTGAGCCTACACTTTTACCGACCCAAGGGATTTTTAACCTCCCACACCACAAAGACATGCTATGAGAGCAACCAGTCCTTGATGACGCTGTAAGTTATACACAGTGGTGGAAATCCAAATTGGTAGAGCTGGGGGCATGGGGAATCGAACCGCCGACCCTCAGACCTAGGAGTCTGACCTAGAAAAAAGTCAGACACTCTAACCACTCCGCCACAGAGAACGCCCCAAACTCACATTATGTGAGCATCCATAAACCATTGTTGCAAAGCACAATGGCATTACCAGTATATATGCACACTCACCTGCCTTATATTCTCTGCTGGCATCTGCTTCCCCACCCAGGCCTGTTTCTAATCCCTATTTCCGGTTCCGGTCTCAGGTCTTTCCCGACTATGATATGTACAGCAAGATCTATCTTATATTGGGAAGACCAGACGGGATGGCCGAATGAGTTAGAGCGTGGGTTCGAGTCCCGGTCGAGTCAACCCAATGACTTTAAAATTGATACTTGTTGCTTCCTAGCCAGGCGCTCGGCATTATTAGGATAGGGCAAGGACTGGTGTGCTCAGTGTCAGGATAATGTGACTGAGTGGGATACCAGGTCATGGTGCCAGCGGCCTGGTTTCCCAGTGGGACAGCACTATAAAGTCGCCATGAGTGCACACTGTCACAAGTTGGTACCCGTCCTGATATGACCTTAGATGTTGCTAGGACGTAAAACAACAACAAACAAACAATATATTGGGAACGTAATTAACCTCCCACTCAGGATGTTGATAGCGCACAAATTGGGAAATCTCCCAGCGGAAATATCTCAAATATGGTTGGTTGTTGGAGCTTTACGTCCTGGCAACATCTAAGGTCATATCAGGAGAGCTACCGAATTGTCACAGTGTGAACTCATGGCAACTATATAGTGCTGCCCCACTGGGAAATCAGAGTCACATTATGCTGACACTGAGCTAACCAGTCCTTGCCCTATCCTATTAATGCCGAGTGCCAGGCTCGGAAGCAACCGGTATAAATTTGATAAGTCATTGGTTTGACTCGACCAGGAACCAAGCTCCCAATCTCCCGCATGTGAGGCCCGCGCTCTACCGATTCAGCTACCGCGCCCGGTATATCTGATATATGAAGCACTATGTCAGTGTAGTAGTCTGCACTGACCCCTCAGGTAGGGAGCCACATAGACAGGTGGGCGTGGATAGGGTGATTGCATCAGGGGGCCTAGGTGGTGTAATGGTTAGCTTGCCCCTTGAAAGTCGCACCGGAGGATTTTTTCTATTTTTTTAGGGGCAAGGGCCTATAATCCTTGCCAGAGATTAAAACTACTCAACCCACTACCTGTTTGTTTCTCCCCCATTTGTACTGAAGCTACCTTTATATATATATATATATATATATATATATTTTTTTTTGTTGTTGTTGAAGATTGATACTGCCTATCATGGATAAGCCTGAATAGGCTTGTTTTCACCATTAGACAGTTTGTCGATAGAAAGCCCGAGCCTACACTTTTACCGACCCAAAGGATTTTTAACCTCCCACACCACATAGACATGGTATGAGAGCAACTGGCCTTTGATGACGCTGTAAGTTATACACAGCGGTGGAAATCCAAATTGGCAGAGGTGGGGGCACAGGGAATCGAACCACTGACCTTCAGATTAGGAGTCCGACCTAGAAAAAAGTCAGACACTCTAACCACTCTGCCACAGAGAACACCACATATATATACATATATATATATATATATATACATATACATATATATATGTATATATATATATGTATAATCACTGCAGTTTGGAAACAGGATAAACGAATAAGTGGGTTAAATATATATAATCTCTGGCAAGAGGTTATCTACCGCTTTACGTTAAAATAATTGATTTAAAACCATTCCATTGAGGTTGACAGTCAGTGACACAGGCAGTTGAGGAGTTGAAGCTGACACTGACAGTTGGGAGCCGTTAGTGAGGTGAGTGAGCACTGGCGGCGCGTCCAGTCTTATTGGGAAATTAGATAGCAGTGAGATACAGACAACTTCCCGTTATTTATTCTCGCACAGTTACTTATACCCCACCTAAGTGGTGATGAAGAAGGAACCATATCAAATGAAAGCTCATCACGAGAGCGAACCAAATATAACATTCCTATCCAGGACCAGACGGGATGGCCGAATGAGTTTAGCATCCTTCTCCCATTTTGGTAGATCGTGGGTTCAAATCCTGGTAGAGTCAAACAAATGATGTAAAGATGTATACTTATCGCTTCCTAGCCAGGCGCTCGGCATTATTAGGATATGGCAAGGAGTGGGATATCAGGTCATGGTGCTAGTGGCCTGGTCTCCCAGTGGGGCAGCACTATAAAGTTGCCATGAGTCCACACTGTTACAAGTCCGTACTCATCCTGATATGACTTTAGATGTTGCTCCCTACAATCAACCAACTTATCCAGCAGCGGTGCAATTTGGCTCTGGGCTTTGGCTGCAGTGACTTGGTACAGGGACGCGGACCGTCTGCTTGTTGCTGCAGCGCCACCCAGCGTCTGAAACAGCGTTTGAACCAGCGTCTGAACCAACGTCTGAATCAATGTCTGAACCAGCGTCTGAACCAGTGCCTCACCCAGCGTTTGAACCAGCGCCCCCCAGCGTCTGAACCAGCGTATGAACCAGCGTATGAACCAGCGTTTGAACCAGCATCTGAACCAGCATCTGAACCAGCGTCCGAACCAGTGTCTGAACCAGCATCTGAACCAGCATCTGAATCAGCATCAGAATCAGTGTCTCAACTAGCGTCTCAACTAGCGTCTGAACCAGTGCCTCACCCAGCATTTGAAACAGCATCTTCACCAGCATCTTCACCAGCGCCTGAAGCAGCGTCTGAACCAGCATCTGCACCACCTGGTCGCATTAGCCTCGTTAGGATGTGATTACAGTATATTGTATCACTGGCGGTACCTGGGGGAGCCCCACCCTCAACCGACATGCGCACACATGCACACATACAAACACAAACACCATGTCCCTATCTTGTCTGCCACCAGCGTCTGCACCAGCGTCTGCACCAGCGTCTAAACCATCATCTGCATCAGCCTGGTCTCATTAGCCTCGTTAGGATGTGATTACAGTATATTGTATCACTGGCAGTACCTGGGGGAGCCCTACCCCCCACCGACATACTCAAACATGCACATGCACGCACACACACAGACACGAACACCATGTCCCTATCTTGTCTGCCACCAGTGTCTGCACCAGCGTCTGCACCAGCATCTGAACCAGCGTCTGAACCAGTGTCTGCACCAGTGTCTGAACCAGCGTCTGCACCAGCATCTGAACCAGCATCTGAACCAGCATCTGAACCAGAGTCTAAACCATCATCTGCACCACCTGGTCTCATTAGCCTTGTTAGGATGTGATTACAGTATATTGTATCACTGGCAGTACCTGGGGGAGCCCCACCCTCCACCGACATGCGCACACATGCACATGCACGCGCACACACAAACATAAACACCATGTCCCTATCTTGTCTGCCACCAGCGTCTGCACCAGCGTCTGCACCAGCATCTGAACCAGCGTCTGAACCAGTGTCTGAACCAGTGTCTGAACCAGCGTCTGCACCAGCATCTGAACCAGCATCTGAACCAGCGTCTAAACCATCATCTGCATCAGCCTGGTCTCATTAGCCTCGTTAGGATGTGATTACAGTATATTGTATCACTGGCAGTACCTGGGGGAGCCCCACCCTCCACCGACATGCGCACACATGCACGCGCACGCACACACACACACAGACACACACACAAACATGAACACCATGTCCCTATCTAGTTTGCCTGCCTCTGGCTCTCCTACCTAGCTTGCCTACTGTGTGTGTGGGGTGGGTGGGGGTGGGTGGAGGAATCTATCACCAGTACATGTATTTGGCGTTACCATTGTTGATGAAGGACTGAAGCTGTGACCCGGCATCCATAGACAACAGGAAGTTGGGTGTGTTTCAATAAGTGTGTTTCCGTATCCTATTAATGTCGAGCACCAAGCCAGTAGAAAGCGACAAGTATCAATTTTATAAGTCATTGGTTTGATTCGACCTGGAATTGAACTCCCGAGATCCCCCACTGGAGGCCTGTGCTCTATCGATTCGGCCACGGCGCCCGGTGGCGCCATCCTGTGTGTATTTCTGGTTAATATTCCACACTACATTCTCGCCCCTTCCTATACTTCTCCTGTCTGACAGGCCTGTGTGATGATGTAAGGAAATTGTTAAGGACAAAAACTGCAAAGTTCGTTATAACAAGGCATGTCAGTAGTTACATCAGCGCACGCGCATGCGCTGAGATGGATAATCAGGTCAGGGGAACGCCTGGGGAAGCTCGGTTATCACAGCCTTTTGAAAATGGGATAACAATGATTGAAATGTGATTTAATGGTTTCTTTGTTTTTTGGGATTTTACATCCTAGCAACATCTATGGTCATATAAGGATGGGTACTGACTTGTGACAGTGCGCACTCATTGTGACTTAATACTAGTGCCGTCCCACTGCATGATCAGGCCACCGACACCATGACCCAATATCGCACTCAGTCACATTATCCTGATAGTGATACTGAGCGAACCAGTCCTTGCTCGCTCCCTAGTAATGCCGAGCACCATGCTAGGTAGAGACAAGTATACATTTTGTAAGTCATTGGTTTGACTCGGCCAGGATTCGATCTTTTGACCTTCTGCACGGGAAGCCTGTGCTCTACCAATTGGGCCACCAATTGGGCAACCCCTCCACACCCGCCACCTCTCAACTCCTCCACTCCCCCTCCCCTCCCCTCCACTCCCCCTCCCCCCACACTCTCCACCCTCCACCCGTCCACCCCCTCCCCACTCTCCAGCCGTCCACCCCTCTCCACCCGTCCACCCCTCCCCATCCACCCCACCACCCCTCCATCCCTCCTCCCACCAACCCTCCACCCCTCCATCCCTCCATCCCCCCATCCGTCCACTCCCCCACCCTCTTCCGCCCCTCCCCACTCTTCACCCGTCCACCCCTCTCCACCCGTCCACCCCTCCCCATCCACCCCACCACCCCTCCACCCCTCCTCCCACCAACCCTCCACCCCTCCATCCCTCCATCCCTCCATCCGTCCACTCCCCCACCCTCTTCCGCCCCTCCACCCCTCCTCCCACCACCTCTCTACCCCACCACCCCTCCACCCCTCCACCCCTCCACCCCTCCACTCCTCCGTCCCTCCACCCCACCACCCCTCTCCATCCTGCACCCCTCCACTCCTCCATTCCTCCACTCCTCCACTCCACCTCCCCTCCCCCACTCTCCACCCTTCCACTCCTCCACCCCTCCACCCCATCTCCCACCACCACCCCTACACCCCTCCTCCCACCACCCCTCCACCCCTCCATTCCTCCACCCCTCCACCCCTTCACCCTTCCACCCCTCCACTCCTCCGTCCCTCCACCCCCCTCTCCATCCTCCACCCATGCACTCCTGCACTCCTCCACTCCACCTCCCCTCCCCCACTCCTCCACTCCACCCCCCTCCCCCACTCTCCACCCCTCCACTCCTCCACCCCTCCACTCCTCCACCCCTCCACCCCATCTCCCACCACCACCCCTACACCCCTCCTCCCACCACCCCTCCACCCCTCCACTCCTCCCACCCCTCCACCCCATCTCCCACCACCACCCCTACACCCCCCCCCCTCCCACCACCCCTCCACCCCTCCACTCCTCCGTCCCTCCACCCCACCACACACTCTCCATCCTCCACCTCTCCACCCCTCCACTCCTCCGTCCCTCCACCCCACCACCCCTCTCCATCCTCCACCCTCCACTCCTCCACCCCTCCACCCCTCCTGCCACCACCCCTCGACCCATCATCCCACAACCCCTCCACCCCTCCACCCCACCACCCCCTCTCCATCCTCCACCCCTCCCCTCCTCCACTCCTCCACTCCCCTCTCCCACTCTCCACCCTCCACTCCTCCACCCCGCCACCCCCACCACCCCCTCCACCATCATCTGTAAGTTCTACACACACCATCGTAATACGTTATTACGTCGTACATAATGTGAGAGGATCGCAAACCAATCATCTCTGATTAGTACCTTTTATTGCTCTTGTACTTGTCGCGCGGCACTGTGCTGGTGGCTCAGCAGTTCCGGGTACCAGCCCAGGGCCGGAGCTAGTGGGGGAGGGAAGTGGGAGGGGGAAGTTGCCCCTCTTCAGCCCCGCCCCCCCCCAAAAAAAACCTTCCATTATGTGTATAACTTATAGCATCATCAAAGGCCAGTTGCTCTCATACCATGTCTATGTGGTGTGGCACATTTGTAAAAAATCCCTTGGGTCGGTAAAAGTGTAGGCTCCGGTTCTCTATTGACCAGCTATCTTAGGGTGAAAACAAAACTATTCAGACTTATCCATGATAGGCAGTCTACATTTCCAAGAAAAAAGAGAATGCAATCTCATTGAAATGGCCCTAAATGGCATTTCAGAGCTTCTAGATACAAAATATTTCTGACGGGAGGGTGCATGCCCATAGACTCCCCCCCCCCTTTTATACAATTTTACAATTTCTATTTAACAATTTACCATTTTTTATAATTTTGTTTGACTCTATCGACCACTTTCGAGGTATGAGAGCAACAGAAACACATATTTAATTCAGTTCAGTTGAGAGTTGCTCACAACAGGCTGATATATCCTTAGATGTTGCTAGGACGTAAAACAACAACATCTCACAACAGAAATAACCTGGATATACATACACCTATGTTGAAGAAATGACGAAGTGACTATACAATTTTTACTTAACAAATTACTTTACACATCACTATAACCAAAGTTTGTATTTTATTTCGCATTAATTCAACAAATTTATATCCCCCCCCCCCCCTAAACAAAATCTGAAACCCAAACAAGAATCGCTAGCTACGGCAATGGGTGCAGGTGGAGCTCATGTGGGTGGCATGCTATACATGTGCCGCGCATGCGCAATTGAGGATTAAGTTAATTACCCAATTAGTTGGCAGCAACATGATTAGCTACAGTTTGTTTCCTGAAGGGCCTAAGCACCGGGAAGCCCCCCCCCCCCCCTCCCCCCCTGCCCCCCCCCCCTGTTTCCTTATTAGAGCCCATGGTCAGTACAGGCAGCAGTTGATTGGAGAATGAGGCTCGTTAAAGACCAGAACTCACTGCCAGCTGACAATGTAGTAGACCAGCTTTCTGGAATCCAGCACTTATTTGTAGTCTTTTGCCAACTCATGAAGACCGATAGTCATTACAAACTAACACTCATTACAAACTAGCACTCATTACATATTAGCACTCTTTACAAACTAGCACTCATTACAAACTAGCACTCATTACAAACTAGCACTCATTACAAACCAGCACTCATTACAAACCAGCACTCATTACAAACCAGCACTCATTACAAACTAGAACTCATTACAAACTAGCACTCATTACAAACTAGCACTCATTACAAACCAGCACTCATTACAAACCAGCACTCATTACAACCTAACACTCATTACAAACTAGCACTTATTTCAAACAAGCACTCATTACAAACTAACACTCATTGCAAACTAGCACTCATTACAAACCAGCACTCATTACAAACTAGCACTCATTACAAACCAGCACTCATTACAAACCAGCACTCATTACAAACCAGCACTCATTACAAACCAGCACTCATTACAAACCAGCACTCATTACAAACTAACACTCATTACAAACCAGCGCTCATTACAAACTAACACTCATTACAAACCAACACTCATTACTAACTTACACTCATTACAAACCAACAGTTATTACAAACCAAACTCAATATGACCAACACTCATTACAAACCAACAGTCATTTTAAATCAACCGTCATTACAAACCAACAATCAGTACAAAGCAACAGTCATTACAAACCAGCAGGCCTTACAAACCAACACTCATTACAAGCGAGCATTCATTACAAACCGACACTCTTTACAAACCAACACTCATTTCAAACCAACAGTCGTTACAAACTGACACTCATTACATACCAACACACATAATAGACCAGTACTCATTACAAAGCATCACTCATTACAAACCGACACTCATTGCAAATCAATGCTCATCACAAACCAAAACTCATTGCAAACAAACTCATTACTAACCAACACTCATTACGAACCGACACTCATTACATTCTGAGACTCATTACAAACCAACCCTTATTACAAACGAACACTCATTACAAACCAACACTCATGACAAACCGACTCTCATTACAAACCAACCCTCATTGCACATCAACACACGTTATAGACCAATACACATTAGAGACCAATATTCATTTCAGACCAACACTCATTACAGACCAACATTTATTGGAGGCCAGTATTCATTACAAACCAATACTCATCATAAATCAACATTTATACAAACCACCACACTTTATTGACCAAGACTCATTACAAACCGACACTGTTTACAAGCCAACAATCATTGTAGACTAACACTCATTACAGACCAACACTGATTAAAGACAAACACTCATTAAGTACCAGCTCATGAAGACAAACACTCATTTCAGCCAGACACTCGCCACAATCTAGCACTGGTTACATACTCACACTCACTACAATCTAGCACTGGTTACAGACTGACACTCATTACAATCTACCACTGGGACACATCCACTCGAGTACCAAGGACTGCATGCAGAGATTCAAGGCCAGTTTGCAGACTACCTCTCCATATACACTGATGGTTCGAAAGACCAAAGCCGGGTAGCTGCTGCGGCAATCTGCCGACTGGAAAAATTTGGTGTACATTTGCCCGATCAGAGCTCGATTTTCACTGCAGAGGCCCGAGCACTCCTTCTCGCTTTGGAGTGTATCGAGGTATAAAACCACACCAACTATGTTATATACAGTGATTCATTCTCTTGCCTCCTGGCTGTTGCTGGACTGAAAACGAATCACCCTATTCTAGCAACGGTCATTTATAAAATGAACCAACTGACAACAGATGGGTATGATATCCACCTGTGCTGGGTGCCTGGCCATGCTGGCATACAAGGAAACGAACGAGCTGATCGGGCTGCGAAGAAGGCACTGAACTGTGATCTTGAACCATGTCTGATCCCTCACTCTGATCTGAAACCACTAATAGCCACCCACATAAAATCCAAATGGCAACATGAGTGGGATGAAAACATCAATAAACTTAAAGAAATTGAACCATCTGTGGGAAAGCCACCACAGACTCATGCGGGAGGTCGGCGGGACCAAGTGGTCCTTAGGCGCTGCCGTGTTGGCCACTCGTGGCTTACACATGCTTTTCTGCTCAAGGGGAACCTCCCCCTGAATGTATTGGGTGTCAGTCCCCACTGACACTCAAACACATTTGACTAAGTTGCGTTGATTTTTTGGCCCTGCGCCAACGGTTCTACACTGCAGACAGTATGCATGACCTTTTTACTAAGGTAAAACAGGAAAACATTTTAGCCCTTTTGAGGGCAGCTGGACTGTACCACCTTATATAGTTTACTAAATGGATTCTATTAATTATTAATGAAACCTTTCTTTTTCTATGGGAATTTGTTTCCCTTGACCACAGATATATGATTGTGAGCTTTCTAATTTAATTAGTGTCTATTGGCACATAATTGATTGTCTGCTTTTACATGTAAAAGCGATGGTTTGAACAAAAAACAAACATTTCTCGCCGTGAATATGGCCTATGCTGCCGACACGGCGCAAAGCAACCACCAATCAATCAATCAAACCACTGGTTACAGACTGACACTCACTGCAATCTAGCACTGGTTACAGACTGACACTCCCTACAATCTAGCACATGTTACAGACTGACACTCACTACAATCTAACCCTGGTTACAGACTGACACTCACTGCAATCTAGCACTGGTTACAAACTTACACTCACTACAATCTAGCACTGGTTACAGACTGACACTCACTACAATCTACGCTGGTTACAGACTGACACTCAATACAATCTAGCACTGGTTACAGACTGACACTCACTACAATCTAGCACTGGTTACAGACTGACACTCACTATAATTTAGCACTGATTACAGACTGACACTTGCTACAATCTAGCACTGGTTACAGACTGACACTCACTACAATCTATGCTGGTTACAGACTGACACTCACTACATCTAGCACTGGTTACCGACTGACACTCACTATAATTTAGCACTGATTACAGACTGACACTCACTACAATCTAGCACTGGTTACAGACTGACACTCACTACAATCTAGCGCTGGTTACAGACTGACACTCACTACAATTTAACCCTGGTTACAGACTGACACTCATTATCGTCCTGATATGACCTTAGATGTTGCTAGGACGTAAAACAACAACAAACAAACAAACACTCCCTACAATCTAGCACTGGTTACAAACCTACCCTCACTACAATCTAGCACTGCTTACAGACTGACACTCACTACAATCTACGCTGGTTACAGACTGACACTCACTACAATCTAGCACTGGTTACAGACTGACACTCACTACAAGCTAGCCCTGGTTACATACTGACACTCACTACAATCTACGCTGGTTACAGACTGACACTCACTACAATCTAGCACTGGTTACAGACTGACACTCACTACAAGCTAGCCCTGGTTACATACTGACACTCACTACAATCTAGCCCCGGTTACAGACTGGTTCCCTTCTAGGTGGCAACAAATGCTTAGTAAATGCATCACTATCTACGTTAGATACGCATAATCAAATCTAGATAATTGTTTTGGTTTTGACAATTCGATGCTTGATCGGACTATGCAGCTTTAAATAACACATTGAAATTTAGAGACACATCCAGGCTTAGATGCAGTGCTTTTCACTCCGGTGAGATCGGATTCAGCAAGTTTGCACCAGCAATGCTTCTCCAACTAAATAATGTACACCAGTCGAACATCGATTAGGTCGAGGCCAGGCCGTCAGGGTGCCACGATCGTTTTGCAGAAGGTTAGTCGGTGGGCTGTGATATGGATTCGTATTGATTTCAGAATGTTTAATTCAGCAGCTGATTTCAGACTGCACAGTTATTAAAGCTGCATAGTCTGATTAAAACACCAACTTTGCAAAACCGAAGCAATTATCTACATTTGTTTCGACATATTTCACTTAGATACTGGTGCACCAGCCACACAGAAGGCACAACTACCATATGATTTAAGTTTAGAAACAGGTACATGTCATAATATCTGACTGCGTAATGATCAGCGAGCTTCAGATGGCTCTTTAATAGCCCTGTCACACTACAATGCATCACGCAAACATAGGAGATTTTGGGCCTCTATGTCGGTCTATGTTGATATGAGTTGCTCTGACGTTACGCATTTGTTATGTGTACGTTGGTATACGTCGATGTATGTCAAGGTTCGTCGTTATATGGCGTCACTTGTCAAGGGATCGCGAACGTTTTGTGCATGCACAAAACTTTCGACGTGTGACAACGTGTGGCTGCTACATCAGGCCTACGTTATGCATATGTTAGACATGTGTCGATGTACATTGGTCGTAATGCTTACGTTCTTCATTCCTGATTATTCATTGCATTGCTTAGTACATTGCTTATTTTCTCTTAACATTGCTTTGTGATTATTGATGATATTGCTTAATACCTCATTGACATGACATTATCCTGTAATCTTTCTGCATCGCACTTCTGAATAAAGTGCTGTTTTTCGTCCCTTATGGCCCTGTCACGTTACGACATATCGCTGTCAATGTACATTAGACATTCGTTACAGGTATGTTATACAAACATTGAACTACGCCCATCATAAGTCGAGCCGGCGGAAACGTACAGTCCATGTATTGACAACATTTTGACAATATATAACAACTTATGGATAACGTATGTCTGACGAATGTATAACATACGCTTAGTGTTTCTCCACCGTGTCTTGATGTATTTAACGTATAAGGTGTACTTCTGATGATCGAATAATGTATCTAATGTTTGCTGGCGTTCTGCGAAACATTGCGTGAGCATATGTGAGTGTTTTTCGAGCCAACATATGGCCAACATTTGGCCAATGTATGACCAACGTATGACAAACGTTTAGCAATTTGCCTCCCACTGGGGGATAGGTTACTCATACGCTATTCATACGCTGGCCATACGCCGAGACGCGGGAGGCACGTTAGTCATAGGTTTGGCCATACATTCTATGATACACTGTCATACGCTGTCATATGCTAGCATATGCTAGCAATACGCTGCACATACATTCTGAGTATGTTCAGTATGTTACGCCGACGTTCAATTTGTCCTCCTACGCCGAAAATGTTGATGCATCACAAAGTAAGAAAGTGATTTTAGCGTTGGCCACGCTCTTCGCGATGTGTCAGAATGTGACAGGGCCATAAGGGACGGAAAATCGCACAGATATTCTGGTCCTTAAACATTTTTAGCTTCATAGCTGGTTAGTAAAATCTTGAACTCAATGTGCTATTTGACTGGCAGCCATGCAATTTCTAATAAGATAATGTGACTGAGTAGGGTATCGGGTCATGGTGCCGGTGGAAGTGTATTTATTTATTTATTTTTTGTGTGACAAGTTATTTATTCTGCCCGTAATGTATAAGCTCCCGTGAGGGTGCTTGTTTTCAATGCTGGACAGCTGTGATACTGGATTGGTCTGGTCCCGTACTCAGGAGTCTTTACCTGATCTTTCTCGGGTCAACCTTTGCGGTTTTGGGTTTTAGTAGTTTCTATATTAGTTGTTTTTTTAAATTTTCAAGTTATATCATTACATCATGGCTGATCGGCTGTGAGACCACTAGATGTTCAACTTGGTGTATTATGTCACACTTAACAAACACAACGCACATTTAAACGCAAGCGTTTTCCATTAATGCATCCTAAAAACTATTTTATTGTTAGCTGTGAGTAACAGAACGGCTATAGCGCTGAGTTGATATCGGATCAAAGCTGGATCCAGCATGGCATATATATTGGACACAGTTAAACTCGTCATACACTTTCACTGACATCACAATCTATGTACCCCCAGCCCTCCACATACACACCCACACCCACACTCATACACACATATACACACACACGCGCATACACACACACTATTCTCACATACAGAAGTAGAATGTCCAAACCCGTCGCCTTTCTCCTCACTACCTCCCTCTCCCTCCTCTGTTCCTCCTCCCCCCGCCTCTTCCCCTCCCCTCCTCCCCCTCCCATCCCCTCCTCCCCTTCTCCCCCCCCCCTCTCCTCCTCACTCATCCCACAGCAGTCACTATTCTCTATTACAGAAGTGGAAAGTCTCCCCCTTTCCCCCCTCCTCTTCATCTCTTTACCCCTCGCTCCTCCTTCCGCCTCTTCCCCTCCCCTCGCCTCCCTCGCTCGCCATCTATCTCCCCCCCCCCTCCTCCTCCCCCCCCTGCCCTGCAACGTCCCTCAGCGCTGTGCACAGCCTCAGATCAATGTTTCACTCAAGTAGAAAGAATCCCCTCGCTGCCTGACAGGCAGCTATGCATCCCATCATCGATCTCTACTCCTCCCTCCTCCCACACCCACACCCACGCCCAACCTCCACCCCCACACCCAGCCTCCACCTCCACACCCAGCTCACACCTCAATACCAAGCCAGCTATGTCCACACCTAGCCCTGCACTCCACACCCAACCCTCCACCTCCACACCTAGCCCTCCACCTCCACACCTAGCCCTCCACTCCACACCCAACCCTCCACCTCCACACCCAACCCTCCACCTCCACACCCAACCCTCCACCTCCACACCTAGCCCTCCACCTCCACACCTAGCCCTCCACCTCCACACCTAGCCCCCATCTCCACACCCAACCCTCCACCTCCACACCTAGCCCCAATCTCCACACCCACCTCCCACCTCCACACCCAACCAGCTATCTCCACACCCAGCCCTCCACCTCCACACCTAGCCCTCCACTCCACACCCAACCCTCCACCTCCGCACCCAACCTTCCACCTCCACACCTAGCTCCCATCTCCACACCCAGCCCTCCACCTCCACACACAGCCACCCACCTCCACACCTACCCCCACTTCCACAATTGTTCAATTGTCATTGCAACAACTCTTGTAAAAAGAATTCACTTGATAACTGTTCAATTGCCATTCCAACAACTTAATTTCACTTAATAACTCTTCAAATGGCATTCCAACAATTCTTATGAATTTCACTTAATAATTGTTCAATTACCATTCCAGTGCACTTAATAATGTACAAAAAGTATATGTTTTTAAAAAACCCGTAAAACCCCCCCAAAAAACCTCCGATAATGTGTCACAAGAAGACCAACGCCTTGCACTGACACACAATTATTTAGACAAATAAATATTTATGACACAAAATCATCAAAAACAAAAAATCCACCTCAACTTGGGCATGTCTGGTGATGGAGAGTGTAGCGAATAGCAGCTTTTGATTTGCTTAATCCAATCGGTAGAGCGCGGGCCTCGCTTGAGGAAGGTCGGGAGTTCGGTTCCCGGTCGAGTCAAACCACTGACTTATAAAATTGATACTTGTCACTTCCTAGCCTGGCGCTTGGCATTAATAGGATAGGGCAAGGACTGGTTAGCTCAGTGTCAGGATAATGTGACTGCGTGGGATATCAGGTCATGGTGCCAGTGGACTGATTTTTCAATTGGGCAACTCTATAAAGTCACCATGACTGCGCACTGTCACAAGTCGGTACCCATATGACCTTAGATGTAGCGAGGACATACAACTCCAACAATGAACCAACAAATCTATGCCACCAAAAAGTGATATTTGTTATTTTTGGCGTTTCTATGATCATCACAGACTTCTATTAACTCATGTTCATACATATTTCTAATATTTTATCTCTTTCCTGCGAGCTCTTGAGCGTTCCCCTTGTCTAGTCAGTCTGCTTGCTCTGCTAGTGTGGGGATGAAGCCCACTGCATGAATCCATAAACCCGGTGCAGTGTACATTCAGGGCTGTTGCCCCTCGCCTACTCCACCCCTCCCCCCCCCCATACCCCTACACCCCATACCCCTACACCCCCTCCCACCCCGCACCCCTACCACCTCCAATTAGGTCAAGCACAGACAGAATGCGCAGTGACAGTGCGCACATGGTGGTCACTATGCGCACTGTAGGGATGGGTGAGGGGTTACTATGGTTGCCATAAGTAGAAGAGTCCCTCCCATTCCACCCCCTCCCCCCGTCTCTCTTTACCTCTCTCTCCTACCTCCCCTTCCCTCCCACTCCACCTCTCCCTCCCCTCCTCTCTCCCTACCCCTCTCTCCTACCTCCCCTTCCCTCCCACTCCACTCCCTCCCCTCCTCTCTCCCTACCCCTCTCTCCTACCTCCCCTTCCCTCCCACTCCACCTCTCCCTCCCCCCCTCTCTCCCTACCACTCTCTCCTACCTCCCCTTCCCTCCCACTCCACTCCCTCCCCTCCTCTCTCCCTACCCCTCTCTCCTACCTCCCCTTCCCTCCCACTCCACTCCCTCCCCTCCTCTCTCCCAACCCCTCTCTCCTACCTCCCCTTCCCTCCCACTCCACTCCCTCCCCTCCTCTCTCCCTACCCCTCTCTCCTACCTCCCCTTCCCTCCCACTCCACTCCCTCCCCTCGTCTCTCCCTACCCCTCTCTCCTACCTCCCCTTCCCTCCCACTCCACTCCCTCCCCTCCTCTCTCCCTACCCCTCTCTCCTACCTCCCCTTCCCTCCCACTCCACCTCTCCCTCCCCTCCTCTCTCCCTACCCCTCTCTTCTACCTCCCCTTCCCTCCCACTCCACTTCCCCCCCTCCTCTCCTTGCCCCTCTTTCCCCCTTCCCCCCTCCCCCTTCCCTCCCACTCACCGGTCGTGATGGCCGATTCGGTAGAGCGTGGGCCTCGCATGTGGAATGTCGGGAGTTTGGTTCCCGGTCGAGTCAAGCTTATAACTTTAAAATTTCGGAACCAATGACTTATATAAAATTGATACTTGTCACTTCCCAGCCTTGCGCACAGCATTAATAGGATAAGGCAGGGACTAGTTAGCTCTGTGTCAGGATTAATGTGACTGAGTTGGATACCGGGTCACGGTGCCGGTGCTCTGGTCTCCCAGTGGGGCAGCACTATAAAGTCACCATGAGTGCACACTGTCCTAAGTTGATTCCCATCCTGATTTGACCTTAGATGTTGCTGGGATGTAAAACAACAAACAAGGCCACTTTGCGGCCTCGTCTCGTTTGATATTAATTCATGACAGCTGCGTCCTGGAACACTATTTTCTAAGGTATACCGAATTATGCGAGTATAAAGGCGTGAAAGGGAATGTATTGTCTATATTATTGTACGCATTCTGTATATTGCCTCCTCCGCAACCCGACGGTGGCGCCACCACCGCCCCCCCACCACTGTAACTACCGGGCCGCCAACCACCACACGCTCTAAACTAGCATATAAATAAAGAACTCCTCTGATTGATACTCAAATAAATAATTACAAAACATATTATTACGCAAATGTGTTCTATATATCTTAATATGACAGTATTATTACTAATGATGTAGTGTAGCCTGGTTAGTTCTGTGAGTGCTCACTAGCCGGAATTGGCGCCTCCCCATGGGTTCTGCCCCCATCGCGGTGTAATATAACTGGAAGCCCAGCCGTCAGAGCCCCAAATATACCACTTACTCTTCCCAGATGCGTTCTGACAACTGTCTGTCAGTTCACACCTGATGCCCCTCTCCAACAAACTCATCTGTAATATATCTACTGTATCGCTCCTAATGCAGAAAGGGAAGACAAGTCATGCAAGATTGATAGTGAAGAAGTTGTGCTTTATTGGCATCAACTCGTGTTCACCTACTAGTGACCTATCAACCTGACCCCTTGCCTTCTGTCCACACAGAGCCTCATTACTCTCTTTAGTATGTATATGCATCAGTGCCTACAGCCCATTCAACCGGAGTCCCATGGTTATTGCACACAGCTTAGTGTGTATATGAAAGGTGGAGCATCAGACAGAGTGTCTGGGTTCCTGCCCAAGAGAAGAGTGTGTCTCACTCAAGAGTCAGGAGTAGAGTAGTATTCACTTCAAGAGTTCGGCCAGAAGTGTCCTGCCCAGAGTGTATGGAGCAGTGTGTATAGGATAATCAATATCAGAATGAGGCTTGTGTGGTCAGGTGGGGAAAAGGGGCACAGGTGACTGGGCCTCCCACAGCCAGCCAATCAGGCACCCTCTACAACCTGGGGGGTTGGGGGGGGGCGATACCCCAATATGGGCAGCTGTCACTCAGCTGTAGGTGGTGTCCATAATGTATTAAGAATGGCTGGTGTGCTTGCCCATTGGTCCTGTGGTAACAGGTAGTTGCAGACAGTTACAATAAATATATATATTAAAAATGTCCTTCTCCTCCACTTGCACCTTTACTGGTGCAAACATTAACTGTCTCTTATATAGGAACATCTCGTCATAATCTCGGGCACTATGTATTAACATATATTTCCATAGCCTAATATGTTATACAGCGAGTGGGGCACCCATTGCTTTTCTATTACATAACGTTGGTCCCCACTCCATCGCCCGAGGATAATAATGCTCTCTGCCAATATATAATTCCGAAGCGAAAATCCATATATTTTTACAGCGGGACACCAGGACAATTTAGCCTGGTTGAGGACAGATGGTCTGTACCACCTCATAGAGTTTATTAAACAAATTCTTTTATATCAATTAATAATAATAAAACCTTTTCCTTTTATCTAGAATTTTATTTACCTTGGCCACAAATTATATCATTATGAACTTTTAAAAATTCATCAGTGTCTAATGACACATATCTGATTGTATGCTTTTACATTATATGTAAAAGCGATGGTTAAATCAAAAATAAAAGAATTCTCGCCGTGAATATGGCCTATGCTGCTGACACGGCGTAAAGAAACCACCAATCAATCAATCAATCACGGTACACCAGGGGGCGCCACCTACCTCTTCAACTGCTGTTGCCTTCCACTGTACCTCACCACTTGCCAGATCTTTGGATGGTAACCTTTCAGTTAATCATGTTTCTTCTTTTGTGTTTTTCAGGTGAGTGTGATATGAATTCTTCAGTCCGGTCTTTAGCGAATAAAGGTGATGAAAGGTATTGTACATACATGTATAGATCACAGTTTATAGATATATTTTTGCTTAGCGAATAAAAGCCACGAAAGGTATTATTATATTATATATATATTTATATATCACAGTTTATGGATATATTTCTGTTTCACATTTAATATATCCTATATGGCTGACTGGTTTTAGAATGTCAGAACAACTTTCTCTGGGGACAGGAAGAAAAGGCAAGCATTTAATTAAAAACTCACTTCTAGTGCAGTCGTACAAAGTCATCATCATCATCATCATGCTGTCGGTCACAATGCGACAAAGACTGCTTTTATTTCTTAAGCGCTGCTATTTTGTGCGGTTGTGCATTTCATAAAAGCTGCTTGCAAAGTGTTGAAGTGCTGCTGGGTTTTGCAAGTTACTAGCAGCACTCTCTCGGGGAGCAAATAGAGGTCTCACACCGGCAAGAACATGTCAAGACAGGCGCAAACTATTTGTCCCTGCAGTGGCTGGTCGGGAGATGTTGGGAGTTCCATTCATCACCGCCCTTAATGCTGCCACGGAAGCATGGTTTTCTGTTAGGGTTTGCTCCCTTAGCCTTTGGTTCTATCAAGTACCTGTACACCACAAGGCAGTGGTTTATAACTTTGCAAGGCAGGGGCGTCAAACTCCCTGAGGTATTTTAGCAGGTAGGTACTGCAATACCCGCATACCAAAGTATATGTACATATATTAATGATACATAGCAATTTATGCGAGTATAACGGCGCAGAAGGGAATTATTTGATTATGTGATGTATTATAAGCATTATGCGAGTGTAAAGCCATGGAAAGGATTTTCTATGTATATTATATTATATTTGTGATATTACATAATTAGCCAATGGGCTCTCTGCATGTATTTTCTCCTTACTCATACGGGTACTGGTGGCTCCACCACCGCCCGACCATACTGCCGGCACTAACAATAACATTGTCACTTGCGCCCAAAACTTTCACCCTGATTCTACGTACTACCTCCTGCACTCCTCTGACTTGTGGCGCCACCACCGGCGCTTGCCGTTCCTACCGGACGCGCCAAACCTCACTCACACGGGAGGAAACTTTTTATTTTTGGAGGACTAGGACCGATAATCCATAAGACAGAGATTATACTCATTCCATTCTCACTTATCTCCTCCTGTTATTTGTTGAGTCATTGAATGGTGATATAATACTATCACTGTTGTGTTCTGGTATGACACATTGATGTCTGCCACTTTGAGGAGGAGGAGGAGGTAGGGTGAGGGTGTGTGGAAAAGTAGCATTTCTATTAGTATTACAGTATAACCCCATTAAACCAAGCTCGGTTAAACCAAACGATCGGTTAGTCCAAACTTTTTTCGGTGGCACGGCAAAATACTACCATTTATTATATAAAAAAGTTGGTTAAACCAAAGTCGGTTAATCCAAATTATCGGTCAATCCAAACAAACCCAGGCCACTCCGGTATGGTTAAACCAAACATTCATATCATTATTAGGTCATCTGAGACCCCACCAACTTTTTTATATGATAAATGGTAGTATTTTGCTGGGCAGCCGAAAAGAAGTTTGGATTAGCCGATCATTTGGTTTAACCGAGCTTGGTTTAACGGGGTTATACTGTATATACATAAAAAACAATAATCAAAGTGTCCAGATACATTGTATATTACATGTGCAATACATGCTTACTGAAAGTCAAAGTCAAAGCCAAAGCTCGGTTAAACCAATGATCAGTTAATCCAAACAAATTTCTAAGGTCCGCTCAAGTTTGGTTTAACGGGGTTATACTGTACTATGAACATGTTGAAAACTTTAGCTGTCCCTTAAGCAATTATGATTAACATATATGGTCAACTGAAATTGAAAGGGATGAAAGATCTACGCGATTTCTCGAATTTCTGTAATTTCATGGTTTTCCGCAATTCCACAAATTTCCGCGATTTTTGGTAATTTGCGTTTTGTGTTATTTCTAAAAGAAAATATTCGATGGCATTCTACATATTTTAAAATATTCGATGAATTTTCTTGTTGAAATACCACACAATGCATGGAATATCTTAGACATTCAACCTTGTAATGAGTACCATGTGATTTCTTCAAAATTGTGGAAAGTTTGTATATATTTAAATAACTTTTTACTAAAGAAATTCTTCTAAATTTCAAAACATTGACATGGGAATGTGAGAATGCGTGAGTCTTGTTAATTAACATTAACGGTGCCCACGGTTTGTTGGTTGTTGGAGTTTTACTTCCTGGCAACATCTAATACCCCTGTCACACTACGACGTAATGAGCGAACGTGAGCCTAACATGGTGATTTTTTGTCATTATGTTGATGTACGTTGGATTATATTATGATGACGTCATAATGACGTTAGACTGACGTCGAGCTACGTCACATTACGTCGTGTTACGTCGAGTTACGTCGAAGTTTTGGACATGTTCAAAACTTTCGACGTAGCTTGAACTTAAGGGTTTACGTTCGCCATACGTTCTGTACACGTTCGGCGAACGTCAATGACGTTAAACAAACGTTATTAAAACGTCGGTCACTACGTTCAACTACGTTGCATTACGTTGCACTACGTTGACCCACATTAATCTGAGGGGGAACGTGCAGTCCACGTAGTGAAAACGCCGGGTTAACGGACGCCTAACGGACATCCAACGTAGGTTTACCGTTTTGCCACCGTTTCCTGACGTAAATAACGTAAGGTAACGTAAAGCAACGTAGTTCTGGCGATGGAATAACGTTCATAACATTCCGTGAGCGTAGTGACGTTGTCCTCTCTCGGTGATTGACGGTATCACTACGCTTTACCAACGTTACGTTCTCGTCCACTATGCTGCATCCACGTTCAACTTGTGCCCAAATTTGCATACTACGCCGAGAAGTTCAACGTTCTTCACGTTCTCCCTACGTTGACGTCATTACGTCGTAGTGTGACAGCCCCATTAGGTCATGTTGGGACGTATCAAGCTTCTCGATGTCCTTCATTACTGACTGATGCTAACAAGAATTCTGGTCCCCCCTCCTGTGCTTCTCCAACCTCCTTCCTCTCTCCTGTCCTTCCCTCCGTCTACCCGCCCTCCCTCCTTCCCCCTCCCTCCTTACCCCTCCTCCCTCCTTACCCCTCCTCCCTCCTTCCCTCTCCCTCCTTCTTCCCTCCCTCCTTCCCCCTCCCTACTTCCCTCCCTCCTTCCCCCTCCCTCCTTCCCCTCCCACACTCCTTCCCCCCTACGTCCCTCCTCCCACCTTCCTCCTTCCCCCCTCCATCCTTCCTTCTCTCCCACCCTCCCCCCTACGTCCCCCATTCCCTACCTCCCTCCCTCGCCACCCCCCTCTTTCCCCATCCTTCCCTCCTTATCTCTCCTCTCTCTCCTCTCTCCTGCCCCCTTCCCTCCTTCCCTCCCTCCTTCCCTCCCTCCCTCCTTCAACCTCCCTCCTTCCCGCTCATGCCCTCCTCCCCCTACGTCCCTCCTTCCCACTCTCCCTCCTTCCCCTCCCTCCCACCTCCCTCCCTCCCTCCTCCTCCCTCCTTACCCCTCCTCCCTCCTTCCCCCTCCTTCCTTACCCCACCATCCATCCTTCCTTCTCTTCCCCCTCCCCCTACGTCAATCCTTCCCCCTCCTTCCCTCCCTCCCCCTCCCCCCGCCTTCCCCCTTCCCCCCCCCCCCCCCCCCCTCCTTCAACCTCCCCCATTCCCCTCCTCCCTCCCTCCTTCAACCTCCCCCATTCCCCTCCTCCCTCCCTCCTTCAACCTCCCCCATTGCCCTCCTCCTTCCCTCCTTCAACCTCCCCCATTCCCCTCCTCCCTCCTTTCCCCCTCCTTCCCCCCTCCCCCCCGCTCCCCCCTACCACACTCCTTCCCCCTACGGCCCTCCTTCCCTCCCTTCTTCCCTCCTTCCCCCACCCCTCCCTCCTTCCCTCCTTCTCCCACTCATCCATTCTTCTCTCTCTACCCCACCCCTCCACAGAAAGAGGTGGATATATGGTGGGGAGTAAGCACGTAGGGTCAACGTCCTAGCTGTATGGCTACTCAAGTCACTCGAAGATGGTGTCCCCCCCCCCCCCCCCCCCCACACACATGACGCCAGTATCCAGTGACCACTGGAGGAAGCTGCCAACCCACATCATTCTAGTAGTGGTGGTCTCACGGGTGGAGGTGTGGAGGTGTGGGGGTGGGGCGGGAGGGGTGGGAGTGGGGGGTGTTGCTGCTGCAGAGCTTAGGCCCCCAAAATGTTAAAAATTGGTGATTGCCCCCGACGGTGCCTAAAAAATCGCCCGCCCCTGATTAAAAAAAACCTTTTTATTAAAATAATAACCTGTTAAAAATGTGTCAGGGTAGTAGCAATTCAACTTTCCTAAGCACACAATCTGTGCAACATAGTTAGGTATTTTGTCTACGTCATATGCCAAACATTATACGCAACTATGCATGGACAGAGGTAAACATGAATAACATATAACTATACACTTCACCACAGATATGTGCTTCATTAGGGCTGTTGTAGAATGATTTTGCTGTTGTGGGGTATTAACAATTTCCTTGTACAAGGTAGTCTGTAGTAGAACTAATGCAGTCATGATGGGTGGTTGATTGAGGTGGGTTGTTGTGTGTTGTGGGAAGAGGGGAAATGGAAAGTATGAGTGGTATGTTGTTGGTAATTGAGTTTAGTCACTGTGACAGCATTGCCATTGTCAGTATTTAATAGAATAAATGTTTATTTTGGTTAAATAGGCCTCCTGTAATTGGGTGGAAGAATACTTTAGGTAGGTGGGGTATTAGAAGTTGTTGACATCTAGGGGATGTGGGCACTATGCAGGTATTGCAGGTATTGCAATACCTCAGGGAGTTTGATGCCCCTGTCCTGCAGAGTTGGAAACCACTGCCTTGTGGTACAGGTTCTTGACAGAACCGAAGGCTAAGGGAGCAAACCCTAAACAGAAAACCATGTCACTGTGGCATCATTAAGGACGGTTGATGTATGAAACTCCCAACATCTCCCGACCAGCCACTGCAGGGACAAATAATTTTGCGCCTGTCTGGACATGTTCTTGCCGGTGTGAAACCTCTATTTGCTCCCTAAGAGAGTGCCACCGGTAACTTGCAAAAGCCAGCAGCACTTCAACACTTTTGCAGGCAGCTTTCATGAAATGTAAACCTGAAGCTGAGAGACATTAAGACCGACTCATGGACATCACTCTCACCACAGAGAGCTAAATGGAGAGCGGCAGTCAAGTAATCAAAGCAGTCTTTGTCGCATCACGACCGACAGCATGATGATGATGATGATGATGATGGGCACTATCCAGATGTTGATAGGATGATCCGAGGGCTGGGAAGAGAGAGCACATGGGCTTTTGACTATGGTCCACTTAGTTTGTCTGAAGCAGACTAAGGATGCAACTGCAGCAGATGCATCACAGGTCCTGGTTAGGGGCCCTGCCAGACTGATGCATTCTAATGGCATTTTTGAATTCCAGCAGGGTGCCTGCATGTCTGGTTTTAGCTGGGAGCGCATTCCACATTTGACTACCTTTGAATATTTGTGCCTTTGTTAGTTTGCTCTTGCGAAGTTGGGGTACTTTGAGCAATGTGGCATCACCTTGTCTGGTCACCCTTAATGTATCCTTAATGTACTCATTGTTCTTGGCTCTTCTGTACATTAGGGTGAGGATATGACTATCCCTCTATTGGTTGAGGAATGCACTGTGGTGTTCTCTGTGGCGGAGTGGTTAGAGTGTCTGACTTTTTTCTAGGTCGGACTCCTAATCTGAAGGTCAGTGGTTCGATTCCCCGTGCCTCCACCTCTGCCAATTTGGATTTCCACCACTGTGTATAACTTACAGCGTCATCGAAGGCCATGCTCTCATACCATGTCTATGTGGTATGGGAGGTTAAAAATCCCTTGCGTCGGTAAAAGTGTAGTCTCGGGCTTTCTTTCGACAAACTGTCTAATGGTGACAACAAGTCTATTCAGACTTATCCATGATAGGCAGTATAAATCTTCAAGAATTGGCTCTATCATGCATTTCATCTCCTGACAGTATTTTTCCTCTGAAGACCGTCCTCACTGCTCTATTTTGCGTTCTCTGCAGCTTAGTTTGTTGCTGTTTTGTCAGAAGACCATATATTAGGTGATTGTAATCAAATATTGGTAAAATAGTGGATTTGTACAGAAGTAGTCCTGTATTCCTACTCACAAAGTACCATATTTGTCTAAAGGTGGTCATTTTGAGCGCAAGTTGTTGGTTCAGTCTGGATAGTTGGTGGGATGCATTTAATGTGGAGTCAAGTATGGTTCCCTGATACTTGTATGAATCAACTTCCCTCATACTTGTTGCCTTCTAGCCTTCCGCGCGGCATTAATAGGATAGGGCAGGGACTGGTCAGCTCAGTGCCAGAATAATGTGACTGAGTTGGATATCCGGTCATGGTACCCACGGCTTGGTTTCCCAGTGGGGTAGAACTAGAAAGTTGCCATGAGTGTGCACTGTTCCAAGTCGGTACCCGTCCTGGTATGACCTTAGATGTTGTCAGGATGGAAAACTCCAACATAAAAAACTCCATGTATAAATACATACTTTTACATATATCCACCATATTTATATATATATATAATAGTTGCCTACACAAATAAGGAACAAGGAGAACATGATAGTGGGCAGAAAGGATATATTCTCTGGCTAGAGGACATGAGCCCTCTAGCCTAAAAAGAAAATTGTCAGCAGTACAGTGAGTGAATTCAGGGGCTCTGAGGCATGGGCGAGCAGATGGCGCCACGTGCTCAGGTCATGAGGAACTAGTAGATGACCTAATGAGTAGGAGACCAGCCGTTGACTTAGTGGCTGGGGGAGTAGATGAATCTTCCAGATTATTATACTCGTATAATGACTTATACAGATAAAATTCAGGTCGCAAGTGACAGTGGAGGCGACGGAAGTGCGGTTCGAAGTGCATTGTGGTAGGAGGCGAATAGATACAGAGAGCCGATTGGTCAATAATATAGTGTGTTATAAAGTAGTACAGAGTAATAAACATATAGATTACCTTACGTAGCTTTATACTCGCATAATGCTTATACATCACATATATATATATATGTATGAAGATATATGTAGATGTATGTGTATATATATATATATACATATACATAATATTTACGTAGATATATATATATATATATCTACTTTCGCCTGAACTGTGAGTAGTACATTACTTTGTGGCTTTGCTGAAGGCTCACATTCAATAAGCCAGCCGCTGGTGAGTGAGTGATGGTGACTTACCCCTGTGTCGGCAACAAAATGCCTCATTCCTGGCAGCCACAGGCAGCCGTTAGATGCATGGTCCGTCTCTTTTCAAGCGCCACCTGGCGGAACAATGCTATGAAGTTAAAAACTAAGGGCCCTTCCATAGAGACCAGACGGGGTGGCCGAATGAGTCGAGCGTCCGTCACCCGCTTTGGTAGAACGCGGAATTCGAAACCATGGGATCGAACCGTGATCGAGTCAAATGAATTACTTAAAAATTGATACTTGTCGCTTCATAGTCAGGTGCTCTGCATTATTAGGATAGGGCAAGGACTGGTTGGCTCAGTGTCAGGATAATGTGACTGAGTGGGATATCATGTCATGGTGCTGGTGGCCTGGTCTCCCAGCGGGGCAGCACTAAAACATCGCAATGAGTGTACACTGACACAAGTCGGTTCCCGTCCTGATATGACCTTAGATGTTGCCAGGATGTAAAACCCCAACAGCCAACCATCTAAGTACCCTTCCGGGGGGAAAAAACTCAAGTCAATCTTATGAAAAGAAAAAGTAAACTCCTTATATATCTGAGAATAACATATATGTATTATATCCTCCAGTGTGTATGGCGCGAGGGGGGGCCCACCCGCGGATTACTCCGACAGCTGAGGGGGGGGGGCACTCCACCAATGCGCCAAAGGAGGAATATATAGAGAGTACTAGTGTAATGTGTATTACATCACATATACCATTCTATATTTGATTGAAATATTGAGATATATATTATATTACTTTCCCAAATACACCATTCGCTAAGTGTAAAATAGATGATTTGTGATAATGCCTCCATCAGTTCTATGCAGTCCGGGCGCCACTTGTGGGTCAGTGCCAAAGCTGTAACGTGAGCTCCCCCCCCCCCCCGGGAGGGAGTAGTGACAGTTAGGTTAGGGCCACTGTGTGGTTATAGGGAGTAGTGACAGCTAGGTTAGGGCCAGTGTGTGGTTAGAGGGAGTAGTGACAGCTAGGTTAGGGCCAGTGTGTGGTTATAGGGAGTAGTGACAGCTAGGTTAGGGCCAGTGTGTGGTTAGAGGGAGTAGTGACAGCTAGGTTAGGGCCAGTGTGTGGTTAGAGGGAGTAGTGACAGCTAGGTTAGGGCCAGTGTGTGGTTAGAGGGAGTAGTGACAGCTAGGTTAGGGCCACTGTGTGGTTATAGGGAGTAGTGACAGCTAGGTTAGGGCCAGTGTGTGGTTAGAGGAAGTAGTGACAGCTAGGTTAGGGCCAATGTGTGGTTAGAGGGAGTAGTGGCAGCTAGGTTAGGGTCAGTGTGTGGTTATAGGGAGTAGTGGCAGCTAGGTTAGGGTCAGTGTGTGGTTAGAGGGAGTAGTGCCAGCTAGGTTAGGGCCAATGTGTGGTTAGAGGGAGTAGTGGCAGCTAGGTTAGGGTCAGTGTGTGGTTAGAGGGAGTAGTGACAGCTAGGTTAGGGCCAGTGTGTGGTTAGAGGAAGTAGTGACAGCTAGGTTAGGGCCAGTGTGTGGTTAGAGGGAGTAGTGGCAGCTAGGTTAGGGTCAGTGTGTGGTTAGAGGGAGTAGTGGCAGCTAGGTTAGGGTCAGTGTGTGGTTAGAGGAAGTAGTGACAGCTAGGTTAGGGCCAGTGTGTGGTTAGAGGGAGTAGTGGCAGCTAGGTTAGGGTCAGTGTGTGGTTAGAGGGAGTAGTGCCAGCTAGGTTAGGGCCAATGTGTGGTTAGAGGGAGTAGTGGCAGCTAGGTTAGGGTCAGTGTGTGGTTAGAGGGAGTAGTGACAGCTAGGTTAGGGCCAGTGTGTGGTTAGAGGGAGTAGTGACAGTTAGGTTAGGGCCAGTGTGTGGTTAGAGGGAGTAGTGCCAGCTAGGTTAGGGTCAGTGTGTGGTTAGAGGGAGTAGTGACAGCTAGGTTAGAGTCAGTGGGTGGTTAGAGTGAGTAGTGACAGTTAGGTTAGGGCCAGTGTGTGGTTAGAGGGAGTAGTGACAGCTAGGTTAGGGCCAGTGTGTGGTTAGAGGGAGTAGTGACAGCTAGGTTAGGGCCAGTGTGTGGTTAGAGAGAATAGTGACAGCTAGGTTAGGGCCAGTGTGTGGTTAGAGGGAGTAGTGACAGCTAGGTTAGGGCCAGTGTGTGGTTAGAGGGAGTAGTGACAGCTAGGTTAGGGCCAGTGTGTGGTTAGAGGTAGTAGTGACAGCTAGGTTAGGGCCAGTGTGTGGTTAGAGGGAGTAGTGACAGCTAGGTTAGGGCCAGTGTGTGGTTAGAGGGAGTAGTGACAGCTAGGTTAGGGCCAGTGTGTGGTTAGAGTGAGAAGTGACAGCTACACTGAAGTCAGTGTGTAGTTAGAGAGAGTAGTGACAGCTAGCTTGGAATCAGTGTGTGGCTAGAGAGAATAGTGACAGCCAGGTTAGAGTCAGTGTGTGGTAGAGAGAGTAGTGACAGCTAGGTTAGAGCAAAGATCTATAATACTAAGACGGTTCACTCCCCATCTCGCCAATGGTAATGTAAATTTCGCAGTGCCACCTTGTGGTGGGTTTGATCAGTCGGGCTGCTAGTTGGTGTTTCACATGTAAACACATACAATTGTATTATACATGAGATAGGTAAGTATCAATATGAAATTGCTATGAACAAATACCCAGCATCATCATCAGCATCATCATCATCACACATCTTTCACATTCATATATACATTTATACATATAATATAGCACCTGTTTAACCAAGAGAACAGCTAGCGCACCAAGTGGTGGGTTTGATCATTTTGATTACACAGTACAGGCTGAGTGAGCCGTATTAGTATTATAGGGTCTTTGGTTAGAGTCAGTGTGTTGTTAGAGAGATTAGTGAAAGCTAGACTGGAGTCAGTGTGTGGTTAGAGAGAGTAGTGACAGCTAGCTAGGTGTCAGTGTGTGCTTCAAATGGGCAGTGACAGCTAGACTGGAGTTAATGTGTTGTTAGAGTGGATAGTGACAACTAGACTGGAGTCAGGGTGTGGTTAGAGAGATTAATGACAGCTAGATTGCAGTCAGTGTGTGATTAAAGAAAGTAGTGGCAGCTAGATCGCTGTCAGTGTGTAGTTAGAGAGTAATGACAATTACTGTCAGTGTGTCTCTGCTGAGGATGGGTAGTGACAGCTACGGTAGAGTCAGTGTGTCACTACAGCAGGTAGTGACAGCTATGGTGGTGTCAGTTTGTGGGTAGAGATTAGAATAGGGAGGAACAACCCTCTCATTGTCAGTCTGTGCTTAGAATGGGTACTGACAGCTACGCTGGAGTCAGTCTGTGATAACAGTAGGTAGTGACAGCTATGATGGTGTCAGTGTGTGGTGCGTAGGGTAGGAAGGGACAATGCTTTAAGTGTCAGTCTGTGCTTAGAATGGGTACTGACATCTACGCTAGTGTCAATACTTGAGGTAAGAGTGCTAGTGACAGCTACTGTGAAGTGGAAGTCAGCTATGCTGGGGTGCCAGTGAGTCTGAATCAACGCCCGTAGCCTGTGGTTTGGTTGGTGGGAGTTTGTGGTGTGTGTGTGTGTATGTGTGCATGGAGATAAGGTTATGATCCCTCCCGTTTAATCACCCTTATCGGGATCCGCCATAAATATCAGGCAAGCTACGCAAATGGTAACAACGCATCCACTACTCAAAGTACCCGCGGTGTGTGTGGTGTTAGGGCAATCACTGCAGCGGACACCCCGACACCTGGACACTCATACACCCGGACACCTGGAGTACGGACACCCAAACACACGGACACACGGACGACTGGGCACCCAGACACTCGGACACCCGGACACCCGGACACCCGGACACCCGGACAAGCAGACACACGGACATACAGGCAACTGGGCACTCGGACACCCGGACATCCAGACACAGGGACACCCGGACACCCAGACAGTCGGACAAGTGGACACCCGGACACCCGGACAACTGGCCACCCGGATACCCGGACAAGCGGACACCGGACACACGGGCAACTGGGCACCAGGACACACGGACGCCCGGACACCCAGACAATGGGACACATGGACATTCAGGCACCTGGACACCCGGACACCAGGACATAGGGGACACCCAGACAATGGGACACCAGGACATACGGACACCCAGGCAACGGGACACTTGGACACTCGGACACCAGCCACTCGGGTACCAGGTCACCAGGACACCATGGCACACAGACACTCGGGCACCCGGACACTCGGACACCTGGACACTCATACACTCGGACAAGCAGACACCCGGTGTCTGGGTGTCCATATGTCCTGGTGTCCGGGTGTCCGAGTGTCCGGCTGTCGGGGTGTCCAGGTGTCCAGGTGTTCCAGTGTCTGGGTGTCCATATGTCCTGGTGTCCATATATCCTGGTGTCAGGGTTTCCGGGTGTCCGAGGGTCCGGCTGTCGGGATGTCTAGGTGCCCGAGTGTCTGGGTGTCTGGGTGTCCGTGTGTCCGTGTGTCCGTGTGTCCGTGTTTCCGTGTGTCCGTGTGTCCGGGTGTCCAGGTGCCCGAGTGTCTGGTGTCCGGGTGTCCGTGTTTCCGTGTGTTCGTGTGTCCGGGTGTCCGTGTGACCGTGTGTCCGTGTGTCCGTGTGTCCACATGCCCGAGTGTCCAGGTTTCCCTGTGTCTGGGTGTCCGAGTGTCCCATTGTCCGGGTGTGTGTGTGTGGGGGGGGGGGGGGCTTCTACATTCAGGGGGCTTCTACATTCAGACACAACGATTGGTGACTTGTCAGAACGGCGTCACCTTGGATACATCCGACATTCCCCATTATGGGATATATCGATATATCGATCCTGAAGAACCTGACCTTGCATTGAAGCTAGTTATAGTATTTCCACTCAATGGTCAATGCTGCTCCTGCCATACTGTCGGGTAGAATACAGCCGGCTTAGCAAGGCTGAAGAACTGAGCAGACTTAGAGCAACACTCGCCTAATACCAGCACTCACCAGTACTACCACCAGCTGTCACCAACTGTCACCAGCGCCCCTAGTGTTGTCTACCAGCATATTTACCACCAGCTGTCTCCCAGCACTACCACCAGCACTACAACCAGTGTAGTCTAGCAACCACCACTACTACCACCAGTGTACTCTAACGCCTCTATCACGAGCTGCCAACAGCGCCCCTACCATACCACCACTACTATCAGTGCCCCTAGTGTAATCTACCACCAATACCATCAGTGGCCCTAGTGTAGTCTACCAGCACTACCGTCAGTGCCTGTAGTGTAGTCTACCAGCACTACCATCAGTGCCCCTAGTGTAGTCTACCACCACTGCCGCCAGTGCCCCTAGTGTAGTCTACCACCACTACCATCAGTGCCCTTAGTGTAATCTACCACCACTACCATCAGTGGCCCTAGTGTAATCTACCACCACTACCATCAGTGGCCCTAGTGTAGTCTACCAGCACTACCGTCAGTGCCTCTAGTGTAGTCTACCAGCACTACCATCAGTGCCCCTAGTGTAGTATACCAGCACTACCATCAGTGCACCTAGTGTAGTCTACCAGCATATTTACCACCAGCAGTCTACCAGCACTACCATCAGTGCCTCTAGTGTAGTCTACCAGCACTACCATCAGTGCCCCTAGTGTAATCTACCACCACTACCATCAGTGGCCCTAGTGTTGTCTACCACCACTACCATCAGTGCCCCTAGTGTAGTCTACCACCACTACCATCAGTGTCCCTAGTGTAATCTACCACCACTTCCATCAGTGCTCCTAGTGTAGTCTACCACCACTACTATCAGTGTCCCTAGTGTAGTCTACCACCACTACCATCAGTGCCCCTAGTGTAGTCTACCACCACTACCATCAGTGCCCCTAGTGTAATCTACCACCACTATCATCAGTGCCCCTAGTGTAGTCTACCACCACTACCATCAGTGTCCCTAGTGTAATCTACCACCACTTCCATCAGTGCTCCTAGTGTAGTCTACCACCACTACCATCAGTGCCCCTAGTGTAGTCTACCAGCACTACCATCAGTGCCCGCAGTGTAATCTACCACCACCACTGCCAGTGCCCCTAGTGCAGTCTACCACCACTATCATCGGTGCCCCTTGTGTAGTCTACCACCACTGCCACCAGTGCCCCTAGTGTAGTCTACCACCACTACCCTCAGTGTCCCTAGTGTAATCTACCACCACTATCATCAGTGCCCCTAGTGTAGTCTACCACCACTACCATCAGTGTCCCTAGTGTAATCTACTACCACTTCCATCAGTGCTCCTAGTGTAGTCTACCACCACTACCATCAGTGCCCCTAGTGTAGTCTACCAGCACTACCATCAGTGCCCGCAGTGTAATCTACCACCACTACTGCAAGTGCCCCTAGTGCAGTCTACCACCACTATCATCGGTGCCCCTTGTGTAGTCTACCACCACTGCCACCAGTGCCCCTAGTGCAATCTACCACCACTACCCTCAGTGCCCCTAGTGTAGTCTACCACCACTGCCACCAGTGCCCCTAGTGCAGTCTACCACCACTACCATCAGTGCCCCTAGTGCAGTCTACCACCACTACCATCAGTGCCCCTAGTGCAGTCTACCACCACTACCATCAGTGCCCCTAGTGTAGTCTACCACCACTGCCACCAGTGCCCCTAGTGTAGTCTACCACCACTACCCTCAGTGCCCCTAGTGTAGTCTACCACCACTACCATCAGTGCCCCTAGTGCAGTCTACCACCACTACCATCAGTGCCCCTAGTGCAGTCTACCACCACTACCATCAGTGCCCCTAGTGCAGTCTACCACCACTACCATCAGTGCCCCTAGTGTAGTCTACCACCACTGCCACCAGTGCCCCTAGTGCAATCTACCACCACTACCCTCAGTGCCCCTAGTGTAGTCTACCACCACTACCATCAGTCCCCCTAGTGTAGTCGACCACCACTACCATCAGTGCCCCTAGTGCAGTCTACCACCACTGCCACCAGTGCCCCTAGTGCAGTCTACCACCACTACCATCAGTGCCCCTAGTGCAGTCTACCACCACTACCATCAGTGTCCCTAGTGTAGTCTACCACCACTGCCACCAGTGCCCCTAGTGTAGTCTACCACCACTGCCACCAGTGCCCCTAGTGCAGTCTACCACCACTACCATCAGTGCCCCTAGTGCAGTCTACCACCACTACCATCAGTCCCCCTAGTGTAGTCTCCCACCACTGCCACCAGTGCCCCTAGTGTAGTCTACCACCACTACCCTCAGTGCCCTTAGTGTAGTCTACCACCACTGCCACCAGTGCCCCTAGTGTAGTCTACCACCACTACCATCAGTGCCCCTAGTGTAGTCTACCACCACTGGCACCAGTGCCCCTAGTGTAGTCTACCACCACTACCCTCAGTGCTCCTAGTGTAGTCTACCACCACTGCCACCAGTGCCCCTAGTGTAGTCTACCACCACTACCATCAGTGCCCCTAGTGTAGTCTACCAGCACTACCATCAGTGCCCGCAGTGTAATCTACCACCACTACTGCCAGTGCCCCTAGTGCAGTCTACCACCACTATCATCGGTGCCCCTTGTGTAGTCTACCACCACTGCCACCAGTGCCCCTAGTGTAGTCTACCACCACTACCCTCAGTGCCCCTAGTGTAATCTACCACCACTATCATCAGTGCCCCTAGTGTAGTCTACCACCACTACCATCAGTGTCCCTAGTGTAATCTACCACCACTTCCATCAGTGCTCCTAGTGTAGTCTACCACCACTACCATCAGTGCCCCTAGTGTAGTCTACCAGCACTACCATCAGTGCCCGCAGTGTAATCTACCACCACTACTGCCAGTGCCCCTAGTGCAGTCTACCACCACTATCATCGGTGCCCCTTGTGTAGTCTACCACCACTGCTACCAGTGCCCCTAGTGCAATCTACCACCACTACCCTCAGTGCCCCTAGTGTAGTCTACCACCACTGCCACCAGTGCCCCTAGTGCAGTCTACCACCACTACCATCAGTGCCCCTAGTGCAGTCTACCACCACTACCATCAGTGCCCCTAGTGCAGTCTACCACCACTACCATCAGTGCCCCTAGTGTAGTCTACCACCACTGCCACCAGTGCCCCTAGTGCAATCTACCACCACTACCCTCAGTGCCCCTAGTGTAGTCTACCACCACTACCATCAGTGCCCCTAGTGCAGTCTACCACCACTGCCACCAGTGCCCCTAGTGCAGTCTACCACCACTACCATCAGTGCCCCTAGTGCAGTCTACCACCACTACCATCAGTGCCCCTAGTGTAGTCTACCACCACTGCCACCAGTGCCCCTAGTGTAGTCTACCACCACTGCCACCAGTGCCCCTAGTGCAGTCTACCACCACTACCATCAGTGCCCCTAGTGCAGTCTACCACCACTACCATCAGTCCCCCTAGTGTAGTCTCCCACCACTGCCACCAGTGCCCCTATTGTAGTCTACCACCACTACCCTCAGTGCCCTTAGTGTAGTCTACCACCACTGCCACCAGTGCCCCTAGTGTAGTCTACCACCACTACCATCAGTGCCCCTAGTGTAGTCTACCACCACTGGCACCAGTGCCCCTAGTGTAGTCTACCACCACTACCCTCAGTGCTCCTAGTGTAGTCTACCACCACTGCCACCAGTGCCCCTAGTGTAGTCTACCACCACTACCACCAGTGCCCCTAGTGCAGTCTACCACCTCTACCATCAGTGCCCCTAGTGCAGTCTACCACCACTGCCACCAGTGCACATAGTGCAGTCTACCACCACTACCATCAGTGCCCCCAGTGCAGTCTACCAACACTGCCACCCCATTCACTGTAAATATGACCATGACCCAGTCAGTCACTCCTCAACGCAGATTGCCATACACAGTCTCAAGCTGTTACTCCTCAACCCCCACTCCCACACTCAGACCTCGCTACACCAGAGCTCCCCCTCCCACCCCACCACTTCCCAGCTCCCCCTCCCACACTCACATCCCCACTCTCCCTCCCACATTTGCACTCTGATCCGCCTCCCACACTCACACCCAACACACCCGAGCTCTCCCCTCCCACACTCACACCTACCCACCGCAGAGCTCCCCCTCCCACACTCACACCTCGCCATATCCCACCTGCCCCCTCCCCCACTTACACCACAGCACACCCGAGCTTCCCTTACGACATTTACACCCCAACAGACCCCAGCTCCCCCTCTCCCACTCACATCCTCGCTACCCCTCCCACATTCACACTCATGTCCTCCTCCCACACTCACACCCAACACACTCCCACACTCACACCCCACCACACCCGATCTCCCTGTCCACATGTCTCAGCTCACACTCGCCCAATTCCACCCAGACACGCCCGCCTCCAGTCGCAGTCATTGCACCCCCCACCGCCCACACACACACACCGTTAACGCTCACACCCACCCGTACACCCCCCTCATCCCTTTGCACCCACCCTCCAACTCGTAACATTTTAGGCGGGGTTGCTAGACTCCTTCAATCACAGTTCAGTACCGACAGTCACCACCACCACCACCATCACCACCACCATCACTACCACCACCACCACTACCACCGCCACTACCACCATTACCACCATCACCACTACCACCACTACCACCACCACTACCACCACCACCACCACCACTACCACCACCACCACTACCACCATTACCACCACCACAGTCACGAGCCCTATCACTATCATTACCACCACCACCACCATTACCACCATCACCACCACTACCGCCACTACCACCATTACCACCACCACAGTCACCAGCCCTATCACTATCATTACCACCACCACCACCAGCACCACTACAGCACCATCACTACCACCACCATCACCCCTACCACCATCACTACCACCACCACCACCACCATTACCACCACTACCACCACTACCACCACTACCACCACTACCACCACTACCACCACTGCCATCAACACAACCACCACCACTACCACCACCACTACCACCGCCATCAGCATCACCACCACTACCACCACCACCACTAGTGCACCACCACCACCATCACTACCATTACCAGCACCACCACCACCACCACCAACAGCACCACTACAGCACCATCACTACCACCACCATCACCACTAGCACCATCACTACCACCACCACCACCACCACCACTACCACCACTACCACCACTACCACCACTACCACCACCGCCATCAACACCACCACCACCACTACCACCACCATCATCACCACCACTACCAGCACCACCACTACCACCATTACCACCACCACCACTACCACCACTACCACCACCACCACCACTACCACCACTACCAGGTGGAAGGAGGTGGGAGGAGGCGGGAGCAGGTGGGAGCAGGTGGAGATGGAGAAGTTGGAGGGGTGGAGGAAGTGTGGATAGGATGTGGGGGGGGGGGGGGGCTGAGGGAGGGGTGTCGACGTGTGGTCGTGCGAATGGGGGGGGGGGGGGGGGAGGTAATGGAGGGTTGAGCGGGAGGGGTGGGCGTGTGCGTGTGTGTGTGTGGAAAAGTAGTCGTGGGGTGTAGTGATATAGTGTGGGGAGGTGGGGGCGGGAGGGAGAGGGGAGTTAGATAAGAGGTAGGGTGGGAGAGGGAAGGGCGGAGAGGGAGAGGTGGGGAGTGGGGGTGGATAGGGCGGTGGGGGGGGGGGAGTGAGAGATGAGAAGAGGATGCAGTGGATAAAAGAGATTCGGTGGGAATGTGTGTGGGCAGGTACGGCTGTGGAAAGTACAGTGATGAGAGAGTGGGTTGCTGGAGGTGGGGGGAGGTGGTGAGGGTTGTGGGGGTGGGGGTGTGGGGTGGGGGTATAGGAAAGTGCCGGTGCAATGCAGTATTGGGGAGGGCATGCGTGGGAGGGCGTGAGGGGGTGAAGTTGAGGTGATGGTGGTGGTGGTAAGGTGGTGGCGGGAGTGATGGTGGTAATGTGGCGATTGTGGTTGTACTGATGCTATGGTGGTAATATTGGTGGTAGTGATGTGGTGGTGGTTAGGTAGTGATGGTAGTGGTTGTGGTAAGGGGTGGTGGTGGTTGCGGTGGTAGTGTTGGTGGTGGTGGTCGTTATAGGGATGGTGGTAGTGATGATGGTGGTGGTGGTGGTTGTGGTGGTGGTGATGGTGGTGGTGATAGTGAGGTGGTGGTAGTGGTGGTAGTGATAGTGGTGGCGATGTGGGTGGTGGCGGTATTAGGGATGGTGGTGGAGGTGGTGGTGGTGGTGGTGATGATGGTGGTGGTGGTGGTGGTAGTGATGGTCATGGTGGTGGTGGTAGTGGTGGTGGTGGGTGGTAGTGGTGGTGATTGTGGTGGTGGTGGTAGCCACGGTGGTGGTGGTGATAGTGGTGGTGGTGGTAGTGGTAGTGGTGGTGGTGGTGATGGTGGTGATGGTGGTGGTGGTAGTGGTGGTAGTGGTGGTAGTGGTGGTAGTGGTAATGATGGTGGTAGTGGTGATGGTGGTGGTAGTGATGGTGCTGTAGTGGTGCTGTTGGTGGAGGTGGTAATGATAGTGATAGGGCTGGTGGCTGTGCTGGTGGTAATGGTACCATCACTACCACCACTACCACCACCACCATCACCACCACTACCACCACCACCACGACCAGCATTACCACCACCACAGTCACCAGCCCTATCACTATCACTACCACCACTACCACACCCCTCATCCCTCTAACCCACTCTCCACACCCATCATCCCTCTAACCCCCTCTCCAAACCCCTGATCCCTCTAACCCCCTCTCCACACCACTCATCCCTCTATCCCCCTCTCCACACTCGTCATCCCTCTAACCCCCTCTCCACACCCCTCATCCCTCAAACCCCCTCTCCACACCCCTCATCCCTCTAACCCACTCTCCACACCCCTCATCCCTCTAACCCACTCTCCACACCCCTCATCCCTCTAACCCACTCTCCACACCCCTCATCCCTCTAACCCACTCTCCACACCCCTGGTCCCTCTAACCCACTCTGCACACCCCTCATCCCTCTAACTCACTCTCCACACCCCTCATCCATCTAACCCGCTCTCCACACCCCTCATCCCTCCAACCCACTCTCCACACCCCTCATCCCCCTAACCCACTACCACACCCCTCATCCCTCCAACCCACTCTCCACACCCCTCATCCCTTTAACCCACTGTCCACACCCCTCATCCCTTTAACCCACTCTCCACACCCCTCATCCTTCTAACCCACTACCCCACCCCTCATCCCGCCAACGCACTCTCCACACCCCTCATCCCTCCAACCCACTCTCCACACCCCTCATCCCTCTAACCCACTACCCCACCCTTCATCCCGCCAACCCACTCTCCACACCCCTCATCCCTCTAACCCACTACCCCACCCCTCATCCCCCAAGCCACCTCCACACCCCTCATCCCTCTAACCCCCTCTCCACACCCCTCATCCCTCTAACCCCCTCTCCACACCCCTCATCCCTCTAACCCCCTCTCCACACCCCTCATCCCTCCAACCCCCTCTCCACACCCCCATCCCTCTAACTCCTCTCCACACCCCTCATCCCTCTAACCCCCTCTCCACACCCCTCATCCCTCCAACCCCCTCTCCACACCCCTCATCCCTCTAACTCACTCTCCCACCCCTCATCCCTCTAACCCCCTCTCCACACCCCTCATCCCTCCAACCCCCTCTCCACACCCCCTCAACCCCCTCTCCACACCCCTCATCCCTCTAACCGATTCTCCACACCCCTCATCCCTCTAACCCCCTCTCCACACCCCTCATCCCTCCAACCCACTCTCCACACCCCTCATCCCTCTAACCCACTACCACACCCCTCATCCCTCCAACCCACTCTCCAAACCCCTCATCCCTCTAACCCACTCTCCACACCCCTCATCCCCTCTAACCCACTCTCCACACCCCTCATCCCTCTAACCCACTCTCCACACCCCTCATCCCTCTAACCCACTACCACCCCCCTCATCCCTCCAACCCACTCTCCACACCCCTCATCCCTCCAACCCACTCTCCACACCCCTCATCCCTCTAACCCACTACCACACCCCTCATCCCTCCAACCCCCTCTCCACACCCCTCATCCCTCTAACCCACTCTCCACACCCCTCATCCCTCCAACCCACTCTCCACACCCCTCATCCCTCCAACCCACTCTCCACACCCCTCATCCCTCTAACCCACTACCACACCCCTCATCCCTCCAACCCACTCTCCACACCCCTCATCCCTCTAACTCACTCTCCCCACCCCTCATCCCTCTAACCCCCTCTCCACACCCCCCTCCATACCCCCCACACACCCCACCACCCTCCACCCCTCCCACCACCCTCCACTCCTCCACACCCCTCCCACCACCCTCCACCCCTCCACACCCCTCCCACCACCTTCCACACCCCTCCATACCCCTCCACACCCCTCCCACCACCCTCCACACCTCTCCCACTACCCTCCACACCCCTCCCACCACCCTGCACCCCTCCATACCCCACCACCCTCCACCCCTCCCACCACCCTCCACATCCCTCCCACCACCCCCACCCCTCCACACCCCTCCCACCACCCACCACCCTCCACACCCCTCCCACCACCCTCCACACCCTCCCACCACCCCTCCACACCCCTCCCCCACTTCCCTCCCGCACTTCCCTCTTCCACACCCCTGCGCCCCCCTTCCCCCTGCACCACCCCTCCATCCCCTTCTCCACCCTCGCCCACCACCCTACACTCCTCCAGCCCCTCCTCTACACCCCCTCCGTCCCCGTCCCCTCCACCCTCCTCCACTTGCCGCCTCCACCCCTTCTCCACACCCCGTCCATCCGACACCCCTCCTCCGCTCCCTCCTCTACCCTCTCCACCCCTCCACACCCTCCACCACCCCTTCCACCCCTACACCCTCCTCCACACCCCTCCACCCCTCCACACCCCTCCTAACCACAGCGCTTGTTTGTGCAGTGACCGCGGTGCGCGCCACATCGCGGCGCGAGGCGGAACCTTCCACACAAAGTTGTCAGCGACATTCTATTTATAGATTGGGCGGGCAATAGCCAATCACCAGGCGTGCCTTGAGCTACGAGTCGACTCGCTGTTCAGTGGCCATCAGGGGGCCGGTGAGACGAACAATTCATCGCCACTTTCCACAAATATAACACCCGATTTTCCCTTCTGACGCTATCTCGCCTTTCCGGTCCCACCAGTGGTCCACAACTGGTTCAGCAAAGGCTGTGGTAAATTGCTGTTCTGTCTGCGAGAAAGTGAATATAAAAGACCCTGTGCTGCTTATCGGAAAGAGTAGCCTATGTGGCAGCAGTGGGTTTCCTCCAAAGAAATATGTCAGATGTCCAATAGCGATGATACAAAAATCAATGTGCTCTAGAGGCGTCGTTAAATAAAACAAGCTTTACTTTTACTATCTTGCATATACAGTGATTCTCGGCTGTTTCGATGGCCATCGCAACTGAGATAAACAACAAATTGATACATTTCTAAAATGCATAAATATGAATCTAAGACTGTCTCACATTCACGACAATTTGACTGCTGCTTCATTGAGATACCGCTGAGAAAACAAACTAAAGTGTTGCTTATCCATTGAATAATGTCAGAGCACTGGTGTTCCAGCCATACAGTACAAGTTGTTGCTGCCACAAACACCATGATTCAATATTTCACTCAGTCAGAGAATTCTGAGAGTGACTCTACAATGAAACACGACACAGAAGTCGCTATGTGGTTTTTCTCTGTGGGTTCTATTATTAGTATGACTCACCTAGGGATCGAACCCACTGCTTTCGACATCGGTAGTTCGAACCCTGGTCGAGTCAAACCAATGACCTAAAAATCGATACTTGTCACTTCCTAGTCCAGGTGATCGGCATTATTAGGATGGGGCAAGGACTGGTTGGCTCAGTGTCAGGATACTGTGACTGAGTGGGATGTCGGGTCATGGTGCTGGCGGCCTGGTCTCCCAATGGGGCAGCACTATAAAGTCACCATGAGTGCGCACTGTCACAAGTCGGTACGCGTCCTGATATGACCTTAGATGTTGCCAGGACGTAAATCTCCAACAACCAACCAACCAAGTAAGAGGTCATGTGTTTGCCTCCTGGCCGAGTCAATCGAATGACTTACAAAACTGATACTTGTCACTAGCAGAGCTTGGCGCTTGGGACTACTAGGATAGGGCAAATACTTGTTTGCTCAGTGTCAAGGCTTAATGGGATATTAGGTCATGGTGCCAGTGACTGGGTCTCCCAGTGTGACAGCACTATAAAGTTGCAACGAGTGCTCACTGTCACACAAAAAGTCGGTACCTGTTCTGATATGATCTTAGATGTTGCTTGAACATCAAACCCGACAAACAAATAATTATATCTGCGATATTACTTCTACAGTTGGCATTTTTAGACTTCTTCAACTCGGCTGAAATTTACTGGTTATTTGCTGACAACACAGACCTCTCCTCTACCAATCCGCCTACCCCATCCCATCTCCCCCCCCCCACCCCCACACCCCACACCCCACACCCACCCGTTACCCCTCTCCACCAAGCGTAGATTTGGTTCCGGACTGACCAGGCGTTCCACTAGCATTTCCAGGTAAACATATCTTTTCTTTAAAATCAATTCGAAAAAAAAAGGCATGTTACCCTCTATGTGAATTGAACCTTTATTCAAACCCCACCACAGTTCAAAACACTTGTCAACTGTATGCTAAACAATTGTAGAAATTGAGTTGATTAACCGGTTTAATTTTGTGTCTCGGGTGAAATTTGGTAAATATTCAATTTCTTGTTTTTATTTTTGCTGTTGATAAATGGCTAACTTGTGACTGCGCCTCGTTCAGAACCTCCCCCCCTCCCCCACCTGGCTCTTACCCTCACCCCCACCACCACCACCACCCCACCCCCACCACTCCCATCCTCTGACTTCCAATTCACCTTCCACTTTCCTATATTACGCTGTATACAGAGCATAACAGCTTTCGCGGCCCAGACGGGATGGTGTTTGGAGTTTTGTGTTCTGGCAACATCTAAGGGGTTAATCTGGACCACCCTCAGTAGATAACGAACAGCTACAAACTATCTACACGCCTATAAATGTAGAGTAGGCTATTTCATAAGTGGTAGTAAAACAAAAACAACAAAAAAACAAAAATACTAATATACTATGCACATCCACTACAAGGGTGATCAGAAAATAAAACCAATAACACCTACACTTAGAACTAAAACCATTAGCTATCTAACAGTCCTTCCCTATTTCGGACCAACCTTGGACAGCCAAACCCAACACAAAACAAGCTCAAACATCTACAGATACTAAATAATCACCATGTACCTGCTATTGTGTGAGAAACAAAAAAACATCTTATCACCTCCTACTGTGTGATAAGATTAAACCACTACTACAACTGGCCAGCATTGAAAACAAGCCCGAGCACTCGAGCTTAGATGCTATGGACAGTATAAACACAGCATCATAAAGAAAAAGGTCATATCAGGGCGGGTACCGACTTGTTACAGCGCATATTCATGGCGACTATATCGTGCTGCCCCACTGGGAAATCAGGCCGCTGGCACCATGACCCGATATCCCACTCAGTCACATTATCCTGACACTGAGCTAACCATCCCTTGCCCTATGCTATTAATGCCGAGCGCTAGGCTCGGAAGCGAAAGTATCAATTTTATAAGTCATTGGTTTTACACAACCGGGAACCGAACTAGACGTGATGGCCGAATCAATACGAACACCAGCTGCCTTTCTATGGGGAAGGTCGTGGGGTTTTAACCCCTGCCGAGTCAAACCAGCAATAACTTACAACATTGATCCTTCTGGCTGCCTAGACTGGCCATCGCCTTTAAATAGGATGCAGTGCAACTGCATGGCTTGCTCAGGACCAGGATAATATGACTGAGTGGGATATCAAATCATGGTATTGACAACTCAGTCTCCCAAATGGGGCAGCACTATAAAGTCACCATGAGTGTACACCGTTACCATTCAGTAAGTACCCTCCCTGATATGACCTTCGATATTGCTAGTACCTGAAACCTCAACAACAAAATGAAGCTTCCCTTATCAGGGCTAATCCAGAAATGATTGTGTGTGTCTAGGGGTAGAGCTTTTTGTTTATCGCACCACCCACACATTGTGATTTTTCTTTCAGACACAGCACCCACGTTTGAGAATTTAAATGTTTATCCCACCACCCACTCTGTATTATATATATTACATGCCGGATAATATTTAACTTATCGGTGTGCGATAATATTTCTTTGACAATAATAGTGTAGTAGTCTGCATTGACCTCTCAGGCAAGTAACCACATAGACAGGTAGGCGTGGGTAGTGTGGTGATATCAGGGAGCCTAGGTGGTGTAATGGAATGCAAAGAGATGTGGTTTCGACTCCTGCTTTAGGCACAATATTTTCCATTTTCATCACCCCCATGACAGTGGTTGCCATGACCATGATCCTGTACAAGCTATGCACTGTATATATTTGTTGAACCTACCCTGTATATGTATGTGTAAGTAAGTGCATTGCCTGTATGTATGTAATTGTAAGCATTAAAATACTTACAATTCCAGGGGGATGAGTGTAGTGGTCTGCACTGAACTCTCAGGCAAGTAACCACATAGACAGGTAGGCGTGGGTAGTGTGGTGATATCAGGGAGCCTAGGTGGTATAAAGCTTAGCACACTGGTCCGGAATGCATAGAGATGTGGTTTGAGTCCCGCTCTAGGTGCAATATTTCCCATTTTCATCACCCCCACAACACTGGTTGCCGTGACCATGATCCTGTACACGCTGTGTGCTGTATGGTTGTTGAACCTACCCTGTATATGTATGTGTTAGTCCATTGCCTGTATGTATGTAATTGTAAGCATTAAAAGACTTACAATTCCAGGGGGACGAGTGTAGTGGTCTGCACTGACCTCTCAGGCAAGTAACCACATAAACCAGTAGGCGTGGGTAGATATCAGGGAGCCTAGGTGGTGTAATGCTTAGCACACTGGCCCAGAGTGCATGGGGATGTGGGTTCGAGTCCCACCATAGGCGCAATATTTCCCATTTTCACCGCCACCACGACAATAGTGTACTAGCTTTATTTGACCCATGATGTCCATGGCTTAAAGTAAAGTTAGGCTCCGCATCAATCCCTCGACCAAAATTGTGTTACGGCAACTACAATGACAATCTATTCAAAGTGACCAAAGTTAGTTTAAAAAAACCATCAAAATTAATATGAAATTCAAATTTCTTATTGAGATTCAAAATGAATATGAAATGTGTACATTGGACATAAAAAAACATGCTATTGTAGTAGTCCAGACGTGAGCTGCACTACCATACAGTGGCAGCAAGGACTGCTCCATCATCATCGCAGTTCATAGCGATAGGTGGCAGGATGGTAGCCGCCAGGAAGCGCGCACAACAGGGCTGGCACCTACTGTGTGTGGCTAGCATAACCTCCACCGGGCAGAGGCGGGTCAATTGATCGTATACGCCGCAGTGAGCGGAGATTAAAGACGTAAGAAGCAAACATACTCGTTCTCCTGCTTGCTTGGGGATTCTACAGCGTGAGGGTCAAGTTCCGGGTGGCCAACAGAGGGCCCCATCACACTATTTTAACCCATACATGGTGAAGCATCAGTGGAGTACAATGATGCACGTTGGCAGCGCCGATTAACAGAGGAGTAGTAATCAGAACGACCCGAAAACTTAACCGCTGTTCGGTATAATACATAATTAACATAGTCAGGACAGCATTATGAATTAACCAGGAGCACGCCCAATAACAAGTTGGTAACCAACCTGGCATGACCTCAGATGTTACTGGGAGGTAAAACCTCCAATCACTTACCCGCCTACCGGCTGAGGGCCCAGAGGGTGTGCTGCCCTGAGGAAATTAAATGGCCGCACTAGAGTGTGGGTAGGTGTGGGTGGGTGTGGGTGTGGGTGTGGGTGGGTGTGGGTGGGTGTGGGTGGGTGTGGGTGGGTGTGGGTGTGTGTGTGGGGGTGTGGGAGGGTGTGGGATGATGTGGGTGGGTGTGGGCGTGTGTGGGTGGGTGTGGGTGTGGGTGGGTGGGTGTGGGTGGGTGTGGGTGGGTGGGGGTGGGTGGGGGTGGGTGGGGGGTGAGTGTGAAGAGGGGTATATTGATATTCCTCAAATGAATCCCAGTGAGAAACTTTCTACTGCAATTTGTTATGGACCCGGCCCCAAAATCATATAGATTGACTGGCCTAGTAGGGGAGGGAGGAGCGGGTGAGGTTGTCGGGGTGTAGGGTGTCAGCTCATGGCTGCCAGGCACACAGGAGACTTAATGAGCAGACGCTAGCAGCAGATCAGAGCACACACACTACTCCTTCACACCTCACAGGATCTAGATCATAATCTGCATATCACTAAGAAGAATAACTGGTTTGGCCGCCCCAGTTACTCATCTTACTCACTCTATCAGGAGGATCCTGGCAACTAAATACCAGAAACAACTCATGAGTGAGGAAGGGAAGACAAGTCACGCAAGATTGACAGTGATAAGGTTGAGCTTTATTGCTACAACTCTTGTTCACCTTCTAGTGACCTGCCATCCTGACCCACTTACAACCTGCCACCCAGACCCACATGGTTCCTACTTGTTCAGTCTAATCGGTGCCTACAGCCCATTGAACCTGAGTCCCATGGGTGTTACACACAGCTCAGTGGTGAACTGCTTCGTTTGGTATCTGTAGAGTGAGTGTGTCTGCATAGCAAGTGCAAGGAGTACTGCTAGATCATAATCTACACACTGCTAGATCATAACCTGCACACTGCTAGATCATACTCTACACACTGCTAGATCATAACCTGCAGACCACTAGATCATGACCTGTACATCACTAGATAGAATCTGCACACTGCACACAATGTGATAACTCACATGGCACTAGGTAATAATTCACATGGCACCAAGTCATAACTCACTGACTCGTCTCTGGAACTAAAGCCCTCACAGACTGGTGCATGCTGGGACTGTCTGTTGACTGCACGCAGTGAGGTATTGTTTTTCTGCTCGGAAGGGAATGGGACGTACTTCAGGCAGTAGAGTGTCCACCTGTAAAGCTGTCTGTCATCGGATCGATCCTTCTCAGTGGATCCATTTGCAGTTTGGGCTATTTTCCGTTCCAACTAGTGGTCCACAAATGGTTCATCAAAGGCTGTGGTATGTGATATCCTGTCTGTGGGAAAGTGTACATAAAGGACCCTTTGCTGCTTATCGGAAAGAGTAGCCTATTTGGCAGCATCAGGTTTCCTCAAAAGAAATATGTCAGAGTGACCATATGTTTGACGTCCAATAACCGATGATAAAAATCGATGTGTTCTAGAGGCGTTGTTTAATCAAAGAAGCTTTACTGTTTGTTTGCCTGCTGCGCTTTCAAAGACATTGGCACATGATTGTTGTGACTGGGCTAACAAACCGACTGGTGTTCTACATGTCACATTATATCCACCTTCCTATTTTCTCCTCTGCTGGTTCCAGAACCTATCTATCCCTTATGGGGCTGTCACACTACGACGTTTCTCACCAACGCACGTCGACGCGTGCCAACGTGTCGCCTTTTTGGGCGAAACGACAGCACACATCGGGACGCGTTAGCGGCGCGTTAGTGGCACCTCGGTACACGTCGGTACACGTTGACTGATAGCAACGTGTGGATGGACACGTCGGCAGCCGTCGGCACGCGGCGGGTCGCGCCGATCGTTTTGTGCTTGCACAAAACTTTCGACGCGCGCCGACGGGTTGGAGGGGGCGTTACGGACGCGTTAACAACACGTCAAAACCAGTTGATGGGTTGCAAATATTTTGCGCGTTGCCGGCACGCCAGCAGAAACGTTGTAGTGTGACAGCACCATTATACAGAATCCAGGTTCTTGCTAAGCTACTACTTCCGCTTCCGGTGGTGGGCTTACTCGGTTTTCAATCTGATGAAATGATATAGATGTATATTGTATATATATATACATTACATATATACATAGTATTTTACCAGATGGATTCGTCGAATGAGTTGAGCGCTCGTCTCCCGTTTTGGTAGATCGTGGTTCGAACCCTGGTCGAGTCAAAACAATGACTTAAAAATTGATACTTGTCGCTTCCAAGCCAGGCACTCAGCATTAATAGGATAGGGCAATGATTGGTTGGCTCAGTGTCAGGATAATGTGACTGAGTAGGATATTATTAGGTCATTGGCGCTGGTTGCCTAGTCTTCCCGTGGGGCAACACTATAAAGTCGCCATGAGTGTGCACTGTCACAAGTCGGTCTAGGGGAACTAATGGCCGGTCTGATGGACAGGTCAATATTCTATCAGTGTACCACACTCCCTATGATTTTAAAAGAAATTAAAACTGTACGTACAAATTTGGCTTAACACCCAAGTCTCAAAGTTATGGGTCATTATGGCAGCCTTTAGTGAAGAACGATGCTACATTTCTGTATAAAATACCGACTCAGGCGTACCATGCAGTCTCATATAGTCTTGCCTACCCATCCCTCCATCTCCTCCTTGTGTTTAACACAGATGACCATGATCCAACTCATGGCCCCAGAACCAGCGGCGAATGTATCAGAACTCAGAAGTGATGCATTGCCAAGCATTGACGACAGATGAAGTTAGTCTAATGGATCCATGTCTCTATGTATCCACACAGGGCCCCTTGAGACCATGACAATGGAACCATGTCTCTATGCATCCACACAGGGCCCCTTGTGACCCTAACAATGCCCACACGTCTCTATGGATCCACACAAGGCCCCTTGTGACCCTGACAATGGATCCATGTCTCTATCACCACACATGGCCCCTTGTGACCCTGACAGTGAATCCATACCTCTATGAGTCCACACGGGACCCCTTGTGACCCTGACAATGGCTACATGTCTCTACGAGTCCAAACAGGGGCCCTTCTGACCCTGACACTGGCTACATTTCTCTTTGCATCCACACAGGGCCCCTTGTGACCCTGACAATAGCTACATGTCTCTATGGATCCCCACAATTCCCCTTGTGACCCTGACAATGCCTACATGTCTCTATGGATCCACACAGGGCCCCTTGTGACCCTGACAATGGCTACATGTCTATATCTGGCCACACAGGGCCCATTGTGACCCTGACAATGGATCCATCTCTCTATGGATCAACACAAGGCCCCTTGTAACCCTGACAATGCCTACATGTCTCTATGGATCCACACAAGGCCCCTTGTGACCCTGACAATGGCTACATGTCTATATATGGCAACACAAGGCCCATTGTGACCCTGACAATGGATCCATGTCTCGATGGATCCACAAAAGGCCCCTTGTGACCCTGACAATGCCTACACGTCTCTATGGATCCATACAAGGCCCCTTGTGACCCTGACAATGGCTACATGTCTATATCTGGCCACACAAGGCCCAGTGTGATCCTGACAATGGATCCATGTCTCTATGGATCCCCACAATTCCCCTTGTGACCCTGACAATGCCTACATGTCTCTATGGATCCACACAAGGCCCCTTGTGACCCTGACAATGGCTACATGTCTATATCTGGCCACACAAGGCCCATTGTGACCTTGACAATGGATCCATGTCTCTATGGATCCCCACAATTCCCCTTGTGACCCTGACAATGCATACATGTCTCTATGGATCCACACAAGGCCCCTTGTGACCCTGACAATGGCTACATGTCTATATATGGCCACACAAGGCCCATTGTGACCCTGACAATGGATCCATGTCTCTATGGATCCACACAAGGCCCCTTGTGACCCTGACAATGCCTACACGTCTCTATGGATCCACACAAGGCCCCTTGTGACCCTGACATTGGCTACATGTCTCTATCTGTCCACATAGGGCCCCATGTGACCCTTATAATGGCTACATGTCTCTATGGATCCAGACAAGGCCCCTTGTTACCCTGACAATGGCTACACGTCTATGGATCCACACCAGCCCCCTTATGACCCTGACAATGGCTACATGTCCCTATATGTCCACACAGGGCCCCTTATGACCCTGACAATGGTTACATCTCTCTATGCATCCACATGGGGCCCCTTGTGACCCTGACAATGGATCCATGTTTCTATGGATCCACACAGAGCCCTTGTGACCCTGACAATGGCTACACGTCCCTATGAGTCCAAACAGGGCCCCTTGTGACTTGACAATGGTTACACTTCTCTATGCATTCACACGGTGCCCCTTGTGACCCTGACAATGGATCCATGGCTCTATGCATCCACACAAGTCCCCCTGTGACCCTGGCAATGCCCATGTCTCTATGGACAAACACAAGGCCCCTTGTGACTCTGACAATGTATCCATGTCTCTATGTCCACACAGGGCCCCTTTTGACCCTGACAATGGATCGGTGTCTCTATGAGTCCACACGGGACTCCTTGTGACCCTGACAATGTCTACATGTCTCTATGAGTCCAAACAGGGCCCCTTGTGACCCTGACAATGGCTACACTTCTCTATGCATCCACACAGGGACCCTTTTGACCCTGACAATATCTATATGTCTCTATGGATCCATACAAAGCCCCTCGTGACCCTGACAATGCATACATGTCTCTATCTGTCCACACAAGGCCACTTGTGACCCTGACAATGGATCCATGTCTCTATGGATCCACACAGGGCCCCTTGTGATGCTGACAATGCATACATGTCTATATGGATCCACACAAGGCCCTTTGTGACCCTGACAATGGCTATATGTCTCTATCTGTCCACATAAGGCCCCTTGTGACCCTGACACTGCCTAACGTCTATGGATCCACACAAGGTCCCTTATGACAATGGCTACATGTCTCTATATGTCCATACAGGCCCCCTTGTGACCCTGCCAATGGTTACATGTCTCTATGCATCCACATGGGGCCCCTTGTGACCCTGACAATGGATCCATGTCTCTATGAGTCCACATGGGGCCCCTTGTGACCCTGAAAATAGCCACATGTCTCTATGCATCCATACAGGGCCCCTTCTGACCCTGACAATGGCTACACGTCTCTACGAATACCCACAGGGCCCCTTGAGACCCTGACAATAACTACATGCTTGTATGTGTCCACACGGGGCCCATTGTGACTGTGCCAATGGCTACATATTTGTATGCATCCACACAGGGCCCCTCCCAACCCTGACAACAGGCATGCTCGTATATCACTCCACCATCTGTCGGCCATTCCACCGGTATCCCGAGACATGCATGCACTAATTTACTCACCACGGCAGCAGGAGCAGCATCACCCCGCCCACTGCCCGACTTGTGCACTGCTCCTACCAACACAACGACGCGCAAAAAGAGTAAAAACCAAACGTTTCCTTTCAACAAATAAGTCCAATAAAACTCGTTATTATTTCAAGCTTTATAGCCCGATGAAAACCTCAAATTGTCAAAACTAAAGCAATTAACTAGATTTGATTCTACATTATCTAACTTAGATACTGGTGCACTTATTAAACATTTGTCAACACATAGAACAAAATACTGATGCCATTCAATAGAACTTGTGAATACTAAAGCCTAGGGTGTCAGAATTTTGGCGTGCTTTCCAAAACTAAGTTGACATGTTTGTATTTTAAATATCTCAAAGCTTAGCTATTTAAAATCAAGTTACTTCAAACTAAAGGAAAGTAGATTATAACGATCAAGGTAATATATTTATCTCAGAAAAATGACAGAAACTCAAAACCATCACACTATGCAACCTTAATGGGACATGTTCAGAGCTATCCATTGTGTGAATAAACTTCTTTTTTCCCCCAGCTCATTAACTCATCACATTGTTGATCATGTCTAGTTTGCATTTACAACCAATGGTCCACACCCAGGGGCCATATGCATGGGGGGGTGTTAGCGAGCCAAAGTGCGTTTTGGGCGGGATTTCCAGTTTAGCGGCGAAAAGTCGGTATGTATGGAGCAGTGTTACGGAAACACTGCGAGTTTAAGGTCGGCTACACTAACACCACTCCATACCAAGTTTACGGGCAGTGTTAGGTACCGTTTAGGCCCAAATCTATACAATGCTATCATATTTAACAGAATTAGATACTCAATAAGTGAAATTTCATCAAATTAACCCTAAAATCGAAGCGATATTAACGCCGCCACTAAATCGGCGGCGATATTAATATTGTTGAATCGACAAATGTAAACAAAACAAATCGGCGCCGCCGCCATATTGGCAGTGATATATTATGGCCAAATCTATTCAAAGCTATCATATTTAACAGAAGTACATGGTCAAAACATGAAATTTCATTAAATTAACCCTAAAATCGAAGCGATATTAATGCCGCCGCTACATCAGCAGCAATATTCATATTGTCGAATCGACGAATGTAAACAGAACAAATTGCCACCGCCTGTGGCGGCTGCGTAAACTATACACATTTGCTACTCGCCGGTAACAGGCTCTGAGGGATTACCCAAATCTATAAATAACTGCTAGGTTAGCTAACGCTGCTGCACTTTGGCCTCATACATACCCCATGATCCGTTTTTCAACACCGGCGTTAGCTAACCCGAACCCTGCCCTTAACACCGGAGCCGATAAAAAGTTGTTCATACATATGGCTCCTGGTTCATCAAAGGCTGTCGTATGTGTTGTCCTGTCTGTGGGAAAGCGCATATAAAAGACCCCTTGATGCTTATCGGAAAGAGTAGCCTATGTGGCGGCAGCGGGTTTCCTCCAAAAAAATATGTCAGAATGACCATATGTTTGACGTCCAATAACCGATGATAAAAATCTATGTGCTCAAGAGGCATCATTACATAAAACAAACTTTCCTTTTAGTTTGCAATTAATTATGCCGCCATTTTGTATGAATTGATTACCAGTTACTGACTGGATATATATGATAGCCTCTCTCTAACTTCCCACTATTCCGTGCGCATCAATATAACGGAATAGACCATGTCCACACACTCTCCTTCCTGGGTAATCAGGAGGGGGGGGGGGTCATTGGGATTAGATCTTGCTAGGACGTAAAACCCCAAATGAACCAATGACATTTTTTCAAAATTTCTTTTCATAGTGCGTCTATTTTCAATGACTGTTTGCCAGTTCCTGGAGCAGCTTCCTGGCACGTCATCATACCGGAAGTTGCGGGTACAAGCCACCCTCACCCCCTCCCACACACACTCCCGGGGCCAGGTTTATTGTACACCATACAAATATAAAGGATTTTAAGTCTGGACTGAAATTTAACCAACAACTAACTGTCCACTCTTTTCGTGAAAACAGACATTCGTCAGTGGAAAAAAAATGTTCATAGTCCAATGTCTTTCGGTTTCTGTACTTTTCTGAGATAAATGTAGTCGGTTGATCATTTTAAACTACTTTAAGTAACTTTGATTTCAAATTACTAACTTCCAAGATATTTGAAGTGTAAACCAGACGGGATGGCCGAATGATTTGAGCGTCCGTCTCCCGTGTTGGTAGATCGTGGGGTTGTGGGTTCAAACCCTGGTCGAGTCAAACCAATGACTTAACAATTGATACTTGTCACTTTCTAGCCAGGCGCTCGGCATTATTAGGATAGGGCAAGGTGTAGTGGAATGAGGAAGGCCAATCGTCCTTGATTGAAATTTCCTCTGCTTAAACAACTAATGTACCAAAAAAAAACAAATTACATGCCAAATTAATGTTGACATGCTTGCCAAAATTGTGACCCCATAGGCTTCAACAGTAACAGGTTCTATTAAAATGTCATAGTATGCAACAACATCCTTAATAAATGCACCAGTATCTAACTTGGATATAGAGCGATATAGCGAATGGTAGACAGGAAGTGTGGGCACTTATTTGTCTCTCATTTCTGTCGTCATTTTTGTTGTTGGTAGATTAGTTGTCCCAAGCAGGGGAAATCCCACTCACAGACGACTGGTCTTCCCCTCTCCACTGCTGGTCGATAGAAAGCCTGAGCCTACACTTTTACCGACCCAAGGGATTTTTAACCTCCCACACCACATAGACATGGTATGAGAGCAACCGGCCTTTGATGACGCTGTAAGTTATACACAGCGGTGGAAATCCAAATTGGCAGATCTGGGGGCACGGGGAATCGAACCGCCGACCCTCAGATTAGGAGTCTGACCTATAAAAAAGTCAGACACTCTGACCACTCCGCCACAGAGAACGCCATATGTAAGTTCAAATCTAGATAAGGGTTTTGTGTTTGAAAAGTTGATGCTTTTTATCGGACCGTGCAACTTTAACAAGCCTTTGTGAATTTCCAGACAGCAAACAAGATTCCTTGTCTTCCTCTGAGCAGACGACGCAATGACGTCACTGGTGAAGAGGTTGCATGGTGGACGCTGGCCGAACGAAGGAGGGGGAGGGTCTTGTGGGAAATTACCATTCCCGGCGGTGCTGTATAACAAATTGGCGGCGTCCAATAAATCAATACACGGTGAATTTACCAGGATTGGCTCCTTAACCGCCCAACTTAGGTCTTGTCGTCTGCAACTGCGAAATGCGTTCTGCTTTTGGTTAAACGATCAAACCAATTGTCGCAGATCGTCCTATATCGTCGCAGATCGTTGCACATTGTCGTTGATTGTCACAGATCATCGTATATCATCACAATTTGCCAGATTGTCACAGCTCGTCGTCAATTGTTGCAAATCATAGCAAATAGTCGCAGATCATCATGAAGAAAATTGGAAAGAAAAACATGGGCAAACAGATAATAAAAAAGGCTGTGTATTTATCTAACGAACAAGTGTATTCCGTGGGAATTTGAATGACACAATTTAGCGTCTAAATGGAGTAATTGATGTTAGACACACACAAAAAAAACAGCAAAAAACAAAGGGAAGCATTAGAGAAAGTACTCTTTCTTAGTGGTCTGGTCTATAGCTGGGGTTCTGCTACCATATCTTTATCTTATCTCAGTCGCCCACCGTAATCCCCAGTAGACTTTCTTTTGCTAACATATCACTTCTTTCTCCACTCACATTCATCGTTTCTTTTATATATATATATATATATATATATATTATATATATATGTATACGTTATATAGATATTCTATATTCTATATATTATCTATGTATTATATATATTATGGATAATATATATATTATATATATTATATTTATAATATATATAATATATATAATATATATTATATGTATTATATATGTTACATATATTATATATATTATACATGTTAAATATATTATATATATTATATACACATTCTATATTATATGTATTATATATGTTACATATATTATATATATTATACATGTTACATATATTATATATATTATACATGTTACATATATTATATATATTATATACACATTCTATATTATATACACAATATATGTGATGTATAAGCATTATATGAGTATAAATGCACGAAAGGAAATATATGTTTATTTCCTACCTTATTAATGATGGGTGGCTTACTTGGTGTATGCCCCCCCCCCCCCCCCCCCCCCAACCACGTGACCGGTGTCGCCACCACCGGCATGCTTCTATCCTGGACGCTACACTGTCACTTGCGCTGGAGAATTCTTATTTTATTTCATTATATATTATATGTTATATATATATATTCACCGATTATTGTGATACGCTGATGACTATTCCTGCGGTATTTTTAATTCATTTTTTCTCTGCTCCCCAGTGTTTTTCTTTGCAATTTTCTTTGTGATGATCTGCAATGGTCTGCGACTTTCTGCAATGATTTGCAACAATTGACGCTGAGCCGTGAAATCTATGATCTCTGATGATTTGTGACAATCAGCGATGATCTGTGACAATCAATGACGTTCGATGATGATATGTGACAATCGACGACAATCGACAACGATCAGCAACGATCCACGAGTATCTGCGACAACCATCTGCGAGTTGTGCGTAAAATGGCACCAGCATATCTGTCACATTCGAAAGGATGTTAATTAACTCACTGCAACCAAAGCGCGAGCAGTTTATTCAGTGCAAGCAGTTGGGGCTGGTTTGAGCAATATGGGCCTACCCTACCCCGCAGTACACACCGCCCACCAGCCACACACATACAAAGTAGGCGACAGACTGGTCCCCGTCTGAGATAATAGTATGCAGACAGGTACCTACCTACCAACGAACACACGACCTTCACCTTCTTTCTAAACACAATAGAGTTGGGTGGTTTGTTTGTTTGTTTGTTGTTGTTTTACGTCCTAGCAACATCTAAGGTCATATCAGGATGGTAGTTGGGTGCTTGTTGGCGTTGTATGTCCTGGCAACATCTAAGGTCATATCGGGACTGGTACAGACTTGTGACAGTGCACACCCATTGGGAGACCAGACCGCCAGCACCATTACCTAATATCCCACTCAGTCACATTATCCTGATGCTGACATCTTCGTAGAATGACGGGCAGTCATAGCTCAACAGCAACAGTAGTACTACCACCCACAACACATTATCCTCACAACGAAAAGCAGGTTTGAAAGATCTCCGTCGTTTCGCGCATTTCCACTATTGTGGATAATCGCTGGTTAATGTTCACAAAATGTCAATATATTATACTTTATACATATAATAGGCCTACATATATACATACATATACATATATATAATATTAATCAGAATCCTGTTCTTATATGACCTTAAATGTTGCTAGAACATAAAACCCAGAAAAACAGGTTAGGCAGGGGCGATAATACAGGCATAACAAAGACAGTTGAAACCTGACTTCCGGCATTTTCCCGCGATTCCCCCACTATGAGCGAAATCTGCGCTTTCGCGGCAATTCGCTCTTTTCGCCAAGGTCTCGACTTGATGCGCGTTTTTTTAAAACTCAAACGACATCAAGAATGTGGACCCGTCCTGATATGACCTTAGATGTTGCTAGGATGTAAAACAACAACAAACAAACAAATCAAGAAAGGGGATTAGAGACAATTATTTAAAATAAAATGGCACAAGGAGAAACATATAACATTTCTTTTTGGGGGTAGATTAGTTGATTAAGCTGGGTAAATTTCAATCATGGACGATTGGTCTGTCTCATTCCACTGCGCCTTGCCCTATCCTAATAATGCCGAGTGGCAGGTGAGGAAGTGACAAGTATCAATTTTTAAATAATTGGCTTGACTTGACCAGGGGTCGAATCCACAATCTACCAGAACGGGAGACGGACGCTCACCTCATTCGGCCATCTTGGGAGCGGGACGTAGCTCAGGTGGTAGAGTGTTCACCTGTGAAGGTGTGGGTCATCCTATCGATCCTGCTCAGTGGAGACCTTTGGTGGAGAGTTTGGGCTATTTTCCATTCCAACCAGTGGTCCACAACTCATTCATCACAGGCTGTGGTATGTGCTGTCCTGTCTGTGGGAAAGTGCATATCAAATACCCCTTGCTGCTTATCAGAAAGAGCCTATGTGGTGGCAGTGGGTTTCCTCCAAAGAAATATGTCAGAATGACCATATGTTTGACATCCAATAGCCAACGATAAAAAATCAATGTGTTCTAGAGGCATCGTTAGATAAAACAAAATTTTCTTTCTTCATTCAGCCATCCCTTCTGGTAGAATAAAGGGGAGAAACAGACGACATTTAATGGAACTTAATTGCATTAAGAATAAACAGACGACATTTAATGGAACATAATTGCATTAAGGATAAACAGGTGACATTTAATGGAACATAATTGCATTAAGAATAAACAGGCGACATTTAATGGAACATAATTGCATCAAGAATAAACAGACGACATTTAATGGAACATAATTGCATTAAGAATAAACAGACGACATTAGATGGAACATAATTGCATTAAGAATAAACAGACGACATTTAATGGAACAAACTGATAGGAAGAAACAAATGATATTTAATGGAGAAAGAAATGATATCAGGGAGAAACAGATGACAGTCATTGAAATATAATTTGATTAAGAATAAATCAGACGACATTCAATAGAGGAAATTCTATATCAGGGAGAAACCTTTAATGGAATAAAATACGTCAATTAAGAACAAATAGACGAAATCCCTTTTTTTTTGTAGATGGGGGGGGGGGGGGGATAAAGTCACCAGGCTGGAAGTAAGCAAAACACAATTTGATTGAATAAAGCGCCATCTAGAGATATCATGCACTATTTGGTAAACAAAGGTGTAATGGTGACAGAAGCAGACGTCATTTCTGATTCACTCGGAAGCAGACGTCATTTCAGATTCACGTGGATCAATGTCCCGCGTCTCCTTCAGCCTCTCTCCGGATGTTCCCGCATATACCCCCTTCCCCCTGCCGCCCCCGCCCCCCCCCCCCCCCCCCCCCCCCTCCCCCCTAATAATAGATCTGACAGCCCCGGCTGGGAGGAAGGGCCCGGAACGTGTATGACAAATAATACCACTTATCTCAAAGTGGACGCCGCGTGCAGAGAACAACTTCCGGTACAGAGCGCGCGCGTACTTCTGGGTATATATAGAGTACGAACAACAAAGAGTGGCGCCATCTAGGTGCGGATTAAAGACGCTGGGTATGCACTAGTTCTCTCCAGTAGATTTGTTGAATTAATCATTCGCTGTTTGGGTGAGCTGGGTATATGTTCGGAGAGTGACAATGGGGCCAAGTTTGCAGTAAGCTAGGGATCACTGTGATTATTGAGAGCATTTCTTCCGGTGATCAGGTTGTTCAAGCAGTTTCATGCCACTTATCTTCAATGTGCATATATAAAATGCGCTATAGATGATGTGATTTGTACTAAATATGATTTGTGATATATATTATATAATAATTATACAATATATAACAGCATATAACACATAACACATGACATATGACATATTACATAGGAAGTGGCAGCTCCACTCATTCTGTTATCCCATAAGGTTTGGATACATTTAAAAAAAAAACTATTTAACAATTTTGTTATTTTCCGCTTTCCGCACGACGGATCGGACGCGGTGGCCGAATCGGCATGGTCGAGTATTCCCCTGCGGAAAGTCGAGAGTTCGAATCCGAACCGAGTCAAATCAATGACTTATATAATTGATACTTGTCGCTACATAGTCCGACGCTCAGCATTAATAGGATAGGACAAGGACTGGTTAGCACAGTATCAGGATAATGTGACTGTGTGGGATATCCAGTCATGGTGTCAGTAGTGGCCTGATCTCCAAATGGGACGGCACTATAAAGTCACCATATGTGTGCACTGTCACAAGTTAGTACCCTTCTGATATGACCTTAGATGTTGCCAGGACGTAAAACTCCAACAACCATCCAGCCCAATGGGACAGCACTATAAAATCGCCATAAGTGTGCGCTGTTACAAGTCTGTACCCGTCCGGATATGCCCGTAGGTGTTGCTAGGACGTAAAACAACAACAAACAAACAAACAATCCGCGCGAGGGCCTCGTTTTCGTTTTGCCCGTGTGACTAAAGGGAAGGTTGGTTGGTTGTTGGAGTTTTACGGCCTGGCGACAACTAATGTCATACCAGGACAGGTACCGACTTGTGACAGTGCATACACATGGCGACTTTATAGTGCTGCCCCACTGGGAAATCAGCTGGCGCCATGACCCGATATCCCACTCAGTCACATTATCCAGACACTGAGCTAAATCAGTCTTTGCCCTATCCTACTAATGCTGAGTGCCAGACTAGGAAGTGACAAGTATCCATTTTATAAGTCATTGGTTTGACTCAACTGGGAACTGAACTCCCGAACTCTCCCGCATGCGACGTCTGCACTCTGCCGATTCGGCCACTGCGCCCGGTCTAAAGGGAAACGAGTGGTCCACAACTGGTTCATCAAAGGCTGTGTTATGTGCTGTCCGGTCTGTTGGAAATGACATATAAAAGGCCCATTGCTGCTTATTGGAAAGCGTAGCTTATGTGGTGGCAGCGGGTTTCCTACAAAGAAATATGTCCGAAAGACAATATATGTTTGACATCCAATAGCCAATGATACAAAATCAATGTGTTCTAGAGGTGTCGTTAAATAAAACCAGCTTTTTGGGGTCTGAAGGGAAGGTGGGTGAGCAGCTGAGTCTTAAGCCGTGTTCACACCTGGGCGTTAACTCGCCTCATCTAGTGCGCCTAATCTAAGTCGGCTCACATTGGTCGTGTGAACCCGATGTTGAGGCGGATTAGGGCTGAGTCACCTCATGTAGTTCGCCTCATCTAGTTCGCCTCGCGTGGTGGTTTAAATGAAGCGAACTAGCTTGAGTCGACCCATAGTGCCTGTGTGGACGGTAGCGGTTTAGATGAGGCGGATTAAGGACGTCACAGTCGAGACCTTAGTTTGTTGACTTTTCGGTAAATTTGGTCTATGAACCTGCTAGAGGTGCACATATATTTTTTTCATCATTTATTTTTAGGGTTTCACTGCACAGCAGAAGTTTTGACCGTTCCAAACCAATACGATTCAGTCATTACATATCTAGGTCGAACCCACACTCTCTCGTGCCGGCGTCGACGAACCCAAAATGGCGCTGGTTAGTCTGGACTTGCTCATGTGCAGATATCAATTTCCGCCTTAATCCGCTCTGTGTGTGGACACGACACTAGTTCGCCGCATCTAGTTCGCCTCATCTAGTTCGGCCTAAAGTTGTGGGTGTGAACACGGCTCAAGCTGAGCAGCTCATCCCCCAGAAGGCAGTCAGTGAGGCAGGACGCACAAAACCCGTCCGAGGGGACCAGCGGACGGCCGGTGTCGTGCTTTCAGTTCTCAACCAGTCCCAGTTCTCAACATCGCTTCTGCGCATGCGTCAAAGCATCTGCGCATGCGTCAAAGCATCGTCTGCGCATGTGTAAACATCAGCCCGATTCAAACCATCGCCGATCGCCGCAAATCGCTGCCTCATACTGTCACTATTGTGTCAGTGTCACTAACCTTATAAATTTAATATAATCTTTTCGGTAAACATGTTTTCTATATGGGTACCAAGCGATTTGTTTCTAGGTGGTGTGGTTTTAGAGATATTTCACTTTTTCTGTATGCACATTGCTCACGCACGTTGACAATGCCTTGAGTTTGCCGGTTCGCGCAGTGCAAAACATTATTCAAAATTAATAGAAATCCAGAACCCTAACCATCTCACTTTAATATAATCTTGTTGGTAAACATGTTTTCTATATGTGTACCAAGCAGGTGGTTTGGTTTTAGAGATATTTCACTTTTTCTGTATGAAGATTGCTCACGACCATTGACAATGCGCAGACGATGCTGTTAGATTTTGACGCATGCGCAGAAGCGATGTTGAGAACTGGGACTGGTTGAGAACTGAAACTGCGACACCGGGCAGACTACAGATGTACACACCCGGAACGCGCCGAACCAGCGCACCTGAACCCGGGTGGAGGTGGGGGTGGGAGTGGGGGGAATGGGAGGGGGGGGGGGGGTCGGGAGAAGGGGGAAAGCGTGGGAGGGTCAGCCTTTGCCTATGTTGTGACTTATACTGTGCCGTATGGTTCACAAGAGTTGGGTTGGGGTGGGGGGGAGGGGAGGGGGGGATGGGACGGGAAGGGTGGGGGGTAAAGGGGGGAGGGTGACGGGCAGAGGGTAAAAGGGGGGAGGGTCAGTCTTTGCTCGTGCTGTCACTTATACTGTGTCGTATAGTTCACAAGAGCTTCTTATCCAACGTGGGGAGTTTTTGGGTCTTCTTCATGTATCAACTACATGTGTATGCATGTATAATAACACCACATAGTCTTCTCACCTAGCATATTTATAATATATATATGCATATATATAACGCCCTTGGTCGTTTTGTAACTAGCTTTTTGCTTGTTTGTTTGTTGTTGTTTTACGTCCTAGCAACATCTAAGGTCATATCAGGACGGGGCATATTTATAATATATTGGCAGAGAGAAAGGTGAGGAGAGAGCGGGCAGGGTCAGTCTCTGCTTGAGTTGTGATTTATACTGTGTCAGATTGGGACGGGACGCCCAAAGGAAGGTAACCATGCCAAAAGTAGCCAGATAGCACACCACACAGCTATGTACAAGCCTATGATATGTACATAGGAGTAGGCTAGTCTAGTAGTAAGAGTAGAAAAAATAAAACACATATATGCCAAGAAAATCCAAAAAGATTAACATAGACTACTAACCATACCAACCACCTATCTATTTGCTACTGAAATGCAGGCAATCAAAGACCTTATCAGCAGCTACTGTGTGATAAGATAACACCAACACTACAGCTGGCCAGCATTGAAAACAAGCCTGAATACCCAGGCTTATATGCTATGGACAGTTTAAATACAGCCTCAATAACAAAAAACTAAAAAATTAAAATATTGTTCACAAGAGGTTTTTTTTATCCAACATGGGAGTATTTGGGTCTACTATATGTATCAACTACATGTGTATATGTGATTTATATCAACATTATACACGTATAATTAATCGGAACCTTTCACTCCTTTATTATCTTAACTCCTCCATTGTACTGCTCTTACTATTAATTGTTCATCGACTATGCAACTGACCCGATTGTGACGCCCCCTGTCGACAAATGCAGTAACTTGTCTGGCTACACTCAGTCACTCTGCCCCTATGACACCCCTAATGGTGCTGTCACCTACTACACTTCTCGCCGGCGTGCCGCCAACGCGCAAAATCACTTTTAATCGTCGAGAGACGTCAAACTTTTTGGCATCAGCGCAACGTATTGGTATCTACGGCCGACGTTGTGGGAAAAGTTTGGCGTGCCGTCCTGATATGACCTTAGATGTTGGTAGGACATAAACCAACAAAAAGCAACGGTTTGGCGCAATGTGTGGGAACGAGAGGCATCGTTAAATAAAACAAGGTTTACATATGTAACCCACATACTGGTGCATCCATTAAATACTTGTCTCCATACAGAAAGGAACACTGAGGCACTGGAATAGAACCTGTCACTGCAGAAGCCCTTGACACCAGAGTTATAAATAACAAGGGTACTCAAACATGTTATTGTAATTTGAGTTTGGCTTTTACATGCCGCCATCTTGTATTCTGGAGAGCTGGCACCACCTGTGTGCATCTAGAACCGAGCTCTCCCCCCAGGTGCCTAGCTGGTACCTGTAATAACTAGCAGGAATCATCCATATCTGCTTACAACCTGGTTAAAATGTTGAAGGTTGCAGACATTTCATTCACCAGACAAAAAAAACAACCTTTTATGTTGCAAAGTCCGCATGAAAGGATTATATTTCTAAAATGAACAAAATACTTGACCTAGATTTGATCATCATGTGTATCCAACATAAAGTACTTGAGTCAGGTCGCTGAAAGGTCATCGAATCGGCACCGATAAATTGGTCCGATTTTGGCTGAAGCACTTGAGTCCGGTCGCCAAAGGGTTGGATGGAAAAGAGAGGAAACGCGTGGATCCGCAGCAAAGGAGAACAGCGCAGCAGTGAAAAAGGAAAAGGGCCCCACCCAAGTTGAAAACTCATTTGATCATGCGGAGAAGGAAGCCCGGGATAACGAAGAAGAACGGGTAGAATTGAGGAAAGAGAAGTGAGGAGAGTTGAGTCAAAGAGCTGTGCCTCTGTGCTCTGTGGTGACCAGTCCACGAGCCGGAGACCCAAACAGAGTAAGGCGGTAGGAAGTGAAAATCCGGCCAGTGTCGCCCTGCAATATTTCTTTTGATCAAACCAGGAGAGGGGACTGGCAGTTGAGGGATGAAAGAAGAGGTGTTCGAGTCCGGACAGGAAGTGATCACCAGGCAGTCTATTTATAGACAGTGCACCGCTGGGGGTATACTTCCTTTGAAGGAGAGTTGCCATGGTCACGTGACGTGCCTGCGAGAGCGGCACTATGTTGTCGAGTCTGGTTCTGTCTACGGATCCATTGCGACGGTTGTCATGGCAATTTTTTTTCTTTTTTGGTGAAAAGTTGTTTATTCTGCCCATAACGTATAAGCTCCTGTGGGGGTGCTTGTTTTCAACGCTGGACATCTGTGACACTGGATTAGTCTGGTCCCACACTCAGGAGTGTTTGTTTACCTGATCCTTCTCGGGCCAACCTTTGCGGTTTTGGGTGTTACTAGTTTCTATATTTTTTTTTTTTAATTTTCAAAGTTTTTTCCTAACCTGTAAATGGTACCTTAGCCTACTATGTTACATCTACGCAGATGACATACAGGCCCTGGGGAGAGGATCCCATCCCATTGTGGTTTGTTACAGTATCCTTTCACCCACGCCCTGTCCTTAGATACTACACCAGATGCATGACCGTGGCCTGCCCGGTTCTGCTTTGGTTTGTGCCAGTACACATACGCAGATGGACTGCGCCCTTTGGTGATAGTCATTTCGAATTCCGTAGTACTTAGTAGGGCTAGTTTCCGAATTTACGGCGAAGGCGATATGATCCCAATATAAGTTTGTGCTTGTTAATGGGGCAATGTAAGGATGTTCACTTCGGTTTATATTACCTGGTTTGAACCAGACGAGATGGCCGAATGAGTTGAGCGTCCGTCTCCCGTTTTGGTATATCATGGGGTTAGAACTCATGGAGTCAAACCAAAATTGATACTTGTCACTTCCTTCCTAACCAGGCGCTCGGCATTAGTAGGATATGGCAAGGACTGGTTAGTTCAGTGTCAGGATAATGTGACTGAGTGGAATATCAGGTCATATTGCTGGCGGCCTGGTTTCTCAGTGTGGCAGCACTATAAAGTCACCATGAGTGTGTCATGAGTGTGCACTCTCACAAGTCGGTACCCGTCCTAATATGACCTTAGAAGCTGCCACCTTCGCCTCATTCGCCTCCCTCGCCTCCCTCGCCTCCCTCACCTCCCTCGCCTCCTTCATCTCCTATGCCTTCTCCGCCTTCTCCGCCTTCTCCGCCTTCTCCGCCTTCTCCACCTTCTCCGCCTTCTCCGCCTTCTCCGCCTTCTCCGCCTTCTCCGCCTTCTCCGCCTTCTCCACCTTCTCCGCCTTCTCCGCCTTCTCCAACTTCTCCGTCTTCTCCATCTTCTCTGCCTTCTCCGCCTTCTCCGCCTTCTCCACCTTCTCCGCCTTCTCCACCTTCTCCGCCTTCTCCGTGTTCTCTGCCTTCTCTGCCTTCTCAGCCTTCTCCGCCTTCTCCGCCTTCTCCAGCTTCTCCGCCTTCTCCGCCTTCTCCGCCTTCTCTGCCTTCTCCAGCTTCTCCGCCTTCTCTGCCTTCTCCACCTTCTCCACCTTCTCCGCCTTCTCCAGCTTCTCAGCCTTCTCTGCCTTCTCTGCCTTCTCCACCTTCTCCACCTTCTCCGCCTTCTCCAGCTTCTCAGCCTTCTCTGCCTTCTCTGCCTTCTCTGCCTTCTCTGCCTTCTTCGCCTTCTCCGCCTTCTCCGCCTTCTCCGCCTTCTCCGCCTTCTCCGCCTTCTCCGCCTTCTCCGCCTTCTTCGCCTTCTTCGCCTTCTTCGCCTTCTTCGCCTTCTTCGCCTTCTCCGCCTTCTCCGCCTTCTCCGCCTTCTCCGCCTTCTCCGCCTTCTTCGCCTTCTCCGCCTTCTTCGCCTTCTCCGCCTTCTCCGCCTTCTCCGCCTCCTTCGCCTTCTTCATCTCCTCGTCCTCCTCCTATTTGGTTGTAATGTAAAGAGGCCCCCTTTCTCTTTGATCAGTACAGACACAGGCTCTCCGACTGCAGCGTTCGTCTCCAGTTTCTTTTATACGTGCGGCTGTGCACTATCACCCCCTAACCAGGCCCCCCCCCCCCAGACCCCTCCACCCAGCCCCCCCCCCCAGCAGGCTTTGTACCCGGCCGTTCCCACCGTGCCCGTGCACCTTTCATAAGTGCGCTCTGAATAAAACAACAGGGTCTCAAATACACTATCATTTATTCAATATCTTATCGCTCGCCTGAAATTAAGATCCTGGGTTTAATTTCATGTCCAGCATATCTATGTACCATATTGGTGTGCACCACAAAACCATGCGCCATAGCCATGTACCACATAATCATAGCTGTGGACCATATTGGTGTGCACCACACAACCATGCGCCATAACCATGTACCACATAATCATATCTATGTACCATATTGGTGTGCACCACAAAACCATGCGCCATAGCCATGTACCACATAATCATAGCTGTGGACCATATTGGTGTGCACCACACAACCATGCGCCATAACCATGTACCACATAATCATAGCTGTGGACCATATTGGTGTGCACCACACAACCATGCGCCATAACCATGTACCACATAATCATAGCTGTGGACCATATTGGTGTGTACCACACAACCATGCATCATAACCATGTACCACATAATCATATCTATGTACCATATTGGTGTGCACCACAAAACCATGCGCCATAGCCATGTACCACATAATCATAGCTGTGGACCATATTGGTGTGCACCACACAACCATGCGCCATAACCATGTACCACATAATCATAGCTGTGGACCATATTAATGTGCACCACACAACCATGCACCATAACCATGTACCACATAATCATAGCTGTGGACCATATTGGTGTGCACCACACAACCATGCGCCATAACCATGTACCACATAATCATATCTATGTACCATATTGGTGTGCACCACAAAACCATGCGCCATAACCATGTACCACACAATCATAGCTGTGGACCATATTGGTGTGCACCACACAACCATGCGCCATAACCATGTACCACATAATCATAGCTGTGGACCATATTGGTGTGCACCACACAACCATGCGCCATAACCATGTACCACATAATCATAGCTGTGGACCATATTGGTGTGTACCACACAACCATGCATCATAACCATGTACCACATAATCATATCTATGTACCATATTGGTGTGCACCACAAAACCATGCGCCATAACCATGTACCAGATAATCATAGCTATGTACCATATTGGTGTGCACCACAAAACCATGCGCCATAACCACGTACCACATGATCATAGCTATGTACCATATTGGTGTGCACCACAAAACCAGGCACCATAACCATGTACCACATAATCATAGCTGTGCACCATATTAGTGTGCACCACAGAACCATGCACCACAACCACATACCACACGATCATAGCTATGGACCATATTGGTGTTCACCACACAACCATGTGCCATAACCATGTACCACATAATCATAGCTGTGCACCATATTAGTGTGCACCACAAAACCATGCACCGCAACCACGTACCACACGATCATAGCTATGTACCATATTGGTGTGCACCACACAACCATGCATCATAACCATGTACCACATAATCATAGCTGTGCACCATATTGGTGTGTACCACACAACCATGCATCATAACCATGTACCACATACTCATAGCTATGTACCATATTGGTGTGCACCACACAACCATGCGCCATAACCATGTACCACATAATCATAGCTATGTACCATATTGGTGTGCACCACAAAACCATGCACCATAACCACATACCACATAATCATAGCTGTGCACCATATTGGTGTGCACCACAAAACCATGCATCATAACCACGTACCACATAATCATATCTATGTCCCACATAGCCATGCATTACAAAACTATTCACTATATAAGTGTGCACCACATATCCATGCACCACATAATCATGTCTATGCCCCACATATCCATGCACCACATAACCATAACCAAAATAACCTTCAACCACATAACAACGCACTACATAGCAACACACTACATAGCAATGCACTACATAGTAATGCACTACATAGCAATGCACTACATAGTAATGCACTACATAGCAATGCACTACATAGCAATGCACTACAGTACAATAACTGGCGTAGCCATAGCTATGCACCACATAATAACTATGTACTACATAACTATGCCCCATCTAACCTTTGTACCACATAACCATGCACCACATAACCATGTACCACATAACCTTACACCACACGCATGTGCACTACATGGCCATACACTACATAATCATAGCCATACACTACCTAACCATGCAACATATAGCCAATTGTCACATAACTATACACCATCGAACCATGTACCACATAACCATGTATTGCATAATCTTGCACTACATACACATGCGCCTTATATTCCAAATTACTGATTTGGTAGGCTATACGCCAGTATCAGGATGTCTACAGCACCTTGTATTCCCCACTACTGATTTGGTAGGTTATAAGCCTGTATCAGGATGTCTACAGCACCTTGTATTCCACACTGATTAACTCTGATTAGTGGTAGGTTATAAGCCTGTATCAGGATGTCTACATCACCTTGTATTCTCCACTACTGACTTGGTAGGTTATAAGCCTGTATCAGGATGTCTACAACACCTTGTATTCTCCACTACTGATTTGGTAGGTTATAAGCCTGTATCAGGATGTCTACAGCACCTTCTATTCTCCACTACTGATTTGGTAGGCTATGCGCCTGTATCAGGATGTCTACAGCACCTTGTATTCCCCACTACTGATTTGGTAGGCTATAAGCCTGTATCAGGATGTCTACAGCACCTTGTATTCTCCACTACTGATTTGGTAGGTCATAGGCCTGTATCAGGATGTCTACAGCACCTTGTATTCTCCACTACTGATTTGGTAGGTTATAAGCCTGTATCAGGATGTCTACATCACCTTGTATTCCCCACTACTGATTTGGTAGGTTATAAGCCAGTATCAGGATGTCTACAGCACCTTGTATTCTCCACTACTGATTTGGTAGGTTATAAGCCTGTATCAGGATGTCTACAGCACCTTGTATTCCCCACTACTGATTTGGTAGGTTATAAGCCTGTATCAGGATATCTACAGCACCTTGTATTCCCCACTACTGATTTAGTAGGTTATAAGCCTGTATCAGGATGTCTACAACACCTTGTATTCCACATTACTGATTTGGTAGGTTATAAACCTGTATCAGGATATCTACAGCACCTTGTATTCCACACTACTGATTTAGTATGTGATAACCCTGTATCAGGATGTCAACAGCACCTCGTATTCCCCACTACTGACCTGGTAGGCTATAAGCCAGTATCGGAATGTCTACATCACCTCCTATTCCCAGGTAGTGACGAGGCTTAATCTTGATAATGGGTGGTCGTCGCATGTAATCGGTTGAGACCTATTATGTATTTAATTTTAAAGAACAAGAAAGAGAAACAGCGAGAGATACAGAGAGAGGGAGGGAGAGAGAGAGAAACAGCGAGACAGAGAGAGAGAGAGAGAGAGAGAGTGAGGGAGAGGGAGAGAGAGAAACAGCAAGAGAGAGAGTGAGGGAGTGAGGGAGAGAAAGAGAAACAGCGAAAGAGAGGGAGTCAGAGAGGGAGATAGGGAGAGCACGAGGGAGAAGGAGAGAGGAGCGTGCAAGAGTGAATGAGAGAGAAATAGAGAGAATTTCCTTAAATCCCATCATACAGTTAGCAGTGGCTTAAACAAACACACACTCCCAAACCCACAATTGGTTCTGTGCAATCATGACTATCAAAATGAAGAAAACCCATCTAACACCAAAACGCAAATTGGTTGTCGATGTTAAGTGGGCGATGACCTACATTTATCGTGACCCCTAGTGGCGTTTTTCGGAGACAGCGTCCCACTTACACACGACACCCACTAAGTCGACTAGCGGTGGGTGGACAAATTAACCTCTCCATTTAAAATTTGCCCAGCACACACACAATGTTCGGCGGTAAGTGAATGAGGTTAATGAGGAGAAGCGAGCTGTGGCACGTGGCGCCACCGTCGGAGCTGAGGTTGAGTAGGTTGGAGCAGTAGATGACTAGCCCCAGGCTCCATCACCCTATTACTGGCAGGTGGAACTGAGGTGTGAGTATGGAATTCCAAGTTACTATGCTCGTATAATTCTTATAGAGCATATATATATATGTTTGTTTGTTGTTGTTTTACGCCCCACTGGGAAATCAGGCCGCCAGCACCATGACCAGATATCCCACTCATTCACATTATCCTGACACCAAGCTAACCAGTCCTTGCCCTATCCTAATAATGCCGAGCACCAGGCTAGGAAGCGAAAAGTATCAATTTTTAAGTTATTGGTTTGACTGGACTGGCGAACTCGTGATCTTCCAAACTCGCGAACTCGTGATCTTCCGCACACGAGGCCTGTGCTCTACCGATTCGGCCACCGCACCCGTATATATATATATGTACATATGTCTAATACATAGATACATATATCTTTTTTTTTTTCACGCAAATGTGCACACACAATTATAGCTTTTAATTGAAGCAAAGTATGATCTGTTGTGAAGGAAGGTGGATATTAACAACATTTGTGGGTTTTCTTTGTTAAAGACAGCATGATGTTAAAGTTGCATAATCCAAAGGTTTTGAATTTCTCCTATATTTTTAAATACATATACTACGTTGATCACTATAATCTATCATTGAAGTAACTTATTGGGCTAACTTTGGAGATGTTTGAACTTTGAAGTGAAAACAGATCTGGGCATGCGTGTGCGTATTGTATGTGTGTTGTGTATGGTAGGTGTGGTGTGTGTGTGTGTGGATTGGTAGGTGTGTGTTGCTTTGTGTATGTGTGGATGTGTGTGTGTGGTGTGTGTGGTGTGTGTGGTGTGGTGTGGTGTGTGTGGTGTGTGTGGTGTGTGTAGATTGGTAGGTGTGTATGGCTGTGTGTGGTGTGTGTGTGTGGATGGGTAGGTGTGTGTTGCTGTGTGTATGTGTGTGAGTGTGGTGTGTATGTGTGTGTGGTGTGTGTGGTGTGTGTGGTGTGTGTGGTGTGTGTGGTGTGTGTCGTGTGTGTGGTGTGTAGATAGATAGGTGTGTATGTCTGTGTGTTTGTGTGTGTGGTGCGTGTGGTGTGTGTGTGGTGTGTGTGGGTGTGTGTGGATGGGTAGGGGTGTGTTGCTGTGTGTATGTGTGTATGTGTGTGTGGTGTGTGTGGTGTGTGTGTAGATGGGTAGGTGTGTATGACTGTGTTTGTGTATGTGTGTTGCGTGTGGTGAGTGTGGTGTGTGTGGTGTGTGTGGGTGTGTGTGGATGGGTAGGTGTGTGTGGATGTGTGTATGTGTGTGTGGTGTGTGTGGTGTGTGTAGACAGATAGGTGTGTATGTCTGTGTGTTTGTGTGTGTGGTGGGTGTGGTGGTATGTGGGTGTGTGTGGATGGGTAGGTGTGTGTTGCTGTGTGTATGTGTGTATGTGTGTATGTGTGTGTGGTGTGTGTATGTGTGTGTGGTATGTGTGGGTGTGTGTAGATGGGTATGTGTGTATGGCTGTGTGGGTGTGCTGTGTTTGGTGTGTGTGGTGGGTGTGGTGTGTGGGGGTGTGTGGATGGGTAGGTGTGTGTGGATGTGTGTATGTATGTATGTGTGTGGTGTGTGTGGATGTGTGTATGTATGTATGTATGTGTGTGGTGTGTGTGGGTGTGTGTGGGTGTGTAGATGGGTATGTGGGTATGGCTCTGTGTTTGTATATGTGTGTTGTGTGTGGTGGGGGTGGTGTGTGTGGGTGTGGGTGTGGATGGGTAGGTGTGTGTGGCTGTGTGTATGTGTGTATGTGTGTGTGGTGTGTGTGGTGCGTGTGGGTGTGTAGATGGGTAGGTGTGTGTGGTTGTGTGTATGGGTGTATGTATGTGTGGTGTGTGTGGTGTGTGTGGTGTGTGTGTGGTGTGTGTGGTGTGTGTGTAGATGGGTAGGTGTGTATGGCTGTGTGTGTGCTGTGTGTGGTGTGTGTGGTGTGTGTGTGGTGTGTGTGGTGTGTGTGGTCGGTGTGGTGTGTGGTGTGTGTAGATGGGTAGGTGTGTATGGCTGTGTGTATGTGTGTGTGGTGGGTGTGTGGGTGTGTAGATGGGTAGGTGTGTGTGGATGTGTGTATGTGTGGTGTGTGTGGTGGGTGTGTGGGGTGTGTGGTGGTGTGTGGTATGGGTGTGGGTGGGTGGTATGGGTATGTGGTGTGTGTGGTGTGTGTGGTGTGTGTGGTGTGTGTGGTGTGTGTGGGTGTGTGGTATGGGTGTGTGATGTGGTGTGTGGTGGGTGTGGTGTGTGTGGGTGTGTAGATGGGTAGGTGTGTATGGCTGTGTGTATGTGTGTATGTGTGTGTGCGGTGTGTGTGGTGTATGTGGTGGTGTGTGGCTCGTAGTTCCAGAGTAGACTTAGCTAAGGCAAAGTAAATAACAAATTTCGGGATTGTCCATGCCCGTGCCGGAAGAAAAATCGACCCCCACTGCTTTTACAATTTTTTTAATATATTTTTGTTTAACTGTTAAAAATGCATTGGGCTAGCAGCGATTCGACTTTAAATTTCGAAATGAGAATACACTCTTCATTGTTTGACTGACAATATTGTGATGTGTACATGAATGACATGTAATCAATCCGCTTGTCAGTCTAGGGTGGTCCAATTATTTTGTTTAAAAACTGAATAAAAAACAAACAAAAAACGACAACAACAAAACCACCCGCCCGACCCTGATTTGTGTGATCAAAAGGACGATCGACAACTTTTTATTATTATTTGGCCCAGCGCTAGCGCATGCGCAGAGCCTGAGAACGCTGCATCTGTTGGCATTACCTCGCTGGTCACACAAAGTAGGCAATCTATCGGGGTCAATAAGGCCACCCTCACTGGGCCCGCCCGGGTGTGTGTGTGTGGTGTGGGTGTGGGTGTGCGTGGTGTGTGTGTGGTGGGTATGTGGTCGGTGCGTGTGTGGTGTGGGTGGGTGGTCTATGTGTGGTAGGTGGGTGGTGTATGTGTGGTGGGTGGGTGAGTGGTGTGTGTGTGGTGTGTGTGGTGTGTGTGGTGTGTGTGGTGTGTGTGGTGTGTGTGTGTGGTGTGTGGTGTGTGTGGTGTGTGTGGTGTGTGGTGTGTGTGGTGTGTGCGGTGTGTGTGGTGTGTGTGGTGTGTGTGGTGTGTGTGGTGTGGTGTATGCGGTGTGTGTGGTGTGTGTGGTGTGTGTGGTGTGTGTGGTGTGTGGTGTGTGTGGTGTGTGGTGTGTGAGTTGGGGTGGTGGGTGTGAGTGTGTGGGTGCGGTTGGTATGCGTATTGTGCGTGGTGCGTGTGTGGTGTGGGTGGGTGGTCTATGTGTGGTAGGTGGGTGGTGTATGTGTGGTGGGTGGGTGAGTGGGTGAGTGTGTGAGTGGTGTGGTGTGTGTGTGGTGTGTGTGGTGTGTGTGGTGTGTGGTGTGTGTGGTGTGTGGTGTGTCGGTGGGTGTGGGTGGTGTGGTGTGTGGTGGTGTGTGTGGTGTGTGTGGTGTGGTGTGTGCGGTGTGGGTGGTGTGGGTGGTGTGTGTGGTGTGTGTGGTGTGTGTGGTGTGGTGTATGCGGTGTGTGTGGTGTGTGTGGTGTGTGGTGTGTGTGGTGTGTGGTGTGTGTGGTGTGTGGTGTGTGAGTTGGTGTGGTGTGTGTGAGTGTGTGGGTGGGGTTGGTATGCGTATTGTGCGTGGTGGGTGTGGTGTGTGTGGTTGTGTGTGGATTGGTAGGTGTGTGTGGTGTGTGGCTGTGTGTGGTGTGTGTGGTGTGTGTGGTGTGTGTATGGGTGGGTGGTGTTGTGTGGTATGGATGTGTCGGTGTATGGGACGGTGTGGGTCGGTTGAGGGGGAGGGTGTTATCACGTACTCACCAGCCACTATGAATGTGTTGGTGGTGGTGGTGGTGGCGGCGGTGGTGGTGGTGGTGATGGTGTTGGTGATGGTGTTTGTGGTGGCTGTGGTGGTGGTGGCGGTGGTGGTGATGGTGGTGTTGGTGGTGGTGGTAGTGGTGGTGGTGGTGGTGTTGGTGGTGGTGGTGGTGGTTGGTGGTGGTGATGATGGTGGTGGTGGTGATGATGGTGGTGGCAGTGATGGTGGGGGTGGCAGTGATGGTGGTGGTAGCGCTGATGGTGGTGGTGTCGGTGATGGTGATGGAGTTGGTGATGGTGGCTGTGGTGGTGGCGGTAGTGGTGGCGGTGGTGGTGCTAATGCCGAGGCAGTGCGAATGAGCTGAGGTAGGCGTGAATGAGGGGTAGGGGCGAGGCTATTACAGATAAAATTGGCTGAAATGGACAGCGTGCTGTAGGCGCCATTCAAGCAACATCTGCGCACGATGGTGGCGGATGGGCGTGAGAAGGGAACTGGTATCATGTGACCAGATTACCACACGGTTTGGTGGTTGTTGGAGTTTTACGTCCTGGCAACATCTGGGTCATATCAGGATGGATACTAATTTGTGACAGTGCGCACTCATGGTGACTTTATAGTGCTGCCCCACTGGGAAATTACGCCGCCGGCACCATGATTCGATACGCCACTCAGTCACATTATCCTGAAACTGAGTTGACTGGTCCTTGCCCTGTCCTTTTAATGCCAAGCGCCAGACAGGTTTTTTCCAAATTAATGATAAAGTACACACAACAGTGTGGTGGTGGTGATGGTGGCGGCGCACCGCCTCACCATTAGGATCACCACCACCACCCCTGCCACCATCACCACCACCACCACCATCACCACCACCACCCCTGCCACCATCACCACCACCACCACCATCACCACCGCCACCACCACCGTCACTATCACTGCCACCACCACCGCCATCACCATCACCACCACCACATCCACCACCACCACCACCACCACTACCACCACCGCCACCACCACCACCATCACCACCACCATCACTGCTGCTCCCCATTTTTGCATGAACTACAGTGACTGGTGCTGTACATTATACAGCAGGAGCCACTCCCTTAATTCTACAGGATCGGTGCTGTAACTAATACAGCACTGATCAAACTTAAGATTATTTAGAATGTCAATTCCAATAGTAAGATGGCCGGAAGACCAGTGCTCCGGCGCTGACAAATGTCATTCAGATGAATAAACACTGTACCAAAAAAAAAAAGTGTTAGACCTCGGTTTTGTTCACCTACTTCCAGATATAGCAGCATCGCACAGCAACACCATACTGCAGTAAATGTTCAATGTGTGCACCAGTCTCTAAGTGTGAATAATTTTGGTTAAGGACATTTTAGGTTCTAATCAGCTTGTGCAGCTTCAAAATAAACAGTAGTGCCGTTTGCCCTACTATCTACCATTGAAAGAATGGTGGCTATACATCCGCTAGGTGGCGTCTGTGGCACTGTTTGCCCTACTCTCTACCATTGAAACAATGGTGGCTATACATCTGCTAGGTGGCGTCTCTGGCACTGTTTGCCCTACTCTCTACCATTGAAACAATGGTGGCTATATAGCCGCTAGGTGGCGTCTGTAGACCTGTTTTCCCTACTCTCTACCATTGAAACAATAGTGACTATACAGCTGCTAGGTAACGTCTGTAGCGCTGTTTGCTCTACACTCTACCATTGAAACAATGGTGGCTATATAGTCGCTAGGTTATGTCTGTAGCGCTGTTTTCCCTACTCTCTACCATTGAAACAATGGTGGCTATATAGTCGCTAGGTGGCGTCTGTGGCACTGTTTTCCCTACTCTCTACCATTGAAACAATGTTGGCTAGATAGTCGCTAGGTGGCGTCTGTGGCACTGTGTGGCACTGTTTGCCCTACTCTCTACCATTGAAACAATGATGGTTATGTCTGTAGCGCTGTTTTCCCTACTCTCTACCATTGAAACGAGCCGCTTGGTGGCGTCTATTATGCTGTTTTCCGTACTCTCTACCATTGAAACAATGGTGGCTATATAGCCGCTAGGTGCCGTCTATTGTCCTGTTTTCCCTACTCTGTACCATTGAAACAATGGTGGCTATTCAGCCGCTCGGCGTCTGGGTCGGTGGGGACCAGGCGATGCGATGCATCCTGGGAGGAATAGTAAACGCTGATTGACAGCGCCGACATGTTGTCAGTGACAAATTGACAAGGCACGCACCGGAAGTAGACTCGTGCCGGAAGTGGCACCCTCCCCCCGCATACTGAGTACTTCCGGGGGACTACTTTCACCCGCTGTCTGTCACTTACCATCATCTACATTCACCTATTTCCCTACCTTCACCTACCTTCATCTACCTTCATCTACCTTCACATACCTTCATTTACCTTCATTTACCTTCATCCATTTTCATCTACCTTCACTTACCTTCACTTACCTTCACCTACCTTCGCCTACCTTCACCTACCTTCATCCACCTTCACATACCTTCATCTACACGTGTCAACCTTCATTTACCTTCAGCCACTTTCATCTAACTTCACCTACCTTCGCCTACCTTCACTTACCTTCACCTACCTTCACCTACTTTCACCTACGCCCACCTACCTTCAGCCACCTTCACCAACCTTCACATACCTTCAGCTACCATTAACTACCTTCAACTACCTTCAGCTACCTTCACATACCTTCACATACCTTCAGCTACCTTCACCTAACTTCACCAGCTTCACCTACCATCACCTACTATCACCTACCCCCACCTACTGTCACCTACCTTCACATACCTTCACATACCTTCACATACCTTCATATACCTACACATACCTTTGCGTACCTTCATCTACCTTCAAGTACCTTCACCAACCTTCACCTACACCTACCCTCAGCTACCTTCACATACCTTCACCTACCCTCACCCAGCTTCACGTACCTTCAGCGATCTTCACGTACCTTCAGCGATAGTATGCAACCTGTATTAATGCACCACAACAGGAGGACACCACTTGTATTAATGCATCACAACAATAGGACACCACCTGTATTATTACATTACAACAGTAGAACACCACCTGTATTAATGCATCACAACAATAGGACACCGCCTGTATTAATGCATCACAACAGTAGGATACCTCCTCTATTAATGCACAACAGTAGGATGCCACCTGTATTAATGCATCACATCAGTAGGATGCCACCTGTATTAATGCATCACAACAGTAGGACACTGCCTGTATTAATGCATCACAACAGTAGGACACCACCTGTATTAATGCATCACATCAGTAGGATGCCACCTGTATTAATGCATCACAACAGTAGGACACTGCCTGTATTAATGCATCACAACAGTAGGACACTACCTATATTAATGCATCACAACAGTAGGACACCACCTGTATTAATGCACCACAACAGTAGGACCCTGCCTGTATTAATGCATCACAACAGTAGGACACCACCTGTATTAATGCATCACATCAGTAGGACACCACCTGTATTAATGCATCATAACAGTAGGACATCACCTGTATTAATGCATCACAACTGTAGGACACCACCTGTATTAATGCATCACACCTGTAGGACACCACCTGTATTACTGCATCACAACAGAAGGACACCACCTGTATTAATGCATCACAACAGTAGGACACCACCTGTATTAATGCATCACAACTGTAGGACACCACCTGTATTAATCCATCACAACAGTAGCACACCACCTGTATTAATGCATCACAACAGTAGGACACCACCTGTATTAATGCATCACAACTGTAGGACTACACCTGTATTAATGCATCATAACAGTAGGACACCACCTGTATTAATGCATCACAACAGTAGGACACTACCTGTATTAATGCATCACAACAGTAGGACACCACCTCTATTAATGCATCACAACAGTAGGACACCACCTCTATTAATGCATCACAACAGTAGGACACCACCTGTATTAATGCATCACAACAGTAGGACCCTGCCTGTATTAATGCATCACAACAGTAGGACACCACCTGTATTAATGCATCACAACAGTAGGACACAACCTATATTTATGCATCACAACAGTAGGACACGACCTGTATTAATGCATCATAACAGTAGGACACCACCTGTATTAATGCATCACAACAGTAGGACACCACCTGTATTAATGCATCATAACAGTAGGACACCACCTGTATTAATGCATCATAACAGTAGGACACTGCCTGTATTAGTGCATCAGGAGAGTAGGGCGCCACCTGTAGTCCGAGAAAAAAATGCTTTATAAGTCTTACTTAGTTCTAAATAAATGATTAAAAAATACATTTTTTAAACAAGCAAAAAAAACGAGACCAATAGCTGGTGGCTCTAAAGTAGGGCAAGCATAGCACAACCAAATAATTACATGTAAATCCTCACAATCCTAAGTTGCAATATATATGGAAATGCTGCTCATGTCGGGTGTTGGCGTGAGTGGCGCGCAGCCGGGCCGGCAGCTCACCGTGGGGAATGTGAGGGATGGAACAAGGTGCGGCCTCAATCACAGGCACACATGTTCGATAATCAACCAACACCGCCAGCTACCAGCGAAATAGGCTCTCTCCCCAGCATCGCCTCGGTGCCGAGCTAGTGAACTGTAATGGACGGCATTGCCAGCTACCAGTGAAACAGTCTCTCTCCCCAGACTCACCTCAGTGACCAGCTACTGCATCATAAGCATATTCAGCGCTGAATGGAGAGGGACAACCAGCCACGTTTCAACTGGTCTAAGCCTGTTTGAACTTGCCGGAAATAGACTTTCCTCTTCTCGTTTTCACGAGAACTCGGTGCCAGCCAATCAGAGCTGTTCTTTTTGATTGCAATTGGTGCCCCATATATATAGGGGGCAGCCATTTACAATCGAAAAGAACAGCTCTAATTGGCTCAAATTATGGAAAGGTCCCAGTCGAATACGTCCATTATTTTTTTTAGTACTTTCTTGTTCAGACATAGTCACACATTTATGTATCTTTTGCACAGCTTAAAATGCTTGAAGTATATTTGAAATTTGTCTACATCGACTTCTGTTTAAATCACACAATATCAGTACTTAAAGAATGAGAAACTATTCCTGCAATACTGAGGAGTAAGCGACAGCACTGCCAGCTACCAGCGAAACAGTCTCTCTCCCCAAACTCACCTCGGTGTCGAAGTAGTGAACAGCAGAGCCTGTCCGTCACAGAATCTATAAGGCTCTTCAGTATGACTTATTACAGTAATCACTCATGGCGACTTTATATTGCTGCCCCACTAGGAGACTAAGCTGCCGGCACCATGACCTGATTTATCAGTAACATCATCCGACACTGAGGTAACCAGTCCTTGCCCTATCCTAGTAATGCCAAGTGCCCGGCTAGGTAGCGACAAGTGTCAATTTTGTATGTCATTGGTTTGACTCAGCTGGGATTCAAACTCCCGATCTTCCATTCGGGAAATCTGCGCTCTAAGCGATTCAACCACTACATCCCATTTATGTATCTGCAATTGGAACTGTGCAGATGTGGGGCGCAGGCAGCAGCACCTGGAGGGAGACGAGGGAAACAGAAGGGTGTCTGCCTAGTAGCAGACCAGTTCGCACCCAAGGTCGCTCACTGCCTCTCTCAAGTACCTCAAATAGCAGTTGAATGTTCCAGTAGTTAGTTGACATATATCAGCACAATTGTGCATGTTATTCGTAACATGGGTAATTTAGGGGTGGAGAACCCTGCATAACGAGGGGATAGGTGGTGCCACCTAGCTTAGGGACCAGTAACTCCACCACTACCGCTAGGGCTATCCGACCCGATTCGACCAGCTTTGATTCCTGCCAAATCGGTCACGAGTTCAATCCCCGTCTCGTTCAAACCACCACAACCCGCCCGGCTGCAGTCAATGCTACACCTATTCAGTTTTCCCCACCCACCCATACCACTCATGACATAGATAACATGATAGGGTTGAGGGTTCGGGTTCCGCCCACTTGTGACCTGGAAATGAGGAATAACATTTGGCCCAACTCCATGTAGACATGAACATAGTGATTGATTCGTAACCTATCTGAACTGTCCTTATAGAATTAAGAGCTAACCCCCCGTCCCGTTCTGATTAAAGAATTTTAACCATTATTCACTTTATGACTCCGCCTTCGTAAATTACAAACAGAGCAGATAACAATTACAATTATAAGACAATTATATCAATAATAATACGGGTATAATAAAATGATACATTCCATAAATAACAGTAAACAGGCTTTCCGAACACTACATATACTCTTCCTCGAAGCAAATGTACTGGACGATACAGAAAGACTCAATGCTGGGCTCTTCCAATCAATCAATCAATCAATAGTTCCGTCCTCTAGTCGAGGGTTGGATGCAATGGTTCTCCACTTGTCCCGATGGTGTGCTGTTCTGATAGACTGAATAATTCAAGCCTGTCCACTGTGAAATATTTGTAAACCATGATGTTCTTGGTCTCCCTCTCCCTCTGCTGCCATTCACCTTCCCTTCCAACAATGTACGGTATATTGAACTCTGATGAATGATGTGGCCAAAATAAATAAGTTTCTTTGTCTGTATAGTGGCAAACAAGCGTTTCTTATTTTTAATTTTTCTGAGAACTTCTTTGTTGGTGATCTTCTTTTGTCCATGATATTTTCATCATCCTTCGATACGTCCACATCTCAAATGCTGCTAAACGTTTGTACATTTTCTTAGAGATTGTCCCTGTCTCAGCCCCATACATTAGAGTACACCACACATAACACTGAAGAATACGCTTCCTTGTATTATTGTATGTATTAATATCTTACTTGATGTCAACACTCTATACATTTTGGCTCTTCCAATAAATGCTTCAATAATGCTATTTCCGATTTGCCTGCCTGCAGAAATCCTATTGCCCTCTAGGGAGTGGACTCTGTCTCCAACCCTATCCTCCTTACTGGTGCAGCCATTGCCTGCACATCCCAGCCTCTTAAGCCGGGACTACACTGGTCTCAATAACTCATCGGCAAGTGTGGGCTGCTGCTCCAGTTTGTAGCCCAGTGTTTCCCTGCTGAAAAATTAGTTGCACCATTTACTATTGTGTTGGGGGTCTTAGCTGGCGTCTTTTTGTGACTGGTGTGTTGGGTTCTGATTGGTGTTTTGGGTGATGGTTGATGTGTTGGGTTCTGACTGTTGTTGTGGGTTCTGACAGCTGCAGTAGGTGTGTTCTGACTGCTGTCATGTGTTCTGACTGCTGTCATGTATTCTGACTGTCGTGGTGGATTCTGACTGCTGTCTTGTGTTCTGATTGTTGTAGTATGTGTGTTCTGATTGCTGTGGTGGATCCTCACTACTGTGGTGGGTTCTGACTGCTGTCATGTGTTATGCCTGCTTTCATGTATTTTGACTGCTGTGGTTTGTTCTGACTGCTGTCATGTGTTCTGACTGCTGTTGCCTGTTCTGACTGTTGTGGTGGATTCTAAATGCTGTCACGTGTTCTGACTGATGTAATGTGTTCTAACTGCTGTGATGGATTCTGACTGATGTCATGTGTTCTGAGTGCTGTCACATGTTCTGACTGCCGTCATGTGTTCTGACTGGTCTCATGTCTTCTGACTGCTGTGATGGGTCCTGACTGATGTAATGTGTGCTAACTGTTATGGTGGATTCTGTCTGCTGCCATGTGTTCTGACTGCTGTCAAGTGTTCTTACTGCTGTCACATGTTCTGACTGCTGTGGTGGGCTATGAGGGTAGCTATGACTGCTGTGTTGTATTATCAGGAGACTACTTCCGACAGTTAACTGTAATGTCTGCAGTCGGACGGAATGACCAAACTATCGGACTATGCAACCTTATTTGGTGATTAGTAGACTAGTCGCTGTGACTCCTGACGTGACCTTAGATGTTGCCTGAACATAAAACCCCAACAAGCAAAATAATTTCCCATGGTGACAGCCGGTTGACGGGCATCTAATGGCGTCCTAATGACCTGGCGAGTTGCCTGGCCCAAATAACTAGTGACTGCAATCCCAGCATGCCGCGTCTGTCAGTCACTTCCGGTGAGTGCAGTCATCCAGTGTGGAGACGTTTCTTTGTTTGTTTCTTGTTGTTTTACGTTCTAGCAACATCTAAGGTCATATCAGGACGGGTACCGATTTGTGACAGTGCACACTCATGGCGACTTTATAGTGCTGTCCCACTGGTAAACCAGGCCATCGCGACTATGTCCTGGTATCCCACTCAGTCACATTATCCTGACACTGAGCACACCAGTCCTTGCCCTATCCTAGTAATGCTGAGTGCCTGGCTAGGAAGCGACAAATATCAATTCTTAAGTCATCGGTTTGACTCGACTGGGGTTCGAACCCACGACCCCACGATCTACCAGCACGTGAAACGGACGCTCTAACTCATTTGGCCATTCCGTGTGGAGATGTGATGGGCCAAATGAGTTGAGCGTCCGTCTCCCATTTTGGTTGATCGTGGAATTCGAAGTTATCTGGTCGAGTCAAACCAATGACTTAAAAATTAAAATGTGTCGCTTCCTAGCCAGGCGCCCTCCCTGACCGGGCACGGTGGCCGAATCGGTAGAACGCAGGCCTCGCGTGCGGAAGATCGGGAGTTCGCGAGTTCGATTCCCAGTTGAGTCAAAGCAAAATTGATACTTGTTGCTTCCTAACCTGGTGCTCAGCATTATTAGGATAGTGCAAGGACTGGTTAGCTTGGTGCCAGGATAATGTGACTGAGTGGGATATCGGGTCACGGTGCCAGCGACCTGATTTCCCAGTGGGGCAGCACTATAAAATCGCCATGAGAACGTACTGTCACAAGTCGGTACCCGTCCTGATATCACCTTAGATGTTGCTAGGACGTAAAACAACAACAAAAAACCAAACTAACCTAGCCAGGCGTTCGGCATTATTAGGATAGGGCAAGGACTGGTTGGCTCAGTGTCAGGATAATGTGACTGAGTGGGATATCAGGTCATGGTGCCAGTGGCCTGGTCATCCAGTGGGGCAGCGCTATGAGTTCACCATGAGTGGGCACTGGCACAAGTCGGTGCTCATCCTGATATGACCTTAGATGTTACCAGGATGCAAAACTCCAACAACCAACCAACCCAGTGTGGCCAGTCCTTAGCACACCGCGGACCCTACTTCTACTCCACCCTCCACCCTCCCTCCGCCCTCCACCCTCCACCCTCCACCCTCCACCCTCCATCCTCCGCCACACACGACTGCCACATCCGTCCCTCCCTCGCACCATTTACACCACTTCATCCCAGCAATCAATACCGGTGGTAGCCATGGAAACAGGCCTAGTCTCTTATCTAAGAAGCGCTCGAAACGATCGACGCACCATCTGCTGCCTTTTTGAGTCCACCATTTGGGGCAGCGTCTACTTTATACCGCCGATTGACAGTGATTCGAGTCCACCATGTGGGGCATTGTCTCCTTTATACCACCGTCTGACAGCGATTTGAGTCCACAAGTTGGGGCGTCATCTACTTTATACCGCCGTCCGACAGCGATTCGAGTCCACCATTTGGGGTGTTGTCTACTTTATACTGCTGTCTGACAGCGATTCAGGTCCACCCTGTGGGGTGTCGTCTACTTTATACTGCCGTCTGCTTGTAATTCGAGTCCACCCTGTGGGGCGGCGTCTACTTTATACTACCCTCTGACAGTGATTCGAGTCCACCATGTGGGGCGTCGTCTACTTTATACCGCCATCTGACAGCAATTCGAGTCCACCATGTGGGGCATCATCTACTTTATACCACCATCTGACAGCGATTCGAATCCACCATGTGGGGCGTCGTCTACTTTATAGTGCCATCTGACAGCGATTCAAGTCCATCGTGTGGGGTGGCATCTACTTTATACTGCATCTGACAGTGATTCGAGTCCACCATGTGGGGCGTCGTCTACTTTATACCGCCATCTGACAGCAATTCGAGTCCACCATGTGGGGCATCATCTACTTTATACCACCAACTGACAGCGATTCGAATCCACCATTTGGGGCGTCGTCTACTTTATAACGCCATCTGACAGTGATTCAAGTCCATCATGTGGGGCATCGTCTACTTTATACTGCATCTGACATCGATTCGAGTCCACCATCTGGGGCGGTGTCTACTTTATAGCGCCATCTGACAGCGATTCAAGTCCATCGTGTGGGGTGGCATCTACTTTACACTGCATCTGACATCGATTCGAGTCCGCCATGTCGGGCGGCGTCTACTTTATATCACCATCTGACAGCGATTCGAGTCCACCATGTGGGGCATCATCTACTTTATACCACCATCTGACAGCGATTCGAATCCACCATCTGGGCGGCGTCTACTTTATAGTGCCATCTGACAGCGATTCAAGTCCATCATGTGGGGCATCGTCTACTTTATACTGCATCTGACATCGATTCGAGTCCGCCATGTCGGGCGGCGTCTACTTTATATCACCATCTGACAGCGATTCGAGTCCACCATGTGGGGCATCATCTACTTTATACCACCATCTGACAGCGATTCGAATCCACCATCTGGGGCGTCATCTACTTTATAGTGCCATCTGACAGCGATTCAAGTCCATCATGTGGGGCATCGTCTACTTTATACTGCATCTGACATCGATTCGAGTCCGCCATGTCGGGCGGCGTCTACTTTATATCACCATCTGACAGCGATTCGAGTCCACCATGTGGGGCATCATCTACTTTATACCACCATCTGACAGCGATTCGAATCCACCATCTGGGACGTCATCTACTTTATAGTGCCATCTGACAGCGATTCAAGTCCATCATGTGGGGCATCGTCTACTTTATACTGCATCTGACATCGATTCGAGTCCGCCATGTCGGGCGGCGTCTACTTTATATCACCATCTGACAGCGATTCGAGTCCACCATGTGGGGCATCATCTACTTTATACCGCCATCTGACAGCGATTCGAATCCACCATCTGGGGCGTCGTCTACTTTATAGTGCCATCTGACAGCGATTCGAGTCCATCATGTGGGGCATCGTCTACTTTATACTGCATCTGACATCGATTCGAGTCCGCCATGTCGGGCGTTGTCTACTTTATATTGTCGTTTGGCAGCGATTCAAGTCCAGGTCATATCAGGATGGGTACCGACTTGTACCAGTGCGCACTAATGGTGACTTTATAGTGCTGGCCCACTGGGAGACCAGGCTGCCAGCACCATGACCAGAATTCCCACTCAGGCACATTATCCTGATATCTGAGCTAGCCTGTCCTTGCCTTAATCCTAGTAATGCCAAACACCAAGCTAAATAGCGACAACTATCAATTTAGTAAATCATTGGTTTGACTCTGGCGGGTTTTCAAACCTCCCGACCTTACGCACGGGAAGCCTGTGTTCTATCGATTTCGCGCACCGCAACCGATGAGCATTTACAGTACATACACAGGGTTGGTTCGACACCATACAGCGCTCTAGAGCCTGACTCGAACCCAGGCGCTTATGGCGGGCAAGTGTCATAACCAACAGTCCATCTAGGCGCCCCGATGCAATCCACCTACATGTCTCGTGTTGGACACTTGCCGTCTTTCTCCTTCCTTCAAAGACATCCCCGGAAAGACGAGGTTATATCTGACTTGTTGTATTGATCATCAAGGTTGCTGTGACTTGGATCCTTGATGGTTGGTTCGATCCTCGCGGAGATGTGCAGCCAATTACAGATGCAGTGCCTAATTAGGGACATGCACATGCGCAGACCAGTCACAACTGATTATAGGGCTTTCTATAAATAGCGCAATCTCCCGGGTTACAGCGTTCCACAAAGCTGAGTCTCCTGAGATAACCTCATTGGTTTTGTTTTTTTCTCTTGTGGTCATGATATATAATAATATACTGAGATTTGTGAGACAACCCTCACAGTGATATTAAAGCTGCATAGTCCGATGAAATATCAAATTTTCAAAACCAAACCAACTATCTAGATTTGATTTTACATATCTAACTTAGATACTGATGCACTTATTAAGCATTTGTTTCTGCGTAGAAGGCAATACTGAGTCAATTTAACAGAACCTGTTACTGCAGAAGTCGATGGTGTCAGAGTTTTGGCAAGCTTGCCAAAACTAATTTTCCATGTTTGCACTGAAAATATCTCAACAGTTTACCATTTAAAATAAAAGTAACTTTGAACTAATTTAAAGTAGATACTTGTGATCGATCTAATATATTTATCTCAGAAAAAATACAGAAATTCAAAACCATCGGACTATCCAACTTTAATATAAGTAGTTAGCCCATAAGGGCCTGGCTTAAGGCCCTGGTTCCATGTACTACTTACAAGAAGTAGAAGCGCATGGCAAGAGGCAGCCGCAGCAGGCGATAAGATAATAAGTGCCGCAAACAGATTAAAATTATGCGGATTTTTATCTTTAAGAGTTGACGGTTATCAAACAGTGAAAATAAAAGTATAGATTAAGATAGGCTTGGTCCATGTTAAAGGATCAAGGAACAGTAAAAGCATGTGTGTAGCAATGAGAAATAATAGATTGCTGTGCAGGTCCTTGTAGGAGAAGGACAAATATGGTAAGGTAGTGCATCGGTAGGTGAATTGTGTGTAAGAGGGGGTGCCAGGCTCGGTGGAGAATGTAGACAATCCCAAGGAGGCTTGTCTGAGCTAAGCAGTCTGGTCAAGGTAGGCCGGTGCTGGGAGAGTGGTCGGTCTACATAGAAAGCTGGACTGTGGGGGGTGATTGGAGTTGGAGCCGGAGATCTGAGCAGGGAGGACCGAGCAGAGCAGCAACCACAAGGAGGGTGAGATAGTTGTTATATTGGTATTGGTTGACAAAGGTGTTCAATCAATCAATCAATAGGATACATCTATAATAGGCCTTGGACCTGTTAGCTGCTCTTAATTAATAGAAATTGAGACAGTTCTTCAGATGTGGTGGATTGTAGCAACTGTCACTGGCTCCAAGATATACGTAATGCTTGACCAATATGCATTCAGTCGGGACTTGAAACAGTTCACCGACTCTGCTGGTACGACACTCTCCGGCAAGTCATTCCACAGGTCAACCACCCTAAAGCCGAAAAAATTGTGTCGCAGGTCCAGTCTGGAGTACCACTTCCTCAGCTTCAGGGAGTGTTCTCTGGTCCTGGTGTTGGAGTCTCTGATAAGGGGGCTGCCTGTCTTGTAGATACCATGGAGATATTTGAATACTTCAATCATATCCCCCCAGCCCTGTCTGTAGTACATGCTTGGGATCTTAAAATGATGCATACGTTGTTCGTAGGGTATTTCATCGAATCCATGTACAAGCTTTGTTGCCCTTATTTGGATCTTCTCAATTGACTTAGCATCCTTCCTGTAGAGTGGTGACCACACAACATTTCCATATTCCAAAAGTGGACATGCAAGGGATGTGCACAGTCTGCGCATAACATCATCGTCTAGGTATGTGTACAATCTTCGAATGATGGCCAGTATTCCATTAGCTCTGTTGGCGGCTTCCTAGATGTGGTTGTTGAATGTTAGTTTGTTGTCCACCTTGACACCCAAGTTCTTTTCTATCATTGTTTCGGAGAGCAGAACATTATTCACACCATAGATGTGCTTGCTGTTTTTGCCCCCTAAATGCATCACTTTGCATTTTGAAGCATTAAACGTCAGCTGCCAATCACTTGACCATTTCTGCATGTTGTTGAGGTCCTTCTGCAAGTACCCTGAGTCACTATGGCGGAATACTTTGGTATTGTCAGCAAACATTTGGATCAGAGAATGTACAACTTCTGATGTGTTGATAAAGTTGTATACATTATACATGGATCATTGCCCAGTTCCTTGTAAAACAAATAAAACAAATGCTAACTAGAGAAATTAATTTTTTTTTGTCAAACCCAGTTTCCCCAAACAAAATTCAATAATGAGTTGCGGATGGAATCAGAACAACTCCAGCACACGCTTATTTCCAAATACATCATCTCTTAACTGGCTGTAGGTGGAGGATATCTTAAGGGGCTGTCACATTAGGGTTTTTTGCGGGAGCGTATGGCGGCGTAAGCGCGTTACGTCATATACGTCGGCATACGCCGTATACGCTACTCATACGCTACGCATACGCTACTCATACGCTACTCATACGCCACCAGATGCCGCCAGATGCCGGCGTATGTGAAGCGTATGAGGCATACGCCGCCATACGCTTTCATAAATCCGTCCGTCCACATTTTTTTGTGCATGCTCAAAAAAACTCGACCTATGAGGGCGTATGGCGCATACTGTCAAAAAATGTCACAGGACGCTCCCATACGCTCCCATACGCTCCTCATACGCTCCTCGTATGCTCCTCATAGGTTCCACATACGCTCAAAACCAACCGAAAGGTCACCAAATGTCATCATAGGCCGGCACGCGCAGGACCTACGTAGGTTTTCAATATGCTCCCGCCATATGCCGTAATGTGACAGGGCCTTTAGCAAGATGTGTCGCACTGTCAATATACACCTGCATTGCTCACAGTACCGGGTGTGATATCCGAATATTAGTGTATATTAGTGGATATGAAGAGTTCAGATGCAACACCCCGTAAACGCCAATCTAAATATTCACAAAAACATTGGTCTCAACCCTTCAAAAGGTTACTTTTTTTTACAGTCCTATTCGTGTCTCCATTCCTTTATTAACAGTTCATCACAGGCAAAGTGGAATTAATTAGAATTAAAATTAGCTTCAAGTAAAAATCTTTTATTTTAATTCAATTTTTGGGTTGATGTTTACAGGATTTTGCACCTGAACCCCTCATATTATGAATGTAAGTGAATACAAAGAAGTAACCATGACAACAGATGTACCGAACACGGATCTGGTGGGTGTATATGCGGCTGTATATGCAGGTACAAGCATAACTCAGTAAGCGATAGTTTGCAATAGGAAGGAAATACTAGGGTTAGAGTGCATCATTTTTTTTTGTTTTGTTTTTTTGGTCCATTAGTTGTTTAAGCGGGGGGAATTTCAGTCATAGACGACTGGTCTTCCTCATTCCACTGCTGGTCGATAGAAAGCCTGAGCCTACACTTTTACCCACCCAAGGGATTTTTAACCTCCCACACCACATAGACATGGTATGAGAGCAACCGGCCTTTGATGACGCTGTAAGTTATACACAGCGGTGGAAATCCAAATTCTGATCCTGTAGAAGCTACGCGTTGTATGGTTGCTGAACGTACCCTGTGTGTGTATGTGTTAGTGTATTGCCTGTATATTAAAAGACTCCCAATTCCAAGGGGACGAGTGTAGTGGTCTGCACTGACCTCTCAGGCAAGTAACCACATAGACAGGTAGGCGTGGGTAGTGGGGTGACATCAGAGGAGCCTAGGTTGTGTAATGGTTAGCACACTGGCAAGGAATGCAGAGAGATGTGGGTTCGAGTCGCACTCTAGGCGCAATATTTCCCATTTTCATCACCCCCATGACACTGGTGCCGATACCAGGATCCTGAATAGGGCTACGAGGGGGGACGAGTGTAGTGGTCTGCACTGACCTCTCAGGCAAGTAACCACATAGACAGGTAGGCATGGGTAGTGTGTTGATATCAGGGAGCCTAGGTGGTGTAATGGTTAGCACACTGGCCCGGAATGCAAAGAGATGTGGGTTCGAGTCCCGCTCTAGGCGCAATATTTCCCATTTTCATCACCCCCATGACACTGGTTGCCGTGACCAGGATCCTATACAAGCTACACGCTGTATAGTTGTTGAACCTACCCTGTGTATGTAAGTGTGTTGCATTGCCTGTGTGTATGTAATTGTAAGCATTAAAAGACTTACAATTCCAGGGGGACGAGTGTAGTGGTCTGCACTGACCTCTCAGGCAAGGAGCCACATAGACAGGTAGGCATGGGTAGTGTGTTGATATCAGGGAGCCTAGGTGGTGTAATGGTTAGCACACTGGCCCGGAATGCAAAGAGATGTGGGTTCGAGTCCTGCTTTAGGCGCAATATATCCCATTTTCATCACCCCCATGACAATATCTAACTTAGATACTGGTTCACTTATTAAGCGGCGAAAACAAGTGCATGCACTTAACCGTTATGAGCAGAATAAACAATCAACAACAACAATAATTTGCCACATGGAAGGGCATAGTGAGTCAATTAAATAGAACCTGTAATTTGTTGCTGTTCCTCTGTTATCTCCAGTCAACCATAAACAATGACAGAGAGTCCAGGTAAAAATATAAAATTTAAGACCTAAATGCACTGGGATTGGTCCCACTGCTTCACTGGTCACAGCTGGTCCAGTGTATTATTAACAACCCCACCCCAACAACATAATTCATAAACTCACATAACTAGCTACATTAGAGTTACACTAGAATTTTCCTAACAAACCAACATATATATACTGCTTGCCTAACTGCAACTGAACATTATAACTTACTGCAAGTTTACCAACTGAATACAGAAGATAACTTTTGCTTACATTCTAAATACTATGTAAATACTCACATTGATCTGACTAATATTGATCTGGTTATATGACACTACTGTACCATATTGTTATGGAACTTTTGGGTTTCAGAATTTCATTGTGTTACATGGTGCAAATTGTCTATTCAACAGGTATTGTACACCTTATTGTATATACCTTTTGTGTAAATAACCCTGAATTGAAAAATGGCTGGAAGACCAGTGCTTCGGCACTGACAAAAGACTTATTCAGCAGAATAAACATATTTACAACAACTAAAAAGAAAAGAAAAAAAGCCTATGGTGTCAGAGTTTTGGCGTGCTTGCCAATAATTAAGTTGGCATGTTGTCACTTCAAATATCTCCAGGGTTAGCAATTTAAAACTAACAGTTACTTCAACCACGATGTGAAGTAGATCATAATTATCAATATAATCAATTCATCTCAGAAAATTGCAGAAATTCAAAAACCATCAGACAACTTTAATGATGGGAACATCAACAAGCAGTGTCCGAGAACTAGGCCATTCTGAAAGCTAGAAGGTTTTCTAGTCGATGTCTAACCACATCAAAGCCTCAACTAGTTAATGACCAGCATCAGACTACCGAGTGATCTCACTCTTAAATTAAGTGAGCCCACTGGCACTGCCCCGCCCGCCTAAAATCAATAACACACACCTGTCTGTGGATGTATGGAGACTGGTCAAGTGGCGAGCAGTGTAGGAGTTGCAGTGGGTTCAAAAGCGACTCGTCGATGCTGGATAGTCACAAAGGAGTCCGCTTGGGGGCGCATGGGCAATGCTCTCATTGGCTGTCGGTGTGCCTGGTTATTGCTGACGTCATAGGACAGTGCGCACTCCTGGCAACTTTATAGTGCTGCCCCACTGGGAAATCAGGCTGCTGGCACCATGACCCGATATCCCACTCAGCTATGTTATCCTGACAATGAGCTAACCAGTCCTTGCCCTGTCCTATTAATGCAGAGCATCAGGCTAGGTAGCGACAAGGATCAAGTTTTTAAGTCATTGGTTTGACTCGACTGGGAACCAAACTCCCAACCTTCCACTGAGCTAACGAGTCATTTCCCTAACCTATTAATGCCGAGCGCCAGGCTAGCTAGCGGCAAGTATAAATTTGGTAAGACGTTGGTTTGACTAGGCAAGAAGTGTAGAAGTGAATCTACCCTGGACCCAGTGAACTGTGTAATCGGAGCCAGTTGAGTGGACACAGGGTCAGAGATGAGACACATTGTAGTTTCTCTGATGTATCTTATTGTTTTTATTGTTGGCGGTAATTATACTTAGATGAAAGCTACCATCATCCAGTGCTGTAGACCTGTGTGACGGCACTCTTGGGATGCGGTCTTCTGTCAAGTCAATAACTGCGCTTTTCTAGTTTCTAACCTAGCCCCCACCACCACCTGCCCACTCCTACCTGCCCACCACTGCCACCTCCCCCACCACCACCTGCCCACTCCTACCTCCCCACCACTGCCACCTCCACACCACCACCTGCCCACTCCTCCCTGCCCACCACTGCCACCTCCCCCACCTCCACCTGCCCACTCCTACCTTCCCAACACCACCTGCCCACTCCTACCTCCCCACCACTCCCGCCTCCCCCAACACCACCTCCCCACTCCCACCTCCCCACGACCACCACCTCCCCACTCCTACTTCCCCACGACCACCTCCCTCCACCACCTCCCTCCACCACCTCCACCAACACCATTCCCCCATCACCACCACCACCTCCCCATCACGTAATCCTCCTAATTCCGCTCATCTCCATAGTGATGTAACCACCGGATTAACGACCACCGCCAGGGTACACACGGACACAGTCCGAGGACTGTGGGCGTGAGGGAATCAGGTTGGGGGGGGGGGGGTGCGGGGGGGAGGTGAGATGTTCTCTGTGGTGTTCTCTGTGGCAGAGTAGTTAGAAGTGTCTGACTTTTTTCTAGGTCGGACTCCTAATCTGAAGGTCGGTGGTTCGATACCCGTGCCCCCACCTCTGCCACTTTGGATTTCCACCGCTGTGTATAACTTACAGTGTCATCAAAGGCCTGTTGCTCTCATACCATGTCTATGTGGTGTGGGAGGTTAAAAATCCCTTGGGTCGGTAAAAGTGTAGGCTCGGGCTTTCTATCGACAAACTGTCTAATGGTGAAAACAAGTCTATTCAGACTTATCCATGATATGCAGTATAACAAAAATCTTCAAGAGATGTGGTGTGTGACGTTTTGGAGGTGGTGGGTGGGTGTGTGGGAGGTGGTGTGTGGGTGGGTTGGACATCATGAGTGGGAACCTATGATACTGCACCTCACTAACTACATCGTGTAGGGTGGGTGGGAAGGTAAAGTGAGTGCTCAGTAGCTGCTAACACTGTGTGAGCTAAGGTGAGACTGGAGTCCATAATGGAGTGTGAGGTGGTGTGTGGGACTCCGGGAGGTGGTGTGTTGTGTGGGATGTGTTGTGTTGTGTGAGAGGTGGTATGTATGGTGTGTGTGATGTGGTGTGTGGGAGGCTTATACAAATAACACAAACGACCACGAAATAGTCTAAATTGGTTAATCCGACAATTTGCTATCCGAAATGATTTGGTGTGTGACAGAATGTGTCGGATTAACCAAAGGTGACTGTACCTGACCGGTGAGTGGAAGGTTTGTTTGTTTGTTTGTTGTTGTTTTATGTCCCAGCAACATATAAGGTCATATCAGGACGGGTACCGACTTGTGACAGTGCGTGCTCATGGCGACTTTATAGTACTGTCCCACTGGGAAACCAGGCCGCCGGCACCATGACCTAGTATCGCACTCAGTCACATTATCCTGACACTGAGCACACCAGTCCTTGCCCTATCCTAATAATGCCGAGCGCCTGGCTAGGAAGTGACAAGTATCAATTTTAAAGTCATTGGTTTGACTCGACCGGGACTCGAACCCACGACCCCACGATCTACCAGCATGGGAGACGGACGCTCTAACTCATTCGGCCATCCCGTCTGGTCTATCAGTGGACGGAGCGAGGCTTGACTGAAGGGAGCGGGCTTCCCTCACCAACTTATTGTTTGCATTATTGACATTACACCCTGGATTGGTACTAGAACGTGAGACACCTAAAGACAATGGACCCCGTGTAGCTAACGGAACGTAAAGCCTAGGTCACACCTACCCGGATCAGGGGCCATGATCCGGCGTGGTCCGTGGCCATCTGGCGTGATCCGTGGCTCATTCGTGGATGATTCTTGGTGATCCTTGGTGATCCTTGGCTGGTCCGGCCTCATCCAGGGTCGGCCCCGGATGTTTTAAAATGTTAAAAACATCTGGGGAGATTCGGGGAATATAGAAATCCGGGCTCCATCTGGTATCATCCGGCATCATCCGGGTGTAATCCAGGGGTGGTCAGGGTAGTCCAGGTAGTCTGTGTACGGTCCAGGGCAGTCCAGGGTTGTCCAGGGCAGTCCAGGTGTTTTTTAAACCAGATGAGCCACGTTTTAGCCATGGTTTAACCCGGACCAGCCGCGGACTAGCCCGGACTAGTCCCAGCATAGCCATGGACCACTCTGGGACTGCCCGGATAGCACCCGGACAAGCCAGATGACCACGGATTAACCACGGATCGCCACGGATAGCCCGGTTTACCACGGATCAGCGCAGTGTAATATAACTGGAATGTCCGGCCGTCTGAGCCCCAGATATACCACTTACTCTTCCCAGGTGCATTCTGACAACTGTCTGTCAGTTCACACCTGATGCCGCTCTCTAACAACCTCATAAGAAAGAAAGGGAAGACAAGTTGCGCAAGATTGACAGTGAAGAAGTTGTGCTTTATTGGCATCAACTCCTGTTCACCTACGAGCGACCTATCACCCTCGTTCCTTACCTCCTGCCCACACATATCCTAATTACTCTCTTAGTATGTATAGGAAAGGTGGAGCCTCAGACAGAGTGTCTGGGTTCATGGCCAAGAGAAGAATGTGTCTCTCTCAAGAGTGAAGAGTAGAGTGAAGTAGTAGTGCCTGTAGCATCCTATAGATCAGTGTGTCTAGAATAATCTATCTCAGAATGAGGCTTGTGTGGTCAGGTGGGGCAAAGGGGTGCATGTGACTGGGCCTTCCACAGCGAGCCAATCAGACACCCTCTACAGCCTGGGGGGGGGGGGGGGGGGCGACGCCCTAATAGGGGTGGCTGTCACTCAACCCCAGCTGCAGGTGGTGTCCATAATGTATGCAGAGTGGCTGGGTGTGCTTGCCCATTGGTCCTGTGGTAACAGGTAGTTGCAAACAGTTACAATAAATATATATATTAAAAATGTCCTTCTCCTCCACTTGCACACTTACTGGTGCATAGAGGGAACATTTCACCAAACATTAACTGACTCTTATATAGGAACATCTCGTCATAATCTTGGGCACCATGTGTTATCATATTTTCCACATAGTCTCATATCTCACACAGCGAGTGGGGCACCCGTTGCTTTTCTATTACATAACCTTGGCCCCCACTCTGTCACCCGAGAATAATAATGCTCTCTGCCAATATATAATTCCGAACCAATAATCCATATAGTTTTACAGCAGGCTTCCCGTGTGAAAGGCCTGGAGTTCGAATTCCAGCTGAGTCAAACCAATGACTTATCAAATTGATACTTGTCGCTACCTAGCCTGCCGCTCGGCATTAATAGGATAGGACAAGGACTGGTTAACAGATTATCAGAATAATGTGACTGTCGGGTATTGGGTCATGGTGTTTTCAGCCTAATCTCCCAGTGGGGCAGCACTATAAAGTCGCCATGAGTGCACACTGTCACAAGTCGGTACCCATTCGAATATGACTTTAGATGTTGCTACGGTGTAGAATAATAACAAGCAAACTATTCCGTAAGATTAAATAACGACAGTAGCAATGCCTCAGCTATATTTCTTACTGCGCATGACTGACTGAGTGGTTCTCTTTGTCTCTTCTAGGTAAGTGTCTCACCTAGTTCTGCTGATTGACCAGGTATGGAAGAAGAGCCCCCTGACACTACAGGTAACTCTTCACTCGTCCACTAGTGCTTTGGTAGGCCATCACAGTAAAAGCCTGTTTCAGGATGCTGACAACACCTCATATTCCCCACTATAGACGGTCAATATATGATCAAACATGGCCTTACCCCAAACAAATTGCAACAAATTATTTTATTGTTTTAAATGCAATGGGAGGTCATACTGTACCCCAGAAAAAAAGTCTTCAAAAATCCGACCACGGGAAGGGGTTTAATTTGCATGAATTCAAAATGGCCATGCTCTAAAATTTAACAATAGGAGTGGGCTGGGAAATGTAGGTGCTGGTGTGTATATGTGTGTATATATATATTTATATATATATAAAACTGATTTCCACTGCTGTGTATAACTTACAGCATCATCAAAGGCCAGTTGCTCTCATACCATGTCTATGTGGTGTGGGAGGTTAAAAATACCTTTGGCCGGTAAAAGTGTAGGCTTGGCCTTTCTATCGACAAACTGTCTAATGGTGAAAACAAGTCTATTCAGGCTTATCCATGACAGGCAGTATAGATCTTCAAGATAATATTGTATTATGCAGCTTTAAGTCTAAGTGACCGAAATAACTCATGTTTTGCCCCTCATTTGTTGTCTCCGTTGATGGCAAGGACAGGCTTTATCAAGTCTATACCTATTATAGCTTAACCCTCATAATGAGCAAGATTAAACAAAAAAGAAAACTCAAATCGGAGAAAAAGGTTTCCTGTTCTATGAACCACATAAATAAGGGATGTATGTGGCATATATATATCTTACTCACCTCACAACGCCTGAGTCATGACAATGTTCCACATTGGACTCTTCATATCTGGGGGGTGTCAGTCCCCGCTGACACTCAAACACATTTGACTAAGTTGCGTTGATTTTTTGGCCCTGCGCCAACGGTTCTACACTGCAGACAGTATGCATGACCTTTTTACTAAGGTAAAACATGAAATCATTTTAGCCTTTTTGAGGGCAGCTGGACTGTACCACCTCATATAGTTTACTAAATAGATTCTATCAATTATTAATCAAACTTTTCTTTTTCTATGGGAATTTGTTTCCCTTGACCACAAATACATGATTGTGAGCTTTCTAATTTAATGAGTGTCTATTGGCACATAGTTGATTGTTTGCTTTTACATGTAAAAGCGATGGTTTGAACAAAAAACAAACATTTCTCGCCGTGAATATGGTCTATGCTGCCGACACGGCGTAAAGCAACCACCAATCAATCAATCAATCATATCTGGGTTACAGCTGCACAATCCAATGGTTTTCTGTTTCTGCCATATTTATAATCAAATAAATATATTAGGTTGATGGTGATAATCGACCCAACTTTAATTCTGAGTAACTTTGAATAAGAATGGCGGCCTTTGGATATATCTGAAGTAGAAACATGTAAAATAATGTTGGTGTGCACACTGATATGCTGGACATCATAGTATTGCATGACTTGCAGCAGCGACAGGTTCCAATTAAATTGATTTTAGACATTCCTTCGACACTGCAGTAAATGTTCCGTAAGTACACTAGTATCAAAGTTGGTTATGATTTTGAGATTCTGCTATTTTCTGAGATAAATACGTTAGATTCATCACTATAATTTACTTAATTTAATTTGAAATAACCTGTATTTTAAATGGCTAACTTTGGAGACATATATTTGAAGTGAAAACATGCCAAATTAATTTTGGCAAACATGTGAAGATTCTGACACCACAGGCTGCAACAGTAGCAGGTTCTGTTAAATTAACTCAGTATTGCCTTCTACGCAGCAACAAATGTTTAAAAAGTGCACCAGTATCTCTAAGGTGGATATGGAGGATCAACTCTAGGTGAGTTTTGGCTTTGAAAATGTTATGCTTTCATCGGTCTATGCAGGTTTATGTATCCTCCAATCACAAGCTGCACAGCACCCCCTCCCCCCCAATCCCCAATCCCACCACAACACAACACCGACCCAACCCCCCCCCCCCCCCCAGTCCTGACCAGATGGAATGAACGAAAGAGATGAGCATATGTCTCCCATTTTGGAAGATCGTGGGATTTGAACCCACTTGTTTGAAACCTGCGCGAGTCAAACCGATGACTTAAAAATTGATACATATCGCTTCGTAGCCAGGCACTCGGCCCTATTAGGATAGGGCAAGGACTGGTTGGCTCACGATAATGTGACTGAATCAAATATCAGGTTATGGTGCTGGCAGCGTGGTCTCCCAATGGGGCAGAACTATAAAGTCGCCATGAGTGTGGACTGTCAAAAGTCAGTAATCAGCCTGATATGACCTTAGATGTTGGCAGGACGTAAAATCCCAACAACCAACCACCCACCCCCCACTCCCACCTCCACCTCCACCTCCACCTCCACCTCAACCTCAACCTCCACCTCCACCTCCACCTCCACCTCCACCTCCACCCTCATCCCTGCACCATCCTGTGTTGGATAGTACGGGGCGTGACCGGAACTAGCGAGCGTCCAACCGGAAGTACACAAGACACCATCCACACGTGCGCTGCTAATCCAATTATCGCCCACGTGGTGCTGCCGCCTGGTGGGAACTTTAAACAGTACAAATTGTTAGATCCCACAGGGAATAGCGCCCCGTTCAACTAACGAATGGAATTCAATTCACTTTGTGAAATATCCAAAATGTGCACTGTTCCATCATTTTGACAGAGGTTGTATTTGAGTTTTATTTAACCACTGACGTGTTGCATGGAACAATTTGTATGGCTTCCCCAAGGGGTCATCTTCCAGCCGAGCAACCAAACTTCCATTAAATTAAGGTTTATACTTATGGTTGAATACAAAAACAAACTATTCTCGCCGTGAACATGGCCTATCCTGCAGACACGGCGTAAGGAAACTATCAATCAATCAATAAATCATACTTATGCAAGATACACTGTCACAACAAATCAGTAATCTATATTTTCTGCATATTGACACAGATTCTACATAGCAATTATCATTGCGAACAAATCCATTATTTATATTTTGTTCAAAATATAAATTTTGTTGTTGTTTAATGACATTCTTTTGCAGTGCTTATGTACTGGTCTTCCAGCTTTAGTAATTACGCCCATTTAAACGAAAGTCATTCCTGCCCTCAACTTCTGTGGTCCAATCAAGTAGCTTTGAACGCGAACAATTCAGACAACAAAATAGAAGAAAATGTATGGGGGACGGTGGGGTGGGGGTGGAGGGGGACGAGGGGGAGGGGTAAAGAGGAGACTGAAGGCCACGTGACCTGAGGGTCCACTTCCTGTGTGGCATGTCGTGAGATTCGAACTCTGGTTTCGAACCCGACCCGAGTCAAACCAATACCGGTAATTTAAAAATTGATATTTGTTGCACCCTAGCAACATGCCTTCACGTTGCTATCTAGCATGGGCCCTCATGTGATGGCCGAATGAGTTAGAGCGTCCGTCTCCCGTGTTGGTAGATCATGGGATCTTGGGTTCGAATCCTGGTCGAGTCAATCTAATGACTTAAAAATTGATACTTGTCGCTTCCTAGTCAGACGCTCGGCATTATTAGGACAGGGCAAGGAGCAGTGGAATGAGGAAGACCAATCATCTGCGACTGAAATTTCCCCTGCTTAAACAACTAATGTACGACAACAAAAAAGAAACAAAAAAAAGTGTGAAATGTTTGTTTGTTGTTGTTTTACGTCCTAGCAACATCTAAGGTCATATCAGGACGCAATGTCACAAGTCCCAAGTCAATGCCTATTCTGATATAACCTTAGATATTGCCAGAGGGTTAAACAGCAACAAATTAATAATGCTATCTAGTCTGATATGACCTAAGATGTTGCTAAGACGTAAAGAAACAACGAACAAACAAACAAAAGCCTAGCCTGGCATTTGATATTACTAGGATAGCGCAATCAATGAATAGTGGGATTAAAGAGACCAATAGGTAGTGACCTCTATCGGCAGAATCTGGAACCACTCTATTCGGGTACTTTCCAGCTTAACTGGTTTTGAGAGTTTGTAATATGTTTGATGTATTAGGTTGACCATTATAAGCTACGCTGTTCCACCTTCGATTAACTCTTATGACGCATGGCCAAGTTTAGAGATTTGTTTAATGTTTTATATGAAAGCATCCTTATTCATTTCATGTGTGCGCATCGACACTTCTGTAGTTGAAGGTCTTTTATTTGCAGCCAATTGGTCTTCCTCATTCCACTGCTCCTTTTTTTGTTGTTGTAAATATAGTTTATTCATTGAATAAAGTCTTTTGTCAGCGCCGTGGCATGTGACAATACAGTTATTTACAATATATGCATATGTAGTCTGATATTGTCATCAGCAGCTAGCTCAAATCAGCTGAAATAACAATATTAAACATTCAAAGACTTACATATGGTATAGTTTGACAGTTCACATACAAAAATAGCAGTTATATGTTGTATTCCTACACATTTGATACATACATGTGTATTGATTAGACCTTTACATTACGGAGTGGTTAGGTGCATAGTTTCCCTTCATAGGTTTGTATGCCTACTATGTTGTGAACTGCAAAACTATCATGTTGTTGGAGTTAACATTTTGAGATGGAGTGAGTGTTAGTAGAATGGTTTGTTTATTCTGTTAGATAGAGTGTGGTTAGCTTATAGGGTTATTCTTTAAAGGTTAATACCTCAGGTATGTTTTTTGACTACATGAAGTAGTTTGAGTAAGTAGGTTGTTAGTAATGATGGGATAAACAATGCTTGGAGGATTGTACGTTTCCGTCATTTAGTAGTCTAGTACAGACTTTATTAGTGTCTATGTTTATACAAAGACCCTATAATACCAAGACGGCTCACTCAGCCTGTACTGTGTAATCAAAATGATCAAACCCACCCTATCCTTGCCCTATCCTAGTAATGCCAAGCGCCAGGCTAGGTAGCGACAAGTATGCATTTTTAAGTCATTGGTTTGACTCGGCCAGCATTCTAACCTGGGTGTTCGAATCATGTGACCTACCAGAATGGGAGGTGGATGCTCAACTCATTCGGCCATCGCGTCACTTGAGATATATCCAAAATTAACAGTTAAAATAACAGTCTCTTTAAATTGAATTAAAGTGAAATAGATAATAAGATGATCAACCTAATATATTTATCCCCGTCCTGATATGACCGTAGATGTTGCCAGGACGTAAAACTCCATATTTACATAATTTAACAAATAAAATAGGTCAGAATATTAAAACCATCGAGTTATACAGCGTCAAGAAACAATCCTCCTTTTTTAAATTTTGTAATGGCGGTTGTTCTTTTAAGGCTTCACACTCTCAGCCCGCGTTGGCAGAATTCCCCGCGGGGGGCGCTTCGACATCTAACTCCAGTCTGCCCTCTGGCTGTTTGTGACCTCGCCTTGAGAGATGGATCGTGTTCGCACTCTTTTCGATGTTGCCATAGTTACGGATGCTTCCCTGTCATGGTCCGATTTAACTTACAAAACCTGCACTCGACTCTCACACCCACACACCTACATCCACACACACATCCACCCCCCCACACACACACCCACACACCACCCCTCACACACATCCACACACACCCATACCCACACATCCACCCACACCAACTCTCACACCCACACCCACACCCACATCCACCCACACAAACTCTCACACCCACACCCACACCCACACCCACACCCACACCCACACCCACCCACGCTCACACCCACCCACAGCCACCCCCCCACACCCACACCCACACACCCACACCGACTCTCACACCCATACTCACACCTACACTCACACTCAGACTCACACCCACACCCACACCCACATACTCAACCCACACGGCGTAATGGGAACATCAGGAGAACCTACGACGAACGTACGTCCAACGTACGTTCGGCGTATGTGGTGGTGTGGTGGTTTTGTAGTGGTGGTTGTGCAGTGGTGGTTGCGTAGTGGTGGTTGTGTGGTAAGAGTGGGTGTGTAGCGGTGGTTGTGTGGTAAGGGTGGTTGTGTTGTGGTGGTTGTGTGGTAGGAGTGGTTGTGTGGTGGTGGTTGTGTGGTAGGAGTGGTTGTGTAGTGGTGGTTGTGTGGCAAGGGTGGTTGTATTGTTGTGGTTGTGTGGTAGGAGTGGTTGTGTTGTTGTGGTTGTGTGGTAGGAGTGGTTGTGTGGTGGTGGTTGTGTGGTAGGAGTGGTTGTGTAGTGGTGGTTGTGTGGCAAGGGTGATTGTATTGGTAGGAACTCACTGTTGTAAGACGTTCGAGTTGGATTTCTGTTCTAGATTTCCACCCCATTCCACCCACCACCATCTCCACCCTCACACCCACCCCATTCAACCCACCACCATGTTCACCCTCACACCCATCCCATTCCACCCACAACCAAATCCACCCTCACACCCACCCCATTCCACCCACCACCATATTCACCCTCACACCCACCCAATTCCACCCACCACCATGTGCACCCAGACACCCACCCCATTCCACCCACAACCATGTCCACCCTCACACCCACCCCATTCCACCCACCACCATGTCCACCCTCACACCCACCCCATTCCACCCAGCACCATCTCCACCCTCACACCCACCCCATTCAACCCACCACCATGTCGACCCACACACCCACCCCATTCCACCCACCACCATGTCCACCCTCACACACCCCACCCCATTCCACCCACCACCATGTTCACCCTCACACCCACCCAATTCCACCCACCACCATGTCCACCCACACACCCACCCCATTCCACCCACCACCATGTCCACCCCACACCCACCCCCCCATTCCCACCCCACCACCACGTCCACCCTCACACCCCCCCACCCCCACCCCATTCCACCCCACCCCACCACCCACACCCCACCCCCACCCACCCCCCACCCACCACCATTCCCCCCCACCACCCACCCCATCCACCCACCACCACCCACCCTCCACACCCACCCACCCCACCCACCACCCACCACCCCCACCCCACCCCACCCCCACCCACCACCCCACCCACCCTCACACCCACCCCATCCACCCCCACCCCACCACCCCCCACCACCCACACCCACCCCACCCACCCCCACCATTCCCCCCCACACCCACCCACCCCACCCTCCCACCCACCCCAATTCCCCACCCACCCACCACCATGTGCACCCCAGACACCCACCCCATTCCACCCACCACCATGTCCACCCTCACACCCACCGCATTCCCCCACCACCATCTCCACCCTCACACCCACCCCATTCCACCCACAACCAAATCCACCCTCACACCCATCCCATTCCACCCACCACCATGTCGACCCACACACCCACCCCATTCCCCCCACCACCATGTCCACCCTCACACCCACCCCATTCCACCCACCACCATGTCCACCCTCACACCCACCCCCATTCCACCCACCACCATGTCCACCCACACACCCACCCCATTCCACCCACCACCATGTCCACCCTCACACACCCACCCCATTCCACCCACCACCATGTCCACCCTCACACTCACCCCATTCCCCCCACCACCATGTCCACCCACACACCCACCCCATTCCACCCACCACCATCTCCACCCACACACCCACCCCATTCCACCCACCACCATGTCCAATCCCTCACACCCACCCCATTCCACCCACCACCATGTGCACCCTCACACCCACCCCATTCCACCCACCACCATGTCCACCCTCGCCACCCCCCCCTGTTCCCCCTCCCCCACACCCTTTCAGCCTTATCACGTTTATTAGTGGATCCGGCTGAACCAGTGGCCCAAACAGACGGGATGGCCGAATGAGTTAGAGCGTCCGTCTCCCGTGCTGGTAGATCGTGGGGTCGTGGGTTCGAGTCCCGGTCGAGTCAAACCAATGACTTTAAAATTGATACTTTTCGCTTCCTAGCCAGGCGCTCTGCATTATTAGGATAGGGCAAGGACTGGTGTGCTCAGTGTCAGGATAATGTGACTGAGTGGGATACCAGGTCATGGTGCCGGTGGCCTGGTTTCCCAGTGGGACAGCACTATAAAGTTGCCATGAGTGTGCACTGTCACAAGTCGGTACCCGTCCTGATATGACCTTAGATGTTGCTAGGATGTAAAACAACAACAAACAAACAAAACCAGTGGCCCAGGTGCTGCAAACAAATACACTCTATTCACAGAATAAAATAGCATTTACCAAAAAACGAAATCTGGCCCCTGTTTTCATTTTTCCTTGTTTTTGTTGTTTTGTATGTTTTGGGTGTTTTTCTGGAATCGTGTCTTTTTATGTGTGTTTTGTTTGAGGGGGGTTCGGTCAATAACTATTCCTGAATCCCTTGGTGTTTAATTTGTGAGTGGTAACCAGAAATGATTGCGGATGTGTAAATTCAATGTCACCCAGATTGACTCTTATAACACGCGAGCATCACACACACAAGAACAGAACGACTTGAACTATGATACATCCTTTATTGTCATTGTTCTTGTTCTTGTTCTTGTACGGCAATGTTGTATTAACCCCTCCTGGCTGTCTACATGTTAGTACAGTGGCACTGCTGTTCATCATTGGCCGATCATTTACTGACAGTTCGAACGATCCCTGAACGGCAATTTGCACATATAGTAGTTACTGTAGAGCTGGATTCAGACACTCACACCCCACCCCTAACCCCCCACCCCCACCTCCCTATCCCCCCTCACACACACCCCATCATCCCTCACCCTGGTCCCACCGTTCCACCCCATGCCTGTCTCTTCCCCGCCACTCCCCCTCCCCCACTCTATCCCGGCACTGGTCCCCTCCCTCCTCTACTACACACTGGTTCCCCACCTCCTCTACTACACACTGGTCCCCTGCCTCCTCTACTCCACACTGGTTCCCTGCCTCCTCTACTCCACACTGGTCCCATGTCTTCTGTACTCCACACTGGTCCCCTACCTCCTCTACTACACACTGGTTCCCCACCTCCTCTGCTCCACACTGGTTCCCTGCCTCCTCTACTCCACACTGGTCCTCGACCTCCTCTACTACACACTGGTACCCTGCGTCCTCTACTCCACACTGGTCCCCTGCCTCCTCCATCCTACACTGCATCCAAACCTCTCCTCACTGGCCCTCACTGTTCCCCAGGTTCAACCTCCCAATGGCGTGCATCCTCCTCCTTCTATTCTCTGGTCCCCAGTCTCCTCCATTCCCCACTGGTCCCTAGTCGTCTCAACCCACTCCCCATTGGTTCCAACCCTCCTATACCTCTGCTGTTCCCCTATCTACATGTCGACTGGTCCCCAACCTCCTCCACTCCACTCTGGTTCCCAGCCTCCCAATGGCGTGCAGCCTCCTCCATCCTCTCACTGGTCCCCAGTTTCCTCCACTCACCCGCTAGTCCCTAGCCTCTTCCATCCTACACTGGTTCCCATCCTCCCAATGGCGTGCAGCCTCCTCCATCCTCTCACTGGTCCCCAGTTTCCTCCACTCCCCCGCTGGTCCCTAGCCTCCTCCATCCTACACTGGTACCCAGCCTCTCCTCACTGTCCCTCACTGGCCCCCAGCCTCAACCTCCACCCCCCCAATAGCTTTCAACCTCCTCCACTTACTTCACTGGTCCCCAGTCTCCTCAACCCTCTACTGGGTTACAGCCTCCTCCAGCCCTGTCGCTCCTTGCCTCGACTTTGACTGGTCCCTAGCCTCCTGCACGTTCCCACTGATCCCCAGCTATCCCTCAAGAACTATGTGTAATAATAGAGCTGCTTCGGGTGCTGGGTGATTATGCTAGCACTGCGCTCCCCCGTGGTGCTCCTGGTGCTGGGGTGCTGGGGCTGGTGCTGTTGCTGCTGTTGCTGCTGGTGCTGTTGTACTGCTGGTGCTGTTGTACTGCTGGTGCTGGTACTGCTGGTCCTGCTGATGCTGCTGGTGCTGTTGTACTGCTGATGCTGCTGATGCTGCTGGTGCTGCTGGTGCCGGTGCTGCTGGTGCTACTCGTGCTGCTGGGTCTGTTGTACTGCTGGTGCTGCTGGTGCTGGTTATGCTGGTGATGGTACTGCTGCTGCCTAGACCTAGAACTACTCTTCAACAAATTAAACTGAATGAACTGAACTGGAAAGGTGTTAACACCCAGTCCTGTCTGTGTGTGTACCAAACCACCCATTCATGAACACCCAGCCACACCCCAGCCACACCCCACACACCCACAGCATACCCACCCACAACCCGCCAACACCACACACCCACACACACCCACACACCCACACCCACACCCCACCCAACCCACAGCTCACCCCCACACCCCACCCAGCCACACCACACCACACCCAACCCACACCACACCCACCCACACCACACCCACCCACACCACACCCACACCACACCCACCCACCACAACCAGCCGCACCACACCCACCCACCACACCCACCCACACCACACCCACCCACCACACCCACCCACAACTCACCCACACCCCACCCACACCCCACTCAGGCACACCACACCCATACCCCACCCATACCCCACCCAGCCACAGGACACCCAACCCACACCACACCCAACCACACCCACCCAAACCAAACCCACACCACACTCACACCACACCCAGCCGCACGCACCCACCACACCCACCACACCCACCCACACCATACCCACCCACCACACACACCCACACCCACACCCCACCCATACTCCACCCACACTCCACCCAGGTACAACACACGCATACCCCACCTACACTCCACTACACCCAGCCACACCCCACCCAGCCACACCACACCCACCCACACCACATCCACCCACAACCACCCACCCAAACCCACCCACACCATACCCACCCACACCATACCCACCCACACCACACCCACCCACACCCACAGCACTCACACTACACCCACACCCCACCCAGCCACTCCACACCAACCCACACCACACCAACCCACCGACACCACACCCACACCACATCCACCCGACCCACCCCACACCTACCCACACCCACCCCACCCACCCAACCAACATCCAACCCACACCCAACCCACACCCAATAAAACCCCATCCACACCCCACCCCAACCACCCACACCCACACCCAACCCACACCCCATCGACACCCCACCCCAACCACCCACACCCACATCCAACCCACACCAAAACCACCCACACCCTACCCAGCCATATCCCACCGATCCACACCCAACCCACACATCCCCAACCCACAACCACCCCACCCATACCCACCCCACCAAACCACACCCCACCCACCCACACCCCACCCCACCACACCCCACCCACCCACAGCCTACCCACCCACCCCCAACCCAGCCACCTCAGTGACGTCAAATGACGCAGAATGATGCCTGGCATGACATCATTGCTGCTGGCACTGCAGCCAACAGAGGTCCTGGGGAGGCAATCTCGGGTCAAGGTCACTCAAATGGCGAACACTCACTCACAGACTACGATGCCAAACCCAATAATATTCATTGCATGAAGCGAGTAGATATAAAAACAAGACTCCGACTGCTAAAATGCTATGTGTGGTCTACACTTTTATATTGCTGCGAGACATGGACTTTGAAGAAAGCAATAACAACAAAGCTCGAGGCATTTGAAATGTGGCAATACAGAAGAATGTTAAAAATTCCATGGACAGCAATGATAAGCAACGTGGAGGTCCTAACAAGAATGAAAATAAAGAGACAGATAATACAAACGATCAAAAACGGAAAAATTAAATACTTTGGCCACATGATACGACACCAGGAATCACAGAGAAGAATACTGGAAGGGAAGATAGAAGGGAAAAGACCAAGAGGGAGAAGGAGAACAACATGGATAGACAACATCACTGAGTGGACAGCAATGAGCTATGCGGAATGCGTGAGAGGAACGAATGACAGGAAGAGATGGAGGTCCATTGCAGCCAACCTTCTTCGAGAAGACGGCACCCATTGATGATGATGATGAAGTGAGTAGAAAAAGAAACCTGAACTGGGTTTGTTTTCATTGCGGGTTTTTGTTGTTGTTGCTGTCACTGTCGTTGTTGTGTGTGTGATTTATGTGTTTAATATTATTCATATGGGGTGCTTTTAATTTCTTTTTATATTAGGGACTGGAGGGAGGGAGATTATTGAGGTTATAACTAAATCAGAACGAGGCTGATCGACCGGCGCTGCATTTCCCTCGATTTTTATTGCTTTTGCTGGCCCAATATTTTAACCACATTTTGGAAATTACTATTTAATGGTTTACTCCCAACGGACAACTCTGCATCCAGACCAATGTTGTCCTCACATGGCAGCTGTCTTGCTATCAGTGGGACAGTTAAATGAAACCAAAAAAAGTTTGCACATTGAAGAATTGTTTGCACGTGGATCTAGTTTGTCGATTACAGAAATTGAAGACAGAAACTACTGTATATATATATATACATATGTATGTTATATGTATGATATATACATATATATATATATGAGACTGTCACAAAAGGTGCTAAGCAATATGGGACAAAACTTTGTCCATTGTAACAATCAACATACTATCTGCTTATGTATTTTCTCAGGATAAACTGATTTGTTTTTTACATGGTGTTTCATAATCCCAATAGAATACATATTGATTTGAAGCAAATGTCCTTGTGTTTTCAGTGTAACTGTTTCTGTGCTGTTTTGTGACAATCATTACAATGGACACAACAAAAAGAGTGGTCACCTTTTGAGACAGGCTCATATGTCATATACATGTATATATGATTCGTTAGTACACCACTTCAAAGTTGCATCATTTTGCTGTCATTTAACACAAATCTGACCATTTCAGATATATTCGTATAAATGTCAATGGACGTATATAGATAGATGTATGTAATTAAACTTGCATAGTCTGAACTTTTGAGTGTCTCTTATTTTATCAGATAAATATATTAGGTTGATCACTATAATCTAAATTACTTTAGCTTGAAGTAACTTTTATTTTAAATGGCTATGTTTTTTTTTATAGATATTTGAAGTACAAACATAAATATTAATGTTGGCAAGCATTCCAAAAACTCTGACACCATAGCCTTCTGCAGTAACGAGTTCGATTAAATTGGAATTCTGTTCTATGTGGTGACAAATGCTTGATAAGTGCAGCAGGATCTAAGTTACATATGTAGAATCAAATCTAGATCACTGTTTTGGTTTTGAAAATTTGAGGTTTTCATCGGATTATGCTACCACTAGCCGTTAACTACGACTAACATCCTTACGGCCAACATGACATTGAACCATTAAACCATTAAACCAGTGTACTGTGATACTAATAATGCACAAGGGTAATTGTTGCATCTTGTGGTATTCTCTGTGGCAGAGTGGTTAGAGTGTCTGGCTTTTTCCTATGTTGGACTCCTAATCTGAAGGTTGGTGGTTCAATTCCCCATGCCCCCACCTCTGCCACTTTGGATTTCCACTGCTGTGTATAACTTACAGCGTCATCAAAGGCCGGTTGCTCTCATACCATGTCTATGTGGTGTGGGAGGTTAAAAATCCCTTGGGTCGGTAAAAGTGTAGGCTCGGGCTTTCTATTGACAAACTGTCGAATGGTGAAAACAAGTCTATTCAGACTTATCCATGATAGGCAGTATAAATCTTCAAGAAACCTTCCCTCTCTGAATACGCCCCTGTACTGTGACACTAATAATGCACATGGCTAATTCTCGTAACTACAACCTTCCCTCACTGGATACGTCCCTGTACTGTGACACTAATAATTTATGGGGGTAATTCTTGCATTCATGACCACCCCTATCTGGCTACCTCCCTGTATTGTGACACTACTAATCCATTGGGGAAATTCTCCCATGCACAACCTTCCCTCTCTAGATACGCCCCTGTGCCGTGACACTGACAAAGCACCCGGGTAATCAAACTACACCGTGACAGTGTCTCCAGCTTCCGGCTTTCTCACACGCTGCCGGTGCGTACAGCTTTATAGAGCCGCCATAATCCGCGAGAGGTGATATACCGTCGTGCTATATCGTCAAGCTCTATCCACGGACTGACTAACCCAGTGACTGGCGCATTACCGTGATCTATCTAGCGGGTAGAGCACGGACAGGATCCAGTGGCCATTGTATACAAGCCTGAAAGGTTTGTTTTGTTTACTTGTTGTTGTTTTGCGTCCTAGCAACATCTAAAGTCATATCAGGAAGGGTACCGACTTGTGACAGTGTGCACTCATGGCGACTTTATAGTGGTGCACCACTGGGACACCTGACCATCAGCACCATGACCTGATATCCCACACAGTCACATTATCCTGATATCGCTTGTTCTATCCTAGTAATGCCAAGCACATGGCTAGGTAGCGGCAAATAACAGTGATACCGGTGATAACGATGATAATACTGATGATAGCAATGATAACAATGATACTGATAGCAATGGTAGCAATGATAGGCATGAAAACAATGACGACAATGACAGCAATGACAACAATGATGACAATGACAATAATATTTACAATATTTGCAATATTTGCAATATTTACACTATTTATATTTACACCATTTAGACCATTACGCCATTTACATCATCTACACCATTTACTTTTACACCACTTACATCATCTACACCATTTACATTTACAACACTTACATTTAGATTTACCACATTTACCACATTTACATTCACGACGTCTGCGACGTTCACGACGTTCACGACGACCCGACGTTCGCGACGTTCACGACGTTCACCGCTTCCGCGACGCTCGCGACGTTCACGACCGTCGCGACCGTCACGACCGTCACGACCGTCACTACCGTCACGAGCGCCACGACGGTCACTACCGTCACGAGCGCCACGACCGTCACGACCGTCAAGATGGTCAACAAGTTCACACCGTCCACACCGTTCACACCGTTCACACCGTTCACACCTTTCAAAACGTTCAAAATGTTCATATGTTCAAAACGTTCAAATTACACAAGACACAAGGACACTTTGAATTAATTTTCACTAAAATTGACCTCCCCCACCCCCCACCCCCCAGCCGAGAGCCATCCCCATTTGCCCCCCCCCTCCCGGCCGCCCCGCCCCCCCCACCCTCCCCTCCACCCGTAATGCCCGCTCATCCAATGCCCCAGACCCCATCCACTACCCCACCCCAACCCACACTACTCCCAAAATGCAAGAAACCCGGACCACCCAACCAACTGTCACGAGATTCTCCCGCCATAAAAGCCACAAACAACGAACAACAAACTAAATTACCCAAAAGAAAACACAGCAAGCAACAGCAACAAACAGAGAAACCGTTCCATTGGCGGCAAGCAGGTCACGGCAGACGACAATCACGTCGTCCCTAAACGCGCGCAAAGCTGCGTCCAAATCACTGTTTGCTCGCCGCCGCTACACACCAGGTGGCGCCCTGGTCACCTACCCCCACCCCCACCCCCACCCCCACGCCCACGCCCACCCCCACCCCCACCCCCACCCCCCACAGCTGTACTACCCACAATGCAGCGCAACGCAGCACCGGCAGCGTTTCAAATCCGACTTCCCGCGCGCCAAATCTCATTGCGAGGCGGCCACTGAACGAGGCGGCGCAAATTAGTTTGTGGGCGCGCGGCAAAGTGAGTTTCCGGTCGGCCCCGCGCATGCGCGGCCTGACGAGGACGCTGGTTTTGGGAAGGCGTGCTGAGATTTGATTAGAGCCGACCGTCCCACCACCCGCCCCTCGCTGCCCTGTATCATTGGGGGTGGGTGGGGTGTAGGGGTTGGGGTGAGGTCAGTTGGGGTGGGGTGGGGTGGGGTGGGGGAGTGGGTGGTCAGTTGGGGTGGGGTGGGGTGGGGTGAGGTGGGAGTGGGGTATGGTGGAGTGGGGTTGTGTGGGGTGGAGTGGGGTGAAGCCAGGTTGGAAATAATGTTTCACGTCGACCTTCACCTTTTGAACTTCCCGCCAAATGGACTGATAGTATTTGTTTACAAAACAAGGGGGGGGGGGGCGGAAGGGGGGCGGACGCGGTGGGTGGCCAAATCGGTTACAGCGCATGCTTCCCGTGAAGGAGATCGGGAGGTCAAATCCTACCCAAGTCAATCCAATGACTTACAAAATCGCTACTTGTCGCAACCTAGCCTGGTGCTCGGCATTACTAGGACAGGGCAAGGACTGGTTTGCACTGTATCAGCATAATGTGTCTGAGGGGGTAGCACGTCATGGTGGCAGTGGCCTGGTATATTCTATAGCATTTTATAATATTGTAGAAACCTGAAGCTGAGAGACATTAAGACCGCCTCATGGACATCACTCTCACAGCAGAGAGCTAAATGGAGAGCAGCAGTCAAGTAATGAAAGCAGTCTTTGTCGCATCACTACCGACAGCATGATGATGATGATGATGATGATGAGAACATTATATAATATTGTATAACATTATGTAATATTATTAAGTTCTGGGCGCAAGTGACAATGTTATTGTTAGCGCCGGAAGTATGGTCGGGTGGTGGTGGAAACACCAGTACCCATACGACTAAGGAGCAAATACATGCAGAGAGCCCATTGGCTAATAATATAATATCGGAATAATATAATATAATAAACATAATATAGAAAATCCCTTCTGTGGGTTTATACTCGCATAATGCTTATACATCACACATATATATATATGTATAACTAGTATATGGATATACGGGTATACATCTTCGGTATGAGGTTCATTATTATTATTATTATTATTATTATTTTATAATATTGGATATTGTCCAATAAGGACGAATCTTGATTAGCTGCGGCCGGCTGGCCGACGGTGGCGCCGCCACCGGCAGTTCTTGGTACTTCTGCGCACTCGATGTATGCTTCACTTTGCTTCGAAAAAATATATATATATTTTTTTTTAGAGGATAAATGAAACAACAACATTTAGCGTGTTGACACAGAGTCAATTGGTGGCATCTACTCTGGGTCGCCGGAAATTACAATCTTCTGGGAGGGGAAGGGTAGTACTAGTAGGGAGGAACAAAGAAAATATTCAAATATTCAAATATGCACGATGGTTTCAGGGATTTTAAGACTCACGCACCACCCGACGCCACCCCACCCCCGTACCCCACACCACCCCACCTCACCCCACCCTTATTGCGCCCCTACCTCCTCACCCGCCCTGCCCCACTTCTGGATCCAGCCCTGCCTCACCTCCGCACCCCACCCTGTCCCACCCACCTCATCACTACACCTCCCCGTGCCCCTACCTCTGCCAATTTGGATTTCCACCGCTGTGTTTAACTTACAGCATCATCAAAGGCCAGTTGCTCTCATACCATGTCTATGAGGTGTGGGAGGTTAAAAATCCCTTGGGTCGGTAAAAGTATAGGCCCGGGCTTTCTATCGACAAACTGTCTAATGGGGAAAACAAGTCTATTCAGACTTATCCATTATAGGCAGTATAAATCTTCAAGAGAAAAAAAAAGAGAAAAAAAAGGATCACCCACACACCGGGCCCCGCCCCATCCCACTCCCTGCACCTCCTCAGCCCAACGCACGCCCCCCGCGCCCCGCCCCACCCCCACGCCCCTCACTGCCCACACACATGCTCCACCAGTGGGAGACCATTGTGCCGGCCGGAGAGTGAGTGAGTGTCTGCGATTGGAGACTGCGCCCGGTGCTGCTGGTAGCCCATCACCCGCCGTGATCTTATCAGGCCGCGTCGTGCAGCATTATGCCCCCTAGCGGGCAGCAGACAAACAAGTACATAACCGTACCTCACGGTCAGGTCACGGTCAGCGTGCTGTATATACCGCGTATATACCGCGTATAGCCGGGCCGGAGCACACGCACCCGAACTTGTTTTGTGTGTGTTGTTGTTGTTGTTGTTTTACGTCCTAGCAACATCTAAGGTCATATCAGGACGGGTACAGACTTGTGACAGTGCGCACGCATGGCAACTTTTTATAGTGCTGCCCCATTGGAAGACCAGGCCACCAGCACCTTGACCTGATATCCCACTCAGTCACATTATCAAACCAGTCATTGGCCTATCCTAATAATGCCGAGCGCCAGGCTAGGAAGGAACAAGTATCAATGTTTAAGTCATCGGTTTGACTCGACCAGGGTTCAAACCCACGACCCCACGATCTACCAAAACGGGAGATGGACGCTCTAACTCATTCGGCCATCCCGTCTGGTCCCTGAACTTGTTGGTGGTTGGTTGTGGTTGGTTGTGGTTGGTTGTGGTTGGTTGTGGTTGGTTGTGGTTGGTTGTGGTTGGTTGTGGTTGGTTGTGGTTGGTTGTTGCAGTTTTATGTCCTGGCAACATCTAATGGTGCTGTCACATTATGATGCATCGCGCAAACGTACGTCGGCATATGTGATTTTTTTGCCGCTACATCGGGATACGTTGTTATGCGTTACGCGTGCATTAGGCGCTCGTTGGTATACGTCAATGTACGTCGATGTTCATCGAGATACAGCATCGCACATCAGGGGGACGTATGACAACGTTCCACAATGTGTGGATTTTACGTCTGCCATACACTATGTATGCATTAGGTGTATGTTGATGTACGTTAGATGTACATTAGTCAAATGTTGTTCACTACATTGCACTACATTGCACTACATTGCACTACATTGACATACTTTAAAGCAGTGGGAATGTATCAGTCTGCGTACTGACAATGTATGGATAGCGTATGCCTAACGTATGTCTAACATACGTTTAGCATTTCTCCAGCATGTCTTGACGTATGTAACATATGATGCATTGTTCTGGCGATCGATAATGTATATAATGTTCACCGGCGTTCTGTGAACATACAGTGAGTGTAATTCAAGCATTTTTGGCCGGGAGGTATGTTAGCCATAAGTTGGTCATACGTTGGCCATACGCTGTGTATATGGTATGTATACGTCCAACTTTGCCCCCCCCCCCCCCCTCCCCCTCATGCCGAAAAGTTTGACACTTCTCGACGTAAAAAAGTGATTTTACATGTTGGTGGCGTGCTGGCGAGATCCATCATAATGTGACAGGGCCATAAGGCCATATCAGAATGGGTACCGACTTGTGACAGTGCACATTCATGGTGACTTTATAGTGCTTCCCCACTGGGAGACCAGGCCATCAGCAAAATGATCTGATATCCCACTCAGTCACATTATCCTGACATCGAGCCAACCAGTCCTTGCCCTATCCCAATAATGGTGAGTGCCTGGCTAGGAAGCGACAAGTATCAATTTTAAAGTAATTGATTTGACTCGACCAGGGTTCGAAGCCATGGGTGCGATTCACACGATCGGCCAAAACGGTAGACGAACGGTCAACTCATTTGGCCATCCCAGCTGGTCTAATTTGTTGTTTGGTGCATCTGCTTTTAACATATTTTTCTTTCATATTTGTTGTTGTAAACTGTTATTCCATTCCTGCTGGATGGCCAATGGCTTATTCAGCGAAAACATTTATTGTAAGCGACGCACTGGTCTTCTCTGTGTCTGTAGCTTCTGTTCTAGCTGACATGACAGGGTTAATATGACAAAGTGTCGCCCAGCGAAGAAAGTTTGCAGAGCATTATGTAGGAATGTAAATATTGTTTGCTTCTCCCACACATACAATTCCCTATCCCATACACGGGGCACCCAGAAATGTACAACCCCCCTCCCCCAGACACCATCCTCCCCAATACACCGACAATCCCCTCTCTCGCATAGAAACATCACTAAAGCACAGACACACAGACACACAAACACATAAACACACAGACACACAACACACACAGAAATGTCACCCTCTCTCCCACACACTGGCCTCTTCCCTACACCGACAGTCCCCTCTCCCGCACACAAAAACAGAAAAAAAACACAAACACACATACACACAAACACATACATACACAAACACAGACACACAATCAAACACACTGAAACAGACCTAAAGACAGAGACACACACACAGACACACAGAAACAATATCCTCTCTTTCCCACACAAAAGCATGCGATCACTTCGTCAACAACACATTCCCACACACAGACAACCACCACTCACACCCCACTCCCTTAGTCCAGGTTCCCGGCTCGCTCCCGCTCCCCCTGCCCCCCTGCTCCCCCCCCCCTGCCCCCCTCCGGCCCCTGCCCCCTGCCCCTCCGCCCCTGCCCCTCTCCTCCTCCACCCCTCCCTCCCCTCCGGGGCTGGCGGCGCGCCCTCTGGCGGCGGTCGTGTGCCTGGTGCTGGTTTCCGGCCCTTCCTTATCTTCAGACAGCCGCCCACGCCCACGCATATATGCAAAACTAAAGCTGTGACTGCGAGCGCTGGTCGAGAAGCCCAGCCCATGACGGAGCAGTGAGGCAGCAGCAGCCGGCCGGCACCAGCTCCGGGCCCCCGCCCCTTGCGGGCCGGCGTCTCCGGCCCCCACTCCCCGCCCCGCCGCAATCTGCCACTTCACACTCCGCCCCCCCCCCCCCCCCCCCACAAAAACAACGCAGTCACTTACTCCAGGCTCCTTACCCTCACACCGCCATATCCCATGAACCGTGATGCCATGGTCACCTACCCCTCACAGCCCTATGTACCCTGACAACATGGTCATCTACCCCTCACAGCCCTATTTACACTGACAACATGGTCACCTAACCCTCACAGCCCTGTGTACCCTGACAACATGGTCACCTACCCCTCACAGCCAGTACCTGCATGTCACCTAGCACACCTGGTCACCTACCTACCCTCACAGCCCTGTGTACCCTGACAACATGGTCACCTACCCCTCACAGCCCTTTGTACCCTGACAACATGGTCACCTACCCCTCACAGCCCTGTGTACCCTGACAACATGGTCATCTACCCCTCACAGCTCTTTGTACCCTGACAACATGGTCACCTACCCCTCACAGCCCAGTGTAACCTGACAACATGGTCACCTACCCCTCACAGCCCTGTTTACCCTGACAACATGGTCACCTACCCCTCACAGCCCTTTGTACCCTGACAACATGGTCACCTACCCCTCACAGCCCTATGTACCCTGACAACATGGTCACCTACCCCTCACAGCCCTGTGTACCCTGACAACGTGGTCACCTACCCCTCACAGCCCTGTGTACCCTGACAACGTGGTCACCTACCCCTCACAGCCCTGTGTACCCTGACAACATGGTCACCTACCCCTCACAGCCCTGTGTACCCTGACAACGTGGTCACCTACCCCTCACAACCCTCTGTACCCTGACAACGTGGTCACCTACCCCTCACAGCCATGTGTACCCTGACAATGTGGTCACCTACCTCTCACAGCCCTGTGTACCCTGACAACATGGTCACCTACCCCTCACAGCCCTGTGTACCCTGACAACATGGTCACCTACCCCTCACAGCCCTGTGTACCCTGACAACATGGTCACCTACCCCTCACAACCCTATGTACCCTGACAACATGGTCACCTACCCCTCACAGCCATGTGTACCCTGACAACGTGGTCACCTACCCCTCACAGCCCTGTGTACCCTGACAACGTGGTCACCTACCCCTCACAGCCCTGTGTACCCTGACAACGTGGTCACCTACCCCTCACAGCCCTGTGTACCCTGACAACGTGGTCACCTACCCCTCACTGCCCTATTTACACTAACAATGTGGTCACCTACCCCTCACAGCCATGTGTACCCTGACAACGTGGTCACCTACCCATCACAGCCATGTGTACCCTGACAACGTGGTCACCTACCCCTCACAGCCCTGTGTACCCTGACAACATGGTCACCTACCCCTCACAGCCCTGTGTACCCTGACAACGTGGTCACCTACCCCTCACAGCCATGTGTACCCTGACAACGTGGTCACCTACCCCTCACAGCCATGTGTACCCTGACAACGTGGTCACCTACCTCTCACAGCCCTGTGTACCCTGACAACATGGTCACCTACCCCTCACAGCCCTATGTACTAATAGAACTGCCCATTGTTGAATACGTGTATTATGGATTTCCTTCTTCAAAAAACATTTGAGTGGAGCATGGTCCGTATAGATAGTAAAGTCTGCACCATATAAGTATGGTCTTAGCTTAATTAACGAATAAGTAATAGCATAAGCTTCTTTTTGTATCGTAGGATAATTATGCTGAGCAGAGTAAATCTAGTAGTAATTAAATGTACAGGCCTATCTATTCCTTTTTCGTCTTCCTGCACTAGTACATCCCCTAATCTATACTCAGACGCATCTGTATACAATTTAGACGGTTTAGAAGGATCAGGAAATGCTAGAAGGACACATTCTAATAATAGATTCTTTAACTCATTCCAAGCATTTTCACATCCCATTGTCCAAAGAAAGCTACATTTATTACTAGTTAAATAAGTAATAGGTGCTACGACATCAGCATAGTTAGGAATCAATTGTCGATAATATTCTGCCGAACCTAGCAAACATCTTACTTCTTTTTTACTAGTTGGAGAAGCCATATCCCTAATCTCCCCAATTTTGTCAGGATCCGGTTTCAAGCCTGACTCACATACAACATAACCTTGTGTACCCTGAGAACATGGTCACCTACCCCTCACAGCCCTATGTACCCTGATATCATCGTCACCTACCCCTCACAGCCCTTTGTACCCTGACAAGATGGTCACCTACCCCTCACAGCCCTGTGTACCCTGACAACATGGTCACCTATGCCTCACAGCCCTGTGTACCCTGACAACATGGTCACCTACCCCTCACAGCCCTGTGTACCCTGACAACATGGTCACCTACCCCTCACAGCCCTATGTACCCTGAGTACATGGTCATCTACCCTTCACATCCATGTGTACCCTGACAACATGGTCACCTCCAACAAACCTCGCACCCCCCGTCAATAATCTCACACCCCACTCCCCTCACAGTCAGTATTCTCATACCACACACCCATCAGTCAGTAATCTCACACCCCTCACAGTCAGTAATCTCACACCCCTCACAGTCAATAATCTTACACCCCACTCCACTCACACTCAGTATTCTCATACCACACTTCCCTCACAGTCAGTAGTAATCTCACACCCCACCCCTCACAGTCAGTAATCTCATACCACACTTCCCTCACAGTCAGTAGTGTAACACCCCCACACCCCTCACAGGCAGTAATCTCACACCCCTTATAGTCAGTAATCTCACACCCACCCCCTCACAGTCAGTAATCTCACACCCCACCCCCTCACAGTCAGTAATCTCACACCCCACTTCCGTCACAGTCAGTAATCTCACACCCCGCTCCACTCACATTCAGTAATCTTGCACCCCGCTCCCCTCACAGTCAGTAATCTCACACCCCACACCCATCACAGTCAGTAATCTCACACCCCACTCCCCTGACAGTCAGTAATCTCACACCCACTCCCCTGACAGTCAGTAATCTCACACCCCACACCCCTCACATTCAGTAATCTCACACCCACACCCATCACAGTCAGTAATCTCACACCCCACTCCCCTCACATTCAGTAATCTCATACCCCACTCCCCTGACAGTCAGTAATCTCACACCCACATCCCTCACAGTCAGTAATCTCACACCCACACCCCTCACATCAGTAATCTCACACCCCACTCCACTCAGTCAGTAATCCGACACCCCTCAGTAAGTAATCTCACAGCCCACTCCCCTGACAGTCAGTAATCTCACACGCACACCCCTCACAGTCACTAATCTCACACCCACACCCCTCACAGTCAATAATCTCACACTCACACCCCTCACATCAGTAATCTCACACCCCACTCCGCTCACAGTCAGTAATCTCACACCCACCCACTCACACAGTCAGTAATCTCACACCCCACATGCCTCACAGTCAGTAATCTCACACCCCACACCCCTCCCTCAGTAATCTCACACATCACACCCCTCACAGTCAGTAATCTCACACCCCTCAGTCAGTAATCTCACACCCCACTCCACTCACAGTCAGTAATCCCACACCCCTCAGTCAGTAATCTCACACCCCACTCCACTCACAGTCAGTAATCTTACACCCCACTCCCCTGACAGTCAGTAATCTCACACCCCTCACAGTCAGTAATCTCACACCCCACACCCCTCCCTCAGTAATCTCACACATCACATCCCTCACAGTCAGTAATCTCGCACCCCTCAGTCAGTAATCTCACACCCCTCACAGTCAGTAATCTCACACCCACACCCTCCTCAGTAATCTCACACATCACATCCCTCACAGTCAGTAATCTCGCACCCCTCAGTCAGTAATCTCACACCCCTCACAGTCAGTAATCTCACACCCCACACCCCTCCCTCAGTAATCTCACACATCACATCCCTCACAGTCAGTAATCTCGCACCCCTCAGTCAGTAATCTCACACCCCTCACAGTCAGTAATCTCACACCCCACACCCCTCCCTCAGTAATCTCACATCCATCCCTCACAGTCAGTAATCTCACACCCCTCAGTCAGTAATCTCACATCCCACTCCCCTCACAGTCAGTAATCTCACACCCCACACCCCTCCCTCAGTGATCTCACACCCCACACCCCTCACAGCCAGTAATCTCACACCCTACACCCCTCACAGCCAGTAATCTCACACCCACACCCCTCACAGCCAGTAATCTCACACCCACACCCCTCACAATCACCTACCAACACAACACAACCCTCCCCCCACCTACTCTCGCCTCCAGCCCTCACCACCATCTCTCAAACACCCCCCTCCCCTCCCATCATCTCTAATCCTACCAAACCCTCCCCACCAAAGCCCCGCCCATTATTCGACAACTGTCACCGAGTTTTCACCCAGGTTGTCACGTGGTAGTGACGTCATCATAGCGGCACGTTGGTGGTCCTTTCTAAACTGTGTCTCTTTTTTTGTATTCGACCCTAGCGTCCATCACATCTCCCCGCTCCCCCCACCCACCACTCACATCTCCCCCTCCCCACCCTCCCCACACCCCTTCCTCCACCTCTCACCCCACCCCCTCTCACCCCGTGCAGCTCAATGCCGTGATCTCATTTACATGACGTCACCATTCCGACACCCCCATCGCCACTAGATGTACCTCAATCAGCCATCCTGCCTCCCTTCCTCCCTTCCTCCCTTCCTCCCTTCCTCCCTTCCTCCCTCTCTTTCTCCCCCCTCCCTCCCTCCCACACACTAACCCACCCACGCAGTGACTCCCTGACCCGCCGAAGGTCTCCGCCCTCCACCCCCAACCCAAACCGCCGCCTGCGCATTTTCACAAGGGTCATTATTCTCAGGAATGTACACCAGTTTGTAACCACTTTTTCACCAGTTTGTTACCAGTTTGTTGCCAGTGTGTTACCAGTTTGTTACCAGTTTGTTACCAGTGTGTTACCAGTTTGTTACCAGTTTGCTACCAGTTTGTTACCAGTCTGTTACCAGTTTGTTACCAGTTTGTTACCAGTTTGTTACCAGTTTGTTACCAGTTTGTTACCAGTGTATTACCAGTTTGTTACCAGTTTGTTACCAGTTTGTTACCAGTTTGTTACCAGTGTGTTACCAGTTTGTTACCAGTTTGTAACCACTTTTTCACCAGTTTGCTACCAGTTTGTTACCAGTGTGTTACCAGTTTGTTACCAGTTTGTTACCAGTGTATTACCAGTTTGTTACCAGTGTGTTACAAGTTTGTTACCAGTCTGTTACCAGTTTGTTACCAGTTTGTTACCAGTTTGTTACCAGTTTGTTACCAGTTTGTTACCAGTTTGTTACCAGTTTGTTACCAGTGTGTTACCAGTTTGTTACCAGTTTGTTGCCAGTTTGCTACCAGTTTGTTACCAGTTTGTTACCAGTTTGTTACCAGTTTGTAACCACTTTTTCACCAGTTTGTTACCAGTTGATTACCAGTTTTTACCAGTTTGTCACCAGTTTATTAACAGTTATTACCAGTTTGCTACCAGTTTGCTACCAGTTTGTTACCAGTTTGTTACCAGTTTGTTACCAGTTTATTACCAGTTTGTTACCAGTTTGTTACCAGTTTATTACCAGTTTGTCACCAGTTTGTTACCAGCTTGCTACCAGTTTGTCACCAGTTTATTACCAGTTTGTTACCAGTTTGTTACCAGTTTGTCACCAGTTTGTTAGCATTTTTTTCTTTTCTTTTAATCTTGAATATAAATGATAGGTAGGCAATGCATATTTTGTAGCTTATTTTGTTTGGACATTTTTGTTTTCTTTGTGGAGGGAGGTTGAGTTTTATACACAGTGATAGTATGTGGGTGCTTTGTCAGCATCATACCACTGGTCAACATCTGAGGTCACATGAGGACCTCAGCTGAGGGCGCCTGTTGGATGGTAGACGTCCATTGTACATTATTAGAGAGAATGCCTCTATGGCCACGCTCGCCCTCTCTTTACTATTTCGGCTGATCCCTTTACGGTGCGTTCCGGACAGTATAAGTGGAGGCCCTTCACACTAAAGCTACACCGCATAGAACATAGCCATTTGTATATTCATGTATTCATGTATTCATGTATTCATGTATTCACGTATGTATGTATCTATGTATCCATATATTCAGGTATTTATGTATCCATGTATCCATGTATTCGTGTATCCATATATCCATGTATTCAGATATTCATGCATCCATGTATGCATGTATTCAGGTATTCATGTATCCAGGTATCCAGGTATTCATGTGTCCATGTATTCATGTATCAATGTGGCCATGTATTCATGCCTCCATGTATCCATGTATTCATGTATTCATGTATTCATGTATCCATATATCCATGTATTCAGATATTCATGCATCCATGTATCCATATATTCAGGTATTCATGTATCCATGTATCCAGGTATTCATGTGTCCATGTATTCATGTATCCATGTGGCCATGTATTCATGCCTCCATGTATCCATGCATTAATGTATCCTTGTATTCATGTATCCATGTATGCATGTATGCATGTATCCATGCAGCCATGTATTCATATATTCATGTATTCATGTGTCCATGTATCAATGTATTCATGTACCCATGGACCCATGTATTCATATATCCATGTATCCATGCACCCATGTATTCATGTATTTATGTATCCATGTATCAATGTATTCATGTATTCATTTATCCATGTATCCATGTACCCATGTATCCATGCATTCATGTACCCATGTATCCATGTGTCCATGTATCCATGTATCCATGTGTCCATGTATCCATATATACATGTATCCATGTATCCATGTACCAATGTGTCTATGTATCCATGTATCTATGTGTTCAAGTATTCGGGTATTTATGCACTCATATACTTTTGCACTCTTGCACTCAGGTTTTCATGTACGCATCTATTCATGTATCTATAACGCTATGTACTGGTATATTTATCTATTTATATATATATGACAACAAAAACATTGGCAATATTTTAGCGCTATTATAACTTGGCCACAAAATTTGACGCAATCCTGGCGATGGCCCGTTTCCCAATGGAACCACTATCGATCGGTGAAAATCGTCGGCTATTTCTACTGAAAATATCACCTAGCAAAAATAAAGCATTTAATTAAATAAAAAAGCAACAGTGATGTGATTTAGCCATACATACATACGCACAAAACAAGACCCTGCCAAAAAGACAGTAAGGTTCCTGAGGGAGAGATGAAGTTCAGTGGAGAGTGTGGTCATGTCATACAGGGTGACGGTAACTTTGGCGGGCTGGGAAAATGGTGGTCATGGCACCGGATCTAGGTCCTGATGAGGTATTGATCCAGGCTGGATCCGCTGGGATCTGAAAGGATGCAGCGGCCAGCCACCGAGAAGCACCCTGGTGGGGCGCTGTGGTACTGGCATGTGCGTCACACACAGTGACAAAGACGCACCCTGGTGGGGCGCTGTGGTACTGACATGTGCGTCACACACAGTGACAAAGACGCACCCTGGTGGGGCGCTGTGGTACTGACATGTGCGTCACACACAGTGACAAAGACGCACCCTGGTGGGGCGCTGTGGTACTGACATGTGCGTCACACACAGTGACAAAGACGAACCCTGGTGGGCTACTGTGATACTGACATGTGCGTCAAACAGAGTAACAAAGTCGCACCCTGGTGGGGCACTGTGGTACTGACATATGCATCACACAGAGTGACAAAGACGCACCCTAGTGGGGCACTGTGGTACTGACATGTGCATGATACACAGTGAGAAAGACGCACCCTGGTGGGGTGCTGTGGTACTGACATGTGTACTACACAGTGACACACACGCAACCTGGTGGGCCACTGTGGTACTGATTGACAGGTGTGTCACACACAGTGACAAAGATGCAACCTGGTGGGGTGCTGTGGTACTGACATGTGCATTTCACACAGTGATAAAGACACACCCTGGTGGGGCACTGTGGTACTGACATATGTATCACACACTGTGAGAAAGGCGCACCCTGGTGGGGCGATGTGGTACTGACATGTACATCATACACAGTAATAAAGATGCACCCTGGTGGGGCGCTGTCATACTGATATATGCATCACACACAGTGAGAAAGACGCACCCGGGTGGGGCACAGTGGTACTGACATATACATCACACACAGTGATAAAGACGCACCCTGGTGGGGCGCTGTAGTCAATCAATCAATAGCTCCGTCCTCTAGTCGAGGGTTGAATGCAATGGTTCTCCACTTGGCCCGATGGTGTGCTGTTCTGATAGACTGTGAATTATTCAAGCCTATCCACTGTGAAATATTTGTAAACCATGATGTTCTTGGTCTCCCTCTCCATCTGCTGCCATTCACCTTCCCTTCCAACAATGTACGGTATATTGAACTCTGATGAATGATGTGGCCAAAATAGATAAGTTTCTTTGTCTGTATAGTGGCAAACAAGCGTTTCTTATTTTTAATTTGTCTGAGAACTTCTTTGTTGGTGATCTTCTTTGTCCATGATATTTTCATCATCCTTCAATAAGTCCACATCTCAAATGCTGCTAAACGTTTGTACATTTTCTTAGAGATTGTCCATGTCTCAGCCCCATACATTAGAGTAGACCACACATAACACTGAAGAATACGCTTCCTTGTATCTATTAATATCTTACTTGATGTTAACACTCTATTCATTTTGGAGAATGTTGTTCAGGCTATTGTTATCCTTCTCTTAATTTCTTCCTCACATCTCCCATCATTTGTAATCTTTTGTCCGAGATATAAGAATTCAGATACTTGTTCTATGTTTGTGCCATCTATGGTTATATTGATATTTGGTTTATCTGTCTTTTTACTTATAACCATTGTTTCGGTCTTCCTGGCATTCATCTTCATGTTGAATAGTATTCCAGCTTTATTGATTCTATTCACAATATCTTGTAGGTTTTCTCACTATCTGCTAGCATTACATTGTCATCGGCATATCTAAGATTGTTGACATTCATGCCACCTATTTTCACTCCCTTGCAAGCTTCAATGTGTCTGAAAATCATCTCTGTGTATATGCATCACACACAGTGACAAAGACGCACCCTGGTGGGGCGCTGTAGTACTGACATATGTATCACACACAGTGATAAAGACACACCCTGGTGAGCCGCTGTAGTAGTGACATGTGCATCACACGCAGTGAGAAAGACGCACCCTGGTGGGGCACTGTAGTACTGACATGTGCATCACACACAGTGATAAAGACGCACCCTGGTGGGGCACTGTGGTACTGACATATACATCACACACAGTAATAAAGACGCACCCTGGTGGGGCACTGTGGTACTGACATGTGCATCATACAGTTGTAAAGACTAGGTCTCCATAAAGTAAAGTTGAATCCTTCCTCCAACTAATAGTTTTACCACTTATCGTGCTCACCAGTATGTAAAGTCTACTGCTCGAATCTGTGGTTGTGTAGACAGGCTATCGTGAAATCAATACAGGCAAAGAGAAAGGAAGAGTATAAAGTGTGAACGATGAGAGAGAGTCAAGCCCTCTGGTTTAGTTTGTATATGTTGCATGGATTCAGTGTAGAGTATTACCCCACCCCATTCTCCCAGTGAGAAACAAGCATTCTTAGCTCTACCAATAGGGATCCAGCATTCCTGGTCCCCATGGTTACCAGTGATCTGCCCACCACCACCAAGCTGTGTGGCTCCCCTGGTCACCACCTGCATGGAGCCTGAGTGTGGTGATCCTGACTAGCAGAGGGGGTAGGGGGTAGTGTGTAGGGCTCTGAGTGCCCCACACACACAGTCCTGACAGCACCACTATGTCTATTTACTAATCAAGCACCACCAGCACCTACATGAACACATATATGCACCTGGTCACGTACACCTGTTTGGTAATAGAACATTTGCATTCCCTCACCAATGCTTCAATTACGGAATATTTTACACAGTGATAAAGACGCACCCTAGCGGCGCGATGTGGTACCAACATGTATGTCACACACAGTGATAAAGACGCACCATGGTCGGGCACTGTGGAACTGACATCTGTGCTACACTGTGACAAAGACGCGCCCTGGTGGGGCATTGTGGTACTGACTGACATGTGTGTCACACACAGTGATAAAGACACCCTGGTGGGGCGCTGTGGTACTGACACATGCGTTGTATCCGGAAGTTGCGTTAACCTAGCAAGTCCAAACTGAATAAGCACGTGCTGGTTGGGTCTTCCTCATTGCTGCGCTTATTATGCTTATGAAGAGGTGGCGTCTTGCTGCGCGCTGTACTTCACGGGACATCCGGTCAAGTGATTGTACCTTGTTTGAAGTTGCAGACTCCGATGGTTTTGATTTTTTTGTCATTTTATGAGGTAAATATATTAGATTGATCATTATAACCTATTTGAATAGCTCAGCACTCTGTCTGGACTGTATATAGATGCCATCCCCCATGTCTTGGAAAGCCTTGTCGAGCATTGCTGACAGGAAGATATTAACCATTTGTTGCTGCATATAAATTATAAGGGGACACTAAGTCAATTTAATGCGGGCATTGCAGTACCTCTGGTACCTTAGGTGCTAAAATACCTCAGGGACTTTGATCCCCCTGCCTTGCAAAGTTGTAAACCACTGCCTTGTGGTACAGGTTCTTGATAGAACTGTCGTGGGGGTGTTGAAAATGCAAAATGGGAAATATTGTGTTTGAAGTAATTTTATTATAAATAGCGAACTTTTGAGATATTCAAAAGGAAAACGTGACAAAATAATTTTGGCAGGCATGTCAAAACTTTGATACGATAGACTTTTGCAGTAGCAGGTTCTATTAAGTTGACTTCATCATGCTGTCAGTCACAATGCGACAAAGACTCCTTTCATTACTTAACCGCCGCTCTCCATTTTATTTCATGCGGTTGTACTTTTCATAAAAGCTGCTTGCAAAGTGTTGAAGTGCTGCTGGCTTTTGCAATTTACTAGCGGCACTCTCTCGGGGAGCAAATAGAGGTCTCCCACTGGCAAGAACACATCAAGACAGGCACAAACTATTTGTCCCTGCAGTGGCTGATTGGGAGATGTTGGAAGTTCCATTCATCACCGCCCTTAATGCTGCCACGGTTACATGGTTTTCTGTTAAAGTTTGCTACCTTAGCCTTTGGTTCTGTAGTGGTCTGCACTAACCTCTCAGGCAAGGAGCCGCATAGACAGGTAGGCGTGGGTAGTGTGTTGATATCAGGGAGCCTAGGTGGTGTAATGGTTAGCACACTGGCCTGGAATGCAAAGAGATGTGGGTTCGAGTCCCACTCTAGGTGCAATATTTCCTATTTTCATCACCCCCATGACACTGATTGCCGTGACCATGATCCTGTACAAGCCTACACGCTGTATAGTTGTTGAACTTACCCTGTGTATGTAAGTGTGTTGCATTGCCTGAATGTATGTAATTGTAAGCAGTAAAAGACTTACAATTCCAGGGGGACGAGTGTAGTGGTCTGCACTAACCTCTCAGGCAAGGAGCCACATAGACAGGTAGGCGTGGGTAGTGTGTTGATATCAGGGAGCCTAGGTGGTGTAATGGTTAGCACACTGGCCTGGAATGCAAAAAAATGTGGGTTCGAGTCCCGCTCTAGGCACAATATTTCCCATTTTCATCACCCCCATGACAGTTCTATCAAGAACCTGTACCACAAGGCAGTGGTTTACAACTTTGCAAGCAGGGGCATCAAAGTCCCTGAGGTATTTTAGCACCTAAGGTATCAGAGGTACTGCAATGGCCGCATTAAATTGACTTAGTGTCCCGTTATAATTTATATTCAGCAACAAATGGTTAATAACTACACCAGTATCTAATTTACATATGTAGGATCAGAGCTAGGTGAGTGTTTTGGTTTTGAATATTTGATGCTTTCATCGGATTATGCAGCTTTAGATAAGTACCAGACATCATTCAGGCAAACAACGCAGATGAAACAGCAATGAGCACAAAGACACAAACCACAATTTTATCATGATGGATTTAAAAATAATTCTATTCATGTTAAAAAAAACAGTGAAATATGAGGTTAAAAGTAGGTCAAATCGGGGTCACTCAATAGGCTGTGAAAGCAGCGTTTGGGTTACCCAATATATAATACATACAAGATCGGACGCGGTGGCCTAATCGGTAGAGCGCAGATCTCCCATGAGGAAGACCGTGAGTTCAATTCCTGGTCGAGTCAAACCAATGATTTACAAAATTTACACTTGTCGCTTCCTAACCAGGCACTCAGCATATATGGCAAGGGCAGATAGGTTTGGTGTCAGGAAAATGTGACTGAGTGGGACATCAGGTCATGGTACTGGTGGCCTGGTCTCCTAGGATGGCAGCAAAATAAAGTTGCCATGAGTGTGCACTGTCTCAAGTCGGTACTCATCCGGATATGACCTTTGATGTTGCTAGGATGTAAAACTCCAACAACCAACCAACTAATACGCAGAAGGAATCCAAGCGACGACAGCAGATTATACATGCCAGTTGACTGTAGACACAACCCAATGGTCTACCTGGTTAAACAGTCAGGTTGCATTCAGTTGGCCGAGATTGCGGTAGGCACTAAACTGTTCCTTGCCCCATGGCATGTTAGCCGCCTTGTGGTCATCACTCACCGAGACCCCCTGAGTGGCATCCAGTGAACAGCTATGGGGGCATTACTACAAAAATAAACCAACGTGAATTCACTGTGACCGGCTAATAGGAGTGCGGGTTTGCATATTGGATGAATGTTTTCCATGGCATTATCGCCAATATAGGGGCGGGATAGTGTTTCCTGCAAAGGGAACATTGTGCCTAGAATGGTACTCGAACCCACACTTCTGCTATTCCGGGACGAGCGTTACAACTACTAGACTCTCTAGATTCCCTGATGCAATCACCCTAACCAAGTGTGCCTGTCTATATGGCTCATTGCCTGTGAGATTAGTGTAGATTACTACACTCGTGTCCTTCGACATTCTTGGTTTAGGCCTTAAGTAATTTAAAGCTTACGATTGCAAACATACTGGTAATGCACTTACATCATTATATACATCAGAGTGCAGTCATGCTCTCCAAGTGCAGCCGAGGGAACTTAGGCATCGGATGACTATAGAAGTTGCTATAGGTGCCGATAGGCTGCACCTGCGTTTGTCGTGAAGCCGGCTCTTACGACGGCCTCCCCCCACTTGGTTGGGCCTGGCCTTGATAGCTAGTATACAACGTGGTCCTTGGCGGATGGGGGCTGGGGATCGCGCCGACCTCGATTGGAGTCGACTGAAGTCACACTTACATCTGACACCTTACTTGAGTTTGAAGTAACTTCTATTCTAAATCACTAACTTTTGAGTGATTTGAAGTACAAACGTGCAAAATTAATTTTGGCATGCATGCCAAAACTCTGACACCATATGCCTTGTGCAGTAACAGGTTCTATTAAATTGACTCAGTATTCCCTTCTATGTGGCAACACATGTTTAATAAGTGCAGCAGTACCTAAGTTAGATATGTAAAATTAAATCTAGATAATTGTTTTGGTTTGAAAGATTTGATGTTTTCATCGGAGTATGCAGCTTTAATATGTACAGAATCCTGGTCATAGCAACCAGGACTGGCCATGACAACCAGGCCTGGTCATGGCAACCAGGATTACAGGGGGGTGGGAATGTTACAAGGCACTAAAGCTCTGCTTAAGCCCATTCTCATGATAGATGTTGTTATTTTCCTAAGTCAATAATAGATTAGATGTATACTGCCACTCCTGACCCTATTTAATTCTATGAGAAAATTGTCTCGGTTTCTGAATACAGTTTGACTGATTGCTTGCTGATTCTACTATCATGAAGGTAATGAATATGGAAAATATTGTACCTACAGCGGGACTCGAACCCACATCTCTTTGCATTCTGGGCCAGTGTGCTAACCATTACACCACCTAGGCTCCCTGATGTCACCACACTACCCACGCGGTGGCCTATTCGGTAGAGCGCAGGCTTCCCGTGCAGAAAGTCGGGAGTTCGAATCCCAGCCGAGTCAAATCAACAACTTATAAAATTGATTCTTGTCGCTACCTAGCCTGGTGCCCGGCATTGATAGAATAGGACAAGGACTGGTTTGCACAGTATCGGGATAATGTGACTGTGTGGGATATTGGCTCATGGTGCTAGCGGCCCGGTCACCCAGTGGGGCAGGACTATAAAGTTGCCATGAGTGTGCACTGTCACAAGTCGGTACCCATCTTGATATGACCTTAGATGTTGCTAGGACGTAAACAACTACTACTACTACTCTTGTGTCATGGTGTATGCTCATTCACCACCTTCCCCACCTTCCGGCATGTACACTGTAGCTGGGACCCGGTGGACTGGGTCTCAGCCTCCTTTCGTTAAGCCCCAGTCACATTACAGCTTGCGACCACTTTGCGACCATTTTTGACCAAAGAGCCTCCACTCACAGGCGACCTCCTTGCGACCGAAGCAATGGTCACCGACCTCTGGGCAACCATTCTGTTCGTAAGGCTTTTACCGCAATACCTACAAGCTCCTTGTGACCAGTTTTGTGACAAGGAAGTTTGTAATCCATGACCACCACTTTGCGACTATGTTGCGACCATTTTGCTACCACTTGCGACCTATTCGCGACCAACCATTTTTTATGGTCGCAAAGTGGTCACAATCAGTAGTGTGACTTCTTCTTCTTGGTTGTCCATCGGTGCCGACGATGACATAATTTGTTGTGAACTCGTAGTTGACTGATGAGTCCAACCTGCGCTCAGAATGTGTGGTGGCACATTGGACATGCATGTGTCTGCTGACGTCAGAGAGTCTGGTAGGTGAAGGAGATGATCTTTTCTCTGCTGATGCTTTTGTTTAGCTTGAGATATATGATCAGTTTCAAACTGTTTTGTGCCATTATGAATAGAAGCACGCCATGAACTCCTGTCCTTGGCCACTATTTCCAAGGTTGTAGCGTTCAGTGAGGGACCACCATAACTCGCTGTACCCATACAGAAAGGTGTCCTACTCGACACGCCCCTCACTCATTCCCTTCGTGACCTACTTACAAAGCATCGCAGATGCACCTACCAATGAATATATCCTTTGCCAAAGAAATATCGCCGAATTCGATGCAAAGTCAGTAGCGTTTTATTTGAGAAGGCCTTGGAAATAAACCACCTTGCCATTTCATAAGTGTTTTTGTGCCTTTTATTTTATTTTATTATTGTTTTGTTCTAAGTGTTCTTTTGTTTTTTGTAAACATCGGCTAATGCGGGTCAAACAGTGGTTAAACATATTGGACTAAGAAATTACATTCCCAACAGGTAAAATGGAAGACAGCAATGTATGCCAAAGGAGCATACAGGTTCAACATATTCCATGTGAAGTCAAATAAGATGATAATTTATCAACTTTGTTTTCGATGAATTTTTCTCTCTCCAACTGGATTCCCAATGACACGTCTCGCAGGGAGTGCGGGTGTGTGGGGAAGGAGTCGGGTGCGGGGAGGGGAGAGTATGGGGGGCGGGGGAGGGGCGTAGGGCGTGGGTTGGCGAGACAGATGGCATGTCGAGATCTGGGCGATATTGATTAATAGGCCTGGGATATTGGACCCGAGAGGCCGCATCCCCCTCCCCTCCCCTCCCCTCCCCTCCCTCCTCATCCCCTCCCCTCCCTTCCCCCTCCCCTCCCTCCTCCCTCCTCGCATCCCCTCCCTCTTCTCTTCCCCTCCCCTTCCCTCCCCACTCCCCTTCCCCTCCCCCTCCCATTCCCACTCCCAATTCCCCCCTCCCCTCCCCATTCCCCTCCCACTCCCAATTCCCCCCTCCCCTCCCCCTTCCCCTCCCATCCGTCCTCCCCCTCCCGTTCCTTCCCTTCCCACCCCCCTCCCTCCTCCATCACCCCCCTCCTCTCCACCCTCCCCATCCCTCATCCGCTACCTCCTTCCCTCTCCCCCCACCCTCCACTTCCTTCCCCCCTTACCCCTCCTCCTCCCTCCCCCCCTTCCCTCCTCTTCCCGCTTCCCCTCCCCTTCCCCCCCCCTCCCATCCCTGCTCCAGCATCCCCTCCACCCTCCGCATCCCTCCTCCGGTACCTCCTCCCCTCTCTCCTCCCCTCTCCCCTCCGCTTTCCCCTCCCCTTTCCCCTCCCCCCCTCCCCACCCCCCGTTCTACCACCTCCTCCCACTCAACACATGTACCCCACCCATCCACCCCAAGCCCAACCCCGCCCCCAGTCATATACCATGGAAGCTTTACTGTACAGCCAACATAAAAACATTATTTGAAATAGAATTTAAAAAAGAAAAAATCGATTAAATCCCGCAATGGTATACCTTTATTCACGATGATTATCCACAAAAAGAATCTGATATCGAACCCGGTCTCCCCACCTGATTTAAAACCTATTTTATAGTTTGATATTGCCAGTTGTATGTTGATGTACATTGCAATCACGACTCCCCCCTAGTACAAATGTGTAAGGCTTGAAAGCGGAAGCTGATGCCATTTATAATAGTCTGTAATGAGCCCCACTACCACCACAGGGTGGCAGTCTCGACTGACTATGCTGACCCATACTGGAAAGAGGTATCGTCAGATGGCAGCACTCCATCAAGGGCAGTCCCGATGGTGGACCCATGGTTGGCCGCAACCCCCCCCCCCCCCCCCCCACCCCCCACGGGAGGCTACCTGCGAGCCGGCTGGGCAACGAGAGGTCACTTCTATTCTGACCTTGACAGAATAAACCAGACGAAGACTACCGGATTTGAAGCAACTGCATAGTTCCCTATTTATCCCCCAGGTGGACCAGATGGCGTTCAATCATGAGTCTAACCTGGAAGGACAAAGTGACAAATAATGAAATACTCGAACAGACTGGGCTGCCCTCTATGGAAGATCTTCTGATCAAAAAGAATCTCCGGTGCACTGGACACCTCATGAGGATGTCATCAGACAGGCTACCAAAGAAGATCCTCTACTCTCAACTGTCTTCTGGTTACAGAAAGAGAGGGCGCCCTCGTCTCCGGTTCAAGGATACCATCAAGAGAAACCTGAAGCTGAGAGAAATTAAGAATGACTCATGGACGCAACTCCCACAGCAGAGAGCTAAATGGAGAGCGGCAGTCAAGTAATGAAAGCAGTCTTTGTCGCATCACGACCGACAGCATGATGATGATGATGGAGCAGAAACTGGGTCATCACACTGTTCACTAAAGCAGTTAACGAAATGCCTTATTTCATGCTATTTGAACATTTCCAATGTGATATCCATTCGGAATCAAATGTCACCATAAGTGTACACATACAAACTAATGAGTGACATTATGACACAAACAGCGCATATGTAGCGTTACAGTAACCACCACATTTTAGTGGAATTGAATGTACAGTAAAACCTCTCTAAATCGACCGACTATGGGACCGTCTTTAAATGGTCCATTTAGGTAGGTTGTCGGTTTAGGGAGTTTTGTTTTAATCGTTATAATTGCATTGTATGGATGATCGTTTGGGACCCAAATAAAGCGATCGATATAGGGGAGTGGTTGATCTGTGGAGGTGGTCGGTTAGAGAGGTTATACTGTTTATGAAGTAGTTTGCCTTGACCTCTCAAGCAAGGCGCCATGTAACTAGGTGATCGTGTACAGCGCAGGCTCCGCGTGCGGGAGATCGGGAGTTCTATTCCCGGCCGAGTCAAACCAATTACTTACAAAATTTATACTTGTCGCTTCCTAGCTTGGCACTCACCATTAATAGGAGAGGGCAGGGACTGGTTAGCTCTGTGTCAGTATAATGTGACTGAGTAGGATATCGGGTCATGGTGCTGGTGACCTGATTTCCCAGTGGGGCAGCAGTATGAAGTCATCATGAGTGCGCACTGTCACTGTTAGTACCTGTCCTGATATGACTTTAGATGTTGTCAGGACATAAAACTCCAACAACCTTTCAATCTTTACCCTGAAGGCATTCTGAAGTAGATGGAAAGTTGGTCAAACACAAATAGCCCCCCGTCCTGATATGACCTTAGATGTTGTCAGGACATAAAACCACAACAAACAAACAAACAAATAACGCCAGTTTTATTTTTATATTTGATTGAATAATTTATTCATCTAAATAGTTCTCTTCTCAGTTCGTTTTACATTGTCTTCTGTTATTTGCATACAAGGTAGATATGAAGTTAGATTATAGAACGTTGAACTTTGAAGTACAATTAAATGGTAAACTACAGCATCTCGGGGACCAGATGGTACTTAGATAATCTAAACCACAGTTGACAGTGTCCATACAGTATGTTGACAGTGAGGCAATCATGTTGACAATACCCACATAATGATTATGTCTGTCAGTGTGACTGCGATATTGATTGGTTGGTTGATTGTTAGAGTTTTAAGTCCTGGCAACATCTAGGGTGATATCAGGACGGGTACCGATTTGTGACAGTGCGCACTCATGGTGACTTTATAGTGCTACCCCACTGAGAGACAAGGGTGCCAGCACCATGGCCTGATATCCCACTCAGTCACATTATCCTGACACTGAGCCAATCAGTCCTTGCCCTATCCTAATAATGCTGAGTGCCTGGCTAGGAAGCGACAAGTATAACATTTTAAGTCATTTGTTTGACTTAACGGGAGACGGACGCTCAACTCATTCAGCCATCTCTTCTGTTCCTGCGATATTACGTAAAGGTATTTTTGCTTGTTCTCGTCGTGTACTGGTCATTCTGGAAGTCATTCATAAAGGCCGGTGTCATGGTATACAACCCCTGCCTGATCGCAGCCCCTCTCGTGGCTTCTGCGCATGTGCAGAGGTTGTAAACAAGCTCAGCTCGGCTGCAGAACGAATACACACTGCCAGTGTCTATTAAAGATTAATAGAAATGCACAACCCTAACCATATAAATTTAATATAATCTATTCGTTGGATATGTTTTTCTATATATGTTCCAGGGGGTTTGTTTCTAGGTGGTGTATAGTTTCATAGATATTTCACTTTTTCTGTATGAAGATTGCACTGACACTCAGAATATCCCAACTTTCACTATTATCTCTGTTTTTTATACTTTCAGCATAAATTGCTCTTAGGTTACATTAAATACTTCAGATCTTCCTCTTCAATCGCGCATTAAGATATTTTTAATCGATCCACTGAAAGTTTTTTAATTTATTTTACAAAAATAAATGCTTAGTCAACTGTCTTCACGGCAGGGGCTGCGATCGGGCAGGGGTTTTATACCATGACACCGGGGTTAGTCATTTCTGAGTTAGCTAATTGTGTCATCAGTCCCTACTGTGGTGGAGTGGGGGTGAAGGGGGGGGGGGGGGTGACGGGGGGGGGACTGACCGGGTGATGGACAAGGGGGAAGAAAGAGCAGAGGAGCGAGGGACTCAGGCAGGGGGGCGGGGACAAGGGGAGGACGGGATTCAATTAAGGGGTTTCTATACATATATAATAATTCTTCCGTTAGTGGAGATGCAAAGACATGTGAACAAGTAGTGCGAACTCCTTTATTACAAAAACAACAACTTCCGAGCGAGTGGAGTGTCAAGCCCCGCGCATGAGGTGAGCGCTGCATGCCAGGAGCCCCCCACCCACGTGGGTGGGAGGGGGGGGGGGGCACTCCAGATCTTATTACACGCGATAACGGTCTTATCCCTATCCAATAATTCTTCCGTTAGTGGAGGTGAGTATATATATAACATAGGAGATAGTATATAACAAGATGCAAAGACATGTGAACAAGTAGTGCGATATGAGTTGTTGATATAAAAAAGACCAAAGAACTGAAATCAAAAGTCAACAACTGTCTAGAATGAAGGAGGCAGGCCGAGCGAGGGCTTGGCAGGGGAGCTGACGAAGGCTAATAAGTAATAGGTCAAGTCATGCTCTTGTCGTGGGAGGATCCACTACCACGGTCCGTGACGCTCATGGCTCCCATCTCCGCCTCGATCTCGTCCAGCTGGCATGGTAGATTGCGGTCACGCATCGGTGCCTGAAGCCCCAGTCAGACCTGACTGGATTGAGGAACCGGATAGAAAACGGACAATGTCCGGTGAAATATGGCAATGTACGGTTTATATATGGTTGGCATCCGGCGTGTCCGTTATCTGTCCAGTGGTGTCCGGTACAAGTTTTGAACATGCACAAAACTTGTACCGGACACCACTGGACTGAAGTGTACGGTTGGTGTCCGTTTTAAGTCCGTTTCGTCCATTTGGTCCGTTTCATGTCCGTTACTCATCCGTTAGGTGTCCGTTTTGTATCCTGAAGAGTTATTGATGGTGCTGCGGGAATTCGGTCCGTCAGTTTTTGGCGCATCTGTGAACAGCCCGGTAGGTGTGCGGTAGGTGTCCAGTTGGTGTCCGGTTGGTGTCCATTTGGTGTCCGGTCCATCCGTTTGACGTCCGTTTAACTATTCGTTAATGTGCATTTAGCATCTGTTTAGCATCCGTTTAGCGTCCGTTTAGCATCCGTTTCGTCCGGCGGTCGTTGCAACAGTTCGACACTGAACACCACCCGACTAGACAATTCTTTGCCCGGTGGTGTCGGGTACTCAGTCCAGTAAGATCTCTAGGTTCATTTTTATGGATTTATATATTTTTATTATGATGTATATTTATATATATATGTATCTTTATGTATATATATACATATTTATGTATGTATATTGATGTATATGTATGCATATATATGCATATCTTTATTTATATATGCATATATAAAGCCATTCAATTGAACCAAAATAGCGTATGTATTTTGCTTTTGGTTCCCTTTATGGCTTCATAGATATATACATATATAGATAATAAAATAGATGTATGAATATATTGATATTTGGATATATGGATCTATTGATATATTGATATATGGATATACGGATATATGTATATATGAATATATGGATATATGGACATATTGATATATGGATATGTGGTATGCAGGTAATGCAATACCTCAGCGCGTTTGATGCCCCTGCCCTGCAGAGTTGTAAACCACTGCCTTGTGGTACAGGTTCTTGACAGAACCGAAGGCTAAGGGAGCAAACCCTGAACAGAAAACCATGTCACTGTGGCAGCATCAAGGGCGGTTGATGTATGGAACTCCCAACATCTCCCGACCAGCCACTGCAGGGACAAATAGTTTTGCCCCTGTCTGGACATTTCCTTGCCGGTGTGAAACCTATACTTGCTCCCCGAGAGAGTGACGCTGGTAAGTTGCAAAAGCCAGCAGCACTTCAACACTTTTGCAGGCAGCTTTCATGAAATGTACTTAGCTAAATGGAGAGCAGCAGTCAAGTAATGAAAGCAGTCTTTGTTGCATCGCGACCAACAGCATGATGATGATGATGATGGATATACAGATATATTGATATATGCATATATAGATATATGGTATGCAGGTATTGCAGGTATTGCAGGTATAGTAATACCTCAGGGAGTTTGACGCCCCTGCCTTGCAAAGTTGTAAACCACTGCCTTGTGGTACATGTTCTTGACAGAACCGAAGGCTAAGGGAGCAAACCCTAAACAGAAAACCATGTCACTGTGGCAGCATTAAGAGCGGTTGATGTATGGAACTCCCAACATCTCCCGACCAGCCACTGCAGGGACAAATAGTTTTGCGCCTGTCTTGACATGTTCTTGCCGGTGTGAATCCTCTATTTGCTCCCGGAGAGAGTGCCGCTGGTAACTTGCAAAAGCCAGCAGCACTTCAACACTTTTGCAGGCAGCTTTCAAAGCAGTCTTTGTCGCATCGCGACCGACAGCATGATGATGATGATGAGATATATGGATATATGGATATATGTAGATGTATGGATGTACGGATGTATGGATGTATGGATCTACGGATAGATGGATAGATAGATGTGTATAGATATATGTATGTATAGACATATAGGTATATATATATATAGAGATAGATACATACATACATCTGCATAGATCATTAGATGCATACATATGCATTTATATATATAAAGCCTTAAAAGTCAACCAAAAATAAACTCAAACACTACTAGTTGTCGCAACCCCCACCCCCACCCCCACCCCCACGCCACCCACACCCCGCTGCTCCTCCGGCGTAGTGATACACAATCCCGTCATCGCGCAGTGAGTGCATGTGCGTAGGCGGACATCATTCCGCTTCCAAGCAAGAAAGAAAGAAAGACAGAAAGAAAGAGTGCCGACGGGTGGTGCTTTTTTCTCTCTTTCCCTCAGTGTCCTAAGAAGATGGATCCCCTGGATCTGAAGAGCGCGGATTGAGCCAATTTGATTAAAAACAGTCCCGGCCTTATCTTACCAACACGATGTCAGCTTTCCCCACCAGTCGACTGCCCATGGAGTCTCACCGGACGCGGTGGCCAAATCGCTAGAGCGCAGTCCTCCCAGTGCGATAGATAGGTAGTTCAATTCGCGGTCGAGTCAAAACCAATGACTTACACAAATTGGTACTTTTCGCTTCCTAGCTTGGCGTTCGGCATTAATACAATAATAGGATAGGGCAAAGACTGGTTAGCTCAGTGTCAGGATAATTAATGTGACTCAGTGGAATATCGGGTCATTGTGCTGGCGGCCTGGTTGGTCTCCCAGTGGGGTAGCTCCATGAAGTTGCCATGAGTGTGCACTGTCACAAGTCGGTACCCGTCTTGATATAGCCCTATCCTTAAATGTTGCCAAGACATAAGACTCCAACAATCAACGAATCAAGACAATGGAGCCCTCAGTGTGTGTGTGGGGCCGGGGGGAAGTCGCCATGAGTGCGCACTGTCATAAGTCGGTACCCGTCCTGATATGACCTTAGATGTTGCTAGGACTTAAAACAACAACAAACAAACAAACATCTGAGATTTAATAGAGATTCTTTTGTTTGTCATCCCATGGAGTGGGACATAGCTCAGGCGGTAGCATGTCCACCTGTGAAGCTGTTGGTCAACCTATCGATCATTCTCAGCGGGCCCATTTAGAGTTTGGGGTAATTTCCATTCCAGCCAGTGGTCCACAACTGGTTCATCAAAGGCTGTAGTATGTGTTTCCTGTGTGTGGGATAGTGCATATAAAAGACCCTTTGCTGCTTATTGGAAAGAGTAGCCTATCTGGCTGCAGTGGGTTTCCTTCAAAGAAATATGTCAGAATGATCATACGTTCAACGTCCAATAGCCGATGATACAATGCAAAAAAGCAATGAGCTCTAGAGGCATCACTAAATAAAACAAGCTGTGACAGTGTGCAGTCATACAACTTTATAGTGCTGCCCCAGTAGGAAATCCAGCCACCAGTACCATGGCCCGATATCCCATGCATTCGCATTATCCTGATACTGACCTAACCAGTCTTTGCCCTATCCTATTAATCCCGAGCGGCAGACTAGGAAGCGACAAGTATAAATTTGATAAGGCATTGATTTGACTCGACCGGGAACCAAACTCCCGATCTCAGCACTCGAGGCCCGCGCTCTACCGACTGGACCATCGCGCCCGGTAGATGGGAGCAGACGGAAGCCATTTAATTCCGGTCAGCTCAGGAGGTGCACTTTTGGTGCTAATCTCAGGGTGTGTGAAATCCCAGGGAGTAATTTGTATAAGATCAAAATCAAAAGGTGAAACAGTTTGTTTTTTCAACTCTGACATAATATATATATATACAACATTTAAACCTATATATACATATGGATTCTGCTATTATTTGCAATGTTTTTTGCTATTATTTAGAATGTTTGCATTTTTGGGTTCCATGTCACAAAAGTGGCACCCAGTTTCAGAGAACGACCCATATGTGTATTATATATGTATATATATACTATATAATTTATTATGTGTATATACAATAAGAATGCCTCCTAATGTTTCTGGTCGGTGTCCTTCTGACACCGTTCCTCACATGCCAAATTAACTCGATATGATGTCTAGTCGATCATTCTCTGCATCCCACCGACTCTGACTCTTGACGAACTGACCCTATCGGTCACTCACTGCTCACTTTCATGTTTATATGTGCATACAATATATACATGCATATATGTATGCATGCATATATGTATATGTATATGTATGTGTATATATGGATACATGTATATATATAGTCTTTGCTACAGTACAATGAGCTGACAAGACAAGAAAGTGGGTTCAGATGATATATTCTCTGGCTTAGGGCATATGATGCCCTAGCCCAATAAAGAAAATGTCCAGTGCATGAGTGACAGTATTCGCGGCACTGGTAGCGGTGGGGGGGGGGGGTGGTACCACCTGTCCCAATGCGAAGAGCGGGTCACCCATAAAGTAGTACAGAACATAAGGGGACCCAAATAAGGAATCTTCCCTTACGCGCCTTTATACTCGCATCAGTTTTATACATCATATATCTGACAATCCGAGCAGGTCTGGAGGCGGTAGTGACCAGACACAGCTGGTATCAGGGTGACCAGGACCCACTCACAGGTGGCACCCTAGTGGCAGAAGCAGGAACTAACTCCTATGATAGTAGGATAGGAGGTAATAACTAATATATAGAAGAGAACTGATAAGTGGTAGTGTCCTTGTTTATATTCCCATAATATTCCCATAATATTCCCATAATATTCCCATAATACGGGCCTCCAGAGTTGTAAACCACTGCCTTGTGGTACAAGTTCTTGACAGAACCGAAGGCTAATGGAACAAACCCTAAACAGAAAACCATGTCACTGTGGCAGCATCAAGGGCAGTTGATGTATGGAACTCCCAACATCTCCCGACCAGCCACTGCAGGGACAAATAGTTTTGCGCCTGTCTTGACACGTTCTTGCCGGTGTGAGACCTCTATTTGCTCCCCGAGAGAGAGAGTGCCGCTGACAACTTGCAAAAGCCAGCAGCACTTCAACACTTTTGCAGGCAGCTTTCATGAAATAAATGGAGAGCGGCAGTTAAGTAATGAAAGCAGTCTTTGTCGCATCGCGACCGACAGCATGATGATGATGAATACTTTAATAGATTATAGAGCACATCTAGTGGCTACCGTTCAAGGGAAACATTTGTTTGTTTGGATTTTATGTCCTGGTAACATCTAAGGTTATATCAGGAGCGGTACCGACCTTGTGACAGTACGCACTCATAGTGATTTTATAGTGCTGCCACACTGGATGACCAGGCTGCCAGCACCATGACCTGATATCCCACTCAGTGACATTATCCTGGTACTGAGCAAACTAGTCATTTTCCTATTCTATTAATATGAGTGTCAGGGTAGGTAGTGACAGGTAGCAATTTTGTAAATCATTGGTTTGACTCGGTCAAGCTTTGAACCTTCGATGTGCTGTTATGCATAGTGTATAATACGCCTAAAGATGCCACCCTTACCTCGTACCCCTACCTCCCACCCTACCTCCCACCCCTGCCTCCCAACCCCTACCTCCCACCCCAATCTCGCACCCTACCTCCCACCCCTACATCCCACCCTACATCCCACCCTACATCCCACCCCTATCTCCCACCCCTACCTCCCGCCCTACCTCCCACCCTACGTCTCACCCCTACCTCTCACCCCTACATCCCACCCGTACATCCCACCCTACTTCCCACCCCTACATCCCACTCGTACATCCCACCATACCTCCCACCCCTACATCCCACCCTACCTCCCCCTACCTCCCACCCCTACATCCCACCCGTACATCCCACCCTACCATCCACCCCTACCTCCCACCCTACCTCTCACCCCTACCTCCCACCCCTACATCCCACCCCTACATCCCACCCGTACATCCCACCCTACATCCCACCCCTACATCCCACCCTACCTCCCCCCTACCTCCCACCCCTACATCCCACCCGTACATCCCACGCTACATCCCACCCTTACATCCCACCCTACATCCCACCCCTATCTCCCACCCCTACCTCCCACCCTACCTCCCACCCTACCTCTCACCCCTACCTCCCACCCCTACATCCCACCCGTACATCCCACCATACCTCCCACCCCTACATCCCACCCGTACATCCCACCCTACATCCCACCCCTACATCCCACCCTACCTACCCCCCTACCTCCCACCCCTACATCCCACCCGTACATCCCACCCTACATCCCACCCCTACATCCCACCCTACATCCCACCCCTACATCCCACCCTACATCCCACCCTACATCCCACCCTACCATCCACCCCTACCTCCCACCCTACCTCTCACCCCTACCTCCCACCCCTACATCCCACCCGTACATCCCACCCTACATCCCACCCTACATCCCACCCTACCTCCCCCCTACCTCCCACCCCTACATCCCACCCTTACATCCCACCCTACATCCCACCCCTACATCCCACCCTACATCCCACCCCTATCTCCCACACCTAACTCCCATCCCTACCTCCCACCCGACCTCTCACCCCGACATCCCACTCGTACATCCCACCCCTACATCCCACCCTACCTCCCACCCTACCTCCCACCCTACCTCCCACCCTACCTCTCACCCCGACATCCCACCCTACCCCCACCTACCTCCCACCCTACTCCCACCCTCCACCAATCCCTACCTCCCACCTTACCACCAATCCCTACCTCCCACCATACCTCCCACCCCTACATCCCACCCTACCTCCCCCCTACATCCCACCCCTACATCCCACCCGTACATCCCACCCTACCATCCACCCTACCTCCCACCCTACCTCCACACCCTACCTCCCACCCCTACATCCCACCCCTACATCCCACCCTACCTCCCACCCTACCTCCCACCCCTACCTCCACCCGTACATCCCACCCTACATCCCACCCCTACATCCCACCCTACATCCCACCCCTATCTCCCACACCTAACTCCCATCCCTACCTCCCACCCTACCTCTCACCCGACATCCCACTGACATCCCACCCCTACATCCCACCCTACCTCCCACCCTACCTCCCACCCTACCTCCCACCCTACCTCTCACCCCGACATCCCATCCTACCCCCATTCCTACCTCCCACCCTACCTCCCACCCTACCACCAATCCCTACCTCCCACCCTACCACCAATCCCTACCTCCCACCATACCTCCCACCCCTACATCCCACCCCTACATCCCACCCTACCTCCCACCCTACCTCCCACCCTACCTCCCACCCTTCCTCTCACCCGACATCCCACCCCTACATCCCACCCTACCACCATCCCTACCTCCCACCTTACCACCAATCCCTACCTCCCACCCTACCTCCCACCCTACCTCCCACCCTACCTCCCACCCTACCTCCCACCCTACATCCACCCCTATCTCCCACACCTAACTCCCATCCTACCTCCCACCCTACCTCTCACCCAGACATCCCACCCCTACCTCCCACCCTACCCCCACCCGACATCCCACCCTACCTCCCACCCTACCTCCCACCCTACCTCCCACCATACCTCCCACCATACCTCCCACCCTACCATCAATCCCTACCTCCCACCCTACCTTCCACCCCAACCTCCAACCCTACCTTCCACCCCTACCCCCACCCTACCTCCCACCCCTACATGTCCCATGTGAACGAAGAACTGATGAATGTAAACAATGCAGATTGCCATAGTAACATTGTCTAGTAACCAGACGGGATGGCCAAATGAGTTGAACAACTGAATGAGTACTGACAGCAAATGAATAATGACAGTGAGCGAGTAATGACAGTGAATGAGTAATGTCAACAAATGAGACTGACAGGGAATGAGTAATGCCAGCAAATGAGTAATGACATCAAATGAGTACTGATAGCGAATGAATAATGCCAGTGAATGAGTAATGCCAGTGAATGAGTAATGACAGCAAATGAGTCAAATACAGTGCAAGAGTAATGACAGTAAATGAGTAATGACAGCGAATAAGTAATGACATCAAATGAGTAATGACCACAAATGAGTACTGGTAGTGACTAAGTAATGACAGTGAATGAGTAACGACAGTGAATTAGTAATGACATCCAGACGGGATGGCCGAATGAGTTAGAGCGTCCGTCTCCGGTGTTGGTAGATCGTGGGATTGTGGGTTCGAACCCTGGTCGAGTCAAACCAATGACTTAAAAATTGATACTTGTCACTTCCTAGCCAGGCACTTGGCATTATTAGGATAGGGCAAGGAGCAGTGGAATGAGGAAGACCAATCATCCGCGATTGAAATTTACCCCTGCTTTGTTGACTAATGTACAAAAAAAACTTTGAATGAGCAATGACGGTGAATGAGTAATGGAAATGAATGAGTAATGACAGCGAATGAGTGATGATAGCGAATAAGTAATACTACCACATGAATACTGACATCAAATGAGTAATGACAGTGAATGAGTAATGACAGCAAATGCGTAATGACAGAGAAAAAGTACTGACAGTGAATGAGTGCCAATATCGTAGTGAACCTACTCAGAGGGCAGTCAAAGGAAACAAAGAGGAGAGGGGTTTGCCGATGTCACGTGTACCTGAGGACTGGGCTGCATTCAAGGTACGCCTCAGAGCCGCCTCGGAGAAATTCCTTATGGCACGCTTTTCTGAACAAACTTAGCTGGTGGGTGCCTTGAAAATAGCGGCCTCCATTGGGTGCAGCCATTTGCAATTGAAAAGAAGAGCTCTGATTTGCTGAAACCACTGAATCCAGTGGCCATTTTTTAGGCGCTTTTTGTCTCCTGTCTGAAAAGGGAGACGTCTCCGAGACGACTTGGAGGTGTGCCCTGAACGCAAATAGGCCAAAAAGACGTCTCGGAGCCGACTCAGAGTCGACTCGGAGGCGTACCCTGAACGCAGCGCTCCTACTTGGCTTGCTACTTTTGGCATGTGCCAATTAATTATAATAAAGAATTTGTATCTATTTTTTAATTTTTTAAATGAACTCACCTCAGAAACCTACCTTCCTGGCTCTTGAGTAGGACATGATCACCCACACCCGGCGGGCCCAGATAAAATGGGATTATTTCTGGAAATACCCGGCTGAAGCTGCTGTTCATTCTGTTGTTGACATCCAGTACACACGGCTATCCCACACACAAATAGTTGACCGCGCACAGATTCTGGGTTTGCGGGGAGTGGGGTGGTGTTGTAAATAGATTTTATTGATATGAATATGGTAATTTTATTGAAGGTGCATAGTCAAATGCAGGTGTTCTCTGTGGCCGAGTGGTTAGAGTGTCTGACTTTTTTCTAGGTCGGACTCCTAACCTGAAGGTCAGTGGTTCAATTCCCCATGGCCCCACCTCTGCCAATTTGGATTTCCACTGCTGTGTATAACTTACAGCATCATCAAAGGCCAGTTGCTCTCATACCATGTCTATGTGATGTGGGAGGTTAAAAATCCCTTGGGTCGGTAAAAGTGTAGGCCCGGGCTTTCTATCGACAAACTGTCTAATGGTGAAAACAAGTCTATTCAGACTTATCCATGATAGGCAGTATAAATCTTCAAGAAAAAATGCTTTTGAATTCCAGGGTTTGCAAATGTGTTTATTTATATGAATAGGGTCATTTCTTATAATTGCATAATCCGATGAGTTTGAGTTTCAGGAGTTGTGAATGTGTTTATTCAGATGAATATTGTAATTTTATTCAAATTGCATAGTCCGATGATTATGAATTTCAGTGGTCAGTAGTTAAGGCGGCCATCTTGTCACGGCGGACTCACGTTTGCACCGAGGGTGATGGTTTTACGGACGGTGTCTCGAAATATAATCGTCCCCTCAAATATGTCCCCTCCAGGCGATTCTATTTCGAAATAAAGAAAATCGCCCCTCCCCTCCGAGATTTTATTTCGAAATATAACTCCCCTCTCTCCTCCCTTTCCACCCCCTCCTCCACTCCCCCCTACCCTCCTCACCTCTCACTCCCTCATCCACTCAGCCTCCCACCTCCTCCACCTCCTTCCCCTTTCCATATAACCATCACCCTCCTGCCCCTCACTTCTCACCTTCACACCACTCCTCCACCTCCCTCTCTTATATTTACAAATAAAACATCCGCATGCATGGCCAATGACTTAAAAATTGATACTTGCCGCTTCCTAGCCAGGCGCTCGGCGTTATTAGGATAGGGTCAGGACTGGTTGGCTCAGTGTCAGGATAATGTGACTGAGTGGGATATCAGGTCATGGTGCTGGTGCCCTGGTCTCCCAGTGGGGCAGCACTATAAAGTCGCCTTGAGTGCGCACTTTCACAAGTCGGTACCCGTCCTGATATGACCTTAGATGTTGCCAGGACGTAAAACAACAACAAACAAAACAATAGGCTCCCTGATGCAATCAACCAGCATACAGATACCTGTGTATGTGGCATTTCACTACAGTAGTGATTAATCTTCTTCTTTTTTTTGGTAAATATGTTTATTCTGCTGAATAAGTCTTTTGTCAGTGCCGAAGCACTGGTCTTCCAGCCATTTTTCAATTCAGGGTTATTTACACAAAAGGTATATAGAATAAGGTGTACAATACCTGTTGAATAGACAATTTGCACCATGTAACACAATGAAATTCTGAAAACCAAAAGTTCCATAACAATATGGTACAGTAGTGTCATAAAACCAGATCAATATTAGTCAGATCAATGTGAGTATTTACATAGTATTTAGAATGTAAGCAGAAGTTATCTTCTGTATTCAGTTGGTAAACGTGTAGTAAGTTTTATTGTTCAGTTGCAGTTAGGCAAGCGGTATATAAATGTTAGTTTGTTAGGAAAATTATAGTGTAACTCTAATGTAGCTAGTTATGTGAGTTTATGAATTATGTTGTTGTTAATGCCAATATCTTTTTCCTTTCGCCTGTTCTCGAATAGGGGATCGAACCCACAACCCTTCCCTTATGTGAACCGGGCACTATTCTACCAGGCCACCTCATCTAGCTCTGGAGGAAGTATATATAGCGTGTGGCAACTTCAACACAAAGCAGTTTTTTCTCTCCCTTTAGCTATCATAGTATCCCAGCTAACAAAATACTTTGATTTGTTAAGTCACTTCAGCTCATTCAATGCATTTTGTGAGGCATCTATTGCTGCACGCTGGGTGGATATTGCCGCTACACCCAATGAGCTGTGAGCCGGACGCGCCCCGGGGGACTCAGTGAGTGATGACTGGAAGGAGGCTAACATGCCATGGGGCGGCAAACAGTTTTGTGGCTAATGCAGTCCAGGCTTATCGGTTGCAGCATGGTTGTTTAAGGCTGCCGTGTATCGATGCTGTGTTGACGTTACAGCTGCTCTGATTTCCCATCTCTCAGGCAGTGATATAGGCACACATGGCGCGGCTGTTTTTAGGGGTTTTTTCTTCTCTTTTTGTATTCCTACTTGACGTCAGCGGGAAGTATTATCAGACACACAGGATTAAAGTCGAATAGCACGATGGTTTTGAGTTTCTGTCATTTTCTGAGATAGACATATTATTTTGATGGTTATAATCTACCTTAGTTTAGTTTTGAAGTCACTTTTATTTTAACTGGTTAACTTCTGAGATATTTGAAGTACTAGCGTGCAAAATTAATTTTGGCAAGCACACCAAAACTCTAACCCCATAGGCTTCTGCCGAAACAGGCTCTATTAAATTGACTAATTATTTCCTCATATATGGCAAGAAATGTTTATTACGTACACCACTATCTAAGTTAGATATGTAGAATCAAGTCTAGATAATTGCTTTCGTTTTGAAAAATTAATGTGTTCATCGGACTAAGCAACTTTAAGTTGAGAGTAATGAAAGAGAGTGAGATGAGAGAGACAGAGAGATAGAAGATGGAACCATTTAATATCAAAGTTACTTCAAACTGAAGTAAGGTAGATTACGATGATCAACATCCTACATTTATTTTTTTTTAAACCCAGAAATGACAGTAACTCAAAACTATAGGACTATGCAGCTTTAAGACAATTCACTTAAACCTTTCACCGGGCGGCATTAATAGGATAGGACAAGGACTGGTTAGCTCAGTGTCGGGATAATGTGACTGAGTGGGATATTGGGTCATGGTGCCGGCAGCCTTATTTCCCAGTGGGACAACACTATAAAGTCGCCATGAGTACAAACTGTCAGTCTCACAAGTCAGTACCTGTCCTGATACGACCTTAGATATTGCCAGGACGTTAAACTCCAAAGTAATATTTGTCAAATCAAAACTAGCAGGTAAATATAAATATGTATGTGAAGATTATATTTAGCTTCTTAAATTAATAATTTGCTTGGTCATTTCCTTTACCCAGCCCCCGACACTTTTTCTAATGGGTGTCCAGCAACCCTATTTCAGGAACGGGGCTGCGGGAGTAACTATGTTGCTAGGACGTAAAACCCCACTCACTCACTCTTCACATGCTCTCCACGGACGCCTCCGAGCCATTTGCCCGAATCGTGCTGGCAATCTCTGCTCCGATCAACTCTTGTACCAGCTTCGGAGCATGGTGTGTTTACAAACAACTCGGTTTGAAGTCTGTTTGTTTATTGTTGCTTTACGTCCTAGCAACATCTAAGGTCATATCAGGACGACATCTCGGCATCAACCACTTCCGCTCAAACAGCTCGATTGTTTGGTTGTTGGAGTTTTAAGTCCTGGCAACATTTAAGGTCATATCAGGATGGGTACTAACTTGTGCCAGTGCACACTCATGATGACTTTATAGTGTTGCCCCACTCCCCACTGGGAGACCAGGGTGTCAGCACCATGACTCAATATCCCACTCAGTCATATTATCCTGACACTGAGCCTACCAGTCCTTGCCCTATCCTAATAATAATGCTGAGTGCCTGGATAGGATATGACAAGCATCAATCTTTTAAGCCGTTGGTTTGACTCGACCAGGGTTCGAATCCGTGGGTTCGAATTCAACCAGCTCGAGCGGGGTTTGTTTTAATTACTTCCACATCAATGGGTGAGCAATACAGTAACTCCAGAGGGAGAACATTAGCAGAACCTAGTTTTTACCCACTCGCCGCCCTTTCTTTTGTGGATTTTATTTGTGGGGTCACAAACACAAAACTCACAACAGATTGACAGGGAATAAGCTGTATGAACGCCCCCCCCCCACCCTCACCCACACCCTCACCCCAATCCTCACCCCAACCCTCACCCCCACCTCTACCTCCATGCCCACCCCACACCCACGTATCTAGACCCATTTTTAACAGTTGCTCCCTCTGTTATGCCCTCAAAGTTGCCTAATCCGATGGTTTTGAGTTTGTGTCACAGTTCTTTACATTAAAGCTGCATGGTCTGATGAAATATCAAATTTTCAAAACCAAACCAATTATCTAGATTTTACTTTACATATCTAACTTAGATACTGATTCACTTATTAAGCATTTGTTTCTGCATAGAAGGCAATACTGAGTCAATTTAACAGAACCTGTTAGTGCAGAGGTCTATGGTGTCAGAGTTTTGGCAAGCTTGCCAAAACCAAGTTTCCATGTTTGCACTCAAAATCTCTAAAAGATTTACCATTTAAAATAAAAGTAACTTTGAACTAATGTAAAGTAGATACTAGTGATCAAACTAATATATTCATCTGAAAAAAAATACAGAAATTCAAAACCATCGGACTACGCAACTTTAATATAGAATGGCCTGAGCCCTGAGCTCCTGCCCCTCCCCACATCCTCGCTTGCTCTCCTGTGGGTCTTTGCCCCCTACCACCCACCCCAATGGGCCCCCCTCCCCTGCCACCACCCTTAACCATCATGAACAAACCATCAACACACCGAGCATCCTACACAACTATCAATCTGTTTAAACACATTGAACATCATATAAGACAGACAAAATGTCCTGTTAACTATAAACTTTGCTTGTTTTATAAGAGAAAACATGTAACCCACAACGATTGTTTGAGTTGCCCCGGGTATACATCTTCTGCTCGGTGCTACTCCCCATTTTTAACCAGACGGGATGGCCGAATGAGTTAGAGCGTCCGTCTCCTGTGCTGGTAGATCGTGGGGTCATGGGTTCGAGTCCCGGTCGAGTCAAACCAATGACTTTAAAATTGATACTTGTCGCTTCCTAGCCAGGCGCTCGGCATTATTAGGATAGGGCAAGGACTGGTGTGCTCAGTGTCAGGATAATGTGACTGAGTGGGATACCAGGTCATGGTGCCGGGGGCCTGGTTTCCCAGTGGGACAGCACTATAAAGTTGCCATGAGTGCGCACTGTCACAAGTCGGTACCCGTCCTGATATGACCTTAGATGTTGCTAGGACGCAAAACAACAACAAACAAACAAAACAAACTCCCCATTTTTGAATGAACCACAGTGACTGGTGCTGTACAGCAGTAGCCACTCCCTTAATTCTACAGGATCGGTGCTGTGACTAATTCAGCACTGACCAAACTTAGATTGTTTAGAATGTCAATTCCAATAGTAAGATGGCCGGAAGACCAGTGCTTCGGCGCTGACAAATGTCATATTCAGATGAATAAATACTTTACCCAAAAAAAATAGAATTACAAAGGAAGCCAAGCATGACTCAATGGGTTTGCATCTTTATTATCCCTCTGGCTAGAGCAAGAAAGCCCTGACCGGTACAAATACGGAAACAAAATTCCTGAGGGGACTGAGGCCGATTCGCAGCTCTGAAACTATTTACAGCACAATTGCAGCACAGCAGATCCGGGTGAATAGACCGCATGGTCGCAGCACAAATGCACAGCAACTGATACAAAAAACAATAATGGTTCATATTACTAATAAAATATTCGGAAAGCTCAACATAGCCATTACAGCATCAATAATAGCTCCGGATATAATTCCGCCTGTCGATACTCGTATAATCTTAATTATTAGGTTGATCATACTAATCTACTTTAAATTTATTTAATAATCTACTTTAAATTTATCTATCAATTAGTTTGAAAATTGTTCAGTTTGGTTGCTACCTCCTCTACTGTGCTTCCTTCTGCATATACGGCAGTGTCATCCGCATATAGCTGGAGACATTCTGTCTCCAGCCATTTTTCTAGGTTGTTTATGTATAGTATAAATAGTAGTGGTCCCAGGACTGATCCTTCGGGTACACCACAGGTGATAGTTTGTTGGTCTGAGAGTGTACCATTTACTTTAGTTGTTTGCTGCTTGTTGTTTAGGTAGCATTTTATCCAGTTTATTGATTTGGATTTAATGCCCATGTTGTTTAATTTTCTTATTAATATGCTGTGGTTTACAGTGTCAAAGGTTTTGCTGAAGTCGATGAAGGCTGCTCCAACTAATTTCTTTTGGTTCAATGATGCCAGTACATCACTTGGTAGGTTTGCTATTGCTATTGTTTGGATGTGGATGCTGGAGATCACTTTCTTATTTGGCTTACCGCAGATGTAGGTTCTATAAATCCGGCTATGCAATAAAGAGATGAGTCACAACAATTAGCGCATGGGAAAACCTATTTATTACACAAGGCTCTCTTTGGCCGAGTAATATAGCCCTACCGATCAATCATAAAAGTAAAATTCGCTACACTCGGATGATAGATGAGACAGAGAGACAAAGATGGATTTAAAGTAATTTAATAAAACAAGTCGGGACCTCAGACGGTCTTATCAGGCAATGAATCAGTAGGCGACCAGGGCCAAATGTCAGGCGGGGACTGGGCTGCGTGGCCAGTGGGCGAATCATGAACCAAGGGTTGAGCAGATACAGGTCAGAGATCAGCGCTCACCCCCCCAATAAGTGGGTGGGAGGGTGGGGAAAGCGAAGTACACAGTAGCAGAGGTGAGTGAAAAGTGATTCAGCGTCAGACAGTGGTGCACGAAGAAAGCTAAAAATACACCAACCTCGTGAGCAAATTACCCATGTTAGCCTCGGGCCAACATGCACAATGCAGGTGGAAATGAGCGCTGGACACAGGTAGCAACAGCAAGCTGGGCGCATGGTGGCGCCACGAACGCACATCCAGCTGGCCCGCAGCAAATAGGCATGGACTGCATAGACATCATTCGCCAATAAACAATATTTAATCAAATCATCAAATCACCAAATACACCAAAAGGGGCTATCCCCCCCGCTTCACCCATTTCTATATCTATAATACATTATATTTTACATTAAATTAGACTTAATATTTAGCAATACATGCTTAGTAAGTGCACCAATATCCGAGCTGGATCTATAGAATCAAATGTAGGAAAGTGTTTTGGTTTAGAAAATTCCATGGTTTCATCCGATTATCAAACTTTAAATAATTCTCACAGCATGCGATACCGTTCAGACTTGTATAATTCATGGTTGCGTGGCAAACTAACCAGACACCCATTAACACAATCTTGGGTTTATTATATATACCATACCAGAGATAAATCGATACACATTGATGAAAATAAAATCGCTCAAACCAAGAATATCCGATCCCCGACCATCTGCGGTCTGCGACACAATAATCGCATAATGTGCGGCCGTCTTAAGGCGGATAACCATGTTCGATCTTCCAGCTCGGGTTTGAATGGTCCGTAAATCACCAGCCTCCCCTCCTCCCCCTCACACAACTACCCCCCCCCCGCCCCCCCCGCACACATCCTTCCTCAACCCAAACCCCCTCCCCTCACCTCATACCATTGGTATGACGTCATTGTGCGTTGCCATGGTGTCTGCGTCCCCTGTGCTTTGCTGTTATCTACTGTCGACCCCCCTCCCCCTCCCCCCTCCCCTCCCCCTCCCCCCCCTCCCCTCCCCCCTCCCCCCCTCCCCCTTTCCCATCCCCCTTCCCCCTCCCTTCCCCCTCCCCCTTCCCCTTCCCCCTCCCCCTCCCCTCCCCCTCCTTCCCTCCCTCCCTACACCGGTCGTGGCGGCCTAATCGGTAGAGCTAAGGCCTCGCGTGAGGAAGGTCGGGAGTTTGGTTCCCGGTCGAGTCAAACCGATGACTTTAAAATTGATACTTGTCGCTAACCAGGCACTCGGCATTAATAGGATAGGACAAGGGCTGGTTGGCTCAGAGTCAGGATAATGTGACTGAGTGGGATATCGGGTCGTAGCTCAACGGCCTGATTTTCCAGTTGGGCAGTACTATAACATCGCCATGAGTGTGCACTATCACAAGTCGGTACCTGTCCTCATATGACCTTAGATGTTGCCAGGATGTAAAACTCCAACAACCAACCAACCTTCCTTCAGTACCCCCTCTTGTCCTTGTCAGTGGTGGGTTGGGGGGGGGGGGGTTAAGCTGGCGGGAAGGTGTAGAAATAACTAGACACAAATAGTAACAGTTGAAACCTTTGAGGGCATTAATCATGACATTTCTGGAGCATTTAAAGCTGCATAGTCCGATGAAACATCGCACTTAAAGCTGCATAGTCCGATGAAAGCATCAAATTTGTCAAAGCCGAAGCAATTATCTAGATTTGATTCTAAATTTGTAACTTAGATGCGGGTGCACTTATTATACATTTGTTGCTGCATCGAAGGGAATAACAATATGTCAATTTTATAGAACCTGTTACGGCTGAAGCCTGTGGTGTCGGAATTTTGAAGTTATTTGCCAAATTAATTTTGCCTGTTTGTACTTCAAATATCTCAAAAGTTAGACATTTAAAATAAAAGTAATTTGAACTTAAAAGATGCAGAGTTCGATGAAGCATCACATTTACAAAACCAGACGGGATGGCCGAATGAGTTAGAGCGTCCATCTCCCGTGCTGGTAAATCGTGGGTTCGAACCCTGGTCGAGTCAAACCAATGAATTTAAAATTGATACTTGTCGCTTCCTAGCCAGGCACTCGGCAATATTAAGACAGGGCAAGGACTGGTGTGCTTAGTGTCAGGATAATGTGACTGAGTGGGATATCAGCTCATGGTGCCTGTGGCCTGGTTTCCCAGTGGGACAGAACTATAAAGTCGCCATGAGTGCGCACTGTCACAAGACGGTACCCATCCTGATATGACCTTAGATGTTGATAGGACGTAAAACACCAACAAACAAACAAAACCTTAACAATTATCTAACTTAGATACTGATGCACCTATTAATCATTTGTTGCCACATAGAAGGGAATACTGAGATAATTTAATAAAAGTTGTTACTTTAGAAGCCTGTGGTGTCACTTTGGGCAAGCTTGCTCAAATTAATCTTACATATTTGGGTCATTCTCCAAAACTGGGCCCAAATGTATGACATGGAAACCAAAAATGAAAACCTTCCAAATAATAGCAAAAAACCTTCCAAGTAGGAGCCTAATCCAATGTCCTATGAAGCTTTGTATGTTGTGCATATGCCAGAGTTGAAAAAAATGAATTATACTTTTTGAATTAGATCTATACAAATTGAGCAATACGTTAATATCACTCTTGTAACATGAAAATCAACGACAAATCCAGAACCTCATTTTAACATATACAACATAGTCAAGCAAGATTTTCTTGATTATTGTTAAGCAGACGAGGTTATGACTTGGAAGAAAAAAGTTGAAAAATAAGTTGAAAAAACGTTTGGCTACATGTATGATGTCAATGTGTAAATTTTCACATTTTCACTCTAGCGCAAAATCATACAATTATAATATTGTTAGCTTTTGTGCGATAAATTCAATACATGTAGAACTGCTAACATACCAAATAAATAGAGTCTACAATAATTATTTGTCTTGCTATCAATATAACAAAGACTTAATTATCAGCAGCATAACGTGGAGACCAAATATGTGGTGCCCAGTTTTGGAGAATAACCCATTTACACTCCAAATATCTCAAAAGTTAGCCATTTAAAATATAAATTCGTCTATGCAAGAATAGGAAAAGCAACAGAGATACCAGGTGTGGTGGAAGCCATTTATTCTATCCTCCTGCTGTGGGAATGAATAGTGTTGATGCACAGTAACACCGGAAGTAATGATGGTGGCCCCAGCATCGCGCTAAACCAAGTGATCGCAGCAAATAATATGTAGGCTGAGAATACATGTGAATAAATCAATAATAAATAGCAAATAATTCGCGAATAAATAAGAGAAAGCAGCATCGCCAATTTATATACATATAATATTTATATTAAACATAACTTACTTCAAACTAAAGTAAAGTAGATTAGAACAATCAATTCAATATATTCATCTCAGAAAAATGACAGAAACTCAAAAGCATCTGACTATGTAACCTTAAAGTACAGTAAACTATAGCGATAAACCTACTATATTTATCACAACAAGTGTCAGAAACCCCAACCCATCAGACTATGTTACTTTAAAATAAATGAAATTAAGTACGGATCGCCTTGCATTAAGAGTGTCGTGGGGCGTGGGGGGTGGGGGGTGATGAGAATGGGAAATATTGCGCCTAGAGCAGGACTCGAACCCACATCTCTTTGCATCCCGGACCAGTGTGCTAACCATTACACCACCTAGGCTCCCTGATGTCACAACATTACCCACACCTACCTGTCTATGTGACTCCTTACCTGAGAGGTGTGCAGGTATTGCAGGTATAGCAATACCTCAGGGAGTTTGACGCCCCTGCCTTGCAGAGTTGTCAACCCGCTGCCTTGTGGTACAGGTTCTTGACAGAACCGAAGGCTAAGGGAGCAAACCCTAAACAGAAAACCATGTCACTGTGGCAGCATTAAGGGCGGTTGATGTATGGAACTCCCAACATCTCCTGACCAGCCACTGCAGGGACAAATAGTTTTGCGCCTGTCTTTACATGTTCTTGCCGTGTGAAACCTCTATTTGCTCCCCAAGAGAGTGCCGCTGGTAACTTGCAAAAGCCAGCAGCACTTCAACAGTTTTGCAGGCAGCTTTCATGAAGACAGTGAACTGGTTGGCCACTCTGCTGAAGAGATCCAGAATATAGTGGACGCTTTCTCCGATGCATCAAAGAAGTTTGGCCTGAAGATTAACATCAAGAAGACGGAGGTGCTGTACCAACCCAACTCTACAAGAACCCGAGAGGAGGAGATCATGGTTGACGGAAACAAGCTGAATTCTGTTCTGGAGTTCACCTACCTCAGAAGCACTATATCAAGTGATGGACACATTGATGCTGAAATACAGAGGAGGATGGCCAAGGCTAGTCCATCTTTCGGCCGACTACGCCAGAGACTCTGGAACAACCACCATGTGTCCATTCAGGTCAAAGGCAAGATCTACCGTGCAATCGTGCTATCCACCCTACTATACGGAGCCGAGGCCTGGACAGTGTACAGACAACAGGTGAAAAAGCTGCATGCCTTCATGATGCGACATCTGCGTTCAATCATGAGGCTAACCTGGAAGGACAAAGTGACAAATAAGGAAATACTCGAACGGATGGGGCTGCCCTCTATGGAAGATCTTCTGATCACAAAGAATCTCCGGTGGACTGGACACCTCATGAGGATGTCATCAGACAGGCTACCAATGCAGATCCTCTATTCTCAACTGTCTTCTGGTTACAGAAAGAGAGGGCGCCCTCCTCTCCGGTTCAAGAATACCATCATGAGAAACCTGAAGCTGAGAGACATTAAGACCGACTCATGGACGCAACTCTCACAGCAGAGAGCTAAATGGAGAGCAGCAGTCAAGTAATGAAAGCAGTCTTTGTCGCATCGCAACTGACAGCATGATGATGATGATGATAACCTGAGAGATCAGTGCAGACAACTAAACTCCTCCCCCTTGAATTGTAAGTCTTTTAATGCTTACAATTACATACTACATTAGCTACACTGCAATCATATATGCATTGCATTTTGATTGTATCATTGATATGACTGTTTGATTGTTTAATCGTTAGTACATCTGCCATTAACCCATCATTGCTCACGGGCACAGAAGACGATGAGGCTGGTTGGGAAAACATGGCTTTTATTCTGTCGCAGCCCCCGGCCTCTAATGGACATGTACATTCTAGATTGACGATGGGCCGTGGTCGACATAAGGTCATGCAGGTGATAACATAAGATCATGAGATGAGAGATGCAACATATGGACAAGTTAACATATAAGATATGATGAACAATTACATGTAAACAGTCAATAGGTGAAGGTGAATAGAATAATCCTAGTAACATGCGATTAGCAGTTTTTCAAGTGGATTTTTTGGCAATTGCGTGGTTGTCAATTGGGTGATTGTCAATTGAGGTGTAGTAGTGGCTGTTGCAGACTGACTCCCTTGTGCTGTGTAGCGCCGGGCTCCGGTCGCTGGTGTGATCTGATTGGCTTAGGTATTTGTGTTTTGATTGGTCGTGGGTGTGTGAGGTGGATTAGGGGCTCCTTTCCCCCGCTCATTCCCGACAATCCTAGTAATGCCAAGCGCCAGGCTATTATTACCAGTTTTTTTAAATCATTGGTTTTACTCGGCCAGGGTTCGAACCCTGGGGTTCGAATCCCACGACCTACCAGAACGGGAGGCTGGCGACTCCGTCTGGTTGTACTTTACTTTAGTTTGAATTAAGTCTTATTTTAAAAGGTTAAATTTGGCGATGTTTGAACTGAAAGCGTGTAAAATAATGTTAATATGTGAACCTGAGCTTGTATGACTTGCAGCAGTGACAGGTTATATTAAATGGACTACGAAGCAATACACGCTTTCTGAGCTGGTCGGTTGTTTTTTTTGGAGTTTTACGGCCTGGCAACATCTAAGTTCATATCAGAACGGGTATCAACTTGCAACAGTGCGCTCTCTTAGCGACTTTATAATGCTACCCCACTGGGAGACCAGGCCGCCAGCACCATGATCATATATATATATATGAGTCAGCCTCACGAAAATGGGCCAATTGGTCGTTTATTTAAGATGTCGGCATCGCAATTCTTAAAGTGTAGTGCATTCCTTTGTTTTATATTAAATTATCCTAGAAACAAGTAAGGTTGTTGTATTTTCTCTAGCTTTACATTCAGGATAAATTTAAGGACTTTGCAACACCTCTGTCAATGCTAAACTATAAGTATGCTGATCGACACCGACATCCAATGATCGACGCCGACAAGTTCCCCCAATTGGCCCCTTTTCGTGATCCTGACTCATATATATTATATACAGTAAAACCTCTCAAACCGACCACATCCACATGTCGACCACTCTCTATTCTAACTCTCTAAACCGACCACCTCCCTAAATGGACCACTTAAAGTCGGTCCCATGGTGGGTCGATTTAGAGAGGTTTTACTGTATATATTAATGTATGGAGAAGTGGAGTGCAAACGAGGCCAGGAGAAGGCAGAGTGCCAGACCAGTGTGTAAAAATATACGGATAGTTCGGAATTATATATTGGCAGAGAGCATTATTATTCTCGGGCGACGTAGTGGGGACCACTCGCTGTGTGACATATTAGGCTACGTGAAAAATATGTTAAATCATAGTGCCCGAGATTATGATGAGATGTTCCTATATAAGAGACAGTTAATGTTTGGTGAAATGTTCCCTCTATGCGCCAATAAGGGTGCAAGTGGAGGAGAAGGACATTTTTAATATATATATATTTATTGTAACTGTCTGCAACTATCTGTTTCCACAGGCCCGATGGGCAAGCACACCAAGCCACTCTGCATACATCATGGACACCACCTACAGCTGGGGTTGAGTGACAGCTGCCCAATATTAGGGCGTCGCCCCCCAGGCTGTGGAGGGTGTCTGATTGGCTGGCTGTGGGAGGCCCAGTCACCTGCACCCCTTTGCCCCACCTGACCACACACGCCTCATTCTGATATTGATTATTCTAGACCCTCTGATCTATTTGATGCTACAGGAACTACTAACTAGACTTCTGGATTGACTCTTGAAGTGAACACACTCTTCTCTTGGCCAGGGACCCAGACACTCTGTCTGAGGCTCCACCTTTCATATACAAATTGAGCTGTGTGCAACAACCATGGGACTCCGGTTCAATGGGATGTAGGCACTGATTCCTATACATACTAAAGAGAGTAATGAGGCTCTGTGTGGACATAACGTAAGGAGTCAGGGTGATAGGTCACTAGTAGGTGAACAGGAGTTGATGCCAATAAAGCACAACTTCTTCACTGCCAATCTTGCGTGACTTGTCTTCCCTTTCTTGCTTAGGAATTGATTGGAGAGGGGCATCAGGTGTGAACTGACAGACAGTTGTCAGAACGCAACTGGGAAGAGTAAGTGGTATTTCTGGGACTCAGACGGCCGGTCAATCCAGTTATATTACAACTGCCTTGGTTTGTCCTTTTTAAAAAAAAGTCTGGGTCCAGCCTTTACTGCTTGAATGATGCACGCCCTCCCTCCACCCCCTCTGCCACTCCCCCTCCGCCACTCCCCCTCCCCCTCCCCCACCCCTCCCCACCCCCTCCCCAACTCCCCTCCCTCCACCCCCTCCCCAACTCCCCTCCCTCCACCCCTTCCGCCACTCCCCTCCGCCACTCCCCCTCCCCCTCCCCTCCCCCTCCCCTCCCCCAGTCCCCTCCCCCACCCCTCCCCCACCCCCTCCCCAACTCCCCTCCCTCCACCCCCTCCCCCACTCCCTCCCCCACCCCCACCCCCACCCCCACCCCACTCCCCACCCCTCATCCACCCACCACGTCTACCCACCCTCCACTATCAACTTCCATCCGGCCATGAGAGCGCCACCCGACGCCAGTTTTATCAGCGCAGGGACCGGAAGTGACTCTCCCCCCCCCCCCCACACACACCATACTCCCACCCAACCACCCTACCCCGACCCTGTCTCGGCGAGCTCATCTACCTGTTAGTAGGACGCGGCTGCGCCTAATGGTTGGCAATACAGTATAATCCTGTTAAACTAAACTTGAAGGGACCCTAGAAATTCGTTTGGATTAATCGATCATTGGTTTAACCGAGCTTTGACTTTGACTTGGCAAAAACTTGGGTGCATTATGAATGTATAATGTATGTTGTCACGTATAATAACTAATGCCTAATCTTATAGACTAGCTAATATAGTTAGGAGAAAAGAGAATTTGGAACATCTTCTATTCTTAGTAAAGAAGACAAATAACGATACACAAATATGTACTTACAACATATATTCTCAATTACAAAGTGTACAGTTACATATAAATTCTCAATGGTATAATATTACACTCACAACTGTCTATGTAGTCGATATGGATGATAGATACACTCAGTCCTCTTGGTGTTTATTCTATGTCTCAGTTGCCTTGAGATGTTGATGGATATAGATGATCCATTGTCTGTGAGCTGTTGCCAACCATACAGGTATAGCTCTCAGCTGATGATGGATGTACATGTCAGTCTAAGCAGCAGTGATCTGGGAAAAGGCAGAACCCACAGTCACCAATCCTCCTCACGGCCATTGGTCAATATTGTAGAAGCTCAGCAAGTTGAATCCATCCCATAAGCTGTAACTAGCCAGATCAGGTTTCAGGCCTAACTGACTTGGAGATGTTGATGCCTCGATGTCTTGGAGTAGACTGCCGAGAGTGATGACAATTGGGGGTGTTTGGAACCTTACAATGGTTACTGGTTGCAGAACTGCAACATTGGTAGAGAGGCTCCGATAAATCGGCCCAATCTTTGGTTGAAGACTTAACTTCAGTAGGGAGTGTTGTAGAAGCTGGGGACATCTTCACAACGTTGTAACGGTGAGGTGTTGGGGCGACAGCGAATCTCTTCGGTCCGGTGGTAGTTGAGTTGTAGGTTTAGTGTAGCACTTGAATCCGGTCAGCAGCAGGAGTTTGTGGAAGGTGGTCAAAGGTGGGAGCAGCGGTGGTTCCAGCAACAAGAACAAGACAGAGAAATCGTAAAGGTGAAGGACCCCACCCAAGAACACAACTACCCTGGTCAGGGGAAGAAGTGTGCCTGGGAGAAATCGAAAGGGCAGAGTCTAGGAAAGAGAAATGGGGAGAGTTGAGTCAAAGGACCGTGTCTATTTGCTCTATGGTGACCAGCCAGTGAGCCATAGACACGGACAGAGTAAGAGTAGAAAGTGAAATGCCGGCGGACTCCCCCTCCTGGAACTCTTTTCAGACATATCAAGGAGGAGCATGGCTGGCGGAGAGGTGATAGAGAGAGGTGTGGACAGAGTGCGGTCCGGATAGCAAGTGCCGAGAGTGTGTGACTACGCTCATTATATAGTTGCTGAGTAGGCCAGTCCTAACGAAGAGATGGGATGAGTAGGACGGTCCAAACATGTGCTGTAACAACTATAAAAGGCAAACTACCTGTTAGGAAGCAGTCTCCATATATTCACTGCTATGTTACAATGTGGACACTATGGTTACTGTTTGTTATGTACAGTTTAACCCTATTAAACCAACCTCGGTTAAATCAAACGATCGGTTAATCCAAACTTGTTCGGCGACCTGTCAAAATACTACCATTTATAATATAAAAAAGTCTCAGATGACCTTAAGACCACATGAATATTTGGTTTAACTGTACCGGAAGTTGCCTGGGGCTGACAATGTTGTTTGGATTAACCGATCCTTTGGATTAACCAACTTTTTATATGATAAATGGTAGTATTTTGCCGGGCCGCCGAAAAAAGTTTGGATTAACCGATTGTTTGGTTTAACCAAGCTTGGTTTAACAGGGTTGTACTGTATAAAGAAAAGCCGCGCTATTGGCCACGGTGTGAGAATTGCCCGCGCATATATGAAGCCACTGCAGTGTTAAGGACGCTGATTTATCTCTGAGGACGCGCTGCATGCTATCTCGTCCTGTCGGTAGGAGGGCTTTACTTCCCAACACCTCGTGCGCACATGTACACAGGTTCCAAGCACACTGCCATGGATTGACTTCGGGGTTGGGGTCGGGAGGAGAAGAGAGGAGGGAAGGGGCAACGAGAGGGGAAGGGTGAGGAGAGAGGGAGAGGAGGGGGAGAGAAGAGGAGGGGAGGGGGAGACGAGAGGAGAGGGAAGAGAGGAGGGCGAGGAGAGGGGGAGGGTAGGGAGAGTGGGAGAGGAGGGGGGGGGGGGAAGAGGAGAGGGGTAGGGTGAGGAGAGAGGGAGAGGAGGAGGGGAAGAGGAGAGGGGTAGGGTAAGGAGAGGGGGAGAGGAGGGGAGCTAAGAGGAGGGGAGGGGAGAGACGAGAGGAGAGGGAAGAGAGGAGGGCGAGGAGAGGGGGAGGGTAGGGAGAGTGGGAGAGGGGGGGGGAAGAGGAGAGGGGTAGGGTGAGGAGAGAGGGAGAGGAGGAGGGGAAGAGGAGAGGGGTAGGGTAAGGAGAGGGGGAGAGGAGGGGAGCTAAGAGGAGGGGAGGGGAGAGACGAGAGGAGAGGGAAGAGAGGAGGGCGAGGAGAGGGGGAGGGTAGGGAGAGTGGGAGAGGAGGAGGGGAAGAGGAGAGGGGTAGGGTAAGGAGAGGGGGAGAGGAGGGGAGCTAAGAGGAGGGGAGGGGAGAGACGAGAGGAGAGGGAAGAGAGGAGGGCGAGGAGAGGGGGAGGGTACGGAGAGGGGAAGAGAGGAGTGGAGGGGCGAGGAGAGGGGGAGGGTAGGGAGAGAGGGAGAGGAGGGGGGGGAAGAGGAGAGGGGTAGGGTGAGGAGAGAGGGGGAGGAGGGGAGATAAGAGAAGGTGAGCGGGAGACGAGAGGAGAGGGAATAGAGGAGGGGAGGGGCGAGGAGAGGGGGGGTAAGGAGAGGGGAGGGAGGAGGGGAGAGCGAGGAGAGGGGGAGGGTCGGAGAGATGGAGAGGAGGGGGGAAGAGGAGAGGGGTAGGGTAAGGAGAGAGGGAGAAGAGGGGAGATAAGTGGAGGGGAGGGGGAGACGAGAGGAGATGGAATAGAGGAGGGGAGGGGCGACGAGAGGGGGGAAGGAGAGTGGAGGGAGGAGGGGAGGGCGAGGAGAGGGGGAGGGTAGGGAGAGATGGAGAGGAGGGGGAGAAGAGGAGAGGGGTAGGGTAAGGAGAGAGGGAGAGGAGGGGAGAGAAGAGGAGGGGAGGGGGGAGACGAGGGGAGGGGAATAGAGGAGGGGAGGGGCGAGGAGAGGGGGGAGTGGAAGGGGAGGGAGAGGGATGGGAGGGAAGAGGGACAGGTGAAGGGGAGTAGAGGGAGGGCAGAGGGCCAGGGTACGCAGGGGAGAGGGTACGCAGGGGAGTGGGATTGGAGAGGGAACGGACAGGAGAGGGAGAGGTGAGGGGAGCAGAGTGAGAGGGAGAGGAGACGGAGGGGAGAGGGACTGGAGGTCCTAGGGTGCCATCCGTATCTGGACCATCACTTGCGGCCCCTATGCATTAGGCGCATATCGATCTAGCCGGATGCCTGGGGTATCACAGCCGGGAGCCCCCCGCCTCCAGCACCCCTCCTCCATACCACCCCCCCCCCCCCACCAGCACTACTCCCCCCTCCCAATGTCACCTCAACGGGTGCAAACAGTGTTAACCCTACACGTAATATCTCACTCGTACGAGCAGAGCTAACCCTGCCCCAGCATCCAACTGGTACCAGCATCTCTCATGTGAGAACCAGCATCTAACTAGTTCCGGCATCTCTGATGTGAGAACCAGCCTCTGACTGGTACCAGCATCTCTGATGTGAGAACCAGCATCCAACTGTTACCAGCATATCTCATGTGCGAACCAGCATCTAACTGTTACCAGCATCTCTGATGAGAGAACCAGCCTCTAACTGGTACCAGCATCTCTGATGCGAGAACCAGCCTCTAACTGGTTCCAGCATCTCTGATGTGAGAACCAGCATCCAACTGTTACCAGCATCTCTCATGTGCGAACCAGCCTCTAACTGTTACCAGCATCTCTCATGTGAGAACCAGCATCTAACTAGTTCCAGCATCTCTGATGTGAGAACCAGCATCCAACTGTTACCAGCATCTCTCATGTGAGAACCAGCATCTAACTGGTACCAGCATCTCTGATACGAGAACCAGCCTCTAACTGATACCTATCACTGACACGAGCACCAACATCAAATATAATTAGCTAAACTACTATAATTATATATTTTTTATAGATATTAACAATTGCATATTTGAATTAAATATATGATTTTTGAATTTAATTGTCCATGTTGCACTCGGGTAATTCGGGCGCGGTGGAGAACTTCGCCCGGTGCTGCCATCTAGCGGACTCTTTAAGCATTGCCGACCCATAGCGTGGATTTCTGAACTAAGGAGCTGCCGTCGTGTCCTTCTGGTCGCATTCCCCACCAATGGGATTGTTTTTTTGTTTGTTGTTGTTTTACGTCCTAGCAACATCTAAGGTCATATCATGACGGGTACCGACTTGTGACAGCGTGCAGTCATGGTGACTTTATAGTGCTGTCCCACTGGGAAACCAGGCCATTGGCACCATGACCTGGTATCCTATTCAGTCACATTATGCTGACACTGAGCACACCAGTCCTTGCCCTGCCCTAATAATGCCGAGAGCCTGCCTAAGAAGCGACAAGTATCAATTTTTAAGTCATTGGTTTGACTCGACCAGGATTCAAACCCATATGGGAACTCCGGATCAAGATGCCACTCCAACTAATTGGGGCATTCTCCATATTTTTCCGCCCACCCGCTTACATTAAGGACTCTTCCTTATATGACTGAGTGCCTGTTTATCAGATGGATTCAAACTCTCTACCTTCTAGCTGAACTTGTCATTATACTTCACATTGAGAAATAAATGTACATACTATTATTATTATTATCCTCTTGTGGTAGCCTATACAAAGCTTGTAGCTCTCAGCTCTAGTGGTATGCAGCCTCGAAATCGTACAGGAATGTTTCTCTGGCTCAGGCCCTGTCCGGCGCATTCTTGAATCATAGAAATCATAGAAAATATCAGATTACATATCAGATTACCAACCGACTATCGACGACATTCTCAATAATATTCATATAAATAATATTTACACCACACCAAATTATATATCAAATATATAATCGCGGGCAGAGTGACTGAGAGCCGCCAGACAAGTTACAGCATTTGCAGGCAGAGAGTGAGACAATCGGCCCGGTTGCATAGTCGATGAACAATTAATAACAGATCAGTAGAGTAGATGACTTAGAATATAATGAGGAGTGAAAGCTTCTGATTAATTATACTTGTATAATGCTTATAAATCACGTATTATATATATAATATATATAACTTTAAAAGCACAAAGGCGTCGTAGTAGGTATCGGCAAATTTCCCGCGTGTACTCTAGTACTACGACATGACCTCACGTGACCCTGGGTGAACTCACATAACCTTCCATGCCCTGAGTTGACCCCTTAAATCACCGGGCAGAACCCTATCGGATCGGACCACTAGGTTCTCGGGGGATCTTCTGACCGGAAAGCTCACAATAGACATTTGTTTTTTCTTCTCCTTTTTTTTTCTTTCTTTTTCTGGTGTGACCTTTTAGACCAGGGATCAAGAAACTGGCCGGACGCGGTAGCCGAATCGGTAGAGCACAGGCTTCCCATGCGGAAGGTCGGGGTTCGATTCCCGGTCGAGTCACAACGATGACTTATAAAATTGATACTTGTCGCTTCCTAGCCTGGCGCTCGGCATTAATAGAATAGGACAAGGACTGGTTAGCACAGTATCAGGATATTGTGCCTGTGTGGAATATCGGGTCATGGTGCCAGCGGCCAGGTCTCCCAGTGGGGTGGCACCATAAGGGTTGCCATGAGTGTGCACTATCACAAATCGGTATCCATCCTGATATGATGTTAGATGTTGCCAGGACGTAAAAACTCAAACAAGCAAAGAAACAAACAAATCGAGAAACTGTTTCTAAGCTGATATTTGATATAATTGAATTTGTATAATCTGATGATTGTGACCTTCAATGTTTTTTAGATAAGTTTTGGAGTCGATTGTTCTAATCTACTTTAGACTGACTTTTATTTTAAAGTGTGGAATTTGGATATTTGAGGTCAATACATGCCTAATTAAGTTGGCATGCGTGCCAAAAGGCTCGACTGTTTACTTGTTTTTGAGCATAACCGTATTGCGTAAGAGTACTTAATAAGTACACCAATATCTAAGTTGGATATACAGATTCAAATGCTGGTTTATTTATTGCCAAAACATCACTTATTACTCAGAGAGAAAACTCATAATGGTGTATTTTGAGAGAGGTAATGCCGATTTGTTTATTGCTAAACACCACTCCTACCACTCAAAGAGAAAACTCATAATGGTGTATTTTGAGAGAGGTAATGCCGATTTGTTTATTGCTAAACACCACTCCTACCACTCAAAGAGAAAACTCATAATGGTGTATTTTGAGAGAGGTAATGCCGATTTGTTTATTGCTAAACACCACTCCTACCACTCAAAGAGAAAACTCATAATGGTGTATTTTGAGAGAGGTAATGCCGATTTGTTTATTGCTAAACACCACTCCTACCACTCAAAGAGAAAACTCATAATGGTGTATTTTGAGAGAGGTAATGCCGATTTGTTTATTGCTAAACACCACTCTTACCACTCAAAGAGAAAACTCATAATGGTGTATTTTGAGAGAGGTAATGCCGATTTGTTTATTGCTAAACACCACTCTTACCACTCAAAGAGAAAACTCATAATGGTGTATTTTGAGAGAGGTGATGCTGGTTTGTTTATTGCTGAACACCGCTCTTATTAGGGTTACAGAATTTCATTGCATTACATACTGCAAATTGTGTATTCAACACTTATTCTATATACCTTTTGTGTAAATAACCCTGAATTGAAAAATGGCTGGTAGACCAGTGCTTCGGTACTGACAAAAGACTTATTCAGCATAATAAACATATTTACCACCAACAACAAAAAAAGTCAAACAGAAAACTCATGATGGTGCATTTTGAGAGCGGTGATGCCGGTTTGTTTATTGCTGAACACCGCGCTTATTACTCAAAGAGTAAACTCATAATGGTGTATTTTGTGAGAGGTGAAGTCGGTTTGTTTATTTATTGATCAACACCGCTCTTATTAATCTTACTCAAACAGAAAACTCATCATGGTGTATGTTGAGAGAGGTGATCTCAGTTTGTATATTGCTCAAACACTGCGCTTATTACTCATAGAGTAAACTCATAATGGTGTATTTTGTGAGAGGTGATGGCGGTTTGTTTATTGTCTGGTACAGCTCTTATTACGCAAAGACACAATGTGCAGTGGTCTATTTTGAGACGGTTGATGCCGGTTTGTTTATATATAGCCTGGCACATTCTGTTCTGGTAAAATTGGTCAGAGCGAAATGCGTCACCTTGGCAAGCTTCTTATTTCGGATGGAGTGACGTCTTTGTCCATTGCACTGAGTTCCACAGGGGTTACTTTTGTGGTTTTACGTCCTAGCAATATCTAAGGTCATATACCGGGCGTGATGGCCGAATCGGTAGATCACGGGCCTATTGTGCAGGAGATTGAGAATTCGGTTCCCGGTCGAGTCAAACCAATGACTTATAAAATTGATACTTGTCGCCTCCAACACTCAACCTTCCGCACGGGAAGCCTGCGCTCTACCAATTCGGCCACCGGTTGTTACTACTGCAAATGCCATGTGATTCTTCATGGATTAAATCTGCCATTTTCTCAAACAACCCGCCCTTAGAGAACAGTGGCAAGTAACAGTTCTCTGGCTAGAACTTTTTTTTAAATTCTTTTTTCTTTTTCTTTAAAGAATAACCCATTTACATTTAGGAAAGGACTGGAGGGAAGAGGGCGATGGAGGACTCTGAGTGTGCATAACTGACCATGATATGATTTCAGATGTTATTAGGATGTAAAACCCCCTAATCAGTCATTCAGCACAACTGAGCTCTACCAATCGGCGTCCGGCATAAATCGGCCAGTGTCAGGTTAGAGTAAGCCCAGCATTACAGCAATGAAAGGGTTTCTGTTTTCTCAGCTGCTTTTTGTTGTGGCCAATAATGCTTGGAGATGAATAGAAACAAATGTGGCTTGTCTTTTTAAAAAAATTCTTTCTTGAAAAAAAAGTGTCTTCTACACAGCAACTGGTAGCAATTACGCCATCAGACGATACCTTCGCTGATTCAAAAGAGAAATGCTGGATATTAATAATAATCAACTAATTGAAAACAAATAATATAAAGAGGAGAGAGGGAGAGAGCTGAGCGAGAGATTGTTGAGAGAGTTGAGAGGGAGAGAAAGAGAGAGGGAAAGAGAGAAAAGTCGTGACGTCAGTGGTGGGCCCCACCACGATGTGACAGACATTGTGCAGGGTGTGCATTGAATTGTGATGACTACGCAGCTTTGTCAGCGTAAAAATCAAAACTGCGCTGGCCACGTCCGGTGACTGGCAAGTTTTGGTTTGTCAGCGGTGCGGTAGCCATATGCACCGGTAGGGTTTTGCTAAACTTTGTGGACACAATACACTTTTTTATTTATTTTGTTGGTGTCTTTTATAGAAGTGATGTAAAGGGATGAAGCTCTAAATCCTTTCGCTGAACCAATGGACTTAGTTGTTTTTTTAAAGAGACCATGATATATAGGTACTCCCTGACCCAACAACGTCCTGACCCAATATACCTTGTTTATATAGGCCATGCTATATATCTACTTTCTGACCCAATATACCTTGTTTTCAAAGAGACATGGCTACTTTCTGACCCAATATTCCTTGTTTTCAAAGAGACCATGCTATATAGCTACTTTCTGACCCAATATACCTTGTTTTCAAAGAGACATGGCTACTTTCTGACCGAATATACCTTGTTTTCAAAGAGACCATTCTATATAGCTACTTTCTCACCCAATATTCCTTGTTTTCAAAGACACCATGCTAGATAGCTACTTTCTGACCCAATATACCTTGTTTTCAAAGACACCATGCTATATAGCTACTTGCTGACCCAATATTTGTTTTCGAAAAGACCCTTCGTCCCTCCCCCAATCACCCTTTTCATCCCCTCCTCCCCTCCTCCGCTTCCCCCTCCCAATCCCCTCCCCTTCACCCCCCCCCCTATCCATGTCCTTCGGCTCTCTGTCCTCCCCTCCCCCTCCTCCCCTCCCCTCACCCCTTCGCCCCTCCCCTTCCCCCTCCCCTGCACCCCTCCCCTATCCATGTCCTTTCGCTCTCTCTCCTCCCCCCCCTCCTCCCCTTTCCCCCTCCCCCACCCCCGTCCTTCTTCCCCTCCCCACCTCCCCTCCTTCCTCCCCTCCCCATCATCCCTTCCCCCCTTTCCCTATCCCCTTCCTCCCCCCCCCCCCTCCGCTATCCATGTCCTTCTACTCTCTCTCTCTCTCGTCCCCTCCACTCCCCTCCCCCTCCACCTACCCCCATCCCACCCCGCCCCCCCCCCCCTCTCCGCTGCCCCCACGCCGCGCCGTGTGCTCGTGAACGTGCCTCCTTCAGACGTCGGCCTTCCCGCCGCTCACTTGTGACCCAAATGTCAGTCTGCTAGTCTCTAACCTTTTCGCTCTTAAGGAAGCTCCCAACTCTCCAAGGGGGACCCACATTGCTCCAGCCCCATTGGCTGAGCGTGGTCACGTGGGTTAGTCTTGCGTAGCCCGTCGTCCATGAGTGATTAACCACTCAGAGAGGGCGCCTAAATAAGTTGATTAGTTTCATGAAAATGAACAGATCCGCTCCGGTTTACTAATAATTCACACATTGGTTTAATCAGAATGAAGTAGATCTACTGCGGTTTACCAACACTTCAGGTACTAGTTTCACTAATATGAAACATATCCACACTGGTTTACCAACAATTCAGATACTAGTTTCACCGATATGTAAAATATCCACACTGGTTTACCAACGATTCAGATATTAGTTTCACCAATATGATAAATATCCACTGCGGTTTACCAACAAGTCACATATTAGTTTCAACAAAATGAACAGATCCGCTCCCCTTGACCAACGTTTCAGACATTAGTTTAATTAAAATGAAACAAATCCGTTGTGGTTTACCAACCATTGACATACTCATTTCACCAACTGAAACAGGGTCTACCAACAATTCAGACATTAGTTTAATCAAAATGAAACGTATTCACTGTGGTTTACCAATACTGCAGATATTAGTTTCATCAATGTTTAACAGATCCACTGTGGTTTACCAACAATTCACATCTTAGTTTTACCAAAATGAAACAGATCCGCTGCGGTTTACCAACAATTATTACCAACATATTAATTTCACCAATGGACACACATGCGCGCCGCTTTGCTAATAATTCACACATTAGTTTAATTAAAATGAACCATGCACGGTCCGGTTTACCGACAATTCAATAAGCTAATTTGTCACTTGTCCACTGGAAAAGTCTGGTGTGATTTTCACTTGTCCGTCTGAATTTTCACTTGTCCCGGTCAAGTAAACTAACTCTTATTTCGAACGTTGCGTAACCTCCCCCACAATTGTTACGTAAGGCACCTTGTGACGCCCATGTGGTTATATTGTGTTGACAGTAGAGAGATAACGACCCAAGTTTTACATTTCTCTAACGGTATTTCAGCATTTTTTAATAAGCTATGTATTGTATTGCGTTGTTGATTCACCTATTTCCCCGAACACTGTCCGTAAATATATTCTATTTCTCAATTTTGTGTAGGTTTCACTTGGGCTAATTAAGAAAGGAATTGGTGATCTCTCTGCCTGTGCCTGAAAAATCGCCTGCCGCTGATTTTTTCATTCTTAATATATATTTTGTTGAACTCTCAAAAATGTGCCGGGGTAGCAGCAATTCAACTTTCGTATCAATTTGTTAAGTCATTGGTTTGACTCGGCCAGATTTCGAACCCAGGAGTTCGAATCACAGGACCTACCACAATGGGAGATGGACGCTCAACTCATTCAGCCATCACCTCTGGTTACGTATTACATCTACATTATAAGCCAGAAAATACAAAAATTAAAATAAAACCCGCCCGCTCCACCCTGATGTGTGTGATCAAAAGGATGAGCTCCAATTTTTTGTAATGTATTTGGCCTTATGCCTAAATATTCTTGCTAAAATTGGTGCTCATGCGCTGTGAAATCATTTCCCTCAGACGCTCAGGTTTGTTATCTTTTTGTCGCGAAATGAAGCGATCGCTGAACAAATTATATTCCGGTGTTGCCGTTTCTTCTCTTTTCATTGCCTTTCTTTTCTCCCAGCTGAAAGCTGAATAAGCAACAGTTTCAGACTTTTCTCAGCGAGCAATATTTCAACATAATTGACAGACTGGATAGCCGAATGAGTTGAGCGTCTGTCTCCTGTTTTGGGAGATTGGTTCGTGCATTCAAATCCTGGTCGAGTCAAACCAATGACTTAAAAATCGATACCTGTCATTTCCTAGCCAGTTACTCGGCATTATTAGGATAGGGCAAGGACTGGTTGGCTCAATGTTGTCAGGATAATGTGACTGAGTGGCATATCAGGTCATGGTGCTGGCAGCCTGGTCTCCCAGTGGGGCAGCACTATAAAGCCGCCAGGAGTGCGCACTGTCACAAGTCGGTACCCGTCCTGATATGACCTTTGATGTTGCCAGGGCATAACACTCCAACAACCAACCTCAGTGTCAGGATAATGTGACTGAGTGTGATATCGGGTCGTGGTGCTGGCGGCCTGGTCTCCCAGTGGGGCAACATTATAAAATTGCATGAGTGTGCACTGTCACAAATCGGTACCCGTCCTGATACGACCATATATGTTGCTAGGATGTAAAACTCCAAAAACCAACCAATCATCACATCTCAGGGATCAGCGGACACCAGCTTAGATGAGATACTTTGTATAATCAGCAAATCATGTCAGGAACCAGCAGTCCCGTGAAATCTGCCGCATTCATACTTAATGCGTCCTCATATGACCTTAGATGCTGCTAGGACGTAAAACAACAACAAACAAACAAACTTAACGCAGCCGCCTTAGACCTATATTTATACATATTTGTTTGTTATTGCTTTATATCCTAGCAACATGTAAGGTCATATCAAGATGGGTACCGACTTGTGACAGTGCACACTCATGCCAACTTTGGTGCTGCCCCACTGGGAGACCAGGCCGCCGGCACCATGACCCGATATCCCACACAGTTACATTATCCTGACACTCTGCTAACCAGTCCTTTTCCTATCCTGTTAACGCTGAGAGCCAGGGTAGGTAGCAACAAGTACCAATTTTATAAGTCATTGGTTTGACTCGACTGGTATTCGAACTTTCGACCTTCCACATGGGAAGCCTGCGCTCTACCGATTCGGCTACCGCGTCAGGGTATATTCAAATATAGCTAAAATTGTAATCACTATGGCTCAACTGCCACACCGTCGTAGTGTCAACTAATCAACCTCATGTATTTACCTAAATAAGCAGAAAAATAAAACCATTGGCCTATGGCGCTTTAAGTTCCTGTTTGTGTGTGTGGTCAAAGACCCTATAACACTAAGACAGCTCACTCCCATCTCTCCCATGGTAAATTTTGCAGTGCCACCTTGTGGTGGGTTTGATCAGCATGGCTGCTGGTTGGTGTTTCACATGTAAACACATACAATTATATTATACATGAGATAAGTAAGTATGAATACACATCAATATGAAATTGCAATAAACAAACATGCATCATCATCAGCATCAGCATCAGCATCATCATCACCATCATCATAAATCTTTCACATTCATATGAAGAGTTCAGGTGCAAAACCATGTAAATGCCAATCCAAAAATGTTGATTAAATGAAAGATTTTACCTGAAAATAATTTTTAATTCTGACTTATTCCACTTTTCATGTGATAACATGGTTATCGAGCAATGAACATAAGAGTAGGAATATAAAATAATTAATTTTTGAAGGGACGATTCCAATGTTTATCTCCATGTTTGGATTGGCATTTACGTGGTTTTGCGCCTGAACTCTTGATATATACATTTATACATATAATATAGCAACTGTTTAACCAAGAGAACAGCCAGCGCACCAAGTGGTGGGTTTGATCATTTTGATTACACAGTACAGGCTGAGTGAGCCGTCTTAGTGTTATAAGGTCTTTGGTGTGGTGGTGCTTTGGGCGGGTTGAGAACTATGTGGGATGGACAGCGCGGTTGCTTCTAACCTTGGGGTCGTCCTCTGGTTTATTCCACCGAAGTAGGAATTGAAGTGACCTGTCATTGCCCAGCCGAGTTGCATATAATCTCCGCAGGGGGAAAGGTGGCGATACACACTGGGTTGACTGGTCCGCTATAGAAACCACCCCCCACTATCGAGCGTGCTGCCATCCACCGATTCTTCTGACTGACAAGGGTCAGCGCAGTCGAGCCCACCACCATGTGACAGTGGGGCTCATTACGGACTACTGCATTATTTATGTTATATAATTTATTATGTGGATATAATGAAGCGAGTATATTCGACGCTAACCACACTGCTAACCACACTGCTATTACATTAACATTTTCTTTTTCTATGGGAATTTGTTTCCCTTGACCACAAATATATGATTGTGAGCTTTCTAATATAATGAGTGTCTATTGTCACATAATTGATTGTCTGATTTTACATGTAAAAGCGATGGTTTGAACAAAAAACAAACATTTCTCACCGTGAATATGGCCTAGGCTGCCAACACGGCGTAAAGCAACCACCAATCAATCAATCAATCAATCATTAACAGGCATTTTTCCAATGACACTCTAGTTCTCTACCCTAACACCACGGCGCCACCTGCGAGGTGCCACTGCCCTGTATTATTAGTTGCTGGAGAAATAAAGGATAGTAACATATATACCGCTTGTCTAACTCCAACTGACCAGACCTTACATTAAAACTTACTCCAACTTTACCAAATGAATACAAAAGATAACTTTTGCTTACATTCTAAATAGCATGTTAATACTCACTTTGATCTGATTAATATTGATGTAGTCATATGACACTACCGTTGCCATACTGCTGTGGAACTTGCGGGTTACTGAATTTCAGTGTGTTATGTGGTGCAAATTGTGTATTCAACAGTTATTGTATATACATTTTTTGTGTAAATTTTCCGAATTTGAAAAATGGCTGGAAGACCAGTGCTTCGGTACTGACAAAGGACGTATTGAGCAGAATAAACATATTTACCAAAACAAAGAAAAATAACAAGAACAGTACAAATGAGTATAAACAAATTGCTGTTACCATAGACTCTCCCCTCCCCCTCCCCACCTCCCCACCTCCCCACCTCGTTTTATCAGACGCGGTGATCGAATCGGTAGAGCGTGGATCTCCTGTGCGGGAGATCGCGAGTTCGATTCCCGGTCGAGTCAAACCAATGACTTATCACATTTATACTTATTGCTTCCTAGCTTGGTGCTCGGCATTAATAGGATAGGACAAGGACTGGGTAGCTCAGTGTCAGCATAATGTGACAGGGGAATATTGGGTCGTGGTGCTGGCGGCCTGATTTCCCAGTGGGGCAGCATTATAAAGTTGCCATGTGTGTGCACTGTCACAAGTCGGTGCCCGTCCCGATACGACCTTAGATGTTGCCAGGACATAAAATGCCAACAACCAACCTCACCTCCCACCTCCCCACCTCCCCACCCCCCTTAACGATGGCGTTGTCGTACTATATTCACCTCGTTTTTCCCCTCCACTGGTTCCCGGTGCGCCTGTTCCATGAGCACTCCAGGTCTTTGGGTACCCACCCGCCCCCTGCACACACACACACATGCTTACTTCCGGTTCCGGTTGGGTCCGGGGGGGGGGGCGGGGAGGGGTCAGGTGGGTTCACTTTTAAGCTTTGCCGCTAGCGACATTATATTTCTCAACCGGAAAACGACATAAATATTCCCCAGTGCACATATAGAGTTGCTTGTCAGACTACAATCCACCCAAAGAACAATTCTTAAGCCATGACAGTAACGTCTTCGTTTTACGGCTGAAAAACTCCTTAAAGTTGCATAGTCCGATGGTTTTGAGTTTCTGTCATTTACTGAGATAAATATATTAGATTGGTCACTATAACCTACCTTACTTTAGATTGAAGTAACTGTTATTTTAAATAGCTAACTTTTGAGATATTTGGAAGTACAACCATGCATAATTAATTTTGCCAAGCATGCCAAAACTCTGAAACCATACATAGGCTTCAGCAGTAACATGTTCTATTGAATTGACTCAGCATTCCCTTCGGTGTGGTGACAAATGTTTGATAAGTGCATCAGAATCTAAGTCAGATATGTAGAATCAAATCTAGATAATAGTTTTGGTTTTGAAAATGTGATATTTTCATCGGACTGTGCAGCTTTAAATACATCTTAAACGTACCCGGTCTAGGCTGCTGAGACACGAACCGTACTCCGACAAATGCTCTACAAGCATATCTTTGCAGGTTTTCAGTTTATGTAACTGTATACATGGGGGGAGAGTGCTGAAATTGGTTGTTTCTGTTGGGTTGTAGTTATTTGAGCAGCACTGACAAGGCTTTTAGACAACCATATACGATATAGAGAACAATGTTAGAATTTACAATCTAAAATGCTCAATTTAAAGTTCAAATGTTTATTTCTCATAACCAGCTACTTTTTGTGTGAATAATTGATTAAATCATGTAGATTAATAGACTTTAAACATTGAATCGAGAGCTTTCTGTGTCTGCCATCTTGGTGGTTGCGATGGCTTCCCCTGTGTGTGGGGAACCCCTCTAGGTCATATGATGAAGGAATCTCACCTATGATGTCATTCAAAAATCACAGACCTCAACACTCTCCTCCCACATGTGCAGTTGCATGAACTGAACAAACTAAGCAAAGGTATGTTTGGAGAACATTTGATGCTGAATTCGTTTCTATCTGGATGAGGTATAACCGGCGACTTTAACTTCAGTGTGTAGAATAAAATTAACGTCTTTAAAAAAAGCAGATTATTTAAAACAGAATTTTAATTTGACTAAGCATCTCCTTTTTTTTCTTTTCTTCTTTCTGTGGGTTTTGTTGTCCTTCTTTTTGTCATTTGTTTGTTTGTGTTGTGGTGGTTTTGTGGAAATACTTTCCTTGTGGTGATTTTCTTGTAAAACACCGGTCACAAGCAGTGTGCGGATTAATGGCTGAATGTGACGCCAGAGGGGGTTGTGTGTTGGCGGGGGGGGGGGGGGCTGGGGGGAATAGGTTGAGATGGGGGATGGGGGGGAGGGTAAAGGGGGGAAGGGGGGAGGGTGTCGGCCGTATTGATTTCTCCCACCACCGCGAGGGGGCGTAATGAAGTGCACGAGTGATGGATGTATCCGCATGGTGGCGCTGCAGTTGGTGGTGGTGGTAGGGGCATGTTTTACTACCGCTTCACCGATCCTTAACTTCCCGAAATTTGAGGTCGACAAATTGCAGTGAAACAAATTGCAATTCTTAGTGAATAGTTTACCACTGGAGGGTGGGCAGTGGGCGGTGGGTGGTGGGTGGTGGGTGGTGGGTGGTGGGTGGTGGATGGTGGGTGGTGGAGTGTGGGTGGTGCGTGGTGGGCAGTAGGCGGTGGGCAGTGGGTGGTGGGTGATGGGCAATGAGCAGTGGGCGGTGGGCAGAAGGTGGTGGGCAGTGGGCAGTGGGTGGTGGGCAGTGGGCAGTTGGCGGTCGGCCGTGGGGGGTGGGGGTGGGGGTGGGGGTGGGGGTGGGGCAGTGGGCGGTGGGTGATGGGGAATGAGCAGTGGGCGGTGGGCAGAAGGTGGTGGGCAGTGGGCAGTGGGCGGTGGGCAGTGGGAAGTTGGCGGTCGGCCGTGGGGGTGGGGGGGGCGGTGGGCGGTGGGTGATGGGCAATGAGCAGTGGGCGGTGGGCAGAAGTGGTGGGCAGTGGGCGGTGGGCAGTGGGCGGTGGGCAGTTGGCGGTCGGTGGTGGGTGGTGGGCGGTGGGCGGTGGGCGGCACCTTCCGAATTGCTGCCCAGTAGACCTATTGAGGAGTACTGAGTACCCAGTGTGTCTATCAGACAGGATGGCCAAACCGGTAAGGGCGGTCTGTGCCTGGTTAACCAAACAGGTTCGAACCCTGACTGAGTCAAATCAAAACCTCACATATTAATACATTGTCTCTACCTTGCATTTTGCTTAGGATTAATATGATAGGGCAAGGAATGGCTCTCTCACTATCACGGTAGGGTGATTGAGTGGGATATTGGGTCATGCCCGTTCTCCCCGTGGGACAAACACTATACAGCTGCCATAAGCATGCACCGTCCCAGACCGGTCAAACAAACAAGCACTTAATCACATTCAGCTCTTCATGAGGCGAGACTTTGTCTCGGCCAATAGTGACCACATTCACGTGTGTGTGCCAATAAAAGGTCTGGCCCGTCCTGATATGACCTTAGATGTTGCTAGGACGTAAAACAACAACAAACAAACAACATCTGGCTTCAACCAGCGCTTTATCATTAACTACCTACAGGTAACCCGAAGTTCTATCCACAAAATTGTTTTTAAAGAAAACTTAAAAGGAAAAAGACCCTCATCATCGTCACCCATAATGTGCCGTCCTGATATGACCTTTGATGTTGCCAGGTCGTAAAAGCCCAAAAGACAACCCCACAATGCGTGCGGTGTTGTGGAGAGTGATTGGCCTGTAGGTTACCGGTCCTTATATGACCTTAGATGTTACCAGGACTTAAAACCCCAGCAAACAAACCCACACTGGGTAGACGCTTGCTATCCTGACCGCACTTCGTCCACACCTCTCTCTGTCTCCTCTCCGCCGGCCTTGCTCCTCCTTGATAATGTCTGAAAAGAGTTCCAGGAGAGGGAGCCTGCCAGCATTTCACTTTCTACTCTTACTCTGTCTGTGTCTTTGGCTAGCCGGCTGGTCACCATAGAGCAGATAGACACGGTCCTTTGACTCAACTCTCCTCATTTCTCTTTCCTATACTCTACCCTTTTTTTCTCCTAGGCTTACTTCTCCCCCTGATCAAGGGAGTTGTTTGCTTGTGTCGGGCCCTTTACTTTCATTTCTCTCGCTTTCTTCTTGTTGCTGGAACCGCTGAACCCACCTTTACCCGTCCCTTCCTCCTGAGCCCTTGCTGCTGTCGACTGGATACAAGGGTTGTGCTACCGCTGGACCGGAGTGATTCGGGGCTGCCCCAACAATTCGTCGTTTTAATTGGTGTAAAGACATCCCCAGCTTCTACAATCACCCCGCCAGAAGATTAATCTTCAACCAAAGATTGGACCATTTATCGGTGCCTCTCTATATTGCTGCAGTTCTGCAGCCGGTAACCGTCATAAGGTTACAAACCCCCCAGAAGTCACTGAGTACAGTAGAGTGATTGGCTTAAAGGTTACTAGTGTCTTGCGGTGCCTTTATCTGAGCCTGTATCCATTGACTTCCAATTTGTTTCGGCTGGTTGGTTGTTGGAGTGTTATGTCCTGGCAACATCTAAGGTCATATCAGGACAGGTACCGATTCGTGACAGTGCACACTGATGGTGACTTTATAGTGCTGCCCTACTTGGAAATCAGGCCACCAGCATCATGCCCTAATACCCAACTCAGTCACATTATCCTGACACTGAGCTAACCAGTCCATGTCCTATCCTATTAATGCCGGGCGCCAGGCTATGTAGTGACAAGTCTCAATTTGATAATTTGATAATTTGATAAGTCATTGGTTTGACTCAACTGCAATTTGGACACTGATGTATTTCAGCGGACAGTGTCCGTTGTCTATCCATTTCCCCAATCCGGTAAAGAGTGACTGAGCCTCGATGCATAAATAAAAGGGGATACCAAGTCAAATTAATAGAATCTCTTCCTATGCCTCTGGTTTCAGAATTTGTACATGCACACCGACATTAATTTAGTATGTTTTCTTACTTCAAACATATCCAGAGTTAATCATTGAAAATAAAGGTTACTTTGAACTACTATAAAGCAGATTATAATGTCCAACCCTAATGTATTTATCTGAAATAAAAAATTACAGAAACTCAAAACCATCGAACAGTGCAACTTTAGGTAAATGTAGAAGTCTAAGTTAGAGACCTCTCAACATGTGCCTTGTCCTTGTGTAATACACTAATATACTTTTTCCCCCTTTGTTTATGGTGTATTTATTCTGCTTATAACGGTTAAGTCCAGTGACCTATTTTCGCTGCTTGACAGTAATTTACCTTCACTGGGTGATCATGTTTCTTTGTTTGTTATTATTTTACATCCTCGCAACATCTAAGGTCATATCAGGACGGCTACTGACTTGTGACAGTGCACACTCATTGTGACTTTATAGTGCTCCCCCAATGGGACACCAGGTCACTGGCACCATGACCTGATATCCCACACAGTCACATTATCCTGACACTGTCCTAACGAGACCGTGTCTTATCCTATTAACACCGGGCACCAGGCTAGGTAGTGACAAGTCTCAATTTGATAAATTGATAATTTGATAAGTCATTGGTTTGACTCAACTGCAGTTCGGACTCCCGACCTTCCGTAAGTGACAGCCTGCGTTCTACCGAATCGGCCACTACGTCCGGTGGGGTGGTCACGTGTTTCATGCTATTTTCCTCTTTTTCTTTCAGGTGAGTTTGTAGATCTGTCTACTGAAGCTTCACCCTGGAGATGAGTCAGCAGAAATGGCCGTCTCAATTAAAAGGTCAGGTTACAAATCCCTTGGGTCGGTAAAGATGTAGGCTCTGGCTTTCTATCGACCAACTGTCTAATGGTGAAAACAAGACTTCAGACTTATCCACGATAGGCGGTATAAATATTCAAGAGAAAAAATATATGTATATATATTCCTAGTTTGGTCAAAGGTGTATAATTTGATGAAAGCAAATATCTCCAAATTCAAAACACTCACCAAGATTTGTTCCTACATATCCCACTGAGGACATGGTGGCCGAATCGATAGAGCGCAGACCTCGCGTGCGGGAGATCGGGAGTTTAGTTCCTGGTCGAGTCAAACCAATTACTTATAAAATTTATACTTGTCACTTCCTAGCCTGGGGCTCGGCATTAATAAAATAGTGCAAGGACTGGTTATCTCAGTGTCAGGATAATGTGACTGAGTGGGATATCAGGTGATGGTGCTGGCAGCTGGTCATCCAGTGTGGCGGTGTCCTGATCTCCCAGTGGGGTAGCACTATAAAGTAACCATGAGTGCGCACTGTCACAAGTCGGCACCCGTCCTGATATGACCTTAGATGTTGCCAGGATGTAAAACTCCAACAACCCACCAATCGAACAAATTGGAAGTCAATGGATATAAGCTCAGCTAAATGTGCCACATGTCACTAGTAATTTCAGGTCAATCACTTCAACAACACCCCACACAATGTGGGTTTGTTTGTAGTGGGTTTACATCCTGGCAACATCTAAGGTCATATCAGGATCGGTATCCATTTCCCAGTGTGGCAGCACTATAAAGTCGCCAGAAGTGCGCACTGTCACAAGTCGGTACCCATCCTGACATGACCTGTTGAGATGAGATGTTGCCCGGACGTGAAACTCCAACCAACCATTCTGTAGTATATCGCGCGATGCGCAAGCGCTGTGCCCCCAAAAACCGCTACCCTGGTGGCCATGGTAATTAATGCCTGCCACGTGTTGGCAAATGTAGAGTTGGAACCGGAAGTAGGGGTCGGCGTCTCCTGGAACCGTATCCGGGAGGGTGCTGGCATTTCCAGCGCTCCATTTTGTACTTGGTTACACGAGACCAGGGTCAAGGGTCAAGTTCCCTCCTCCCACCTTAAAGCTGGCTGCATACTCCGATGGGAACAGCACATTTTACAAAACCAAAAAAATTATCCAGATTTGATTCTACATATCTAATTCGTCCTGATATGACCTTAGATGTTGCCAGAATGTAAGAACCAGCCAACATATCTAACTTAGATCATGATCATCATGATCATCATGCTGTCGGTCGCGATGCGACAAAGACTGCTTTCATTACTTGACAGCCACTCTCCTGATTTTGCACTGTCCACGGAAGATGAGATTGAGCAGGGTGGTCCTTGGTAACCAGGGTGATGGCCGTGCCGGTATGATGTTTTGTGTGGTTGTACATTTCATGAAAGCTGCCTGCAAAAGTGTAGAAGTGCTGCTGACTTTTGCAAGTTACCAGTGGCACTCTCTCCGGGAGCAACTCTGCAGGGCAGGGGCGTCAAACTCCCTGAGGTATTGCAATACCTGCATACCATAACTCTAACTTAGATACTGGTGCATTTAGTAAACATGTATTGCCATGTAGATGAGAACACTAGTGAAATATAATAGAACCTGTTGCTGCAGAAGCCTATGACGTCAGAGTTTTGGCGTGATTGCCAAAATTAATTTAGCATGTTTACACTTGAAATATCTCAAAAGTTAGCTATTTAACATAAAAGTTACTTCAACCTAAAGTAGGATAGATTATAACGATCAACCTGATATATTTATCTCATTAAATGACAGAAACTCAAAACCATTAGACTATGCAAATTAAATTTCTAATTAAATTGAAAAAAAACCTCAAAATGTAACCTCCTAGAAATTACTGGAAATGGCATTTCAGAGCTTCTAGATTTAAAGATTTTCTAGGGGAGCAAACCCCTCCAGATCCACACCCTCCCCCCTCGTGTCTCGCGCATTCAACACGCATCTGGCTCCCTGAACCAAATCTGCAACCCGAAACAAAAATTCATAGCTACTGTTTTCTGGGCATGAACTTTGCTGGAACTACAGGTGACTCTCGACGCCCTCCTCGTCCCCCCACCCCGACCCCTGTGGGCCCCAAAGCGGTGGAAGGAGGGGGTTGGTTGGTTGGTTGGTTTGTTGAGGTTTTACATCCTGGCACCATTATGAGGTCGGGTATACCAACTTGTGATGGTTCGTTCTCATGACGACTTTATAGTGCTGCCCCACTGTGAGACCAGTCCACTGGCACCCTGACCCGATATCCCACTCAGTCACATTATCCCGACACTGAGCCAACCAGTCCTTCCCCCTATCCTATTAATGCCGAGCGCCAGGCTAGGTAGCGACAAGCAGGAAGTAGTACTTGTCACAAACAAATTGGAAACATAGAAATTTAAAGCATGACCCAACTCCAAGTTTCTGCCACACCGAGGCGAGCGTTCCAACCGTTGTGCCACCTAGGCTCCCTGGCGCAATCAGGCTGCGTGCGTGGCTGCTTGTTTTGGCTGAGCTAATGGGCGACTTCTGTAACACTGATGGCAATAAGCACCCTCCACCAATGACCTCCGCTAGGGGGCATCACGTGACCTTTAAGGACTGCGCAAGTCGCACCTTGGTGACTGCCGAGACGTCACTAATTTACGTCATTACGCCGCTGTACACAGATCCGCTCTCCGAGTGAACCACGCTGGGCGATGTTACCATGCAAACCCAGCATCCCTGCACTAACAAAGACCGTGGCTCATTCATTTGTTGTCAATTCTATCCCATTTTGATTTTAATAATATGATTTCGTGTGTGTGTGTGGGGGGGGGGGGGTTAATGAGATACGTGTGGTATCAGGTATCTTATGCAAATATTAGTATGGGAAAGTTCTAGAAGGTACTATTTGGTATTGGTGGAGCTGCCTGGAATGCACCTGAGTGTGTGTTAATGGTGGTGCATTGGTCAGCTTGTGGGGTATTACCTGCTGGGAGAGGTGCCAGAGGCCAGTTGGTCCAAAATGTATGTGATTGTTTGTCTTGTATTCATAGAAATAATATTAGATCATATATTAAATTAGATTATAGTGTTTGAGCTGTATGCTCAGGCAAAGGTGGTGCACTCCCATCTGGGTAAGGAGCTGATAAAAGAGAAGCTGGATATCTATGGTGATTCACGGGAACCAACAGTGTATCTGCTAAGAAGAATACCTGGGAGAATGCAATAGGCAGCTGATTAAGTTGGTCAAGGCATCAGAAAATTGCATGTAGGCCTACCTGGGGAGCGGCTACAAAGGTAAGAGATGCTTTAATCAAGATGATCAAATGAGGAATGCTACTTTCCCCTACAACAAGTTTAGGGGGAGTGGCAGATTCAGGGGCTTCAGAGATGGCCGACACTCGTCAGGTTGGGGAAACCGTCAGTGAGCTCCCGAAAAGCATTTCGGTAGAACGGCGGAGGACTACGCCCAGTACAGGAATGTACCAGCTAGGAGCAGAGGCACCCGTGGTCATGGAAACCCCAGTTGGGGTTTTCAGAAATGAGCTACCCTATCCAGGTGAGTAACTCATTAGATGCAGATCCTGGTGTTGACATGTCAGATATTGTAGATGGAACTACCTTATAAAGAAATTTAGCAATTGGGAAAGGTTAATGTCTGACAAATGGTTCTCAACTGTGTGACGAATGGCCAAAACAACCAGAACAGTAGCTTCAACCAGGACACTAAAATAGAGTACAACAGGGACACAGATGGGAAGTCGTGGAATTGGGGGAATGACCACGGGTTCACCACTTCCCATGGGCAACACCTCGATCGCAAAGTGCACATATACGTGTTGTGCGCTAACAAGTACCATAGGGCAAATGTGCACCAGGAAAAAGTGTATGAACAACAAACGATTCATGGATAAGAAGGCAATGACACCGAGTGACCATCAGGCGAACTTGGGTTTTTAGTGACTGGCTCCGACCCCCAACCAGATAACAACGCATACGAGACTGCAAATGCGGTATGTGGTAAAAACACTTTCAGCAGTCATGCCCTACCACATGAACAATTAAACTGTGCTTCCCTGACTGATGTAACAGCCAGGGTCCGTGTTGTACGTAAAAGAATGCGAGATGAAGCATTCCACTGTGCAGCTGGTAACAACGAGGCCACTATGGCTGGAGGGAGTGACAGTGACACTCTCGGGAGCGACCCCTGGAGGGCTCCCGACAGTCACACCCACGCAAGTACCAGCTGCCAAAGCCCAGGTCAAGGTTGCGGCCAGGGCGGAGGTGATGCTGACGGATCCAGCATCATTAACGCCATGTAATTGGTCCTGGGATGATAGTGGACCCTTACAAATTGAATTTTTTATTTCCAGCCATGAAAATACACATATTTTGGAGGTCAATAACTCTGAAATTAGAAGAGGTAGGTCCAAGATATTGTCCCCACAAACCCCCTCCAAATTAACATTTGCAATTCCCGAGTGCAAAAAGTGGCCATGTGCCCTGATTTTTGGAGGCCCATATCTTGGAAACACTTAGGAGTTGAAGCCTAAAATTGTGCACATGTTCATTATGTGCTTTATAATCCATTTTGGGAATATAAACAAGGACACTACCTATCTTCAGTTCCCTATGTAATAGTATAGCACTGTATTCTATCTAACTGACTCTGTGTAGTATGACGTGCGCCATACTGGCACCACCTATGAGGGGCTCTAGGCACTGTATGCCGGCTGCGTCTGGCCGTTAAAGCCCATAAGCCCATCGGGAAATTTTAACTGCCCATAGCCGACACATGTTGACACCTGCTCCCCACCCAGCTCGCCTTGTGTCTGGAATCATGCTAGCTTAACACTCATCTTGGCAATACGGTATGTCTGAAGGTTTCTGCAACCTGTGTGGGAAAATTCATTTGGGCCCGAGGTGCATTTCGGATGTGAAACGTGAGGACGCTGCGGGAAACCACATACGTATAACACGCAAATTATCGGCTGTCAAGATAGCGACTGCAGGGGAGGTCTCCGACAAACGAGTAGTGGAGGATATCACGAAAGAGGTTCAGAGTATGTGCATTGATGAGGAGGAGCAACACGTGAGGGAGGAAATAAGGCAGCTGGAGAGGGATAAGCGGATGTTTGAGCTGGAAAAACGACGGGCCGTGTTAGAGAAAGAAAAGGCGGCCAGGGACACGGTGAAGCCACCACCGGCCGAGCAGAGCAGAGCAGCTCAGGTGGCCGGTCAGGATATAGGTCACTCAAGTTACGGGGAGGTGTCACACAGGAGCAGGACACGGCGATGCAGATCTCACTCCTGTAGTGATTCCAGTTCATGCAGCAGGACAAGGAGCACATCCCGGAGACGTAAAAGTAAGTGGTCCCTGAAAAACTATACCGAGGATAAGAAGGCTGTGCGCAAACTGTCAGTGGCCGAGTTGCAGTAGGCCTCATGCTTGTGGTTCCTGAGCCTGGACAGTGTGACATTAAGAGATGGCCAGGCCCTGTTCAGCCACCACGCATACATTGTGTCGAAGGCTAAGCATGAGCTGTTCAAAGACACGGCTCACATTCGATATGACACAGCCGTACATAAGTAAGCTAGCAGAAAGGGAGGGCTTCGCAGCCTTCACTGCAGGGAAGGCAGCAGCTAGCCCGATCCACTACGGACATGAGGCTATGCGGGCCAAAGCCAAGAGTGCAACCACCGGGACCCCAAAGGGGCTCAAAACCTATGAGAGGGGAGGCAAGCGTGCTTGTTTTCCGTGGAACAAGGAAGTGGGCTGTGACAGTAGAGAGGGAGACTGTGGCTTCGGACACTGGTACAGCAAGTGCGGGAGCCGCAGCCACAAGCGCATAAAGTGCACCCATGACTGACGGTACACTGAGATGCGCCACACCGGGGATGAGGAGTATGACCCAGATTCAGCCGTACTGCGGGAAAACGGTGAGGAGGAGCCAGGCGCCCGGAGCGGCCACGCAGCCACACGGCACGGCGGTGGATTCAGCCGGGGATAGTGACTGTAGCGAGTTTGCAGGTAATGTGGTTTGTGGTGCCTTGCTTGACAGCACTGGAGGACGCCATGGTGACTGTATGGATGTGTGCAACGGAGAGTGGGGTTCAGTGGAGATGCCCGAGCCACAGGCGTGGCCTTCCGCAAGTGGGGAGGTGCCGGATGTAAACAACAACAACACGGTAGGCAGGGTGGACGCCCCGGTGGTCGCAGCAGGGGTGGACACCCCGGCTCATGGGGGAATCCCCAGTGACCGGCGAGTGGTAGAGACTGACCACACAGGAACCCCAGTATGGGCTGGAGGGCGCCAGGGGGACTGTTGGGATGTTTGCAACGGAGCATGGGGAACCCCGGTATGGGCAGGCAGCGGGGATGGCCTGGATCCAGAATGGATCCAGGTCGAGAACAGTATGGGGGAGGAGCATGAACATGTATTCGACATCACCGTCAGGGAGACGGTTATGGACTGTGTGGCCGGTTTCCGACTCTGGAGGAGCTGCATGACAGGTTTGTGCAGCTGCACGCATGTGATTGAGGGTGTTGTGTCCCAGATGAAGCCATGTAGGGTGTTCACGGAGTTGTTCATGAGGGGTGATACTGACCCTGATGCCGAGTATATTATGAAAGGCGTCTGTTTCAGCTTCATGGTGATAAACTGTGACTGTGACGCATGCAATGACTGCCGTAAGGGTTCCGGGGGAGACCGGGACGACAGAGAGGTCATGTCTGCTAAACTCAGGAAGGAGATCAAGGCAGGGGCATTGACCAGGGTGTCAGACCAACCGCTGTGCGTGCACAGGCTCTTCTACATCCCCAAGGATGGAGGGGGTGTTAGGGGCATCGTGGATTACAGCCAGCCAGAGGGTGAGTCAGTCAACAACTACATGGATGACGTGACGGTCAAATTCTCGTACAATAGTGTGGACAATGTGGCTGCCCTTATGCAAGTGGGGGACAATCTCGCGACTGTGGACATCCGCGATTTTTACCGGGCTGTGAGCATCCACCCACGGGACCATGACCACCAGGGCGTATTCTGGAACTTCAGGTATGACCCAGTTTTTCTACGTGATAACAGGCTATGTATGGGCCTGGCCTCCAGCCCATATGTTTTCAGAAGGCTGTCTGATTTTATTGTCTGTTGTGCAGTGCGGGAGGGCATGGGGACTTCTGTATCATATCTCGTGACTTCAGCTCGGGCTGCACAGCCCAGGCCACCCTCATTGGGATCCTCCGGAGACTGGGCTTCTATATCAGCTTCCCAAAGGTCACTTCCCCTTCCACCAAAACAAGGTTCCTGGGTATCAACATCAACACCATAGCCCTGGAGATGTCCCTACCTGAGGACAAGTTGGACAAGATGACCATGGCGCTTCTGGCTCTGGATGGCCGGAAGAAGACCAAGAGGATCCAGCTGGAGCGACTGGCTGGCCTGCTGGCGCACTGTGGGAAGGTGGTCCGGGAAGGCTGCATGTTCTGCAGATGCATTTATGACATGATCAACGCGGTGGTTAAACCACACTTCAAGGTCCGCCTCTCAGGGGGTTTCCACAAGGATAGACGATGGTGGCTGGATTTTGCGAGATGGTTCAATGGGAAGGCAAAGATAATTGGCTGCCATACCCCATTCATCTTGACCTACAGTGACGCCTCCAGGGAGGGGTTCGGGACCATCCATGCCGGTGATTGGAGGATTGGAGCCTTCGGGGAGGGACCAGACACGAGGATCAGGGAGGAGGTGGGCCACCACCACACCGCGCCCAACGAGACTTGTAGGGGGGCCCACATAAACGTGCTGGAGATGTGGGCAGCCTTCTGTGTGACCCAGACCTGGGGCCACCTGTGGAAGGATAGCGCGGTAGTCAAGATCACTGACAATGAGACGGTCCAGACGGCCTTGACATCGGGTCGGTCCAAATCGAAAGGGGTCATGAACTTTGTGCACAGGCTGTTCTGGATAGCTGCACAACACAATTTTGATGTTCAATCTGTTAATGTGAAGAGTGCTGACAACACGATCTGTGACGCCCTGAGCCGCCGGAGTGCCAGGGACACTAAGGACCGGATTTGGGTCGCAGACGGAGCACACATGCTTTGTTGCAACCACGTCTTCACCAACTCTTCTGGCCCTTCTACTTCCAGTTGCGGAGCTGCAGAAGGAGAAGCTGGCTGTTCAGCGCCAGTACTACGCCCCAAACTCCATCACAACGCGGGGTGTCCAGGTGAGACGATACCTGGAGTTCATTGAGGAGTTTGGGGGGGCCACTTCCCCACCACACAATGTCCTCCAGCCCAGACAGCGCTATATGAGGTCTGGCTGGCCAGGACTCTCAAATTCACATTGGTGTGCAACTACCTCTGTGGCCTGAACTTCTTCCTGAAGACGGAGGGCGCGGAGCCGATCGATTACAAGAACTTTGAGGTGGCATCCACGTGAAGGGCATCAAGCAGGAGCGGGGCTGCCATCCCAAGCAGGCAGCCCCCATACTGCCCGACATCCTCAGGCGGATATTTGCCGCCTTGACCACCTCGGAGGGGCACACCGCCTGGAGGGCGGTCGTACTGTGCTGTTTTAGGGCACTACTAAGGAAGTACCAGGTGACCTCCTCAGACTCATCACTTCGCAGGGGAGACTTTTCCTTCCTCCCATGGGGGATGTTGGTGCGAGTTTGTCGCTCCAAGACGATAAAATTGTCGAAGCGTATGCTCGAAATACCAGTTGCTCGGTGCCCGGACCTCTCCCTCTGTGCAGTCTACTCGACTGAGAGGCATTTCAAGGAGGTCCCAGCGGGGTGGGATGCCATGGCGTTCTGGATCCCCACACCAGCGGGCACCTCGATAGAACTGCGATACTCAACTTACCAAGGGATGCTGAAGTATTTCTGTGGGCTCGTGGGTTCGACCTGGGGGACTACTCATCCTACTCCCTGAGGAGGGGGGCTGAACGTTCCTCTCCCTGTGCGGCGCCACCCTGGAAGAGCTCAGGGTGCACGGGGATTGTGTGAGCGACACCATCTGCGTAATGAACGACATTAGGGTTTCCACGGCACTGGCTGGGACGATGGAGCCGTTATACTAAGACTTCGGGTTGGGGGGACCGTGGGTCTCTTAGCATTTAATATATCTCCTCCAGAGAATATATATCTCCTTCTCAACCACATCAGTCTTATCGTTGTTCTGTTTATCTGGGGCCAACTGTTTATGTGCTCTATAATCCATTATGGGAATATAAACAAGGACACTACCTTTCTGCACTTCCCTATGTAATAGTATAGCACTGTATCCTATCTATCTGACTCTGTGTACTATGTCATGGGCCACACTGGTGCCACCTGTGAGGGGCTCTAGACACTGTATGCCGGCTGCGTCTGGCTGTTAACACCTATAGACCCATCGGGACACTCAAATTTTAACATTAGGTGGGCATTTAATATATCTCCGCCAGAGAATATATATCTTCTTCTCAACCGCATCAGTCTTATCGTTGTTCTGTTTATCTGGGGCCAACTGTTTATATTCATATATGAATTTATATTCATATATATTCATATGTATCATATGTATTCAAAGATATGAATCTAGACTTGTGTTCTCTGTGGCGGAGTGGTTAGAGTGTCTGACTTTTTTCTAGGTCGGACTCCTAATCTGAAGGTGGGGGGTTCGATTCCCCATGCCCCCCACCTCTGCCAATTTGGATTTCCACCGCTGTGTAGAACTTACAGCATCATCAATAGCCAGTTGCTCTCATACCATGTCTCTGTGGTGTGGGAGGTTAAAAATCCCTTGGGTCGGTAAAAATGTAGGCTTGGGCTTTCTATTGACAAACTGTCTAATGGTGAAAACAAGTCTATTCAGACTTATCCATGATAGGCAATATAAATCTTCAAGAAAAAATGAATAAACAGGAAGATAAATTAGTGTGGATATATATGATTATATATATTCACCATATATATGAATATATATATATCCACCAGACGGGTTGGCCGAATGAGTTGAGCGTCCGTCTTCCGTTTTGGTAGATCTTGGGATTTGAACCTACGGGTTCGAACCCTGGTCGAGTGAAACCAATGACTGAAATATGAATACTTGTTGCTTCCTAGCCTGGCGCTTGGCATTAATAGGATAGGGCAAGGACTGGTTGGCTCAGTGTCAGGATAGTGTGACTGAGTGGAATATCGGGTCATGGTGCAGGTGGCCTGATTTCCCACTGGGGCAGCACTATAAAGTCGCCATGAATGTGCATTGTCACAAGTCGGTACCCATCCTGATATGACCTGAGATGTTGCCAGGACATAAGACTCCAACCAGCAACCAACTATTGAGGCATTATTCATGGAGATGAAACACGGGCGGGGAAGGTTGGATTGGAGTTGTATGCCCTGGCAACATCTAAGGTCATATCAGGACGTGGGAGGCGGGGAAGGTTGGTTGGTTGTTGGAGTTTTATGCCCAGGCAACATCTAAGGTCATATCAGGACGGAGGGGCGGGGAAGGTTGGTTTGTGGAGTTTTAGGCCCTGGCAACATTCAAGGTCATATCAGGACGGGGGACGGGTAAGGTGTAATGGCGGTGAAGACGGAGCGGCCACGTCTAGGGAGGGCGACACTGCACGTTTCTCAGGGAGTGTGTGAAGGGGGAGGTGAATGGGGGAGGTGCAGGGGGAGGGTGGTGGGGGAGGAGGGTGGTGGGGGAGGAGGGGGGTGGAGGAGGAGGGTCGTGTGCAGCAGTTCTGGTACAGCGGGAGCGGGTACGAGTTCCGGAGGTTCACTCCAGGGTGAATCAATAACGTCACAGGGGACACGCAGTGGGTGATGGTCGTCTACCGGGAGGTGTCGGGGGCGGGGCCGGGGAGGGGTGGCGGAGAGGGGGGGGGTGAGGGGAGGAGGAAGGGGCAAGAGTAGTGTGATGGGGAGGAGGAGGGGGGAGAGGAGAGGGAGGTGGAGGGAGCAGGAGAGGTGGGAAGGGGAGGAGGATGGGGGAGAGGAGAAGGCGGAGAGGGGGGAGGCGGGGGGGAGGGGGGTAGTGGGTTGCGGTAGAGGGGCGAAGGAGGGAGGAGAGAGGTGGAGGGAGGTGGAGGGGAGGTGGAGGGGGCAGAAGTAGTGGGAGGGGAGAGAAGGAAAGGGGTGAGGGTAGAGGGAGAGAGAGGGGGAAGATGGAGGAGGAGGAGAGGGAGAAGGGGTACGGATAGAGGTAGGGAGGCGGAGGGGGGGGGAGAGGGAGGAGGAGAGGGAGGAGGGGTACGGATAGAGGGAGGGAGGCGGAGGGGGAGGAGAGGGAGGAGGAGAGGGAGAAGGGGTACGGATAGAGGGAGGGAGGCGGAGGGGGAGGAGAGGGAGGAGGAGAGGGAGAAGGGGAAGGGAGGGAGAGGGGGAAGAGGGAGGAGGAGGAGGAGAGGTGATGGGGCAGTGGGAGGGGGAGAGGAGAACAGGAAGAGAAGGGGAGAGGGAGGGGATGAGGAGGGAGGAAGAAATGGGGAGGGAGAGGGGAAGAAGAGAGGGAGGCCGTGAGGAGAGGGAGGTAGAGGAGAGGTACATGGGGCAGGACTAGTGGGAGGGGGGGAGAAGGGGAGAGGGAGGGCGTGAGGAGAGGGAGGAGAGAACATAAGACCTGTGCCACTGTGAGTATTATAGTTCTAGGCTCATTATAATTAAAGTTTGTTGGGGTTTTTTCAAGAGTTAATATTCCATTAAAACCTAGCACATTGTAAAACCAGTTGACCCCGTCTTTGAAGTAGTGCTCATGTGTCACGTGGTTTGTCTGTTGTTGTTTACGTCCTAACAACATCTAAGGTCATATCAGGACAGGTACTAACTTGTGACAGTACACACTCACGGTGATTTCATAGTGCTGCCCTACTGGGAAACCAGGCCACCAGCACTATGATCCCGCTCAGTCACATTGTCCTGACACTGAGCCAACCAGTCATTGCCCTATCCTAATAATGCTGAGTGCCTGGCTAGGAAGCGACAAGTAGCAATTTTAAAGTCATTCGTTTGACTCGACCAGGGTTCGAAACCATAAACCCATGTGTTTGGATCCCCCGATCTCCCTAAGCAGGAGACGGACGCTCAACTCATTCGGCCATCCCGTGGTTGAGACGTGTCCCCTGCTTTGGCTAGCCACTCCCAGTAGTTTCTAATGGCAATCTGCGATAAAAAAATATATATATTTGGCAGGACAAACGTCCACGTTGATGAAAATGCGCTCCGGAGTCAAATACTAAATTGGCACCAAGACCTGGCTAGCAGGCGGGTCGGCAGGCGGTGCAGTGTGGTGCATGCCACTCGTAATCGTGTAGTGTAAACAGACGATGTAGATCAGTGCAGTGTGATATTCTCCATTTGTAATACTGCAGTGTAAACAGGCAATGTAGAGTTGTGTAGTGTGATATTCTCCATTAGTAATAGTGCAGTGTAAACAGGCGATGTATAGTGGTGCAGCGTGATATACTGCATTAGTAACAGTGAGTGTAAATAGGTAATGTAGAGTGGTGCAGTGTGATATACAGCACTGGTAGTAGTGAAATGTAAACAGGCAATGTAGAGTTGTGCAGTGTGATATTCTCTATTAGTAATAGTGCAGTGTAAACAGGCGATGTAGAGTTGTGCAGTGTGATATTCTCCATTAGTAATAGTGCAGTGTAAACAGGCGATGTAGAGTGGTGCAGCGTTATATACTGCAGTGTCATAGCTATGGCAGTGATGCGGATTCCGAGGGACACCAGTTTGACAGGGACACTTCCATTGAAATGCATTGTTAACGGCCGTGAGCAAATCTTCATACAGAACAAGTCAAATATCTCCCAAATTACACCATGTAGAAACAAATCGCTTGGTACACATATAGAAAACATCTTTACCATGAAGACTATATTAAATTTATAAGGTTAGGGTTCTGGATTTCTATTAATTTGTACTAAAACTTACGTTTTGCACTGCGCGTACCGTCAAACTGAAGGCATTGTCAATGGCCGTGAGCAGTCTTCATACAGACAATACAGAACAAGTGAAATATCTCTAAAACGACACTACCTACAAACAAATCGCTTGGTACACATATAGAAAACATGTTTAGCAAAAACAAATATTAAATTTATAAGGTTAGTGACGATGCTCTTCGATTTTGACACGTGTGCAGAAGCGATGTGTCCCTGGGAAACTGGTGTCCCTGGGAAACTGCAACAGAAGCTCACATCTGGGAATGAACAACCGAGCACAACCAGAAATATGAAATCCACTCTCATAGGACTTCATATGCTATGCTCTGCCAACTGTGTATTCAACTGCTATTGTTTCTGTACTCCTACACCTGTGCTGGGTGCCTGGCCATGCCGGCATACAAGGAAACAAACGAGCTGATCAGGCTGCGAAGAAGGCCCTGAACTGTGATCTTGAACCGTGTCTGATCCCTCACTCTGATCTGAAACCACTAATAGCCACCCAGATAAAATCCAAATGGCAACATGAGTGGGATGAAAACATTAATAAACTTAAAGAAATTGAACCATCTGTGGGAAAGCCACCACAGACTCATGCGGGAGGTCGGCAGGACCAAGTGGTCCTTAGCCGCTGCCGTATTGATAACTCGTGGCTTACACATGCTTTTCTGCTCAAGGGGGAACCTCCCCCTGAATGTATTGGGTGTCAGTCCCCGCTGACACTCAAACACATTTTACTAAGTTGCGTTGATTTTTTGGCCCTGTGCCAACAGTTCTACACTGCAGACAGTATGCATGACCTTTTTACTAAGGTAAAACAGGAAAACATTTGAGCCTTTTTGAGGGCAGCTGGACTGCACCACCTCATATAGTTTACTAAATAGATTCTATCAATTATTAATAAAACCTTTCTTTTTCTATGGGAATTTGTTTCCCTTGACCACAAATATATGATTGTGAGCTTTCTAATTTAATGAGTGTCTATTGGCACATACTTGATTGTCTGCTTTTACATGTAAAGCGATGCTTTGAACAAAAAACAAACATTTCTCACCATGAATATAGCGTATGCTGCCGACATGGCGTAAAGCAACCACCAATCAATCAAACCTACAGACGGTTGAAGCGGGATGAGGTTATCCTCTGTCGCTCCCGTATTGGTCATACATACTTGACACATAGTTTTATTTTGGCTGGAGACCGTCTGCCTCAATTCGTTGATTAAGCAGTGGAAATTTCAATCGCGGACAATTGGCGTTCCTTATTCCACTGCTCCTTGCCCTATCCTAGTAATGCCAAATATCAGACTAGATCTGGAGATAGCGACAAGTAAAAATGGTAAGTCATTGGGTTGACTCAACCAGAGTGCAACGACCTACCAAAACAAGAGGCGGATGTTCAACTCATTTGGTCATTCTGTCTGGTCATGTTTACTTGTTGTCTATGTGGTGGATTGTTTGAGAGATCAGTGCAGGCTACTTACTACACACGTGCATGCATCAACAATCAAAAATCAATAATCAACAAGCCCAACAACAACAACAAAAGGAAAGTTTTTTTTTTTTAATGATGTCTCCAGAGCAAATTGATTTTCATCATCGACTATTGGACGTCAAACATATGGTCATTCTGACATATTTCTTTGTAGGAAACCCAGCGTGGCCACATAGGCTACTCTTTCCGATAAGCAGCAAGGGGTCTTTTATATGCACTTTCCCACTGACAGGACAGCACATACCACAGTCTTTGATGAACCAGTTGTAGACCACTGGTTGGAATGGAAAATAACCCAAACTGCAAATGGGTCCACTGAGCAGGATCGATCGGAATCCCGACACTTTCAGAGGTGGACACTCTACCGCCTGAGCTACGTCCCGCTCCCCTTCCAACAACAACAAAACCAATAAATATTTCAATCCGAGCAAGGTTTATTTTGAGGTAGAACGCCATCGGAAGGTGGTGTCACACTACATGACACGTTGTCTGGGTTTGTGTGTGCAACTAAGGTTCAAGCAGCAAGTTTGAATTAATAGTTGATGCGAGTCGATACTGATTATGGATCGGACGAGGTGACCTGGATGTAGGACACATGTGCAGGGCCTCTCGGGGTGTGATCCCCGGCCGAGTCAATCTAAATTGGTACTTCTCGCTGGTTACTTTGCGTAGCGTTTGAAATGCTCGAACAGGACAATGACTGGTTGACACAGCATCAGGATAATGTTGGTCGGTGGATGGAGTTTTACATCCTGGCAACATTTATGGTCATATCAGGGCGGATACCGACTTGTGACAGTGCGCACTCATGGCAACTTTATAGTTCTATCCCACTGGGAAATCACACCGCCGGGACCATGGCAAAATATCCCAGTCACTCACATTATCCTGACACTGAGCTAACCAGTGTTTTAGCCCTATCCTAGTAATGCCAAACGCCAGGCTAGGAAGCAAAACATATCATTTTTGTAAGTCATTGGTTTGACTCGACCCGACATATCAACTCCCGACCTTCTGTGCGGGAAGCCTGCGCTCTACCGATTCGGCCACCGCGTCCGGTGCCAGGATAATGTGACTGAATGGAGCATTGGGTCATGACTGTGACGGCAGAGTGTCTCAGTCGGGCAGCACTATGAAGTCGCTATAAATTTGCACTTATGCAAATCATCATCCTCGTGTGTCCCTAAGTTGTTGCTAGGACGTAAACCCCCCCTCCCCAAACTGCCTGCCAATCAATTTACCACTATTGGTAGTGGGAAATAATGGTGTTGATAGCGATAGCAGGGCTGAAGGACCACATGTATACATGCTGATTCTGGCAAGTTGCCAAGTTAAACAGGCAAGCATGTTGATGTGGAGGAGAAGGGGTTGGGAGTGGATTGGACTAATTTCACCGCCCTCTGGCGGAATTGGCAAGAACTGAATTTGTGGGTAGCAGTTCGCTGCGTAATATGCTCTGCGGGAAATGTCTTATAGGGGATTTCCCCCACCAAACCCGCCCTCTGATGGCAATGGCAAGAACCAATGTTGTGGGTAACAATCCACTGGACTGTTAGGGGAAAGCCATTTGTAGATGGATTCCACTACCAACCCGCCCTCTGATGTCAGTGGCAAGAACTAATGCTGCGACTACCAGCTCGTTGTGCATGCTCCGCGGAAAAAGGTCTATTGTTGGCTCTCCCTAATCGAATACAACTGCACGATGCCTCTGTATGCGTGCACATATTCAAACGTACGTCGCACCGGGCGCGGTGGTCAAATCGGTAGAGCGCAGGCCTCGCATGAGGGATATCGGGGGTTCGGTTCCCGGTCGAGTGAAACCAATGACTTATCAAGTTTGGTGCTCGGCATTATTAACATAGGGCAAGGACTGGTTTAGCTCAGTGTCAGGATAATGTGACTGAGTGGGATAATGGGTCATGGTGTCGGTGGCCTGATTTGCCAGTGGGGCAGCACTATAAAGTTGCCATGAGTGTGCACTGTCCTGATATGACCATAGATATCGCAAGGAAATAAAACTCCAACAGCAAGCCAACACAAGTCGGTACCCGTCCTGATATGACCTTAGATGTTGCCAGGACGTTAAATTTCCAACAACCAACCAGCCGAACGCGCGCACTGATATGCCCTTAGATGTTGCTAGGACGTAAAACAACAACAACCAACCAACCTCCAAACACGCCATGGCAGGCTGGTTCCTGCTGTGCAAGACGACTGCTCAAGTAGGGAGGGCCGGGGGTCGCCGGGAACCGGCTGACGTATCGATTGTCGTCTGCCTGCGATTTGAATGGCCGGAAGCGGGCCGATCGAGTGGGGACAAAATGGCCGCCGTCAACGCCTATCACGCCATCTGGTGGACGTGATCTGCACTCGACAGATTTGGCGCTTGTTGTTGGGGTGTTCTTTTGGGGGGGGGGGGAGGTTTAATGTTAATCATTTTTATCTTTTTTCTTAAATATGTATTAAGTTGGTTAAATCTCGCCTTCATTTCTATCAAAGTGAGAGTAAGCATTCCAATGAAATAGATGTTGAATTATGTGTTTTGAGTAGAGTGACTGCAATGTTAACATTTATTGAAGTGGGTTTAGTTTTTTTTTGTCAGTTTTTTTTTCAATTTAGTCTTTGATAGTGTCCTTCTAGTGTGCCTGTTACTTATTATGCTACTTTCTCAGTTCTCAGAACTACTAATATGCTATATGGTAGACTGCTTGTCGAAGTGGAGGCGGAGTATCCGTATTCCCCACTACAGATTTGGTGGGCTATAACTCTGTATCAGGATGTCTACAGCACCTTGTATTCCCCACTACTGATTAGGTAGGTTATAAGCCTGTATCAGGATGTCTACATCACCTTGTATTCACCACTACTGACTTGGTAGGTTATAAGCCTGTATCAGGATGTCTACAGCACCTTGTATTCCCCACTACAGATTTGGTGGGCTATAACTCTGTATCAGGATGTCTACAGCACCTTGTATTCCCCACTACTGATTAGGTAGGTTATAAGCCTGTATCAGGATGTCTACATCACCTTGTATTCACCACTACTGATTTGGTAGGTTATAAGCCTGTATCAGGATGTCTACAGCACCTTGTATTCCCCACTACTGACTTGGTAGGCTATAAGCCTGTATTAGAATGTCTACATCACCTCATTTTCCCCACTATTGGTAGGCTGAGTTGGACCTCAATTAGCCCCTTCTGCGACATCATGTAGGGAATGAAAACGTTGAACTACAGAAGTAGCAAAGGCTTCAAATTCACGATGCTTCCATTTACATGTTGTGCTACTTTCCTTGATAAACGCCACAGTACCGTCAACTCTTATCCCCTAACCTTCCTCAATAATTAGTGACCCTTATGTCTAAGCGCCTTAGAGTTATATGTTTTTGCTGAGAAAGCCTATCCAATTGCATAAGCAGTCCATGACCTACATCACCGAGAACAACCACTCGGGTTTGAATGACCTTAAAGTTGCATACTCCGACCGCTTTGAGTTTTTGTCATTTTCTGAGGTAAATATATTAGGTTGATCGTTATGATCTATCTTACATCTGCAGTAACAGGTTCTATTAAATTGACTTGATATTCCCTTCTATGTAGCAACAAAGGCTTAATAAGTGCATCAGTATCTAACTTAGATATTTAGAACACAATCTAGGTCAGTGTTTTGGTTTTGAAAATGTGATGCTTTCATCAGGCTATGCAGCTTTAATAGGCGCAGCTCGACAACACAGCTCGACAACACAGCTTGACAACACAGATTGACAACACAGCTTGACAACACAGATTGACACCACAGCTCAACAACACAGATTGACAACACAGATTGACAACACAGATTGACAACACAGATTGACAACACAGATTGACAACACAGATTGACAACACAGATTGACAACACAGATTGACAACACAGCTCGACAACACAGCTTGACAAAACAGCTCGACAACACAGCTCGACAACACAGCTCGACAACACAGCTCGACAACACAGCTCGACAACACAGCTTGACAACACAGCTCGACAACACAGCTCGACAACACAGCTCGATAACACAGCTCGATAACACAGCTCAACGACACAGCTCGACAACGCAGCTTGACAACACAGCTTGACAACACCGCTCGACAACACAGCTTGACAACAAAGGTTGATAACACAGCTTGACAACACAGCTCGAAAACACAGCTAAACAACACAGCCCGACAACACAGCTCGACAACACAGGTTGACAACACAGCTTGACAACACGGCTTGACAACAGAGCTTGACAACAACTCGACAACACAGCTTGACAACACAGCTTGTCAACACAGCTTGACAACACAGCTTGACAACACAGCTCGACAACACAGCTCGACAACACAGCTCGACAACACAGCTCGACAACACAGCTCGACAACACAGCTCGACAACACAGCTTGACAACACAGCTCGACAACACAGCTTGACAACAAAGCTTGATAACACAGCTTGACAACACAGCTCGACAACACAGCTCGACAACACAGCTCGATAACACAGTTCGACAACACAGCTTGACAACACAGGTTGACAACGCAGCTGGACAACACAGCTTGACAACAAAGCTTGATAACACAGCTTGACAACACAGCTCGACAATACAGCTTGACAACACAACTCGATGACACAGCTCGACAACACAGCTTAACAACACAGCTCGACAAGACAGCTTGACAAGACAGCTTGACAACAGAGCTGGACAACACAGCTTGACAAGAAAGCTTGATAACACAGCTTGAGAACACAGGTTGACAACACAGCTCGACAACACAGCTCGACAACACAGCTCGACAACACTGCTTGACAACACCGCTCGACAACACAGCTTGACAACAAAGCTTGATAACACAGCTTGACAACACAGCTCGAAAACACAGCTAAACAACACAGCCCTACAACACAGCTCGACAACACAGCTTGACAACACAGCTTGACAACACGGCTTGACAACAGAGCTTGACAACACCTCGACAACACAGCTCGACAACACAGCTCGACAACACAGCTCAACAACACAGCTCAACAACACAGCTCAACAACACAGCTTGACAACACAGCTCAACAACACAGCTGGACAACACAGCTTGACAACACAGCTTGACAACACAGCTCAACAACACAGCTTGACAACACAGCTTGACAACACAGCTCAACAACACAGCTGGGCAACACAGTTCGACAACACAGCTCGACAACACAGCTTGGCAACACAGCCTGACAACAAAGCTCGACAACACAGCTGGACAACAAAGCTTGACAACAAAGCTTGATAACACAGCTTGACAACACAGCTCGACAACACAGCTTGACAACAGAACTCGACAACACAGCTCGACAACACAGCTTGACAACACAGCTCAACAACACAGCTCGACAACACAGCTTGACAACACAACTCAACAACACAGCTCGACAACACAGCTTGACAATACAGCTCAACAACACAGCTCGACAACACAGCTTGACAACACAACTCGACAACACAGCTCGACAACACAGCTTGACAACACAGCTTGACAACACAGCTCAACAACACAGCTCGACAACGCAGCTCGACAACACAGCTCGGCAACACAGCTTGACAACAAAGCTTGATAACACAGCTTGACAACACAGCTCGACAACACAGCTTGACAACACAACTCGACAACACAGCTCGACAACACAGCTTGACAACACAGCTCAACAACACAGTTTGATGAACAGTTTGACAACACGGGTTGACAACATGGCTTGACAACATGGCTTGACAACACAGCTTGACAACACAGCTTGACAACACAGCTTGACAGCACAGGTCGACAACACGGCTTGACAACACGGCTTGACAACACAGCTTGCCAACAAACCTTGACAACACAGTTTGGCAACACAGCTTGGCAACACGGCTTGACAACACGGCTTGACAACACAGTTTGACAACACGGTTTGACAACACAGCTTGACAACACAGCTTGACAACACAGCTTGACAACACAGTTCGACAACATGGCTTGACAACACGGCTTGACGACACAGCTTGACAACACAGCTTGACAACAAAGCTTGACAACACAGTTTGACAACACGGCTTGACAACACGGCTTGACAACACGGCTTGACAACACAGCTTGACAACAAAGCTTGACAACACAGTTCAACAACACGGCTTGACAACATGGCTTGACAACACGGCTTGACAACACGGCTTGACAACACAGCTTGACAACACGGTTTGACAACACAGTTCGACAACACGGCTTGACAACACGGCTTGACAACATGGCTTGACAACACGGCTTGACAACACGGCTTGACAAAGCAGATTGACAACATGGCTTGACAACACAGCTTGACAACACGGCTTGACAACATAGCTTGACAACACAGCTTGACAACACGGCTTGACAACACGGCTTGACAACACGGCTTGACAACACAGCTTGACAACACAGTTCGACAACATGGCTTGACAACACGGCTTGACAACACAGCTTGACAACACGGTTTGACAACACAGCTTGACAACACTCTCCCACGGTTTTGCTTTGGCCCCGAATTGCTCCCGGAGAATAGGTTCTTTCAAGAAAAAAAACCCATGAATAATCAATCATATCTGCTCATGATAACCCACAAACAATTAAAGACATGTCGTTCATGTTACTGTTCCTTTAAAATAATATCTCTGTTATATGGACTCGCGATTGAATGTGTCGATGTATAATATTGAGACACTCGTCCCGTTGCCATGGCAACGACCGTTCTGGCCTGAGACCTTTACGTGCCCGATTAGGCTTGTTACCGTCGTGTTGCTTCCTCTCCACAGTAATGGCACGCTCACACACGCCCGCAACCAGCGTTTCCAACGACGCGCTGGGAACCAGCGTTGCTAACTATAATGGCAGCATCCACAACTAACGCAGACGCCGCCGCCATCTTGGTTGGCCCCGGCTACGGCTCCCCTGCCCACCCTGAGGTGGGCTTCACATGCGGGATATCGGGAGTTCAGTTCCCGGTCGATTCAAACCAATGACTTATAAAATTGATACTTGTCGCTTCCTATACTGGTGCTCGTCCTTAATGGGATAGGGCAAGGACTGGCTAGCTCAGTGTCAAGATAATGTGACTGAGTGGGATATCAGGTCATGGTCCCGGCATCCTGATTTCCCAGTGGGCCAGCACTATAAAGTTGCCATGAGTGCACACTGTCACAAGTCGGTACCCATCCTGATATGATCTTAGATGTTGTCAGGATGCAAAACTCCAACAACCAACCCTGCCCCTCTCACGTGAGATCACGTGAAGTCCCGAGAGATCGCGAGAGGTCATTCATTAGGAAGGAGTTTACGGGGCATCGGTGGGTTTGTGGGGGGGGGTCAGGGGGGGGTTGTAGGTATGGGGGGTACGGAGGATGTGGTGGCAGGTGCGGTTTTTCTGTTTTAGTGTCGCTTCGACAATCGTTTTGTTCCAACAGAAAAATAAAAGGTGTTTTTTTTAATGGACAAAGCCAAGACTGCGCCAAATACAAATACAATGTTCATCAAGCACATTGCGACCAGACCCGGATGGCCGAATGAGTTGAGCATCCGTCACCCGTTTTGGTAGATTGTGGGATTCGAACCCTGGTCGAGTCAAACAAATGACTTAAAAATTGATACTTATCACTTCCCAGCCAGGCGCTCGGCATTAATAGTACAGGAAAAGGATTGATTGGCTCAGTGTCAGGATAATGTGACTGAGTGGGATATCAGGTCATGGTGCTGGTGGCCTGGTCTCCCAGTGGGGCAGTACTATAAAGTCACCATGAGCATGCACTGTCACAAGTCAGTACCCGTCCTGATTTTACCTTAGATGTTGCCAGGACGTAAAAATAAAAAAATCAACAACCATCAAGCGCATTGTAATTTGTACTACTGTTGATTTTCACTACCATCATGCACTCTGGTGGCGATGGCAATAACTAATCTTGGAGGCAGCAACTCACCATGCAGTCTGTTTTGTGGAAAAGGTCTTGTACAGGATTTCCACTACAAATCTACCCTCTGATGGCAGTGGCAAGAACTAATGTTGTAAATAGTAGGTTACTTCGCCTGGTTCTGTGGAAAGGGTATATTAGAAACAACTGATAAATGTGCATGCACAAATAAATAAATAAATAAATAAGCAAACAAAAATCACAAAGAAAGGGAGGTAAAAAACCCAGGAAAATCTCAACACGGTCTGCCTTGGGCCATCTTGTGGTGACATGCATGCTATGTGACTTGGTCACGTGAGAGGGGAGCGTTCAAAGGCCCTAATTTGCCTAGTTTGTAGAGGTGACGTCTTGGGGTTGTTTTGTTAATCAATAAACACTTTTCACCGCTAACCCACGACCAGAAAGGATGGCCGAATGAGTTGAATCTCCGTCTTCCTTTTTGGTAAATCATGGGATTCGAACCCATTTTTGCCAGGCGCTAGGCATTATTAGGATAGGGCAAGGACTGGTTGGATCAGTATCAGGATAATTCATAACACAACAGATATTCAGTGGACCGACATTTATTAGTTCCAGACTAGTGAAATTAACATGACGTGCAGCATAGACAGCTTTTACTGACTAAAGCCATGTTTACACGGGCGATTTAAAATGCCTCATATAAAACAACTTGCCTAGATCGATTCACATTTGCCGTGTAAGCACGACGCTGTGGCGTTTTAGGGCTGAATCGATTTATATGAAACGCTTCATGTATACCAGGTCGCGAGGTGGTTTATGTGAAGCGATTCAGCTGGTTCCCGGGCGGCGACTAAACAAATAGCAGTACTCGCCGGCTACAGGCTCACCACTAACTGCTGGTTCCCGGCGCCGTGGAGGTACCAACCGTGCGTAGAGGCGTGGCGAGGGGGATCGTCCTGCAGGCCGTCCTGCAGGATGGTGTAGTGCACGGTAGTGGTGAGGGGCCGATGTGCAGGCTGGCACATTGCACGGTAGTGGTGAGAGGCCGTCGTGCAGGGCGGTGCAGGGTGGTGTACGGCACGGTTGTGGTGAGAGGCCGTCGTGCAGGGTGGCGTAGTGCGCGATAGTGGCGAGAGGCCATCGAGTGGGATGGTGTAGTGCGCGGTAGTGGTGAGGGGCTGTCGTGCAGGATGGTGTAGTGCACGGTGGTGGTGAGAGGCTGTCGCGCAGGGTTGTGTAGTGCACGGTAGTGGTGAGAGTCCGTCGTGCAGGATGGTGTAGTGCACGGTAGTGGTGAGGGGCCGTCGCGCAGGATGGCGTAGTGCACGGTAGTGGTGAGAGGCCGTCGTGCAGGGTGGCGTATTGCACGATAGTGGCGAGAGGCCATCGAGTGGGATGGTGTAGTGCGCGGTAGTGGTGAGGGGCTGTCGTGCAGGATGGTGTCGTGCACGGTGGTGGTGAGAGGCTGTCGCGCAGGGTTGTGTAGTGCTCGGTAGTGGTGAGAGTCCGTCGTGCAGGATGATGTACTGCACGGTGGTGGTGAGAAGCCGTCGTGCAGGATGGTGTAATGCACGGTAGTGTTGAGAGCGCGTCGTGCAGGGGGGTGTAGTGCACGGTAGTGGTGAGAGGCTGTCATGCAGGAAGGTGTAGTGCATGGTCAGGGATAGCGCAGGTGGGCCACGACAGTGCAGAGGCACGTAGAGGCGTGGCGAGAGGCGGGCCCTGGATATTAGTGTGGTGCACCGTAGTGGCGAGAGAGGTCGTCATGCAGGATAGAGTAGGTCGGCCAGTGATAGCGTAGATAGTGTAGGTCTGCACCCATGTCGATAGTGTCGATAGTGCAGATATCCTTGGTGAAGAGAGAAAGCCAAAGAAAAATAGCGTAGATAGGCAGCGTGTGGGCAGAGGGAGGCGAGTGGCTTCTAGCAGCCAGGCGGGCGACTTATAAGGGAAGAAGCGCGGGAGGTTATGTTATGCCAGGTACACACCTACCGTTCATCCGCACCCACCTACCGTTTACAAACTAAAACTGCCCAAAAGTCGGTAGGTGTGCATTCCCCTAGCACACCTACCGATTGCGATTCGCGACTAAAAACTCAGTTTTAGGGCTAAAACGGTAGGTGTGTACCTAGTTTACGAATGCGATTCACGATTCGAAAAATGAATCGGCCCGTTTTCAGTTTTAAGCGGGTCGGGTCGCGTCGCGAGTTTTAGTGCGCGAATCCTATGCGGTAGGTGTGTACCTAGCATAAGGAGCAACGGTTGGGTAGGGAAGGGGGGGGGGGGGTCCTCCTTCCCTGCCTCACATCAAACGCAATGCAAGCATTACGACCAATGGCACTGAAATGGGACACGCTCTAAGCTGTCTATATGCACGAGCCAAGTCAGCTGTCCAGAGAAAACTATCTCTACCACTAGTCAACAGGTGCTTAGCTACATCATTAATGGTGGGAAACGTATGCTAGAAAGGATTACCCTGATACAGACCACGTAGAATTCCTGAATTAACAGTGCTTCCCTTCGGAAAACTTAAGTCCACAATAATATGACGCTTGTCAGTATGTGCGACGTAAAGAAACAGCACTCTTTTCCCATATTCCAGTCCGCACAAGGCAGCCCCTTAGTTTCCTTATTATAAACTGACCTGTACTTATAATCTTCCTGCCCATCCGATTTGTTAGTAAAATCCGCTTTAAATTTACGGCGCACACACACCTGACAAACATCCCTCTGAACATCCTTGAATGCTAGATTGTCAAGCCACCCATCAGGCAAATGACCATCAATCATCGCCTCCCAGGAAATGAGATAGCAGATCAAGTGGCCACTCGAGCCCTGACTGCTCCTTTGGAACACTGTCATATTCCCCACTCTGATCTGAAACCTACCATTCAAAAATACATGTGGAACCTATGGCAGATCGAATGGGATGAACGCTCAAACAACAAACTCCATAGAATTACCCCCTCCATGAATGGACTGCCGCAGAGTTGCCTGGAAGGGCGACACAACCAGGTTGTTTTAACAAGATGCCATATTGGCGACTCATGGATAACACACATTTTTTTGCTCAAGGGGGACCCTCCCCCTGAATGTATTGGATATCAGTCCCCACTGACATTAAAACACACTTTATTAAACTGTGTGGATTTCATGGCCCTGCACCAACAATTTTACACTGCAAACAGCATGCATGACCTTATTACGAAAATAAAACAAGAAAACATTTTAGCCTTTTTCAGGGCAGCTGGTTTGTACCACCTCATATATAGCTTTTTAAACAAATTTCATCAGTGAATAATACTATCATCTCAAGTTTTATGATTGTGAGTTTAAAAAATTCATGAGTGTCTATTGACACAAAATTGATTGTATGCTTTTACATGTAAAAGCGATGGTTTGAACAGAAACAAACATTTCTCGCCGTGAATATGGCCTCTGCTGCCGACATGGCATCAAGCAACCACCAATCAATCAATCATCGCAAAAATGTGTTCTTACCAGGTCAAGCAAGTATTCCAATCCCAGTCCCCAGCCGTTAAACACAACTGCTTCAATTCCTTTCTCACATAAGGAACAATGCACTTAGGTACTCATTCCACATACTATCCCCCATCTCCACTTTTGTCTTCCTATTATTTCTACCAAAGACCCTATAATACTAAGACGGCTCACTCCCTATCTCTCCCATGGTAATGTAAATTTTGCAGTGCCACCTTGTGGTGGGTTTGATCAGCCCAGCTGCTTGTTGGTGTTTCACATGTAAACACATACAATTATATGATACATGAGATAGGTAAGTAAGAATACACATCAATATGAACTTGCTATGAACAAATACACATCATTATCAGCATCGTCATCAGCATTGCCATCATCACACAACTTTCACATTCATATATATACATTTATACATATAATATAGCACCTGTTTAACCAAGAGAACAGCCAGCGCACCAAGTGGTGGATTTGATCATTTTGATTACACAGTACAGGCTGAGTGAGCCGTCTTAGTATTATAGGGTCTTTGTTTCTAATCACAAACTCATGGGGAAATAGTAACACTTTCATACCTCGGGATGTCCTAAACATTGTTCTACTGCTGGGCAGTAGCTCCTCTAAATCCTCCCTAGGTCTCTCATGCGCTGCCCAGCCTCTGTTACTTCTACACCACGGGGACACTCATTTTCTTGATGAAAAACACCCGCCCCGCACTCAGCTTGATCATCCGTACGTCATGTTTGACTCGACGCTCTTGCCTCATTAATAGACCTACTCCCTACAAATGGCGCCCAACGGACATTGTCAGAATCAACATGGCTATACGCTAAACGACCACCACACTTCCCCTGAGAATCAAGAGATGGTGCCACCACTTTATGACGTACATTCGTGCCACTGACCTCATTATCTGGAAGTTGTGATGACGACTTGGCAACGGGCGACCTAGTACGGCTTTGTATGCCCAGATCTGCAGCATGTACTTGCAACTCCAACTTTTGAGAGATCAAATTCATTTGACCCAAAATGCATCTCAAATAGTTGTTGAAAGGCATCTAGAGACACAACAGCAGTCGCAGAGAGCACATCCAGCTTTCTTTTCTTGCTCGGCTGTACCGCATCTGCTTCTCCCTTGAACCTGCACTAGTCGAAGGCACTGGATCAGCGACCCTCTCCACCACAGCTTTACGCTTGCTCTTAGCATTTCTCATGATGCCCGTCTCTGCTAACTGTTCCCTAAGGAATTATGTGTCAGTTGAAAGTTATCTGTTTGAGCTCAAGCGAATAACTGACTAAATTGAGCCTGATTTCCCAGTGGGGAGCACTATAACATCACCATGAGTGCACACTGTCACAAGTCGGTACCCGTCCTGATATGACTTTTGATGTTGCCAGGACGTACAATCTCCAACAACCAACCAACCACTAACCCTCCCTCTAGCGGCAGTGGTAGAACTAATGTTGTGGGGGTAGCAGCCAACTGTGCCGCATTCATCGTCTCAGTCATAGTATCTCCACCACTAACCTGCCCTCTTATGACTTTGTTTGTTTGTTGTTTTTCGTCCTAGCAACATCTAAGATCAAATCAGGATGGGTACCCACTTGTGACACTCATGGCGATTTTATAGTGCTACCCCACTGGGAGACCAAGCCGCCAGCACCATGACCTGATATCCTACTCAGTCACATTATCCTGACACTGAGCCAACCAGTCCTTGTCCTATCCTAATGCCAAGCGCCAGGCTAGGAAGCGACAAGTATACATTTTTACGTCCCTGGTTTGACTCGACATGGGTTCGAACCCATGAACTCATGGGTTCGGATCCCCCGATCTCCCAAAACAGGAGACGGACGCTCAACTCATTCAGCCACCCCGTCTGGTCCCCTCTGGTGGCAGTGGCAAGAACTAATGTTGAGAGCAGCATGCTCTGTGAGAAAGAGAAATGGAGGATGTTTACTGTCAACATGCCCTCTGTTGGCAGTGGCAAAACACCCCAAAACACCCCAAAACTGGTGTTTTGGGGTGTTTTAGGTCCAGGACGTAAAACTCCAACAAGCAATCACCCACCACCCACCCGCCCCCTGACCCCTGATGGCAGTGGCAAGAACTAGTATTGTGAGTAGCGGTTTCTTGTGAAAGCTCCACTGGAAAGATTTATTGCGATGTATGTTTGACTAAAATTAATAGCTATCTATATTTCGGGGTATTTTCTTCATTACATACAGGATGGCCAAATGAATTGAGCGTCCGTCTCCCATTTTGGCAGATCATGGGATCGAGTCAAACCAATTACTTAAAAATTGATACATGTCATGACCTAGCCTGACTTAAAAATTGGTATGTGTTGCTACCTAGCCTGGCATTCGGCATTACTAGGATAGGGCAAGGAGCAGTGGGATGATGAAGATCAATTGTCTCAAATTGAAATTTCCTCCACTTAATCAACTACACAACAACAACAAAAACAACAACAAAAGTAATGCACCAGGTTGCATTACACAACTCACTTCGCTGGAACTTGACTAGGTAGCTTTCATTGGCGTCATAGATGGGGTAATTTTAGACATTGACTCAACATTCAGATTGAGGTGCTTTTCTTTGTTTTGCTGAAGTAACTCAGTGCACAGTTTCTGTTGTGCAGCTTCTGGACATGGGCATGCAGCTTCTGGATATGTGCATGCAGCTTCTGGACATGCACATGCAGCTTCTGGACATGCGCACACAGCTTCCGGACATCTGCACGCAACTTCTGGACATGCACATGCAGCTTCTGGACAAGCACACACATCTTCTGGACATGTGCATGCAGCTTCTGGACATTCACATGCATCTTCTGGGCATGTGCATACAACTTCTGGACATGTACACACAGCTTCTAGACATGTGCATGCAGCTTCTGGAGATGCGCACACAGCTTCTGGACATGCACACACATATTCTGGACATGTGCACATGCAGCTTCTGGGCATGCACACACAGCTTCTGGACATGCACACATAACTTCTGGACATGTGCACACATCTTATGGACATGCACACACAACTTCTGGATATGTGCACACGGCTTCTGGACATGCACACGCAGCTTCTGGACATGGACACACCACTTCTGGACATGTGCACGCAGCTTCTGGACATGCGCACACAGCTTCTGGACATGTGCACGCAGATTCTGGACATGCGCACACAGCTTCTGGACATGGGCACACAGGGATTTTGGTGGGTGGACGTCTAAGGACTGAAACTCTGAAAGCACCAGCAAGAGACAATAGATCACTGGAAACCAGTGGGTCGTTGTGATTGCTAGAGTTTTACGTCCTGGCAACATATAAGGTCATATCAGGATGAGTACCGACTTGTGACATTGCGCAGTCATGGCGACTTTATCGCACTGCCCCACTCGGAGACTAGGCCGCCGCCACCATGGCCTGATATCCCACTCAGTCACATTATCCTGACACTGAGCCAACCAGTCGGACACTAGCAGGGCGTTTGTCGTGTAAGTCTTCGTGTCTAAGACAACGCTGGTAAATGGAATATTAAACATAGAGGACGGCGACAAAATGATGTTTTTCCTGGCTTCCCAGGCAGGAGGTTGTGGGTTCTAACCTCGATTGAGTCAAACCAGTGACGCAATGGGCTCCGATACTGAAAACAACACATACAACCTGATGATGGCTTGGGGTAAGCTGCCATGGAGTGTGAGCTTGTTTTTTTTTTTTGTCCTAGCAATATCTAAGGTCATATCAGGACGGGGCTGCTCGAGAAAACTGTTTGGGGTTAGAGGCCTAGGGTTGTGAATTTGTTGGGTGTTTTAGGTCCTAGCAACATTTCATGTCATAGCATAGGGCTAACTTAGAAAACTGCTTATGGTAAGCGGCCTTAGATTGTGAGTTTGTTAGGTGTTTTAGGTCCTAGCAACATCTCAGGTCATAGGACATGGCTTAGATTGTGAGTTTGTTGGTGGTTTTAGGTCCTAGCAACATCTCAGGTCATAGGACAGGGCTGCCTTAGAAAACTGCCTATGGTAAGCTGTCTTAGATGTTCAGTTTGTTGGTGGTTTTAGATCCTAGCAACATCTTCGGTCATAGGGCAAAGTTGCCTTCGAAAACTAGCAGGGTAAGCTGCTTTAGATGTTGTGTTTATTGGTGATTTTAGGTCCTATCAACATTTAAGATCATATCAGGATGGGGCTGCCTTCGAAAACTGCTTAGGGTAAGCTGCCTTAGATTGTGAGTTAGTTAGTGGTTTTAGGTGCTAGCAACATCTCAGGTCATAGGACAGGGCTGCTTTAGAATACTACTTAGGATAAGCTGCCTCAGATTGTGAGTTTGTTGGATGTTTTAGGTGCTAGCAACAGCTAAGGTCATATCAGGACGGGGGCTTCCTTAGAAAACTGGCTGATGACAGACCGAGTTGTAACGCGTGTGCTGGATGACAGTCACATTGCCCAGGACCAGGTTTCTTTTAGCATCATTTTGAAAGAGAGCCTAATTACAAACGCCATCTCCTACCATTACCTGCTCAGTTTGCTTCACTCGCAGACGAGCCGTGCGCCATATATCACTGCTTTGAAGCTTTAGGTCGGGAAATTGGGGCAATTTTCACAATTTCTAATTGCATTATTAAGTCAGATCCTAATGCTGTGAACTTGATGTTACAGCTTTACAGATTGGCTTCTCGTCGGTTATTTTGGTCTTTTTAATCTATATTGTATTAATATTCCAGCTTAATAGAATCCATATCTAACCCACCCAATAAGTGAGATATAGTTAATGTTATGTTGAACCAGACGGGATGGCCGAATGAGTGAGAGCGTCTGCCTCCCATGTTGGTAGATCATGGGGTCGTGGGTTAGAACCCTGGTCAAGTCAAACCAATGACTTAAAAATTGATACTTGTTGCTTCCTAGCCTGGTGCTCAGCAGTATTAGGATAGGACAAGGACTGGTTGGCTCAGTGTCAGGGTAATCTGACTGAGTGGGATATCAGGTCATGGTGCTGGTGGCCTGGTCTTCCAGTGGGGCAGAACTATAAAGTCACCATGAGTGTGCACTGCCACAAGTCGGTTGCCGTCCTGATATGACCTTAGATGTTGCTGGGTCGTAAAACAACAACAAACTAACAACATGTGTTGTCTGACCTACCTCAAGCACATGTCTGGTAAATTGTAATACTGTCTAAAGCACTAACTATATGCTACTGAATACCTATGCTATGTTATGGTTTTAGTGAATATATATATATATATATATATATATATATCCACCACATACATATCGGACAGAATATAATACTATCTTAAAAACTAACCCCATATAATTAAATATATATATATATACACAGTGAACCCTCCCTAAATCGACCGACCTTGGGACCGACTTTAAGTGGTCCATTTAGGGAGGTGGTAGGTTTAAGGAGTTAGAATATGGTTATACTGGCATTGATGGGACCCAAATAAAGGGATCAATATAGGGGAGTGTTCGATCTGTAGAGGTGGTCGGTTAGAGAGGTTTTACTGTATATAATTTAATGGATTTAGTGAATACAAAGAACTGTCACCTGGTCACACATATATCTGTCAAGTTTTAAAACTGTTTTAAACACTAAGCATATCTTATTGAATATATATAGACTATATAATGTAATGCATTTTGTGATATAAATAATAACGATATACATATCTGAAAGGCTTTCATACTCTCTTAAACTCTAGTCTTATCTCATTTAATATAGAATATAAGGCATTTTGTGATTGTAAATAACTAGCAGACAAATCTGATAGGTTTTAGTTCTATCTTAAACACTAACATTAACTTAGTAAAGTTATATATTATCTAATTAAACAACACAAACCCGACTCATTACATTTAGTGGTATTTATTAGTTTTTCAGATCGTTACCTGTCAAAGTCTTATAGTTCAATGAGAGGTCATAGATGCTTGGCCCTACATGTTCTCGTCTTATTATTGAAGGATGGGGGGCAGCAGATTTGGGTTGGTGTGTTTGTCCTGTCCGCTACTACATCAAAGTGACCACTGTTTCGAATTTGCAGTCATTATATTGGCTGGCCATGGTTACTATGTAATTATGGAGAATTCCGCTAGTTGTCGGCAATGCTAATTTACATATGTAAATGAGACTGTGAAGATTTGCCCATGGTTACTTGGATGTAATACCTGAGTACCTGCTAGTCAGTGTATCGCTAATGGCCCTGTCACATTCTGATGCATCTCGCCAAGCGTAAAATCATTTTTTTACGTCAAGAAGCGTTAAACTTTTTGGCGTGGGGGGCAAAGTTGGACGTATACATACGATATACACAGTGTATAGCCAATGTATGACCAACATATGGCTAACGTACATCCCGGCGAAAAATGCTTGAATTACGCTCACGGTACGTTCACAGAATGCCGGTGAACATTATATACGTTATTCGATCACCAGAACTATGTGTCATACACTACATACGTCAAGACATGCTGGAGAAATGCTAAATGTATGTTAGATGTACGTTAGGCATACGTTGTCCATACGTTGTCAGTATGCGGACTGTACATTCCCGCTGCCTTTAGAGTAGGTCAACGTAGTGCAATGTAGTGAACAATGTTTGATTAACATACATTTAACATACATCAATGTATGCCTAACACATACATAGCGTACGGCGGACGTAAAATACACACATTCTCAAACGTTGTCATGCGTCAAAAGTTTTGTGCATGCACAAAAGTTTGCCGACCCCCTAACATGCGATGCCGTATCTCCATGAACATCGATGTACATTGACGTATACCAACTAGCGCCTAATGCACGCATAATGCACACTTAGGAGCCATTCAAAATATTACGTAATGCTTAAGCCCCTGTCACACCTTGCCGGATTGAGGAAACGGAAAGAAACCGAACAAAGTCCGTTTGTAAATGTGACTCCACCGTCAACTAATAGATTTACCACTCGTCGTGGTCACCAATAATGTAAAGTCCACGGCTCGAATCTGTGGTTGTGTAGGCAGGCTATAGTGAAATCAATACAGGCAAAGAGAAAGGAAGAGTATAAAGAGTGAAAGAAGAGAGATAGTCAAGCCCTCAGGTTTATTAATTATATGGTACGTGGATCCAGTATAGTGAATCACCCCACCCCATTCTCCCAATGAGAAACAAGCATTTCTAGCTCCACCAATGAGAAACAAGCATTCCCGGTCCCCATGGTTACAGTGATCTGCCCACCACCACCAAGCTGTGTGGCTCCCCTGGCCACCACCTGCCTTGAGCATGCGTGTGGTGATCCTGACCAACAGAGGGGGGAGGGGCTCTGAGTGCCCCTTACACACTATCTTACTAGCACCAATGTCTATTTACCAATCAATCAAGTACCACCAGCAACTACATAAACACATTTATGCACCTGGCCACGTATACCTGTTTCACAAATAGAACATTTGCATTCCCCCACCAATGCATCATTATCGAAATATTTTACACGTTGATATCCGCCAAAATCCGGTTTGTGTCCGTTGAATATCCGTTGCATATCCGTTGATATCCATTGATATCCGGCCCGATCCGTTTCAAGTTTTGAACATGCAAAAAACTTGGAATGGATGCCGCCGGATTGAAGTCTATGGTTCTTGTCCGGTTTGAGTTTGTTTCGTCTGTTGGTTATCCGTTCATGTCCGTTTCATGTCCGTTTCATGTCCGTTTCATGTCCGTTCGTCCGGCGGCCTTTGACCCGATATCACAACATTTTGACACATTTTAATACATTTTGATACTTATCAAGCCTGAACACCACCGGACTAGACAATTCTGTCCGTTGCTCAATCTGGCGAGGTGTGACAGGGGCTTAAGAGGTGTGTGGGGGGAGGGTGCAGGTCCAAGCGCTATATGACATGTATGGTCTAGCGTTCCAGACTGCTACCAGCAGGGTGTTTAATTTTGACAAAAGTAGTGTTATGTAATATTTGAAGTAATACACAGGGAGGTTAAATACCATACAGCATGTAGCTTGTACAGTATCCTGGTCATGGCTTCGATGTCACGGAGTAAGATTTACAAATGGGACCATGACCCCCTGACTGAGAATTTCCAGTCTGCGTGAAAAGCGAGGTCTGCCTAGATGGGAACCAAACTTGGATCTCTGCCTTCTATTCAGACTAGAGTATATACGCTTATTCCTCATATCACAACTGGATATGGTGGCTGAATCGGTAGAGCGGGCCTTGCTTGCCGGAGATCGGGAGTTCGGTTACCGGTCGAGTCAAACGAATTGTTAACTAGCGGTATTTTACATGCTAGAATCTTTATAGAAGATAGAACCCTAACTTCTGTGTGTGGAGGCCGGAAAGCACTAATGTATGATATTACTCAAGCGATGATCCGCTTACTATATCTGCTTACTATATCTGCTTACTATATCTGCTTAATATATCAGTTCCAAGATATAGTAACCAAACAGAAATCAAGTGTGGTAAAGTCTAGTAGGGAGGGGTGGCTGGCTCCTGCTGTGCTGTCTCCAGTTCATCTGCCTGCCACACCCTCTGCCCCGCTCTTTTATTCAGATGGAAAACATTCAAAATACAGGTACACAGTTGCTGGGAGTCTCCTCAGTCAGAGACAGTAACATGGCTTTTCATTGGCTGGACTCCTCCAGTCAGTGGTGGGGGAGGCAGGGTGGGAGTGGGTGAACCCCCACCACTCCTAGCAGCCCCCTCCCCCCCTGCTGGGTAACGGGATGGGGGGCCAACCCACCCACTCCAAGTCAGATACATATTTTTCAATTAAGTTCACCGATCACGCTTACATGGGAGTATCAACCCTATTTATCTTTCCATAACACCAGTGGTCACCAGGCCCTTAGATTGGGACAACTCCAAAATAGTAGGAGTTTCTACATGCCTTACTTTGAGATTTGCATATTGCATCATCTTTAGTTCAGCAAACTGCCACCAGGTGGGGCAGGCAGGGCTCACCACACACACACACACTCAACCTCCCATCTCCAACCTGACACCTGGATTTGGCAGGTCCTGCCAACAATCACACACACTCACACTCACACTCACACTCACACACACACAGCCCCCATGCATTGACACCTGGGTGCTAACACTCCCTCAGATACTGGCATCTGTAAATCATGCCATAACATGCACACAGAACTCAGTTTCTTAACTTAATTATTGTACCCATTCTGTGGCATTCTTCACAGGCTATTTGTCTGGGTGAAGAAACCACAATCTGCAACAACTGCATATCCTGTCCTTAGTTTCAGCATTTCACAACTTGGTTTGAATATTATGCATATATATTTACCAACATGATATAATGAATTATTAGAGTGGTTTTATAGGGCTAATTATATAATTGGAATATTATTATAATGACTTTATTTAAATATGATTCCAACAGTTTTCTTAATGCTTCACATATGAGTTTTGTGAAAAGGAGATATTTTAGAATTTATTTAAACTATTATTTATTTACGAACCAGACCTAAAAAGTCAGAATATTTTACAGAATGACTTATAAAATTAATACTTGTTGCTTCTTAGCCTGGCGCTCGGCATTAATAGGATAGGGCACAGACTGGTTAGCTCAGTGTCAGGATAATGAGACTGAGTAGGGTATCGGATCATGGTGCCGGCAGCCTGATTTCCCAGTGGGGCAGCATTATAAAGTTGCCATGAGTGCACGCTGTCAGAAATAGGTATCCATCCTGATATGACCTTAGATGTTGTCAGGATGTAAAACTCCAGCAACCTCCATATCACATGATGCGTGGTGTGGTGGAGATGTGTGAAATTTACGGGGTGCAGCTTCGATCTCAGCTCTAGCGACAATTCTCCTCATCACACACGGCTGGTTCAGGATGGTATATGAAACAAGGGATATTTGTTGAGGTTTTAGATTCAGGAAACATCTAGGGTTATATCAGGATGGGTACTGACTTGTGCCAGTGTGCACTCATGACAACTTTTATAGTGCTGCCCGACTGGGAGACTAGGCCGCTGTAACCATTACCTGTTATACCACTCAAGACACATCATCCTGACACTGAGCTAACTAGTCCTATTAATGCTGAGCGCCAAGCTAGGTAGCGACAAGTATAAATGTTGAAGGTCATAGGGTTGACTCGGCCATGATTCAAACAAATGGCCGTCAAACGCTAGCATTCTTACATTATTCAGCCACGGCGTCTGGTGTCAAACAAGGCATCTTCCTTCTGTGTCAATAGCCACAGTGCATGTGGATACTGTGTGCAGACGATCCACATTGCCGTGTCGATGCCGTTGTCTCACACACGGGCCGGTCCTGTTTGATTAGCCAAATAGCGCCATTGTTGACCTAAGAAATGGGTTCCATCTCCGGATTTGTTTATTTCATTTTGTTATTCTTTCTTCTTCTTTTTTTTTGGCAGGAGGGCATCTAGCCGGTCTGACAAGATATTATATTGCAACTTAATAGGTGGGCATTAAATTGGTTCCCTGTAATGTATGCTGGTGTCAATGGGGGTGTTTCTTGCACATGAAAAACATTTCGCACCTAGAGTGGGACTCGAACCCACACCTCTGCCATATTGAGGATGGCATCCTAAACATGAGCTGAGCACATCGTGATGGCGTCACTGATTGACTTTGACCAATATTTAGGCTGAAAGAATACACCTTGAGGAATGGCCGAATAACTTACAGCGTCTGTCTCCCGTGTTGGTAGATCGTGGGATCGTGGATTCGAATCCTGGTCGAGTCAAACCAATTACTTAAAAATTGATATTAGTCACCTCCTAGCCAGACGTTCTGCATTATTAGGATAGGGCAAGGAACACTGGAATGAGGAAGACCAGTCGTTTGCGACTGAAATTTCCCCTGCTTAAACAACTAATGCACCCCCAAAAAATCCCTTCTACAGTACACTCCGTAAAAACTGGAGGTTATTTGTTTGGACCTCAATTAGTCTATGTCTTTTGGTAATATTACTCATTGCAGACGGTGCTGCAAGTCAGTGTGTTAGGCTAGAACAGTCGTTTTTTCTTGGTGCCTGGATCTATAGATAAGACATGCATAATGCATTTATACTTACATATAATTATATGTCTCTGCATCTCAATAGTTTAGAGTATATGTGCCACAGTTCTCCGCTTCGTGTGTAGAGTGATTTGCTATAACAAATTTAAAAAATGTTTTGTAAATGAATGCTCATTGTTCTCCATTAGATTGTATATATATATATACACAGCACTCAAATTAAATCTCTTCTTCACAACCACAATTGCGAATGCTTAGAATGCGAATGCAAAACACCTAGATGTTTGCTCGTTGTTGTTTTATGTCCTAGGAACATCTAAGGTCATATCAGGATGTGTACCGACTTGTGACAGTGCCCACTCATGGCAATTTTATAGTGCTGCCCTACTGGGAAATCAGGTTGCCGGCACCATAACCAGATATTCAACTCAGTCACATTATCCCGAAACTGAGCTAACCAGTCCTTGCCCTATCCTAATAATGCCAAGCACCTGGCTAGGAACTGACAAGTATCAATTTTGTAAGTCATTGGTTTGACTCGACTGGAAACTGAACTCCCAATCTCCCGCATGCGAGGCCCGCGCTCTACCAATTCGGCCACCATGCCAGGTATGATTAGTAGAAAGAGAATGCTAAACAACTAAATAGAAAGATTAGAGAACCACATTGTTGGCTTGTTGATGAAGCCTTCATGTCATCGGCAGCCATGTTGGTAATTACTTTCTGTACCAATTTTAAGGACAGCATTATGCAATGTTGCCAGGAGACAGCCTCCCCACCATAGCTCTTATACCCCCAATTCAACCAACGCAAGACAAGTACAGTATAAAGTGGCATTTATTCTTACTATTTCGTTGTTACATTTAAGCCATGAGATGTTTGATTTATTAAGATTTCGAGGATTTCAGGCACGTAGCCCTATGAATGTCACTTGTAGATTGGGTGGGTGGGACGGCAAATCCAAGGAGAGAATACGTCCTATCGATCGAAATGCTCTGGTCGAAGTGTCTATAATGAAACTGGGTCGCATCTTGTTATGCAAATTTACAGAAGATGGCACCACAATCGGAGCATTATTAGTTAAGAAAGACATTATAGATGGCGCCAGTAGTGCCTCATATTTAAGTATGTACTTTTTCTTGCGGGTTAAATTACCAATGTTGAAATCAACATTCACAATTACCATTGTCATGTTATTACTGGTCCAACAAACCTGCTGCCAACAAACCAAGTTATCCACCGTACAAATTATTTGCCCAGCAAATTCGGAAAGGTGTATCAGTCTGGTAGTATTGCTATAGAACGGGGGCCCTGTGGTACTGGGACGGCTCACTCCCTATCTCTCCCATGTGATGTAAATTTTGCGGTGCCACCTTGTGGTGGGTTTGATCGACCCAGCTGCTGGTTGGTGTTTCACATGTAAACACATACGGTTATATCATGCATGAGGCGGGTAAGCGTGAATACACATCAATATCGGATTGCTATGAACAGGCACACATCATCGGCGTCCTCGTCGCCATCGTCACACAGCTTTCACATTCATATATACATTTGTGCATATATTGTGGCATCTGTTTAGCCGGGGGAACAGCCAGCGCACCAAGTGGTGGGTTTGATCATTTTGATTACACAGTACAGGCTGAGTGAGCTGTCTTGGTATTATAGGGTCTTTGTACAAACATAGACACTAATAAAGTCTGTACTAGACTACTAAATGACTGAAACATACAATCCTCCAAGCATTGTTTATCCCATCATTACTAACAACCAACTTACTCAAACTACTTCATGTATTCAAAAAACACACCTGAGGTATTAACCTTTTAAGCATAATCCTATAAGCTAGCCACACTCTATCTAACAGAATAAACAAACCATTCTACTATCACTCACTCCATCTCAAAATGTTAACTCCAACAACATGATAGTTTTGCAATTCACAACATAGTAGGCATACAAACCTATGAAGGAAAACTATGCACCTAACCACTCCATAATGTAAAGGTCTAATCAATACACATGTATCTATCAAGTGTGTAGGAATACAACATATAACTGCTATTTTTGTATGTAAATTGTCAAACTATACCATATGTAAGTCTTTGAATGTTTGATATTGTTATTTCAGCTGATTTGGGCTAGCTGCATATATTGTAAATAACTGTATTGTCACATGGCTGGAAGACCAGTGCCACGGCGCTGACAAAAGACTTTATTCAATGAATAAACTATATTTACAACAACACCAAAAAATGCGTTTCTATTAGTAGTTGTATTATTGTTGTTGTTATTGGCATTAGTGGGTTGCAATGCATTGTGTTATGTTAAAATGGGCTGCATTTAGTGTTCTTATTTGGTATGTGCTAGTTCGGAGTATGATATACTGCATGTCAGTAGTACATAAACAAGGGATAAGGAACGGGCTATACTGGATGTCAGTAGTAGGTGAACAAGGGGTAAGGAACAGGCTATACTGGATGTCCAGGCTATACTGGATGTCAGTAGTATGTGAACAAGGGGTAAGGAACAGGCTATACTGGATGTCAGTAGTATGTGAACAAGGGGTAAGGAACGGGCTATACTGGATGTCAGTAGTATGTAAAGAAGGGGTAAGGAACAGGCTATACTCGATGTTAGTAGTATGTGAACAAGGGATAAGGAACAGGCTATACTGGATGAAGACTGTTCTTGGGGTAGGTAGTATATCAAACCAGGTATAAGCAGAATGCTATTTTATGGGTTATAAACAAGGGAAGAGGAGGCTGGTTGGTTGTTGGGGTTTTACAACCTGGCAATATCCAAGGCCTTATCAGGACGAGTACTGACTTGTGACAGTGCACACGCATGGCAACTTTATAGTGCTGCCACACTGGTTGACTAGGCCACCAGCACCGTGACCTAATATCCCACCCAGCCACATTATCCTAACACTGAGCCAACCAGTCTTTCCCTACCCTAATAATGCCAAACGCCTGGTTAAGAAGTGACAAGTATCGATTTTTAAGTCATTGTTTTAACTCGACCAGGGTTCGAATCAACCGGGAAGAGAAACATGCTATGCATGATATTAGTAGTATAAAAACAAGGGAGGAATCGAACTCCTGATCTCCCGCACGGGAGGCCTGCGCTCTCCCATGGTAATGTAAATTTCACAACGCCATCTTGTGGTGGGTTTGATCAGCCCGGTGTTTCACATGTAAACACATACAAGGCCTCAGTCACGTTTTATTGATGTAATTGGGCACTTGACCAGTGAGACTATCGTGGGAGGTAAAGTTTGGGTCTTTCTGATAACTCAACTCATCAATTGTCTAAGTACTGGGAAACAATGTGTGAAAACTTGGTTATGACTGTGCTGGGTTCATCAGTGTCTTAGTGCGATTGTAGTCTTTTGGAGTGAATATTAAAATAAATCAAGTGTGATTATTTAGGATAATCAGATTTTTATTGAATAATTGTAGTAACAAAACTCACTTTTAGCAAACAATATTAGAATCATTAATAAGCTGTGGTGCGATATATTATACATGATATAAGTAAGTATGAATACACACCGATATGAAATTGCTATGAACAAATACACATCATCACTTTTCTTTCATATTCATATGTGGTGTATAGCGTATTTTGCGAGTATAAAAATACAAAGGGAATTGTTTCCTTATTATATCTTATTATTATTTTACTTGATACCATTGTTATTCTCTGTAAGACTGCTCTTGACAGGTGGCGCCTCCTGCGCTCACCCGCGCCCTCCTCCTGGTCGACATTGTCAGTCGCACCAGAGGATTTTTTTCTTTTATTTACTGGGAAAGGGCCTATAATCCTTGCCAGAGATTCAAAACTACTCAACCACTATCTTTGTCTTTCTCTCATATGTACGCAGTTATTTTATATACATATAATATGGCATAACATATTAATACAAAGAAAAATTGCATCAGTCCAACAACACAGCAATATGTTTAACAATTACATGTTATATATTTACATTGCAGAAATCATGTGGGGGGTAATCGATTAATCGACTCTGGTCACCCGAGCCACTTTTTGGCGCATGCACACACCCTGCAGACTCGGGTCGAATAATCGAATACGCTTCTCCATGCTCGGGGTGACAAAAATGGTGGCCCTTTTATTTGTTTTTTAATAGCCGATATAATTACAGCAAAATATGATTTAAATATTTTTATGATGGGATAGTTTAGTGATATTTCCATTTCATTAATCTATGTTATTATAAAAAGAAATATGTATGACTGGTACCGGTGGCTGTTATCCTGCAGGATGGTACCAGCGCAAATGTGACATCATCACTCCTTGCAAACCCCAGCCAAGAGGTGGGTTACTGGGGTCGGGTTGTTTTGCACACGGCACGTGTATTTGTCGACTCCACTTGCGGTGTTCTATTTGAAATTCTGACACCTCGGCTGCCCCGAGTCGCCCGGGTCGTGTTAATCGATTACGGCCCCGATGTATAACTGTTCATGTTTGCAGTGTAAAATTGTTAGCGTAGTACCATAAAATCCACACAGTTTAGTCAAATTTGTTTGACTGTCAGTGGGGACTGACATCCAATACATCCAGTGGGTGCGGGGGATCCCCCTTGACCAGGAAAACGTGTGTAGCAGATTTACAATTAGAACTAGAACTTGGCTCTGAGACGATGCTATCAAAATTATCAAACCCACCACCTGGTGCGCTGCCTGTTCTCTTGATTACACAGTACAGGCTTAGTAAGCCGTGTTAGTGTTATAGGGTCTTTGGTCCTACAAATTCAGCCACTGCGTCCAGTATAGGGAATAGGGACATGCTATATATGGTATTAGCATTATATAAACAGGGGATGATTTGTTTGTTTGTTAGAGTTGTACGTCCTGGCAACATATAAAGTCATATCAGGATGCGTACCGACTTGTAACAGTCCAGTATGTACTCACCACAACGTTATAGTGCTGCCCCACTGGAAGACCAGGCCACGAGCACCATGACCTGATATCCCATTCATATTATGCTGGTACCTGAGAAGGTTACGTTCTACCAATTCGACTATTCTCTGACAGCTAGTTCTGCCTTAAGCGCGTTCAAGTATAACTACAGTAAAACCTCTCTAACCGACCACCTCCACAGATCGACCACTCCTCTATATCGATCGCTTAATTTCGATCCCAAATGATCGCCCATACAATACCATGGTAATGATAAAGAAACTCCCTAATCCGACCACCTCCCTAAATGGACCATGTTCGGTCGATTTAGAGAGGTTTTACTGTGTACTACAAGGGATGTCACCTGACCAGCAGCCATGGTCCAGTACACCTAATGATAATTTTTTTAATTTTGTTTGGTCCATTAGTTGCTTAAGCAGGGGAAATTTCAGTCATAGATGACTGGTCTTCCTCATTCCACTGCTGGTCGATAGAAAGCCCGAGCCTACACTTTTACCGACCCAAGGGATTTTTAACCTCCCACACCACATAGACATGGTATGAGAGCAACTGGCCTTTGATGACGCTGTAAGTTATCCACAGCGGTGGAAATCCAAATTGGCAGAGGTGGGGGCATGGGGAATCGAACCACTGACCCTCAGATTAGGAGTCTGACCTAGAAAAAAGTCAGACACTCTAACCACTCCGCCACAGAGAACGCCAATTATGATGAGAATATACAATGTATTACTTCTAACAGACTACCTGCTATCATTATTCCAGTGCAACCATTTCATTAGGGTTCAGCATCTGTTTGCTTTCTCTGTATGAGGTGGTGGGTTCCACTCCCATTCAAATCGGACAGAACATGAATCATTTGTCATTAACTCATTTGGGCATTATGTATTAAATTAGTAGGATGTAATTGGGTCTGCTTAGTTCAGTGCTACGATAATGTAATTGAGTGGGATATCGTAGCACAGTGCCAGAGCGCATAGTATGGCAATGCTGCATATCCACTTCAAACAAGTCAACCTCTACTGATATGACCTCAGTTGTTGCTAGGACGCAAGCCCTCAGTCACTTTGTTATGGTTGCAGTGTCCATTATCTGAGTTCTAACCAATGTCAATTCACTTTACCCTGGTAGAATAAAGCGTATTAGAAGGTTTGTTTGTTGTTTTGCATCCTAGCAACATCCACAGTTATATCAGGTATTAGAAGGAAAACCAGCTGTACTCGAGCTAAAAATTAACTATAACTCAGTTAATCGTGAAATTCGAATACTAATAATAATGTGAATTTAATAGAGCACCCTCACTACAGGAGCCATTCTAAGGAGTGATAGAAGATCTCTGCTATTTCGTGGATTTCCACGATTTTCTATATTTACCGAAACAAAATACCAAGTAATCTGGATGTATATGACAGAAATTGGGTTTGGATCCCATTCTTATATGACCTTAGATGTTTGTAGAACAGAACACCCAAGCAAGAATGAGTTAGATATGGGCGATAATATAGGCACAACAAGGATAGTTGAAACCAAACTTCCGGCATTTGTCCACGATTCCCTGACAGTGTTAATCCTATGGAGTGAAATTCTGCGTTTTCGTGGAAATTCGCCTTCGGCTTGATTTCCGCGATTTTTGCTGGAGACCATTTTCATTCCTGCTAAGGTGTTGTGCAATAAAACCATGATATATTTATAACTTCGCTACAATATTTGAAAGATAGTGTAGTGGTCTGCACTGACCTCTCAGGCAAGTAACCACATAGACAGGTAGGCGTGGGGAGTCTGTTGATATCAGGGAGCCTAGGTGGTGTAATGGTTAGCACACTGGCCCGGAATGCAAAGAGATGTGGGTTCGAGTCCCACTCTAGGCACAGTATTTCCCATTTTCATCACCCCCACGACACTGGTTGCCGTGATCAGGATCCTGTACAAGCTTTGCGCTGTATGGTTGTTGAACCTACCCTGTGTATGTATGTGTTAGTGCATTGCCTGTATGTATGTAATTGTAAGCATTACAAGACTTACAATTCCAGGGGGACGAGTGTAGTGGTCTGCACTGACCTCTCAGGCAAGTAACCACATAGACAGGTAGGCGTGGGGAGTCTGATGATATCAGGGAGCCTAGGTGGTGTAATGGTTAGCACACTGGCCCGGAATGCAAAGAGATGTGGGTTCGAGTCCCACTCTAGGCACAGTATTTCCCATTTTCATCACCCCCACGACAATAGCAACATTCCATTCACCAGAAAAAGCTACCTTAAACAGATACGTCTTGAGGAGAGGGTAAAGATTTTTGCCACATGCTGTTTTTGTTGTTTCTTTTTTAGTTGTTGCTTTTTTTTTAAACAATATTTGAAGGATAACAACATTTCATTTACCAGAAAAAACTACCTTAAGCATGTAAGTCTTGAGGACAGATTAACGATTTTCGAGACATGCTGCTTTTTTTGTTGTGGCTTTTTTTTTTTTTACAATTTTTTAAGGATAACAACATTTCATTTACCAGAAAAAGCTACCTTTAACACATGAGTCTTGATGAGAGTTTAACGATTTTCGAGACATGCTGCTTTTTTTGTTGTTGCTTTTTTTTAATAGATTTTTTTACAATTTTTGAAGGATAACAACATTTCATTTACCAGAAAAAGCTACCTTAAGCATGTGAGTCTTGATGAGAGATTAACATTTTCAAGACATGCTGGGTTAGGTTTCCTTCTTCTTTTTCTTCCTCTTTTTTTTTTACATCCTCCAGCATCCTATGCCATAAACGATCCTCCCACACAGAAAGCACAATGATTTGAGTTTAGACACAAGGGCACGTAATAATATCCAATCAAATAATCTGAGAGTTTGGGATAACTGTTTGACTGCTGGTTTTTTACCTATCGATAACTTTATAGATGGTGAGTAAAATCTTGAACTGAATACGCTGTTTTACTAAATTTGTAAACCCCAAATGAAGCATGATACTCCTGTTAGTCATGCAGCACCTGAAAACTGACCCCTCCATTTCTTCTATTCCAGGTCATATTAAGGTCCTGTACCTCGGGCTTTGTGGCAATATCGCCCGCTTCCTCTACATCGCATGGCTGCGAAGCCCATGGTGGATCTTGCCCTTCGAATTGGTTCAAGGTGAGTGGTTACTGCATCATTTAAACAAGTTCATCAGCATCACATGATCTCCTTGACACCGCCCTACGACAATATGCAGATTATCTTCCAACATGATTGATTGATTGATTGGTGGTTGTTTTACGCCGTGTCGGCAGCATAGGCCATATTCACGGCGAGAAATGTTTGTTTTTTGTTCAAACCATCGCTTTTACATGTAAAAGCAGACAATCAATTATGTGCCAATAGACACTCATTAAATTAGAAAGCTCACAATCATGTATTTGTGGTCAAGGGAAACAAATTCCCATAGAAAAATAAAAGTTTTATTAATAATTGATAGAATCTATTTAGTAAACTATATGAGGTGGTACAGTCCAGCTGCCTTCAAAAAGGCTAAAATGTTTTCTTGTTTTACCTTAGTAAAAAGGTCATGCATACTGTCTGCAGTGTAGAACTGTTGGCGCAGGGCCAAAAAATCAACGCAACTTAGTCAAATGTGTTTGAGTGTCAGCGGGGACTGACACCCAATACATTCAGGGGGAGGTTCCCCCTTGAGCAGAAAAGCATGTGTAAGCCACGAGTGGCCAATACGGCAGTGGCTAAGGACCACTTGGTCCCGCCGACCTTCCGCATGAGTCTGTGGTGGCTTTCCCACAGATGGTTCAATTTCTTTAAGTTTATTAATTTTTTCATCCCACTCATGTTGCCATTTGGATTTTATGTGGGTGGCTATTAGTGGTTTCAGATCAGAGTGAGGGACCAGACATGGTTCAAGATCACAGTTCAGGGCCTTCTTCGCAGCCCGATCAGCTGGTTCATTTCCTTGTATGCCGGCATAGCCAGGCACCCAGCACAGGTGGATGTCATACCCATCCATTGTCAGTTGGTTCATTTTATAAATGACCATTGCTAGAATAGGGCAACGGTCATTTATCTTCCAACATAGCCTGAACCCATGACATTTAGTCATTTTAATTGCATAATCCGATGAAAGCATTTCTTTCTTTTTTTTAAAGTTGCATAGTCCGATTTTTGGGGGTGGGGGGTAAATATGTTTATTCTGCTGAATAAGCCTTTTGTCAGTGCTGAAGAACTGGTCTTCCAGCCATTTTTCAATTCAGGATTCTTTACACAAAAAAAGGTTTCTAGAGTAAGGTATACAATAACTGTTGAATACACAATTTGCAGCATATAACACAATGAAATGCTGTAATCCACAGGTTCCATAGCAATATGGCAACAGTAGTGTCATATGACTAGATCAATATTAGTCAGATCGATGTGAGTATTTACATGGTATTTAGAAAGTAAGCGGAAGTTATCTTCTGGTTTAGCTCAGTGTCAGGATAATGTGACTGAGTGGGATATCAGGTCATGGTGCTGTCGGCCTGGTCTCCCAGTGGGACAGCACTATAGAGTTGTCATGCCACAAGTCGGTACCCGTCCTGATATGACCTTAAATGTTGCTAGGACGCAAAACAACAACAAACAATATATATATATACATAATGTACTCAGTAATGCCTACTTACTCGTTCTAATTCAACTTTCATTCGTTGCAGCCTTTCTTCTCCAACAAGCCACTCCAAAATAAATTATTTATGTCTCACTTACTTTTAAAGCACAAAATATGACTAGCATTCCCTGTAACATGTCTTATCAATCAATCAATAGTTCCGTCCTCTAGTCGAGGGTTGGATGCAATGGTTCTCCACTTGTCCCGATGGTGTGCTGTTCTGATAGACTGTGAATAATTCAAGCCTCTCCACTGTGAAATATTTGTAAACCATGATGTTCTTGGTCTCCCTCTCCCTCTGCTGCCATTCACCTTCCCTTCCAACAATGTACGGTATATTGAACTCTGACGAATGATGTGGCCAAAATAAAATAAGTTTCTTTGTCTGTATAGTGGCAAACAAGCTTTTCTTATTTTTAGTTTTTCTGAGAACTTCTTTGTTGGTGATCTTCTTTGTCCATGTCTTATATGAAATATAAAATGGAGTTTAATATAAATATTATTTTAATGGAACTGGAAGGAGGAGGTTAGTTGTATGAAGACCTCTTGAAAGTTCTAAAACAAGTAGCTTGAGCTGTATGGTCAGCACTTGTGTGTGCATGCAAGTAGGGATTGGGTGCTGTCTGGGGGTTTATAAGCAGGCACCAAACAGCAGTAAGATCCCTGCTGCCACTGAATTTAGTTCAGAACCATATTGGTACTGTGTTGGGTGTGAAATGGATAATAATGCACTACATCCTGCATTGCTCATCAATGAAATATAACAAGCCCGTTGTTCTGTTCTGCATTCCATAAAAAAATAATGCAAACTCCATTTATTCCCCTCATACTCTCTTCACTGTGTAGGTACGCACCTAAATGGTGATTAATTGGTTAATTCGGCTTTCGAGACAACATGAACAAGTGTTGGACATAACAAAAGTTTATTACGTGAAAACAAATCTTTTCTCAAGGAGCTCATAATAGCAGTTATGGCAGTCTTGCCTTAGTACACTGTCGAACAGGATCTCGGATTGGCGATCGGGTTCAGGAATAATCACATTGGGCAGCATCGATGTGCTGAGTGCGCAGTTGACCGTAGTAGGCCCGAGAGAACTAGTAACAATGAAAAGGCGCACATGTTAACATCAGTACAATCACAGTATAATAGAGACATGTATCATGATATAGGACTTAATTAGTAGCAGCTCTCAACCCCGGGAGGGTGGGTGGGAAGCGGTGCTGCTTGAACGGTGTCGGGGCGGAAAGTGAGGGAAGGGTGGGCATATGGTAATTAGGTAAGGAGGCGACGCTAAATGCCTCGCAGCCAAATTACCCATGTTGACCTCGTCAACACATCCAATTGAGTATTCATTAATTGCGTGATTGATTAATTAATTGATTGATTGATTGGTGAGGGTTTAAGCTCTGTGTGGCAGCAAAGACCATATTCACAAAGTTTGTCAAATTAATTTCTGTCATTTTAGTGGGTTTTTTTTTCGAATAAAATTGTGTCTGTCACATTTATATGTTTACGTTAATATTTACATGAAATTCTGAAATAGGCAGAAATGTGTGACATGATTGTGACGCTTAACTCTCGTAAGACATGGCCCTATAAATGCACAGCTTTCTGGATTAATTTAAAGCCGCATAGTCCGATGAAGCATCAAATTTTCAAAACCAAGATAATTATGTAGATTTGACTTTACATATCTAACTTAGATATTGATGCTCTTATTAAACATTTGTTGCCATGTAGAAGGGAATATTGAGACAATTTAATAGAATATGTTACTGCAGAAGCCTAGGGTCTTGAGTTTTAGCATGCTTGCTAAAACAAATGTTACATGTTTGAATTTCAAATATCTCAAAACTTGTCAATTTAAAATAAAGGGTACTTCAACCTGTCACAGACAAAACGATACTGACTATCAGGAAACAACATGCCCCATATCCAGGCAACCTTGTGGACTGTGACCCCCAAATCTGTCATAGGTGATTTCCTCCCTCTGCCTGCCCCAGTGACCAGTGCCTTTTAGGTAAAACACCATAGCCATCAATGCGATGTTCCATGGAGTGGATGTGTACCACTTGTGGGGATTAGGCTATCTGGTAGTATACTGAACTTCCGATCGCTATGTAATGGTGGTTCTCTCTGACAGTGTTCTCCTGTTGTCATGTTATCAATGTTCTCAATGTTATAAATCATGTCGATTGTCAGTGATGGGTGCTGGCTGTGTGTCCTGGGTAAAAGCATCATTGCCATTGACGCGTTGTTGCATGTCAGGATGGTTGCGCTGCTTGTGTACTGAACTGGTGATCAGGAGTTGAGATTTAACTTTCCTTTTGCTACCATCTACAGTCTTACCACATATAGAAAACAGTTTTTAGTGCCCGCTACTATGGACATTACTGCATGAGAGCACCATGCACACACAGAACACACCAAGTATGCACATGATATGAGATACAAGAGCATAAATATAATTAAAAAAGTTATGATACAAATTCTCAGCCCAGATAAACACTCAACACTCACTAAGATAAACAAATAAACATGTCAATACAACAGTCACCAATATTTACACACATGGGGGTTGGTGGCTCCTTGGGTGTGGGGGGGGGGGTTGCGTGCACAGGAGAGCGATTGCGAGGACCTGGGTTTGGTGGTGTATGGGCCACCTACTTTTACTGCACTTCCTCTGACAGAACTGAAGGGCCAACCAGGCTTCAAGATTGGCCATCTAAACATACGAAGTCTCCCCAACAAGATTGACCAGCTAAGGATAGACCTACCTGAGTCAGGATTTGATGTCTTCACAATATCGGAAACATGGCTCAACAGTCACATGGAAGATAGACTAGCCAGTGTACCAGGCTACCAATTCATGAGAGCCGACAGAAAATCAAAGCGGCCAGATGGTCAAACCAAACAAGGAGGTGGACTGGGAATTTATTCAAAAAATGAACTGCATACTGATACATCAAAATATGAGGACCTTAACCTCTCCAACTGCAACATCGAACTACAATGGGCAATTGTAATCAGACCTCACACCAAGAGTATACTCATCGGCAACATATATAGGCCTCCAGATGGCAATCTAAATGAAGGAATTGACCTTTTAAACGAATCCATGAGACAAATAACCGACATGGACAAATATGAGATACTCATACTAGGAGATTTTAATGTGGATTACAATGAAAAGAAACAGACTCTGTGGGGAACAATGAAACAATTTGCTGCAGATCATGGGCTCCAGCAAATGATACACAAACCAACCAGGATAACCAGAACCTCTGACAAAACAATAGACCTAGCATTCACCAATATTAAGCACTGCACCAATGCAGGAGTTATCAACTATAATATAAGTGACCACAAACCAATATACATACTAAAAAAGAAAATAAGGAATGACAAGAGATCTGCCACCTACTGGGGACGCTCATACCGAAACTGTGATCAGAGAGAATTGGAAAACTCACTGCAGGAATTCAACCAAAGAGAGCTCCTAGTGGAACAAGACCCAAACAAATGCTGGGAAATGCTTAACACAACAATAACAAAAGCAGCTGACAGGCACTGTCCCCTAGTAGAGCTCACTATTAGAACTAACACAGCTGGGTACCTTAATGATGAACTAACAGAACTACAACAAGACAGAGACTACTTCAGACACAAATTTGAAATATCAAAAGACCCTGGTGATGAGTTCATAGCCAAATGTATGACCAGGAAAGCAAGAAATGAAGTCAGAAAAGCCAAAGCAAGATTCCTCCAAGACCAACTATACAAACACCGAAACAATGCCAAAAAATGCTGGCATGTACTCAAACAGATTGAACCAGAAAACCAGACCAAAATTAATAGCCTATCCAACGAAGAATCTGGCAATGTGATACCTGATAACCTACTTGCAGAAGAAATCAATAACTACTTCATCGAGATAGGAGAAAGGCTAGCCAGTAAATTTAACCAAGGAACAGCCCAACAAAAATGTTACCAAGCCAAACTAAATAACCACAACTATGATCTCCAGGAAACATCTTGTGATGAAATCCTAGACAGAACAAATCAAATATCATCCCATAAATCGTCTGGTATAAAAGACATCAGTACTGCCCTGATAAAGATGTCGATAACAACATTAATTAGGGAATTCACACATATGTACAACTTAATAATTAAAACAGGCATCTTCCCCGATGCATGGAAGGTAGCTACAGTCACCCCAATCCCCAAGACCAATAACCCAAGATACTGCAGTGAACTGCGACCAATTTCAATCCTGCCACTTCCAGGAAAAATTATTGAACAGATTATACATGATCAAGTTAAAGCATTCCTTGAATCATCCAACTACCTGACCTACCAGCAAAATGGATTTAGGAAAAACAAATCCACAACAGGGGCTCTGGCATCACTACTGGATGAACTTTTGGGCAACATGGATAAAGGTGAACTAACAATCACTGTCTTCCTTGATTTCAAGAAGGCATTTGATACAATTGACCACGAGATCCTGATGCAGAAAGTAGCAAGAGCTGGGTTAGGCAACAAAGCATATAATTTCTTCACAAATTATCTCAAGAACAGGATGCAGTGCACAAAAACTAAACAACAATGAGTCCACCACCCGTAGGGTCAAGACCGGGGTGCCACAGGGCTCCACCCTAGGACCCCTGCTATTCCTAATCTTTATTAATGACCTACCACTAGTATCTGAAAGAGCAACATTTACACTATTTGCTGATGACGCAGCACTCACAGTACATAATAGAGATATTGTGGCAGCTGCCACCCAGACAGACATGGTGCTAGATAAGGTGAATACATGGTGCCATGAAAATAAGCTAACAGTAAATAGTGCCAAGACAGAGTATGTGATCTATGGGACGAAAATGAGAAAAACAAGAGCACCTCAAATCCAACTACAAATGGGTGGAACCTTACTTCGTGAAGTGGACTCCTACAAATACCTGGGCACAACTCTTGACTCCACTCTAAATGGGAACCGACAATTGGCAAGACTGAATCAAACACTGGCACTAAAATTGACAACTTTTAGGAAATTAAGGAAATTCATAAGTGAAAACACTGCACTGCTCTTGTACAAGACTACAATATTGCCTATTATAGATTACAATGACATCATATATGAACTCTTAACAAAACAACAAAAGATCAAACTGCAAAGAATTCAGAACCGAGCACTGAGAACAGTTTACCAAGGCAAGATACTCAGTGTGGCTGAACTGCATAAGGAAGCAAAATTGGATACTCTCTCAGAGCGAAGGGACCTACACCTGATGGCACTAATGCACAAACGCGCAAAAGATGAAAAATTCATTGACCGCACAAATAGAATAACAAGAAGAGGAGCCTCCACTCTACTCAATGTACCACACCCTTCAACAAATAAATATATCGGAGCACCAATCTACAAAGGTAGTGTCATGTGGAATGACCTCCCTATCAGAGTCAGAGAAACAGAAACAATACTTGCCTTCAAAATGCATATAGAGCCCACCTGGTTATTCAGGCCCTTGAACAACCACTGCAGTAATTACTAGCAAAGCCCTGAGCTCCTGCCCCTCCCGCATCCTCGCTTGCTCTCCAGTGGGTTATTTCCCCCTGCCACCCCAATGGGCCCCCTCCCCTGCCACCACCCTTAACCATCATGAAAAAGCCATCAACACACTGAACAAGTGTAGTATGCATCTTTACTACACTAATGTGATTAGTAAACTATCAATCTGTTTAAACACATTGAAAATTACATAAGACAGACAAAATGTCTTGTCAACTATAAACTTAGCTTGTTTTATAAGAGAAAAAAATGTTACCCGTAACGATTGTTTGAGTTGCCCCGAGTAGACATATTCTACTCGGTGCTGCTCCCAATTTTTGCATGAACCGCAGTGACTGGTGCTGTACATTATACAGCAGGAGCCACTCCCTTAATTCTACATGATCGGTGCTGTGACTAATACAGCACTGACCAAACTTAGATTATTTAGAATGTCAATTCCAATAGTAAGATGGCTGGAAGACCAGTGCTCCGGCGCTGACAAATGTCATATTCAGATGAATAAATACTTTACCAAAAAAAATAAAATAAAATAGGCAGACGGGATGGCCGAATGAATTAGAGCATCCATCTCCCGTGTTGGTAGATCATGGGATCATGGGTTAGAATCCTGGTTGAGTCAAACCAATGACTTAAAAATTGATACTTGTCGCTTCCTAGCCAGGCGCTTGGCATTATTAGAATAGGGCAAGGAGCAGTGGAATGAGGAAGACCAGTCGTCTGCGACTGAATTTCCCCCCGCTTAAACAACTAATGTACCAACAACAACAAACAAAGATAGATTATAACAATCAATTTAAAGATGCTTCACATTTTCAAAACAAAAACACTGACCTAGATTTTATTCTGCATATCTAACTTTGATACTGATGCACTTATGAAACGTGCCTTGCCAGATAGAAGGGAAATACATGGTCAATTTAAAGGAACCAGTGACTGCTGAAGTCTACAGTGTAAAGGGCCCATTCCTTAGACGCGGTATGCGAATGCGAATGCGAATGCGACAACAAATCGAAACGCCTTGAAGCCTATGGGCTACATTCCTTACATGCGGTATGTGGCATGCGGCATGCGAATGTGAATGCGAATGCATTTTCCGATCAGTCCATGTAGCGATCAGTGCGGCATGCGGTATGCGGCACGCAGGGTGTGAATAGAAACCTGAGTCTGATGTGTCCATTAGTTTAACACCAGGAGAGGCGACTGAGCATTACGGAACGGTCTCACACAGGGGTGAGGAGGGGAAAAATGCTACCAGATCCACAGAAATATGAATACTTATCTATAATTTGGCAATTATAACCAAAAGGATGGTCCTAACATGGCTCAGTTTAGCTTGCTCCGGGGGATGTTAGGACCGTCCCAGATTGTGTTGACCGAAAAGGACGGTCCTAACATGGCTCAGTTTAGGATGTTAGGACCGTCCCAATCGGGAGACTGACGGTTATGGGAAAGCTAAAAATGCTACCATATGCACAGAAATATGAATACTTATCTATAATTTGGTTATAATAAAGGTAGGAACCCCCATGTGACATACACAAAGATACATAGATATAAATGCAATATTTGGTCATATACAGAGCAGTATGGAGAATAATTGTTTATTTATATTTTTTTAATATAGCCAGTCATGTGGCGCATACCGCATACCACATACCGCGTGTAAGGAATCATGCCATTCGCATACCACATGCCGCATACCGCATACCACATACCATGTGTAAGGAATGCCCGCTTTAGTGTTTTGGCATGCCTGCCAAAATAACTTCTGCAGGTTTGCACTTCAAATATCTCTAAGGTTAGCTATTTAGAATAACAGCTACTTCAAACTAAAGGGGCTGTCACATTACGGCGTATGGCGGGAGCGTATTGAAAACCTACGTACGCCGTGCTGGTGCCACTTTCGGGTGTGTTTGAGCGTATGGGGGACCTATGAGGAGCGTACGAGGAGCGTATGAGGAGCGTATGGGAGCGTATGGGAGCGTGCTGTGACATTTTTTGACATTATGGGCCATACGCCCTCATAGGTCGTGTTTTTTTTAGCATGCACAAAAAAAATTGGACGGACGAATTTATGAAAGCGTATGGCGGCGTATGCCTCATACGCTTCACATACGCCGGCATGTTGCGGCACTGGCGGCGTATGAGTAGCGTATGAGTAGCGTATGAGTAGCGTATGAGTAGCGTATGCGGCGTATGCCGACGTATATGACGTAATGCCGCTACGCCGCCATACGCTCCCACCATACGCCGTAATGTGACAGGGCCTTAAAGTAAGGTCATTTTAATATATTGATCTCAGAAAAGTGACACAAACTCAAAACCATCGGACTATGCAACTTTAATGTCAGTTAATGTGTCTTTGACCGGAAATGAATGCACCTATAGGTTTGCGCATGAAGACTAAAAGAGGCGGTCGGTCTGTTGGTGAGTTTGCCGCATGTGCGCATGACCGGAAGTAGCTCTCCGCGAGAGGACGCGTGACTCCTACCGCCGCCCCGGGCCTGGCGGGTATTTCGGGAACTATTGACTCGCCTATCGAATATCAATCTATCTGAGCGATAATTGGGGCTGTTCTGGTACGCCGGCTTCCCAACGATCCACGTGGTCAGCACTTCTGGTCCCATTTATCCCGTAAACTCTCGTGGTTCATGGGACCCGATCCATTACGGTCTGGCGTCGTCGTGATTGTGACATCATTAGGGAGATTTGGTTGGTCGTTGGAGTTTTACGTCATGGCAACATTGAAGGTCATATCAGGATGGGTACTGACTTGTGACAGTGCCTCGCCGTGAATATGGCCTATGCTGCCGACACGGCGTAAAGCAACCACCAATCAATCAATCAATCAATCAATGTGACAGTGCACTGTCATGTTGATTTTATAGTGCTGTTCCAGTGGGAAATCAGGCCGCTAGCACCTTGACCCGATATCCCACTCAGTTACATTATCCTGAAACTGAGCTAACCAGTCCTTGCCCTATCCTATTATTATTAGTGCCGAGCGCCAGCCTAGGAAGCCAAAAGAATCAATTTTATAATCTATTGGTTTGACTTGACCGGAAACCAAACTCCCGATATCCCGCATGCGAGGCCTGCGCTCTACCGATTCGGCCACCGCGCTCGGCCCATATTACCAGCCTTGATGTCGGGCCCGAGTGTAAGACAGTCGGTTGACGTACATAACCGGCTAGGTGGCTTGGTAGATAGATGGATGGATGGACGGATGGATAGATAGATGGATGGATAGATAATGGATGGAAGGGTGGATAGATGGATGGATAGATGATGGATGGAAGGGTGGATAGATGGATGGATAGATGGTGAATGGAAGGGTGGATTGATGGATGTAGAGATGGTTAATGGAATGATGGATAGATGGATGGATAGATGGTGGATGGAAGGGTGGATAGGTGGATGGATAGATGGTGGATGGAAGGGTGGATACATGGATGGATAGATGGTGGATGGAAGGGTGGATAGATGGATAGATAGATGGTGAATGGAAGGGTGGATTGATGGATGTATAGATGGTGGATGGAATGATGGATAGATGGATGGATAGATGGTGGATGGAAGGGTGGATATATGGATGGATAGATGGTGGATGGAAGGGTGGATAGATGGATGGATAGATGATGGATGGAAGGGTGGATAAATGGATGGATATATGGTGGGTGGAAAGATGGATAGATGGATGGATAGATGATGGATGGAAGGGTGGATACATGGTTGGATAGATGGTGGATGGAAGGGTGGATAGATGGATGGATAGATGGTGGAGGGAAGGGTTGATAAATGGATGGATAGATGGTGGATGGAAGGGTGGGTAGATGGATGGATAGATGGTGGATGGAATGGTGGGTAGATGGATGGATAGATGGTGGAGCGAAGGGTGGATATATGGATGGATAGATGGGAGGGATGGGTGGATAGATGGATGGATAGATGATGGCTGGAAGGGTGGATAGATGGATAGATGGTGGATGGAAGGGTGGATAGATGGATGGATAGATGGTGGATGGAAGGGTGGATAGATGGATGGATAGATGATGGATAGAAGGGTGGATAGATGGATGGATAGATGATGGATAGAAGGGTGGATAGATGGATGGATAGATGGTGGAGGGAAGGGTGGATAAATGGTTGGATAGATGATGGATAGAAGGGTGGATAGATGGATGTATATATGGTGGAGGGAAGGGTGGATAGATGAATGGATAGATGGTGGAGGGAAGGGTGGATCGATGGGCACGCCATGGTTAAATATGACCACGTGGGTTTTGAAGAAGTGCTCAAATACTTGGAGGATGCATAGAACAGGTTTTCCTGTTTGTATGGATTTGTTTTATGCAATAGTTGGACGAGTGCCAGGAGGTTGGCAGGTCTTGGCGAGGTGGTTCTTGGGTAGGGACTAGTAACATTTAAGAGTGGTGGTGTGGAGAATGTGTATTTTCATGTTGTGCTTTCAAACAAAGCTATATATATATATATATATATATATATCTGTGTAAAGTATAAACATTATACACATATTATTAAATATGGAATGCTACTGATCAATATTGTTCTCCTCTACTGGGCAAACCGTGTAGGGTGGCCGAATCGGTACAGCGCGGGCCTCGCGTGTGTAAGGTGGGGAGTTCGGTTCCTGAGGGAGTCAAAGCAACAACTTATCAAATTGATATGTGACGCTTCCTGGCCTGGAGCTCTGCCTGAATAGAATAGGGCAAGGATTGGTTAGCTCAGTGTCAGGATAATGTGACTCTCTCTCCCTCTCCTTCCCTATCCCTCCCTATCCATCTCCCTCTCTCCCTCCCTCTCCCCCCCCCCTTTCCTTCTCTCCCCGTCTCGCTCTCCTCTCTGCCTCCCCTCTCTCTCCCTCTCCATCTCTCTGACTCTCTCCCCTCCCTCTCTCTCCACCTCCCTCTCTCTCCCCCTCCCTCTCTCTCCCGCTATCCTTCTCTTCCCCTCTCTTCCTCTCTCCCTTACCCCTCTTTATCCCCTCTCCCTATCTCCCCCTCTCTTCCTCTCGTCCTCACCCCCCTCGCTCTTCCTCTCTCCCTCACCCCATCTCTTCCTCTCTCCCTCACCCATCTCGTTCCCTCTCTCTCCCCGCACCCCATCTCACCCTCTCCCTCTCTCCCCCTCTCTCCCTCTCTCCCTCTCTCCCCTCTCTCCCTCTCACCCATATCTCCCGCTATCTCCCCCTCTCCCTCTCCCCTCTCCCCCCTCTCCCCTCTCCCCTCTCTCCCCCTCTACCCTTCTCCCTCTCCTTGTCTCCCCTTCTCCCTCCTCCCTCTCTCCCCCTCTCCCTCTCCCCGCTCTCCCCCTCTTCCCCTCTCCTCTCCCCTCTCTCCCTTTCTCTCTCCTCTCCCTGTCTCCCCGTCTCCCTATCTCCCTCTCTCCATCTCCCTCTCCCCCTCACCCTCTCTCTCCTTCCCCCCTCGCCCTCTCCCTCTCCCCCTCACCCTCTCTCTCCCTCCCCCCCTCGCCTTCTCCCTCACCCTCTCCCTCTCTCCCTGCCTCTTGCTGCAGGTGCGCATGCGTGGCGACACTAGATCCCACAGAGCGTGTCCGCAGTGCTGCCCCCCAATGGCGACACACCACACCAGCAGAAGAAGGAACCCAGTAGGGGCACTCGGGCAGGCAGGCAGGCAGGTGGGCAGGCAGGCGGGCAGGCAGGCAGGCAGGCAGGTGGGCAGGCAGGCGGGCAGGCAGGCGGGCAGGCAGGCGGGCTGGCAGGCGGGCAGGCAGGGAGGCAGGCAGTGAGGCAGGGAGGTGGGCAGGCGGGCAGGCAGGTGGGCAGGCAGGGAGTCAGGCAGGCGGGCAGGCAGGCGGGCAGGCATGTGGGCAGGCAGGGAGGCCGGCAGGCGTGTAGGCAGGCGGGCAGGTAGGCAGCCAGGCAGGCGTGGGGGGGGGGGGGGGACTTGGCTACGTGTGCAATATAGACCTCTATGGATTTTCCCGTCAGATATGTTTGAAAAACAACGACTGTGCCAGAATGGACGATGCCGACTGCACCACGCGGTAAGTGGCCAATGCCGAACCAACCCTCTCACACCCAGACACTGTTTGCAATAGACCTTTTTCGCAGAGAGTCCACGGTAAAGTTGTTTTGTACCCTGTTTGGTTGATTGGTTGTTGGAGTTTAACATCCTGGTCACATCCAATGTCATATCAGGATGGGTACCGACTTGTGACGGTGGGCACTTATGGCAACTTTATAGTGATGCCCCACTGGGAAATCAGGCCACCGGCACCATGACCCAATATCCCACTCAGTCACATTATCCTGACACTGAGCTAACCAGTCCTTGCGATATCCTATTAATGCAGAGTGCCAGGCTAGAAAGTGACAAGTATCAATTGTTATGTCATTGGTTTGACTCGACTGGGAACCGAACTCCCGACATTCCGCGTGCGAGGCCCGCGCTCTACCGATTAGGACACCGCACCAGAGTGCGCGGAGAGTGCGCTGTCAGTCCCATTTTTTACCCTTGGTGCAAATCCTCTATAAGACCTTTTTCTGCAGAGCATGCTGCACACTGAGTTTCTACCCACATTAGTTATAGACACTGTCGACAGAGGGAAGGTTGGTGCTGGAAATCTTCTATGAGACTTATAAGACATTTTTCATGGTCGATGCTACCCCATGACCTTCTCCCCACATCATTAGTTCTCTCCGCTCCCATCAGAGGGCGTGTTGGCGGTCTAAATCAGGGAAGGGTGGATAGATGGATGGATAGATGGTGGATGGAAGGGAGGATAGCTGGATGGATAGATGATGGATGGAAGGGTGGATAGCTGGATGGATAGATTATGGATGGGAGGGTGGATAGATGGATGGATAGATGATGGATGGAAGGGTGGATAGATGGATGGATAGATGATGGATGGAAGGGTGGATAGCTGGATGGATAGATTATGGATGAGAGGGTGGATAGATGGATGGATAGATGATGGATGGAAGGGTGGATAGCTGGATGGATAGATTATGGATGGGAGGGTGGATAGATGGATGGATATATGATGGATGGAAGGGTGGATAGATGGATGGATAGATGATGGATGGAAGGGTGGATAGCTGGATGGATAGATTATGGATGGGAGGGTGGATAGATGGATGGATAGATGATGGATGGAAGGGTGGATAGCTGGATGGATAGATTATGGATGGGAGGGTGGATAGATGGATGGATAGATGATGGATGGAAGGGTTGATAGATGGATGGATAGATGATGGATGGAAGGGTGGATAATTGGATGGATAGATGATGGATGGAAGGGTGGATAGATGGATGGATATATGATGGATGGAAGGGTGGATAGATGGATGGATAGATGGTGGATGGAAGGGTGGATAGATGGATGGATAGATGGTGTATGGAAAGGTGGATAAATAGATGGATAGATGATGGATGGAAGGGTGGATAGATGGATGGGTAGATGGTACATGGAAGGGTGGATAGATGATGGATGGAAGGGTGGATAGATGGATGGATAGATGGTGGAGCGAAGGGTGGATAGATGGATCGATATATAGTGGATGGAAGGGTGGATAGATGGATGGATAGATATTGCACTCTTTCCTTCCTCCCTCCTCCTCCTTCCTTCCTCCCTCCTCCTTCCTTCCTCCCTCCCCTTCCTCCCTCCTCTAACCCCCTTCTCCCCTCTCCACCCTCTCATTAACTCTCACTTCTGTGCCAGCCAGTCCGGGTCGATCTAACTAAGTTGTCACTATTGAAGTTGTATGGTGACATGTAGACTGACTAGAAAAGGTGAAATTAGGCTAGAAAAAAATACTGTCGCTTCTTCCAAATGGTAAGTTCCACATTTATTTATGAATTATTCTTTGTAGAGAAAGATGTGTACATAGTTTTAAATAGAATAGCTCTCAAATTGGGTTATATTTAGAACATTCTGATTTACACTGCAAATGATCGGTGAACTGGTTGTTCAACGTTCCACTTCCCCTCCCCTACACCTCCCCCCCCCCCACCCTTTCCCCGTACTTCGCCACTCCCAACGTCAACCCAGGATAACTGCAAATTACCATTGATTCTACATAATAAATATTGATACACCCGCCCCCCTTTACACACACACACTTACACACACCACTCTCATGGCTGGCCTATACATGACCGCATGCACTTATACCCCAGTCACACTACAACTTGCGACCACTTTGCGACTACCTTAGACCAAATAACCCACAGTCACCACACACATACACACACTCACCACTCTCATGGCTGACCATTATATCACACACATGCACACAGTCACCACTATCATAGCTGACGATTACATCACCACACACATACACACACTCACCACTCTCATGGCTGCCCATTACATCACACACATGCACAAAGTCACCACTATCATAGCTGACCATTACATCACACATATGCATACACTCACCACTATCATAGCTGACCAGTACATCACACACATGCACACACTCACCACTCTTATAGCTGACCATTACATCACACACATGCACACACTCACCACTCTAATAGCTGACCATTACATCACACACATGCACACACTCACCACTCTCATAGCTGACCATTACATCACCACACTCATGCCCACACTCACCACTCTCATAGCTGACCATTACATCACCACACTCATGCACACACTCACCAATCTCATAGCTGACCATTACTTCAGCACACTCATGCACACACTCACCACTCTCATAGCTGACCATTACATCACCACACACATGCACACACTCACCACTCTCATAGCTGACCATTACATCACCACACTCATGCCCAAACTCACCACTCTCATAGCTGACCATTACATCACCACACTCATGCACACACTCACCACTCTTATAGCTGACCATTACATCACCACACACATGCAAACACTCACCACTCTCATAGCTGACCACACGCATACACACACTTCCACCCCCATAGCTAGTCCTTACACCACCACCACACACATTGCTCGCCTGTGTGTGGAGATGCTTACTTTGATTACTAGTCTTTGTGAGGAGATGCTTACTTTGATTACTAGTCTTTGTGTGGAGATGCTTACTTTGATTACTAGTCTTTGTGTGGAGATGCTTACTTTGATTACTAGTCTTTGTGTGGAGATGCTTACTTTGATTACCAGTCTTTGTGTGGAGATGCTTACTTTGATTACTAGTCTTTGTGTGGAGATGCTTACTTTGATTACCAGTCTTTGTGTGGAGATGCTTACTTTGATTACTAGTCTTTGTGTGGAGATGCTTACTTTGATTACTAGTCTTTGTGTGGAGATGCTTACTTTGATTACTAGTCTTTGTGTGGAGATGCTTACTTTGATTACTAGTCTTTGTGTGGAGATGCTTACTTTGATTACTAGTCTTTGTGTGGAGATGCTTACTTTGATTACTAGTCTTTGTGTGGAGATGCTTACTTTGAATACTAGTCTTTGTGTGGAGATGCTTACTTTGATTACTAGTCTTTGTGTGGAGATGCTTACTTTGATTACCAGTCTTTGCGTGGAGATGCTTACTTTGATCACTAGTCTTTGTGTGGAGATGCTTACTTTGATTACTAGTCTTTGTGTGGAGATGCTTACTTTGATTACTAGTCTTTGTGTGAAGATGCTTACTTTGATTACTAGTCTTTGCTTCCATGATGACACCATAATCTGATGTCGTAAAATTGTGTCGTGTAATCGTGTAATCTTTCTCTAATAGTCTTGACCTATGAGTCCTGAACTGCAACCTTCATGAATAGATAACTTGGGAAAGTGTGTGCAACCAAAGTTACAAGATTTACCTTCAATATTATGGAATTGTGTGTCATGCCTCCACCACCACCACCCCCACCCCCACCCCCACCCACCCACACTCGCTCACATAAACTACGTAATCGAATCATCATATCTCACAGAGTATGTGCCGGCATATTTTATAGGTCGTCTTGTTTTATTATATTTAAACATTATGACATTGATAGCATGGACACGGGAAATGAGAAAGCACAAGTGGGAAGAACATAACTTTATAGACTACATCACGGTTCCAGCGGCGTGGTGCATTGTGGGATGCATCAGAGCAAAACAACCCCCCCCAAAAGCACATGTCACCGGCTAATACACTGGGTGCAGCAATGAAATGTGCTAGTTTCAGCTCATCTCAGCTCTTGTTTGAAACATAGAATACTAACTAAAAATATATATATTATAAATTAAGATATTAATCTTTTATCCAGCATTGCATTTACATCAATATAATCAGCTCATCTTATGCCATGTGCATTTAGATTTAGAAAGATCTAGGCACTCGGACTAGTGTTAGAGCCACAGCCAGAGTACTCAATGCATTGTCAATGGCAGTGAGTAATCTCCATACAGAAAAAGTAAAATATTACTAAAACCACACCACCTAGGCACAAACGGCTTGGAACACATATAGAAAACAGGTTTAACAAAAAGATTATATTAAATTGATAAGGTTAGGGTTTTGGATTTCTATTAATTTTGAATAGAACTGACGTTTTTCAATGCGCGTATAGGCAAACTCAATGGCCGTACGCCTTTGCTTTGCTCCCAAGGCCGTTTTCGGCGCGTGCGCAATCGGAACCGTGATGTAGTCTATTCCCATGACAGGCTGGATCATTCGCGCATAGGCCAGACCTTAATCAGTGCGGAGGTGTTATAGCCGAAAATAAAGTCTGACATCAGTACAAAGTTATGCATGCATACTAATAGTAAGCATCATAACACAAGATTGCAAAAGTTGGTTCCTTATTAGAGTTTTACATCCTAACAACATCTTAGGTTATATCAGGACATGTACCCACTTGTGACAGTGCATACTGATGGCGACTTAATAGTGCTCCCCCACTGGGAAATCAGGTCACCAGCACCATGACCCGATATCCCACTCAGGCATATCATCCTGACACTGAACTAACCAGTCCTTGCCATATCCTATTAATGCCGAGTGCCAGGCTAGGAAGCGCAAAGTATCAAGTTTATAAGACATTGGTTTGACTCGACCAGGAACCGAACTCCCGCACGCGAGGCCGGAGCTCGACCGATTTGGCCACCATGCCTAGTTAAGATTGCAAAGTGACAGTTTTTAACTTAAGGGCAAAAGCACAAAATGTATAAGAATGGACGAATTATACAGGCAGGCGAGACAACCTAGATTAGTTAGGTATATATATGTCGGTCATTCTTTAAAACTGGGTACCACATCTTTGCTTTCCACATTACGATGCTGATAATTTGTTCTTCCTTTTATTGATTGCAAGTAAAATAATTAGTGTATCCTCTGTGTATTAAGTATGTTAGCAATAGTACATTTATTGAAGCTATCCCCAGAAAGAAATTAAAAGTTTACTTATATGATTTTGTGCTAATTTGAAAAAGTGAAAATGTACACATTTACACTATGCATGTAGCCAAACTTTTTTTCAACTTATCTTTCAACTTTTTTTCTTGTAAATCATAACCATGTCTGCTTAAGAGTAATCAATCAAATCTTGTTTTACTATGTTGTATATGTTAAAATGAGGTTCTAGATGTGTCTTTGATTTTCATGTTACATGAGTCATATTAATGTATTGCTCAATTTGTATAAGTTCTAATTCGAAAAGTGAAATTTCGTTTTTTTCAACTCTGATATATGCACAACATACAAACCTTCATAGGACATTGGATTAGGTTATTATTTGGAAGGTTTTTTGCTATTATTTGGAAGGTCTTTTGCTATTATTTAGAAGGTTTTCACTTTTAGTTTCCATGTCACACTTTCGTGCCCAGTTTTAAAGAATGACCCATTATATATGCTACATATAAGAGCTTAACTTGGGGGTGGTTTTTTGTTGTTATTAATTGATCGGTGTGTTATTTTCACCAAATCAAGGTGTAATGGTGGTTGGGTTGAGAAATGTTGTTGCTCTGAGTCTGAGAGTGGTCAGTGGTAGAGTGCCTATGAATTGGGAAGTATGTTGCGAGGAGGAGTGTGAGGGATAGCTGTGCTTTGATTGGCTATCGGGATGGAGGCCGACCAATCATGAGGGGAGGTAAACTGGTTTCTGATTGGCTGGGATCATGGTGGCTGCTTCGCTGTTCTCCAGGCCCCCCCGTCCCACCCACAACAACAGCAAATGAGCACCCCCGCCTATTTAACCCAATGCATTAAATAGAGTGCATGAAGACTGTTAAAAGGTAATGAAGAGATCATTGCTGGTACAGACACAGAGAACGAAAAAGCAGAATTTGTTTGTCGTTTATTTTGGGTATATTAGTTGATTAAGAAGGGAAAATTTCAATAGTGGACGATTGGATTCCTCATTCCACTGCTCTTTGCCCTATCCTAATAATGCAGAGTGCCTGCCTAAGAAGCGACAAGTAGCAATGGTCACATGACCAGGGTTCGAACCCACGATCTACCAGCACGGGAGAGGAACGCTCTAACTCATTCGGCCATCATGTCTGGTTTAGTGGGAGTAGAAACATAACTTACCGTCAGGTCTGAACATGTAAATATTGCTTCCCTCCAACAGGTTTCTCTCACCAACCTCAAACTTCTATTCGCAGAAGGAAACCCAGTATTTACACCTTGTGTTAGTTCTCTTCAACAGGGATGCTCATGTCAGAGCTTTTAACCACAGAAACACAAGTTTCCCATCCAACTCCTGACGATGTGCTTCATTATTTGACATCGGCGATCAGATGAGATGCAATCGTGTTGGTTCCCTCTCAGGCAGTTCTTAATTGTAGAAACGCCGTCACCCAGTCAACTACTTCGAAGACTCAACATCAGTGATCATATCAGAACAAATTTAGAGTTTTGGCGCAAAACCACGCAAACGCGAATCCAAAAATGTAGTTTAAATAAAAGATGTTTACCTGAATATATTTTTAATTCTCACAAATTCCATTTTTCATATGATCATATGCTTATGGAGCAATGAACAAAAAAGAAGTAATATGTCAAATAAATCTTTTTTTCCTTTTTTTTTCTTGAAGATTTATACTGCCTATCATGGATAAGTCTGAATAGACTTGTTTTCACCATGATACAGTTTCTCGATAGAAAGCCTGCGCCTACACTTTTACCGACCCAAGGGATTTTTAACCTCCCACACCACATAGACATGGCATGGGAGCAACCGGCCTTTGATGACGCTGTAAGTTATACACAGCGGTGGAAATCCAAATTGGCAGAGGTGGGAGGGCTTGTTGGTTTGATTCCAATGTTTTCCCCCCATTTTTGGATTGGCGTTTACCTGGTTTTGTGCCTGAACTCCTCAAATTGTATCCAACACAATATTGGCCACACTCCTTCAATCAATCAATAGTTCCGTCCTCTAGTCGAGGGTTAGATGCAATGGTTCTCCACTTGTCCCGATGATGTGCTGTTCTGATAGACTGTGAATAATTCAAGCCTGTCCACTGTGAAATATTTGTAAACCATGATGTTCTTGGTCTCCCTCTCCCTCTCCCTCTGCTGCCATTCACCTTCCCTTCCAACAATGTACGGTATATTGAACTCTGACGAATGATGTGGCCAAAATAAATAAGTGTCTTTGTCTGTATAGTGGCAAACAAGCTTTTCTTATTTTTAATTTTTCTGAGAACTTCTTTGTTGGTTCCATATTGCGAGATTTCACTCACACACTCAGCTTCTAACCCACTTTAAAACTTGGTTCTTATCCTTACCTTTTCCCCCCTGGGTGTTTTCCCCTCCCACCGTTACTTCTACTCACATTACTACAGAGAAATCCTAGACTAATCCCATGTTGTATTTCCTTCTGGCAGGTTTTACCCCCTCTCCCCCCATTTTGACTTCTAACCACAGAGAAAGCCATTACTTATCCGATGTCATTTTTCACTATGGGAGGGTTTTTATACCCCCTCACCTTCGCTTTTAACCAGAGAAGCCCGCTACTTATCCCATGTCATATTTCCCACTGGGATATTTTACCCCCCCCCCCCACCCCACTGACATCTGATCATACAGACTTCTGTATTTATCCCATGTCATATTCCCGCTGGGCGGCTTAACCCCCCACCCCACCCCACTGAAATCTAACCACAGAGACTCCGGTATTTATCCCATGTCGTATTTCCCTCTGGGATGTTTAACCCCACTGACATCTAACGACAGAGACTCCACTATTTATCCCATGTCGTATTTCCCTCTGGGATGTTTAACCCCCCTGACATCTAACGACAGAGACTCCACTATTTATCCAATGTCGTATTTCCCTCTGGGAAGTTTAACCCCACTGACGTCTAACCAGAGAAGCCCGCTATTTATCCCATGTCATATTTCTATCTGGGATGTTTCAACCCCACTGAAGTCTAACCACAGAGAAGTCTGCTACTCATCCCACGCCATATTTCCCTCTGGGATATTTTAACCCCCCCACCCCACTGACATCTAACCACCGAGATTCCTCACCTCATGCTGTGTTGCTTCTCCTCCCCCGGCAGGCCTGACCCATGCCACTGTGTGGGCCGCCTGCTGCTCTTACATCACCCAGGCATGTCCGGAACAGTTCCAGAGCTCAGCGCAGATCATCGTGCAGGGAATCCACCACGGCCTCGGACGCGGCTGTGGCGCCCTCATCGGCGGCATCCTCGTCTACAACTTTGGTATGTTTTATGCTGCCTATTATGGATGAGGCTGAATAGTCTTGTTTTCACCATTAGACACTTGGTCGATAAAAAAGCCCGAGCTTACACTTTTACCGACCCAAGGGATTTTTAACCTGCCACACCACATAGACATGGAATGCGAGTAACTGGCCTTTGATGATGCTGTAAGTTATACACAGAGATGGAAATCCAAATTGTCAGAGGATGGCCTAACGGTACAGCAGTCTGCCTCTCATGTGGGAACCTTGTTCTGTGGGTTCATTCCTTGGCTGAATCAAATCAACAGCGTGTTTGGCTAGTCAGGCATAGTATTTGAGTGTGGGTTATATATTTATAAAGTTGGGCTACGAAGGAGAGAGACAAGGAGGTGATGGGTAAGACACTTTATTTGCGTCATGGCAAGGCAAGCATAATACAGGCTTACCGGTAAAAATTTGAAAGCAGGACAAAGACTGACTGCCTGGGACGGACAATGGCCGGAAACGCCCGGTGGGGGCACTGGCATAGTCAAGGACCGGGGCAAATATGGGCAAGTCAGCGATTGGACAATAATAAATAGAGAATAATCGTAATAATAATATCGACAATCATGGCAAGAGCTGTGCCCCTTTTATATACGCATACTAGATTATACTCTTTATATCTATATATGTAAATTAAGGTTATATATGTAAATATATATAATTATCCTAGTCAAGTGTAGAATAAGAGTCTGGGCTATATATATATATATATATATATATATATATATATATATATATGAAGAGTTCAGGCACAAAACCCGGTAGAGCCGATCCGAAAATTAAAATAAAAGATTTTAGTCTAAAGGTAATTTTAATTCTCATTAATTCCACTTTGCGTGTAATGAAATGGTTATGGACTAATGGACAACATAGAAACGTTAAAATCGAACTTTTTGAACGATTGATTCCAATGTTTATTTCAATTTTGGGATTGGCGTTTGCAGGATTTTGCGCCTGAACTCCTCATGTGTATATATGGGTTGTTCTCAGAAACCACTTTTGTGACATGGAAACCAAAGTAAAAACATTCCAAATAATAGCAGAAAACATTCCAAACAGTAGCAGATTCCATGATCATACGTAGGTGTATATGTTCTGCATACATCAGAGTTTAAACAACAATATTTCACTTCTTGATTTAGATGTTATGCAAATTGAGAAAGCTGTTAAAATTAACTGTGTCGCATCCATTCATAACATACTTTCAGCAGACATCCATCCATAACATCATTATAGCACACAACAAATTCAGACAAAATTTTATTGATTACAGTTAAATTAAAAGAATTGCTTCTTACAAAGAGAAAGTTGGGAAAACCCTTTTGGGTAGAAGCATGGTGTCGATATTCAATTTTTCATATTTTCACTTTCGCACAAAATCATATGAGCATATTTTGGATGCATTTAGTGGGATAGGATAAATACAAGTAGTATTGCTAACATAATTAATACACAGTCAACAATAACTATTTGACTTACTACCTGTGATATATGCGTAATAGATGTATAGGTGTATGCAGGTATTGCAGGTATAGCAATACCTCAGGGAGTTTGACGCCCCTGCCCTGCAGAGTTGTAAACCACTGCCTTGCGGTACAGGTTCTTGACAGAACCGAAGGCTAAGGGAGCAAACCCTAAACAGAAAACCATGTCACTGTGGCAGCATTAAGGGCGGTTGATGTATGGAACTCCCAACATCTCCCGACCAGCCACTGCAGGGACAAATAATTTTGCGCCTGTCTTGACATGTTCTTGCCGGTGTGAAAACTCTATTTACTCCCCGAGAGAGTGCTGCTGGTAACTTGCAAAAGCCAGCAGCACTTCAACACTTTTGCAGGCAGCTTTCATGAAATGTACAGAAAGAGAGGGCGCCCTCGTCTCCGGTTCAAGGATACCGTCAAGAGAAACCTGAAGCTGAGAGACATTAAGACCGACTCATGGATGCAACTCTCACAGCAGAGAGCTAAATGGAGAGCGGCAGTCAAGTAATAAAAGCAGTCTTTGTCGCATCGCGACGGACAGCATGATGATGATGAGATGTATAGGTGTGTGGCTAATTTATGTTAACGAGATGCAGACTTTCACATGGACCCCACATCTGACACCATGTGAAAGTACAACATCTGAACACTTTGACTTCTGGATACTGAATGGTTTATTCACGGCCTAGCGCTCGCTTGATCCGCCAGCTAAACTTTCCATGATGTCATCTCATTAGCATATTCCTTTGTCTCAAACTCTGCATCTCTTTAACATATATTAGCCACACACCTATACGTCTATTACGCATATATCACACTACCCATTCATTATATAAATAATATATATATATTTATATATATTTATATATATATATTTGAATATATATATATAATATATATATAATATATATATATGTGCTATACAATGATATTCACACGCATGCACTGTGGCAACGGTCCCACAACCGTAGTGTTCATCGTCGCCGTCAGATGTCGCATGCATTGTGAATATTGTGTATTAATAGTGACTGACTAGTTTGGTACCCTCCTAAAATTTTCAAAAACGTCCAAACATGAAAAAAGAATTCTTGGAAGCTCCACTGACCCAAAAGCAATATAATTTTGGAATTTTCAAAATATCCCAAAATCTGACTGACATATGTGCATTTGAAAGTTAGCAATTTCCATAGCTTTAGTATGCGTGGTCGCAACGGTCCCACAACCGAAGTGTTCGTCGTCGCCATCAGATAAGCATGCGTTGTGAATATTGTGTATTGTCCCTATTGTTTTTCAGTGTCCCAATCCGGACACCTCTCGCTTCCCAACACCCCTTATTCTGTGCAGGGCCCCCTGTAACCGGGCACTCTCTGCTTCCCGCCGTCTGGGAACCGACTCAAATCGTCTCCCAGCTCTCACTTCAAACTATATCAAACTAGTCTTTAGTTTCCACAGTCTCCCCCCAGCTCACCTCGCTCTCGGCTCATTCCATTTACTTTTGAATTTTAACAAATCAGGTCATTAGGAACTAGTCAGTCTAGGCGGTCTCTCCAGCTGGATTGGTTCCTCACCTCACTATATGAATATTAACTGATACTATAAGAAAGGAGAGTATAACTATAACCCTGTTAAACCCAAGCTCGGTTAAACCAAACGATCGGTTAATCCAAACTTTTTTCGGTGGCCTGGCAAAATACTACCATTTATTATATAAAAAAAGTGGGTTAAGCTGAAGTCGGTTAATACAAATAATCGGTTAATCCAAACAAAATGTCGGACCCCAGGCCACTCCGGTATGGTTAACCCAAACGTTCATGTGGTTATAAGGTCATCTGAGACCCCACTGACTTTTTTATATGACTTTTTGCAGGGCCGCCGAAAAAGTTTGGATTAACCGATCGTTTGGTTTAACCGAGCTAGGTTTAACGGGGTTATACTGTACATACATAACAAAAAACAATAATCAATGTGTCCACATACATTGTATATTACATGTGCAATACACGCTTACTCAAAGTCAAAATCATAGCCAAAGCTCGGTTAAACCAATGATCGGTTAATCCAAACAAATTTCTAGGGTCCCTTCAAGTTTGGTTTAACGGGGTTATACTGTCACTATAAAAATGATGCCATCCTTTTTTCAGGAACAGAGTATACCTTCCGTGGATACGGAATCGCATGTATTGTTATACTCGTAGTTTACGCTGGCCTCAACTACATATTCAGAGACAAGTGAGTGACCCAGTTTTCACATTACTCACATAACTACATGTAGTGGCTTGCATGTAGTTGCTACCAGAGACTAATTGATACCAGTACAGCATGGTTTGCAACAGTGTGCAAGTACCAGACTGGATATCTGAAGGAGTTGAGTGTCCGTCTCCCGCTTTGATGGATCGATGACTTAAAAATTGATACTTGTCACTTCCAAGCCAGGTGTTTGGCATTAACGTGATAGGGCAAGAATTGGTTTCCTCTGTGTCAGAATGATGTGACTGAGTGTGATATTGGGTGAGTGTGCCAATAACCGGGGCTCCCAGAGGGGCAGCACTATAAAGCTACAATGAGTGTACACTGTCTCAAGTTAGTACAACAAACAAGCAAACAGACAAGCACATTCATCGCTTCTCAGCCAGTGGTCCACAATTGGTTCATCAAAGGCTGTGGTATATGTGGAAAAGTGCATATAAAAGACCCCTTGCTGCTTATCGGAAATAGTAGCCTATGTGGCGGCAGCGGGTTTCCTCCAAAGAAATCTGTCAGAATGATCATATGTTTGCCGTCCAATAGCCAATGATAAAAATAAACGTGCTCCAGAGGCGTCGTTAGATAAAACAAGCTTTACTTTTGATTCATCTCTTCTTAACGTGAGACTTTGTCTCGACCGATTCCAACCACATTCACACGCATGTCAATAACAGGGCCCAGCTTCAGCTAGCACCTTACCGTTACTCACAGGTAATCCTGGCTTGCGTAAAAGAAAATCATAGAAAACAAAAAGAGAAAAAGAAACTTGGTCAGACATTACAAAATATCAGATAAGCGCGCATTTCTACGCGTTCATTTTGTGCCATTTTCCTAGGCTTTAAGTATTTGCATATTTTACCCAGGTACTACGGCGGAGACAAGCCTGACTCTGACCCACACAAGATGATGGAAGAATCTTCTCAGCTGGCACCCTGTGGAGTTCCTATGAATCCTATTTCCCGGAACCTCTCCTCCAGTAAGCTCAGTGAGCATGCGCAGAACCCAGCGCAACCAGGCACAGGTAAAGGCCACTCCCAGAAAATCTCTTCTCTGTGCATGCATTTTTTTTTCTTTCCCCCCCCTCCTCCCACCCACATGTGTTCTTGAAGTGTTTATGTAATGTATCATCAAACCACTCAATGGATGATGAATGGTGATGGTGATGGTGGTGATGATGGCGATGATGGTGGTGATTGTCATCGTGTGGTGGTGATGATGTTGGTGACTGTGATGGTGATTATTTAAAGGTCATATTTCACGGAAGCTGATTGGTTTGCTGAGAGTTGTATCAGAAGACAACTTTTGTGCATTGTATTTTATTTAAAAACCAATATAAATAATTGATGATGTATATGTAACAAAAAATATCATTTAGCTTCTATTTATTAGGAAAATGAAATATGAAAATTTAGCTACCATTATGGGACCCCTCTTTATAAATAACTACAAGAAGATCTGGCAGCCTGGTCCCCTGGCCTTTCTTACAGACCTAATTAACACTGATTAAAGGCATTATCACAAATTATTACATAATACATAAGACGCGTCTTCCTTGTTGCTGATAGGTGACATTGTGAATGTATTATTACATAATACATAAGACGCATATTCCTTGTCGCTGTGGCTCTCCCTTTGAATGTTGTCATTGACGTATGTATGGCTTACATGGCGTGACCTTTTGACCTCTCTCTCTCTCTCTCTCTGTTATCATTCCTCCTCTTGATCGCCCTGCTCCCATTGGTGTGTGCCACTACAGACCAGTACGGCTCGACAAAGACAACTAATGGTTTCCTGGACACAACAAACCCTGCCCAGTCGCAGCAGCTCCTCCACGGTAAGTCTGCAGGGCTGTGGATCTGGCAGCCTTTAAAGGGCACCTAACACCATGCACGGTTCCAGACGAGTGACCCCAAAAAAACACCCAAACAAACAAACAAACAAAAATGTTTGGTTAAAAGTGTTCTGCCGAGGGGTTTGGGAGGGTAGAGTTCACTTTGACATTTACCATGTGGGCGATAATAAGGAAACGCAGGTTTGGACTGTTTGTCCTGACACTAACTGACTCTCAGTGATGCTTGGTGGCAACTCGATAAAAGATTCACTCCTAGCCAGAGTGGATGCTTAGAGTAAAGTTCAGCAGACACTAGCTGATATCGCCAAATGCTGTCTGATACTGTTGTATGTCGTCTGCTGGTAACCAAGTCTCCTCGCGTCTAGTAGTTTTGGTTTCATTGAATGTTGTCTGCTTCCACTAATATAGGTAACTTGTTAGTATCACAGCCAGCGTCTACTGCCAGCAGTAGAATGACAGCAGATGACATTTGATAAGCACTATATTATTACATAGGTTAGGTGCACAAAGCGATGCAAATATATTTAATATGTAATATATATGATACATATTAAATATCTATCATATCATAGTTATAAATGTATTATATATTACATAAATATATATATATTATATAATACATTAGATATATTTTAATATAGATGATATATGATATATTTTATATTATATAATATATAGAATATATCATATATTATATAGCATGTGTACTATATAATATAATATATAATATACTACAATATATATTATATTATATATAATGTAGTTGATATATTATAATATGTAGTATGATGTATTTTATATGTATATAATTCACGGAGGCGGAGACAGAAGTGGTATATAATGGGTCTTTATTACTCAGGTTCATATAGATTCAGTTTTGGTACAGGTCAAGGTAGGGTGTTAGTCTAATTGGTGTGGGGAGTCCCCCGGGAGTCCAGTCTGTGATGTTGAGTGGGCTAGAGACTGAACCCGCAACCCATATCCCCTTCCTATGTGTTTAGAGGTGTGGGTGGGTGGGTGAAGAAATGGTGGTGGAGTTGTCCGGTCGGCAGCTGGAGGAGTTGTGGCTGTGGAGGCAGTTGGGTTCGAATCCGGTCACGTGATGGTTTTTGGCGGGAGTTTCAATTCCAGCTGCTCCTGTAACCGGGCAGGCGGTTCCACCTCTCCTGGTAGGCAGCGCCACTGTGGTCAGGTTAGTTTGTTCGCATTATGGTAGGTCGAGTCTGGTCGGAGTGTCGGTTAGGCCCCCGCCCCCCCCTACCTCCACCCCACGACTTAATCATGCTACGTTACCGTGCACAATTCACGGAGGCAGAGACAGAAGTGGTATATAATGGGTCTTAATTACTCAGGTTCATATAGATTCAGTTTCAGCACAGGTCAAGGTAGGGTGTTAGTCTAATTGGTGTGAGGAGTCCCCCGGGATTCCAGTCTAATTGGTGTGGGGAGTCCCTCGGGAGTCCAGTCCGTGATGTTGAGTGGGCTGGAGACCAAACCCTCAACCAAGTAAGGTGGAGAGGGTTCTGGGTCCGAAGGTGATCTGGGGACGTAGCTGTGTACGGAGGCTGAGGTCCACGACCCCATCTCCATGATGTCACCCAGGGAGGCACCTGATGCCACGCAGGCCTGTGCCCCTCCCCTCCTGAGGCTATGCAGCATGTAGTGGAGAGCCTGTGAGTTCCCGGCTGCTACGAGGGCCATCCTGAACGCTCCCAGGAGGGCTGCCAGGAGGAGGGCCCCCCCCCCCCGGACGCTATGAAGGCAGGGCCAAGGGGGCATGGCCATTGGTAGGCAGCATAGGCCGCCCATGCCGAGGCTGGGCAGCCCGGGATACTGGGGACTAACACCCGGTACGCCTGACCCGGCCTCCATCTGGTCTTAGTGGAGCGGACAGTGATCGGGAGTCCAGAGGGGCCAGGAAGGACGTCTCTGGCAAGCAGTGAATGGCCCGGGTCGTCATGTGCTCCTGTGTGTAGCAGGTTCCCCTGGCGTAGGAGGGTGTGGTATCCTATGAGGAGGGCCGCCGTGAGGACTCCTGCTGTGCAGCTCGCTGTCGATAGGTACTCAATGGTTCATCTTAGGTCTTGGGGGTGAGGGGTGGGGCCTGTCGGGGTGCGTCCGTTGCGAGGCGCTGCACACCTCGCTTCATCAGGCTGACCGGGTACGTGCTGAAGGCTGACACTTTGCCTTCAAACAGCTGGACCCACATCTTGGCGCCGCTTAGGTAGTTGAGTACGGCCCCCGGTTTTGCTAGCGTCTCTTTGAGGTGTAGTATGTACGCTAGGAGGTCATACTGTGTTGGTGCGAGGGGGGCGTTGCGGTGTTGTGCTGCAAACTTGATGTATCACCTCGCCTGGACTGACTTTTTCTTCCAGGTCCCTGCGGTCAATCCTGCGAAGTAGACCTGGAGGATTTGTTTGTGCTCTTCGTCTGTGTAACCTGGGGAGAGAGAGGCAAATAAATAGTGAGCTTCCCAGGTTACCTAGAGCCCTCCGGTGAATGCATTCTTAAATTCAAGAGGTTGGTGCAGAGGGTGGTGATGACGGCCCAAGCTTTATGGTCAGTGGCGCGCCTGCTAAGTTCATCGGCCAGTATTAGGTCTTTCCCAGGCTTGTGGACTATGTCAACTTCACATGAGTTGGTGGCAGCGAATAGCCAGATTTCCCTAGCACAAGCTGTGAGGGTGTTGTCGCGGCCAGCGCCAGTGCTGAGTACATGCTGACTTGCCGCGTTGTCGGTGTTCATTGTTATGCGGAATTTGTGTGGTTCGGGTGGCATTAGGGCCTTGAGAGCCACCACCAGGTTTATAGCCTCAAGGTGGGTAATGTTGCCTGTGCTGGTCCTGAGCCGGTCCAGGTATAGCTGTCCATAGTAGGTGGTGGGTGAGTGTGCCCCATCCCCGAGGAGGGAGGAGTTACACTCGATAGCCCATGGGAGCTTGGGGTCACTTGGGAGGAGGACTATTCCGTTGGAGCATTTTTCATACTCCAGGAACCAGCGGATGTCGCTTTGGAGCTCATTTGGGACTTGCTGGTGCTTGTCTCGGTGTTGTCCAGTTCTTGCACTCGAGGAGGATGTCCATGAGCTTCTCCTCAGGGATCGTGACCTGCATCTTCTCAATGTCTATGTGGAATCCTAGCCACTCGATGACCTTTGTGGGGGGCGTGGACTTAGTGGGAGAGAGGACGAGGCCGAGCTGGGCTGTTATGTCGATGCAATCCTTGTAGGCTCTCTCGCCTCATCCTTGGTGGGTGCCACGCCCACAAACTCATCGAGGTAGCAGTGGACGAAATTACACTTTTCCCTAAGGAGGTATACGACTGCATTAGTCGTTCTGGCGCATGCATTGAGGATGTGCAGCACCCGAATGGTGGTGCTACGTCAATGTAATACTGGCCGTCGATGGCAATGCAGAGGAAGGGGGTGGAGAGTGGGCAGGCGCGAAGCTGTCTGTAGGCCCTCGCGAGGTCCGCCCTCCATATGTAGCTGTTTTTCTCAATTCATGCCACTTCATCCGCTGCATCCATGATGTTGGGGAGGATGTAGGTGCAGGGGCGACCCTGGTAGTGCCCCTTCTTTACACCAAAGTTGACGCTGCTCCCTCTGGGCCAACTGAGGTCGACGATGACGTGCCTTTCGGTAGTATTCTTCTTGGGGCGGGTCATGATTGGACTGACCTGGGCCCGGGGGTAGAAGGGGGGCTTGTCGAAGGAGACGAGGAGGGCTCCGTGGCCCTTCTCAGTCCCGATGTATCTCTGTATGTCATCAAGCTGGGCAGGGTCACTTGTGTGGTTTGTTGCAGTTGGTGTGAGGCACGCGTCGGCAACATAGTCGGCCGGCCAGCTGCACTCAAGGTAGTCGACTACTCGCGGTCATGGTAGTTGGCCAGCGTGCTCCTCCATTGTGGGATGTTGGGTCCGGAGGTCACTGGTATCCTGGCGCCCAGGTAGTTAGGGACTGCTGTCCGGCGGATCTCAGTGTAGGCGTTAAAGTACTGTTTATGGTGCATCCACTGGTCCTCGACTGGGTGGGGCCATATGGTGTTGAGGGTGTTGCGGTACTGTATAGGGGAGAGTAGTAGTGAGGTGTTGTAGCGCACTGTGTCGCTATCTCCAGCTTTGGGGGCGGGGTCACCAATGTTCGTGTGCTGTAGTCGGGTGTTGCATACTGTCTGTATCCCGATAGTATGTCACGATCCTCCGTGTATGCGTCACAGGTGACGGCATGGACCGGGGGTGGCGGCGGCCGTTGGTGCAGGCCAGCGTCCATCCCCTTGACCATTGCGGCCGGAGGGAACGGCGGCTTGGCTGGAGCCGAGCTGACCTGGTTGAGTGCTCCAGCCGTGACAGCGGTGTTCGTCATCTCACATGTCGGTGCGTCCTGGCATGGTTGTGTTTCCGGTATCCTGGAATCTGTGCTAGGTGTGCGAGTTGGTCCGTTTTTAGGTCCGTTTTCAGATCTTTGATCTGGTTAGTCAAGAGAGCCTGTATGGCCTCAAGTATGCCGTCACCGAGTCCACTCTCACTTGGAGCTGGCTGTTACCATGGCTGTGACAGCGGCTGTTGGGCGCCCTTGCGGGCACTCGCCGTGTTTTTTTAGTATTATCCTTGTGCTCCGCATTTTTTGTCCTGGGGCGCCCAAGTCCTTTCGGCGCGTTGTTATTCTACTTCGCTGTGTTGCGGGCTGATTTGCATGGTGTCGGCATGTCTCGTTACATGGCGTTACGTTTCGTGAGCAGAAGAAATGGTGGTGGAGTTGTCCGGTCAGCAGCTGGGGGAGTTGTGACCGTGGATGCAGTTGGGTTTGAATCCGGTCACGTGATGGTTTTGGGCGGGAGTTTCAATTCCGGCTCCTCCTGTAACTGGGCAGGCGGTTCTACTGCTCCTGGTAGGTGGCGCCACTGGGGTCGGGTTAGTTTGTTCGTATTACAGTAGGTGGCGTCTGGTCGGAGTATCGCTTAGGCCCCACCCCTCTGCCTTCACCCCGCGAATTAATCATGTTACGTTAACATGCACAATGTATATATTACATAATTATATATTATACAATTATATATTATATAATATGCAAAATATTATATATATCACTGGCTTTAACCCGTTTTGGTATTATATATACAGTAAAACCTCTCTAACCGACCACCTGCACAGATCGACCTCTCCCCTATATCAATCGCTTTAGTTGGGCCCATCAATGCCATTCTAACCATATTGTAACTCCTTAAGCCGACCACCTCCCTAAGCGGACCACTTAAAGTCGGTCCCAAGGTTGGTCGATTTAGGGAGGTTTTACTGTAGATAATATAGAATATATATAGATAATATAGATGATATAGGTGGTATTACATATAGATTATAAATATTATAATGTAATATATTACATATTATATAGTACATATATTAAATAATATGCACTCTGTATAATATACACATATACATGTAGATAATATAGATTATATATAGATAATATAGATCATATAGGTGGTATTTTATATAGATCCTATATAGATTATAAATATTATAATGTAATATATTACATATTATATAGTACATATATTAAATAATATGCACTATGTATAATATACAGATATAGTGTAAAACCTCCCTAAATCGACTCAACTTACGACCCACTTTAGGTGGTCCATTTAGGGAGGTGGGAGGTTTAAAGAGTTAGAATATGGTTACAGTGGCATTGACGGGACCCAAATAAAGCGATTGATATAGGGCAGTGGTCGATCTGTGGAGGTGGTCGGTTAGAGAGGCTTGACTGTAGAATACACTATAATATATATATATTGAACTGACCACGCTTTCCACAGGTAACCAGGTCGACCAGCATGCACCCGACGGTATCAGCGCCGGCGGCGTATCCGTCCGGGTACCAGCCACGACCGGAAGTGCACCTGGGTACAACCAGGTAAGACTTTTATCTAATCGGTGACACTACACGTCGGGTTTGTTTAGTGCTTTTTGTTTGTATATCTTAACTTGTTTTATTTGCCGAGCACAATAAGTCACACTGACTGTTTTGTTCATTCCTAAGCGAAGTTGGTCTGGTTTTCTGATGTACAGTATTAAATATATATATATATATATATATATCAAATATATATATATATATAAATATATATATATAAATATACATATATATATATATATATATATATATATATATATATATATAGTGATCGATATAGGGGAGTGGTCGATCTGTGGAGGTGGTTACTGTATTAGGATGATCTACACTAACTAACTGTAACTGAATCCTGCGGACTGGCCTGTGAGGATACTTATATCATTCTGCTTCATCATTTATGTGTGACATGTATTTATGTGTGACATGTATTTATGTGTGACATGTATATATGGGGGCCATGTATCTACGGGTGACATGTAGTTATGTGTGACATGTAGTTATGTGTGACATGTAGGTATGTGTGACATGCATTTATGGGTGACATGCATTTATGGGTGACATTATTTATGGGTGACATGTAGTTATGTGTGACATGTATTTATGTGTGACATGTATTTATGTGTGACCTTATTTATGTGTAACATGCATATATGGGTGTCATGCATTTATGGGTGGCATGTATTTATGTGTGACACATATTTATGTGAGACATGCATTTATGTGTAGCATGTGTTTATATGTGACATTTATGTGTAACATGTATATATGTGCCATGTATTTATGTGTGACATGTATATATGTGTGACATGTATACATGTGCGACATGTATATATGTCTGACACATATCTATGTGTGACATGTGTTTATGGGTGACATGTATTTACATGTCACATGCATTTATGTGTGACATGTATTTATGTGTGACATATATGTACATGTGACATCTATTTACGTGTGACATGGATCTATGTGTGACATGTATTTACTTGTGACGTGTATTTACATGTGACCTGGGTTTATGTGTGACATGTATTTATGTGTGGCATCTATTTATGTGTGACATGCATTTATGTGTGACATGCGTTCATGTGTGACGTGTACCCTCTGACAAAAACCCTGCCTACCTTCCACACGGGAAGTCTGCGCCCTTTCCGATTCTCCCAACCGCGTCCGGTTTCTTATGAATAAAATCCATTTACACCAACAACAACAAAATCCAACAACAAACAAGTTTATGAAAAATAAATTAATTCACCTCCTCCCACCAGCCTCTACCGGCTGATAAAATTCATTTCCAAACAACAAGAAAATATTAATGAAAAATGTCCCTCCTCCCACACCCACCAGCCTCCCCCGGGCGACAGGCCCACCCAGCCCGCTGGCCCGGTGCCCCCCCAGTCCCGCCGTCCACAACCCCCAGCAGCCGGCGGCGGCGGCGGCGGCGGGGGCGGCTACGACCAGCGCCCCTCAACCGGAAGCGGCTACGACCAGCCCGCCGGACACGCAGACTACAGCCAGCCGACTTCCGGTGGCGTACGGCGCAGCACAAGCGGATCAGGCGGCGGCGGCGGCAGTGGGTATGACCAGCCTCACGGCGGTTACAACCAGCCGCGAGGTGCAGTGGCCCCGGCCAGCGCGGCGGCATCTGCGCCACGTCCGGCGGCGCCACGGAGAAGCACCTCGGGCGGCGCCTACGACCAGGAGCACGTGCCGGCGACAGTTGACCGGCAACAGCAGCGGATGACCCGGGCACCGAGTCGGGACAGGGAGGGAGGAGGCGGGGCCGGGGGAAGACAGGGAAACTACGGATATGACCAATAGACCCAGCCGGAGAGAGGGGCACGGTGAGCGGATAAGGTTTTGTTTTTGTTTTTTGGGGTTTTTTTTTGGTAAATAAGAAACTACGGCTATGAATAATAGACACAGCCAGAGAGACGGGCACGGTGAGTGGATAAGGTTTTTTGTTTTTTGTTGTTGTTTTTTTACGATAAATATGAAACTACAGATATGACCAATAAACCCAGCTGGAGAGAGGGACACGGTGAGCAGACAAGGTTTGGTTGGTTTTTGGGGGTTTTTTTACGGTAAATACGAAACTACGGATATGACCAATAAACCCAGCCGGAGAGAGGGGCACGGTGAGCGGATAACGTTTTGTTTGTTTTTCGTTTGTTTTTTCGGTAAATAAGAAACTACGGCTATGACTAATAGACCCAGCCGGAGAGACGAGCACGGTGAGCGGATAAGTTTTTTGTTTTTTATTGTGTTTTTTTAACAATAAATAAGAAACTACAGATATGACCAATAAACCCAGCTGGAGAGAGGGACACGGTGAGCGGAGAAGGTTTTGTTTGGTTTTTTGGCAGTTTTTTTACGGTAAATAAGAAACTATGGATATGACCAATAAACCCAGCCGGAGAGAGGGGCAAGGTGAGCGAATAACGTTTTGTTTGTTTTCTGTGTTTTCGGTAAATAAGAAAGTATGGCTATGAATAATAGACACAGCCAGAGAGACGGGCACGGTGAGCGGATAAGGTTTTGTTTTTTGTTGTTGTTTTTTTTCGATAATATGAAACTACAGTGTGACCAATAACCCAGCTGGAGAGAGGACACGGTGAGCGGACAGGTTTGTTGTTTTTTGGGGTTTTTTTTATGGAAATACGAAACTACGGATATGACCATAACCAGCCAGAGAGACGGGCACGGTGAGCGGATAACGTTTTGTTTGTTTTTTGTTTGTTTTTTCGATAAATATGAAACTACGGCTATGACTAATAGACCCAGCCGGAGAGAGCGAGCACGGTGAGCGGATAAGTTTTTTGTTTTTTGGTGTGTTTTTTTAACGATAAATACGAAACTACAGATATGACCAATAAACCCAGCTGGAGAGAGGGACACGGTGAGCAGACAAGGTTTGGTTGGTTTTTGGGGTTTTTTTTACGGTAAATACGAAACTACGGATATGACCAATAAACCCAGCCGGAGAGAGGGGCACGATGAGCGGATAACGTTTTGTTTGTTTTCCGTTTGTTTTTTCGGTAAATAAGAAACTACGGCTATGACTAATAGACCCAGCCGGAGAGACGAGCACGGTGAGCGGATAAGTTTTTTGTTTTTTGTTGTTGTTTTTTTACGATAAATATGAAACTACAGATGTGACCAATAAACCCAGCTGGAGAGAGGGACACGGTCAGCGGACAAGGTTTTGTTTGTTTTTTTGGCAGTTTTTTTACGGTAAATAAGAAACTATGGATATGACCAATAAACCCAGCCGGAGAGAGGGGCAAGGTGAGCGAATAACGTTTTGTTTGTTTTCTGTGTTTTCGGTAAATAAGAAAGTATGGCTATGAATAATAGACACAGCCAGAGAGACGGGCACGGTGAGCGGATAAGGTTTTTGTTTTTTGTTGTTGTTTTTTTTACGATAAATATGAAACTACAGATGTGACCAATAAATCCAGCTGGAGAGAGGGACACGGTGAGCGGACAAGGTTTGGTTGTTTTTTGGGGGGGGTTTTTACGGTAAATACGAAACTACGGATATGACCAATAAACCCAGCCAGAGAGAGGGGCAAGGTGAGCGGATAACGTTTTGTTTGTTTTTTGTTTGTTTTTTCGGTAAATAAGAAACTACGGCTATGACTAATAGACCCAGCCGGAGACAGGTGCACGATGAGCGGATACAGTTTTTTTTTGTTTTTTTTAAAGTTGTTATCGTAAATGAGAACTACATCACCAGACAGAGTACATGCGCCAGCCAATTACCGTAAACTATGTTGTTCTGGTGTCACTCAAAGAAGGCACATACTCCAGGCATCTACCATCAATTCTATAATATTAATAGAATTTTCTATAAACGTTTTGTAAATGTCTACGCTAGTCTTTCACAGATAACATATCAACATTTGTGGGTCAGAGTATTATCCTATAGTCTATGTAAAAAAAAATACATTGTTACAAAATCGTCATGAATTTAAGGCAAATATACATTATTGCAAACAGTAAAATATTATTTCAAATAGTAAAACAGTTAGGTCTGGAGATTTGGATTCAAGTGTGTGCTTACCTTACTGTAGGCTGCCCTGTAGCTGGAACCGTCAGTGGTTATAGCAAAGTAATGTATAATATTAATAGCAATCGCTCCGCGTCTGTTTTGACTCATATTAAACATGAATTTCATCCCTCGAAAAAGGTACTTGTCTGATAATTGTCTCCCTCTCTCGCAGAGCAGAAGTGACTGTCGCAGCTCACTGGATCCATCCAGAGCGAGGTGACAACTGTGCGAGATGACGTCACAATGTGCGCAAGACTGGACGCTGCGTCTGACGTCACATGCAAGGCTGGGATGACGTCATGTTGAACGCTACCACTGAGACTTCTCACGGCGACAGAGGCACCAAACGCGTTGATTGGTAAAGGTTAAAAGGAAAAGAAAAAAGCCTGTTGTTCCAATGGCATCCCAAAGTGTTGGGCATTAAAATGCTTGTTAAAATAATAATAATAATATTAATAATAATATTAATAGTAAACCCCATCCAACGGTCGACACAGGTCCATGGCGATTAGTCAACAAGCAAAATAAAAGTATATGCCAGAGCCAATGCTAATCAATTCCAACAATGTTAATTAAGCATCATGAGGCAAATGAATAGAATAAAAGTAGCGTAAGTGTAGTAATTATTTTAAAGAATAATCATTTTTAAAAATAAGAAGAAAAATAATTGGTTGTGAGAAACATAAGTGTGGTAATTATTCTAGAGAATAATCATTTAAAAATGAGACCCAACAAAATCATTGGTTGTGAGACCTATTACTGCACTCTCCTATCCCAGTGTTGTAGTGAATATCTGCTAGGAGAGTGACTGAAATGGTCACTCCCCCCTGCTCATGAACTGGTACAAAGCCAGGCTGTGTAGTTGACCTGTAGGTACCCGGATGTATGAGGGTGTAGTTACCATAGTTACATAGCATAGGACCAGCCACTCCAATGTTTGGTCTCATTGTGATAAACACAAACTAAAATTATTAAATTAATGTTAAGTAAAAATCTTGTTGCCTCTGTTCCTCATGACCCTCGTGGCCATGTTAATTAATGTCAATATTTAAAGGGACCCGGTATAGGCCGCTGAGACTGGAACTGTACTCTGATAAATGCTCTCCACGCACACCTTTTCAGTTTGTGTTACTGAATATGTGGAGGGACAGCTCTACAATGGCTAGTGTGGAAGTGAAACCTAAAGGGGTTCCCTGGTGTTCCACGGTCTGTAGGGAACCATATTAGGTCATGTGATGAGGGAATCCCACCTGTGCTGTCACTCATATGTTGCATTCGGAGTTTGTTTGTCATCTCAGTGAACTACACCGGGAAACTTAAAAGTAGATGCATGCAGATAAAGATGGATGTACCTACATACGGCTAGTCTAGTTCTTTTACATTGTGTTTCCTTTACCTGTGTATTTCACCTAAGGACGTCATATGTGCCGTGTAAGATTACCTTAGAGACATAATGATGCATCGTGTGTGGGTGGGGATAGGGATGGCATAGGGGTGGGATAGGGATGGGACCGAGACGGGCTGGGGTTGGGGTTGGGGTTGGGATTGGGGGGGAGGGGTCCGGTTGTGAACATTATAATAATATAGCAATGTCAGAATGGGACGTCGACTTCTTGGTGTTTAATGTCAGGTGTGCTGAAAGGCAATGTTTACTAGGAAGGCAGTGGTGTACCTTAGAAGTATCTCAGTGTGACCACTTGTTGTTGGAGCTCGCCTGTTTAACTGTGTAGACTGACCTTACTCCGCCCTTAGTGTGAGCGATAATGCGGGAGGTTCACCCCACATAGCAAGACGTGTAGGTTGTAGTGAACGGTGTGATGACAACAGGAACTTCTTTTGTGTATTTACTCGTTCCGTACACTATATATATATAGCATATATTTGGATATATATGAATATATATATGGATATATATATATGGATATATATGGCCCTCAGTTTTTGTGCCTGAACCCATCATATATATATATATAGTTATATACATATATATACATATATTTGCATATATACATATATGTAAATATATGTACATGTATGTACATATGTGTACATGATATACATATATATACACACATATGTACATATATGCATATTTGTACATGATATATATATACATACATGTATATACATGTATACATATATATGTATATATATATAAACGAACTATGGTGAATATCCAATGTTGGACACAACGTAGGCCTAAGTTTATTTATTTATGTACTTGTCTGATATAATAATACTACTACTATGTACATGCATATATATATAGGTAAGCATGTATGTATATATCTATGCATGTATATTTTTATATATAATATATGCATATATATGTATGTTCTGTGCACAATCCCAACATGGCCGCCTGGTTAGAAAAGTAGCCGAGGTCGATGTCAGCCAGTCCAATGTAAACAAACAAACAAAACGCTGTTACTTCACACGGATTAGTGCGTGTAGTACCCACCAGGTGGCAGCACCCTGTAGAACGCGTCGCTTACTTTGCAGATACCTAGTGACGATACGGGTGTTCCGTCTGTGTTCGGCGCCATCTTTGAATGACTCTATCCATGGTGAATAGGGAGCCAGGTTCAATGTGTTAGTGTTTAGCAGAGTGTAGATCGATACATGCCAATGTCGCATTTGACGTTACTACTCGACTCCCTCACCTCACCTTCGGTGGCGAGTGCCCTCATGAGCTTGTGTCATTAACTTACAGATTAACTTACAGATCCTCTTCAGGCTGATCTAGGCCCTATTGGGTCTCTAATGCCAGCTCGTTATGGTAAAAACAACTTATTTCTTTGCACACATATGGAGGTGGACGGAGTCATATAATTGTGGGTGTGCTCTCCTATATCTATCCAGCCTTCTCTCAAATACTCCTACCATTTAGTAAGTTCTACTGTTTATTAAGGTTATTGTCGGCAAGAGTTTATTGTCTGCAAGAGGCTATTTGCTCATAACCAACCCTAGGGTTGCTGGCGTCCCAGGCAAGCTGAACTTTGGCGTCCGTACAAGTATAAGTTCGAGAAGGGTATAAACAGTGACCAAAGGAGACCCAGCCAGCTCATAAACAAGGTAACTGGTTCGACTTAGCAAGCCCTTTGTTGAAAATGCATTTTCACAGTAATTCTCCCATTCCCTACACTACTGATATGGTGTGGTTTAAACATAGGCAGTAGAATAATAAATTTCAAACATACTTCAAGCAATTTTATTCTGTGCTATAGTATACATAAATATAAGTTACAATTATGTCTGAATATTGAACTACTACTAGATATGATTTACACTGAGAATTGTTAACTGGGTTATTTCCGGAAGTTACCCTCACCTAAGAACCATGGACCGAACAAGTAATGGTTGGGTCTTCCTCGTTGCTATGCTTATTATGCTGATGATATATATTTTTTTATTTAATGCTGATGTAGCGCCATTTAGTATGTGATGCTCATGCCACTGCCCAAATTACCGGTACCTTCGGCTGGGCCTGTATTTGCTACATAGTTTCACTATGTGGCCCTTTTCTAATCTTAATAACATTCACACCCAGAAAGCAGGCAGTGAAATTCCCCATTAAAATATCCTCATTAGAAAAAAAAAGGTTAATCCTTATTTCCTACACAAAGGCTTCCTTGTAAGCCACACTGACTTTCTCTTCTTTTGAAAACTAGCCTCTCGAGTTGAGTCTCGCCTTCCTTCCAAAATACTGTCTCGCGTCAATAAAAACTTATTGATGCAATCTAGCTCAGTTCAGTAAACCACCACCCTATTCATCTTATGGAAGAACTGTTAGTGAAATGATGCTTTACTAACAATTATCATTCTTTGTGGGGGAAAAACAAACCCTATCCAAGTCTATTTCTGCATACCGGATATGGTTAAGGTGCAGTAAAGTAACATTCTTGTTTCCGATTACAAGGTACTGGTATAAGTAGTCCTGGCCAATTCTATATTTTATTGTTGTTTTATATTATATCAGTTTCAGGAGAAGTGATTTGCTTAAAAGCGTTTCTAAATAATATGTTGTTGCTGTGTATTTTAACAGTGTGACTCTTTATTAATACAGGTATTTTCTAACTTGTATCAACTTTGGCAACACATATCTTCCTCGTTTTTCTTCAAAAGTTAGTTTGATTTTTTAATAGAGTATTTGAAGAAAAACATTATTTAGAAAAATAGATCGGGAAAAGTTCTAATCTGACCCAGCTACGTAACTTGAAACATGCAATTCTTTTGTTCGTTATTGTTTTTCTCTGTTTAAAGCTTTTTCTTTTTTTTTTCTTTCAAAAGATTTACACCCAGGTTACATTTACTAGAGGCCAGCTCAGCTTCTTGGATGCTACTAGCTTAGACATGGTGCTACTATGATGTTACTATGGAGATGAAGAAGATGCTGGTGCATGCCATGGCACCGCCATTATTTAAACATACCGTAATGTCGCGAACTAGTACTCACCCGCAATAAGCTCCGCTGTCCATTTAATTGAGCTTTGAGATTAGTGAATTCGGTCTGTGTAGATTACTACTGGTCTCCAATTAGGACACAGCACACACACAGAGAGGGTCCTTTGGGTAAAATAATGTTGGTTGAGCATTAAGTGTAGATAAGCTGGTGTATAGAAATAACACACACTGAGCCCCAAAATATAACCGCGCGATTGACTGATTCATCATTGGATGTGCCTAGCTGGGTGTCAATCTGCGCGTTAACCCGCCTGATCACTTGTTATGCCTGGTAATGTTGTAGTGTGCATGCCCAGCAATATGTGGCTTCTGAGATGCCAAAGATGATGTCAACCCAGACATTAGTCAGGTCCCTGGAGTTGCTAGGAAGAGTGGGGGGTGGGGGTGGGGGTGGGGGGCATGATAGATGAAGCGCCTTGCAATGATGTATATTGATGCACATATATAAAGGAAATGGTATTTTATTTATTGTAAAATAGTCATTAGCACAATTTCACTGCAAACCAATTCAGAAACAACTGTAGAGCAAGAAATATTAAAGCTGCATAGTCCGATGAAATATCCAATTTTTAAAACCAAACCAATTATCTAGATTTGATTTTACATATCTAACTTAGATACTGATGCACTTATTAAGCATTTGTTTCTCCATAGAAGGCAATACTGAGTCAATTTAACAGAACCTCTTACTGCAGAAGTCTATGGTGTCAGAGTTTTGGCAAGCTTGCCAAAACTAATTTTCCATGTTTGCTCTCAAAATGTCTCAAAAGTTTACCATTTAAAATAAAAGTAACTTTGAACTAATGTAAAGTAGATACTAGTGATCAATCTAATATATTTATCTGAGAAAAAATATAGAAATTCAAAACCATCGGACTATGCAACTCTAAGTTTGGTCAAAAGTTGTGTTCATGGGTTCAAGCTGACTTTAATCTATGGCACCTATAGTGAAGGTTATGGTTGTTCTGGGAGACAACCACCCTACTTCCGGCTGGGTAAACCTGCCAGGTCGCAGCTTCAGTCCTTTGCTAGGGGCCAGCGTGCAGGGACTTGGGATGCACATGTGATGTCAACAACGCAGTACATTCGTTTTAGGATGTTTTTCTTTTTGTGCATTTTCTATTTAATATATGTTATTTGAGGAAATAAGGCATTTGAGGAAATAAGGAATTGGAGAAAATCAGGCAATGGGGGAAATAAGGCATTCAAGGAAAATGGAGATTCAAGGAAATAATGCATTGAGGAAATAAGGTATTTGAGGAAATAAGGCATTGAAGGAAATAAGGCAATGAAGGAAATAAGGCATTGAAATATATATAGCATTGGAAAGTGTATCTTAATTACTTTCTTTCAACATGATTTATGTTGTTATAGTTGCATAATCTGATGAAGTTGTAAGATTTTCTAACGCGAAGCACTTGCCTACATTTGATGTAATACCCCAGTCACACAATGCTTTCGATCACTTGTGATGATAAAACAAAAAGGGATGGGCGTAAGGTGGTCACAAGTGAATGCAAAGAGTCACCGGTCACTGACCGCTCGGTGACCATAACACCGTTGTGACCACTCGCCAAGCACTCGGCAACTGCCATCTTCACAATAGCAACTGCCGGTGTTGACCCGCACCAGAGACTTTTGGAATTTTTCAATGCGCACAATTGTCCCTTTGTTTGCTCCTGCCCGTCACTTTTGAATAACTTGAAGAAGCTGTTGGCAATCGGTCGGTGATTGGTCACTGACTACTTAGCAACCGATCGCCGACCACCCCCCAAAAATTCAGCAGTTATCGCCGACCGGTTGCTGACCATTATTTCTCCCGCCTTTCTTTGCTTTGGTCACAAGGAGGTCGCTGGATTTTGGTCACAAAGTGGTCGCAAGTGGTCGCAAACCATAGTGTCACTGACGCCTCACATATCTAGTTTGGATACTGGTGAGTTTATTAAAGCGGCATAGTCCGATGAAAATATTAAATTTTCAAAACCAAAACAATTATCTAGATTTGATTCTACATATCTAACTTAGATACTGACGCACTTATTAAACATTTGTCATCACACTGAAGGCAATACAGATGCAATTTAAGAGAACCTGTTACTGCAGACCCCTATGGTGTCAGAATTTTGGCGTGCTTGCCAAAATTAATTGTGCATGGTTGTACTTCAAGTATCTCGAAAGATAACCATCTAAAATAGAAGTTACTTCAAACTAAAGTAAGGTAGCCTAAAGCCATCAATCTAATGTATTTATCTCAGAAAATTACCGAAACTCTAAACCATCGGACTATGCAGCTTTAAGCATGTGCTGCTGAATAAAAGAAAAAAATAGGTTAATTCCCTGGAACCTGTCACTGCCGGAAGTAATGTCCAGCATTTCAATGTGCACACCAAAATTATTTTACATGTTTTTGCTTCAAATATATCTAAAGTTAGATCTTTTTAATCAAATTTACTTAAACATATAGTAGATCATAAAAAAAGAAAATTATCCTATTTCTTTTCCTTTAATATATATGTCAGAGACTCAAAAACTTTGGATTCTGGTATTTTAAAACAAGTGCTGATTTTGATCAATCAGTTGTTGGTATCTGCTAAATACTGATGGTGTAATAGTTGGGTTTGGGTCTGGGAGGGTGGGGGACTCTATAGACGATCAGTGATATCTAGATGCTACTTCGCGACATTGCGGTAGGTTGAATTTACCTGGTCTATTCAGGCTCGATACAAACTAAAAAGGTCTTCATATTGTGAGGCGAGAATGACTAGTAATGTTTAAATCTGACAGGCGGCATTCTAAATAAAAGAATGACATAAATGCCTGCGTGTATATATATATATATATATATGTTTATGTATATATATATGTATATCTATGAGAGAGAAGGTATTATGATAATTCAGAATACTTCTGATAGATAACTGCCTTTTTGTTCAATGCAATAACTATTTTATTATGCCATTGCCAGTATAGCATTCCGTGGCATTAACTGTGACTAGTGTAGCCCATTGGGCGTTCTGGGTGTAAATGACTGACGCTATAGATAGGTGAGGAAGAAGTTCAATATTCTCTGATCTGTCCATTTCATAAAGACCTGTCTCTTCCACTCATTGTAACTATATGTGTAAAGGTAGCTCAAGGTAAAGGGCCAGTTTAGTAAAGTCTCGTATTAAGGCTGCATAGTCCGATGAGAACATCAAATTCTTTAAACCAAAACACTTAACTTTGAATTGATCCTACATAGATGCTGGTGCACTTATTAAACATTTGTTGCAGCATAGAAGGGAATATTATGTCAGTTTAATGGAGCCTCTTAATGCTGAAGCCTATGATATCAAGAGTTTTGACATGTATCCCAATTAATTGTGTACACTTGTACTCCAAATTTCTCCAAAATTAGCGATTTAAGATCAAAGTTAAGTCAAACTTAAGTGAGGTCGATAATAACAATCAACCTAACATATATGTATGGTACAATATGACAAAAACATTAAAACCATCGGACTACGCAACTTTGATTGTACGTGTAGATAGATGTTCAAGTAGAGACTGCGTTATTGGGCTGTAGTGCTCCAGATGAGGGTCACATCATGAGAAGACTGACCTAATAGAATTAAATAGAACTTGGAAGAAGTAGAATAAATCTTCATTGATGTGAATTAGACAAGTCTAATTCTTCTGGATAAAATTAGTAGGATGTGAATATTTCTTTTCTTTTCTTTTCCTTCTTTACAATAATGTCCATTGGATGTTACCAATCAGGCCAAAAATGATGATACTGATCTTAATTTTTGGAATGCGAATATTCGAATATATTAATGCTGGAGCCAATTAGCCCCCCCCCCCCCTCCTAATTAGGCTCCTGTCCCTGCTAATCTGGGTTGTAGCGCTCTGCATCAATCCATTACAAAAATGTTGCAGGGTACATGCCAAACACAGAGGCGCTCACGATGGCGGCACACAGAGTGGACAGTCTGTGTATGTTCTTCTGCGTGTGTGTCTGTTTTGCACTGGTGCAGCAGCAAGGGGCCCTGCTGCCTGCACAAAGCATGGTGGGAGGGGTTACCATGGTTACTAATTAGGAAACAGTGTGGCTGACCAGAGTCAGCACTCCATAGTTGGGGGGTGTATCAGATGGTGAGGAAAGTCCTAAACAAACATGCAGGAAATGGCATTTTATCTAATGTAACATATTTGCAAGGACAATTCCACTGGAATTTACATAAGAAACAAATGTATGGTAATACCCCTACCAAGTTTTGGTCACCTGGGCCTATATGTATGTGTCCGAGTTTAGCGGGTTAGTGGTGAAAACTGCGTATGTATGTGTCTGGGTTAAACTAACTCGGTGAGCGTAAAGTCGCCTGCACTAACCCCAAGCGAAACCAGGGTTAAAGGTGGGGTTAGGCACCGATTATGCCCAAATCTATTCAATGCGATCATATTTAACAGAATTACATAGACAAATCGTGAAATTTCATTAAATTATCCCTAAAATCAAAGCGAGATTAACGCTGATGCCGTAACGGCGGCGATATTAATATTTTCGAATCAACGAATGTAAAGTAAACAAATCGCTGCCGCCGCAGCGACATCGATATCCATACTGCCCAATGTCAAATAAAAATGGCCGCCGCCGTCGCCGCCGAATCGAGGGCAATATATTAGGCCCAAATCTATTCAATGCGATCATATTTAACAAAGTTACATAGCCAAATAGTGAAATTTTCTCAATTTAACCCTAAATTCAAACCGTTATTAAGGCTGCCGCCGCATTGGCGGAGATATTAATAGTGTCGAATCGACGAATGTAAATACCCACACAGGGGTTCCCCAAATCTATAAATAACTGAAACGTTAGCTAACTCAGGCGCGTTTTGGTCACATACATCCCCCGTGACACATTTGGAACTCTGGGGTTAGCTAACCCGGCACCCTCCTTTAACCCTGGTCCGGTTAAAAATTGGCACATACATATAGGCCCAGGGGGCATTTGGTTATAGATGGAAAGTGAGTTTAAAATATAGGGCCTATAGTGATGGTTGATGCAGGAAAAGCACCAACCCTAATTTCCAATGGATGAGCTGAAGCTGTGACCTGATGTGCTTACATCCTGGATCACAGTTTCAGTCCTTCCTAAGGGACCAGCGGACAGTTACTCAGAATGCCACATCTTTTACTTTTTGTGAAACTCCATTTTTTATTGCGGTGTGTGTCTGTCATTCATCATGTCTATCGGGATATTTAGTTCGGATGTTACATTGCAGTGACAAAGATAACACAATCAATCATAGAGTTTCAATATTCCGCGACTTTCCTTTCTTCTTTTTTCTCTCAGTTAGAATGATGGATCGGCATAAATCCTGCTTCCAATCAAGCACTGCCACATCTTGTTCAAAATAGAATGGGTTGATATCCCGATTAGGTACACGGGGTATATGATTCAGCACAGTCCAAAGCCTTTGTAAATTATTAGAGAGTAACTTAGTAAATTCACACCTTCCCAGTGCAGGATTCGAACCTACAAAGTTCAGTCCAGTGGAGCAGTGACTATTCCATCTGGACTGATTAAAATATATGTTCCTTTAATATGATTGTAAAATTAATTCAATCAATCAATCAATAGGATACAGCTATAATAGGCCTTGGACCTGTTAGCCGCTCTTAATTAATAGAAATGGAGACAGTTCTTCAGATGTGGTGAATCATAGCAACCGTCACTGGCTCCAAGATATGTAATGCTTGACCAGTATGCATCCAGTCAGGACTCGAAACAGTTCACCGATTCCGCTGCAGGTGGCTGATTTCACTTGGCTAATTCCATTTGGATAATTTACTTTGGTCAATGACTAATTTATATATGTCAATGGTTGAATATAATACCAAGAAAATAGACACAAAGAGAGTTTTTGAAATTGACTTGAAAGCACCCAACTGTACAGACATGGTTTACGATGCATTTACAGGCTGCAACTGGGATAGATGACTGTTGGTAGCTGTATTAAATTTATACTAACTTAATGAACTATACATTATATATAAAGGTGATGTACAACGAATTATGTGAGTATAAAGATACGTAAGGGAATTATTATCCTTATTGCTATACCATGTAAGACCCAACCCTGTACCGGTTGTGCCACCTGCAGTCTCCTTGCCTCCACAGGGTGTAGACCAGTGTCAGTCGCACCAGAGGATCTATATATATATATAAATTAGTCATTTATTAACCAAATTAGCCTGCCATGTAGCTAAATCTAAGCGTAGAAGGATAACATGGCATGAAATATGGATAGTAAATGTCCCAGCTATGCTGCCAATACCTGTTGACCTATGGTTGTGATTAGAATTTAGCAAATATATATATATAGACATGATGGTAGTAACAAACTGGGTTTCAAATATGGAGAAAGTAATCTGTATCTAATTGGCACTTCCCTGTTGACAGCAAATATTGGCAAAGCTTACTGCTTGTGAATGTGTTCATAGATTGATGAATGGTACTACTTCCTACCATTACTGAGTCGAGGTGATGAACTCCTACTGTGGAAGTTACGGAAGGTCTGTCACATATTAATATTTGTGGCTTTCGCCAATGAACAGAAGTTTGGCCTTTTTTCAGCCCTGTTTGGGTGAAACTTATGCCGATGCATGAATTGATTCACCAGCTAAATATATGTATAGATATATTTATATATATATCTATATATCCATATATATATCTATATTTATATATGTATATATATATATATACATATATATATATGTAAACAACACCTGTTTGTAGCCATCATTTAACGTGCACTAAAGGTGAATAGTAAGGAATAGCTGGACCAGAACAAAGACTCTTCATAGCTAATCTGCATGAGTTCTCAGTTAATATAACCAAATATATGCCTGGAGAGTGACATATTCCATAGTAACATTACTACTCATCCGTGAGTCCATTTGTAAACAAGCTGGATAACTGTCAGATTTCTCTGATATCATTGCATATCTGTATATATAATAAACAGCTGATGATAGCATTAGAATAGGCCAGATACAACTATGAGGACAAGTCAAAATAATAGCTAGACTATGATTAAGCCATCAACTCTGCAGTAGTATGCATGTGAGTGATAATAGGGGATGCACTGCATCAGAATATCTCTGAAGAAGAAATTTATTAAATATCTGCATCGAAACCACATACACAAAGGCTTCTTTAGCGCTAAAGGACAATTCTGTTTTGTAACAGTGTTTAATTGTAAAAAGAAATTCTAGAGCTTTGTGAGGAAGACTACGCTTTGCAGCATCACAACATGACGCTTGTCTGGGCACATACTAAGGTATAAAAACAGGATTCAATGCATAGCTCTGCTGGAGAGCATTTGGCAGAGTGCAACTCAGTTCTGACTAGTCGATATTGCTCACCCCTAAGTTGTGATCTATCATGACTATATAGCATGGCCATATTTGAGTTGTGATCTATCATGACTATATAGCATAGCCATTTATAAGTTGTGATCTATCATGACTATATAACATGGCCATCTTTAAGTTGTGATCTATCATGACTATATAACATGGCCAATTTTAAGTTGTGATCTATCATGACTATATAGCATGGACATTTTTAACTTGTGATCTATCATGACTATATAACATGGCCATCTTTAAGTTGTGATCTATCATGACTATATAGCATGGGCATTTTTAAGTTGTGATATATCATAGCTATATAACATGGCCATCTTTAAGTTGTGATCCATCATTACTATATAGCATGGCTATCTTTAAGTTATGATCTGTCACTACTATATAGCATGGCCATCGTTAAGTTGTGATCTACCATTGCTACATAACACAGCCCTCCGTGAGATCTGTCACTGACAGTGACTCCAAGGTGTATGCATATATATATAAAATCATGACCTAATATTCACTCGATAACATTATCCTGAACTGATGTTTTCTCCACCTTATTAATGTTGACCGCCAAGTTAGCTAGCGACAAGTATCAAGTTTGAAAGTCATTGTTTATGGTTTGGGATTATGAAGAAAAGAACCTGGTGCCACCAAATGCAAACAGTGCCATTTTGTCGCCAGGTGGCAGACACATCACCGCAATCATGATCAATCAATCAATCAGCTACTATTATTCTGGATTTCCACGTTCATATATATAAACAAATTTAAAAACCTAGAACCCAATCGATTGAGACTATGCCTATATAGCCTTTTTTCCTGTGATTCTACACTAGTGATGTATGTTATGTATCACTAATCATAATACATTGCAATAATGAATTTTATTAATATTATTATTTTAGTACATTTGTTGATTAAGTAGGGGAAATTTAAATCGCGGACAATTGGTCTTCCCCATTCCGCTGCTCATTGCCCTATCCTAGTAATGCCAAGTGCCAGGCTCGGTAGTGAAATGTATCAATTTTTGTTACGCCATTGATTAGTCAGATTCAGCCGGAGTAAAATATATAGGCTATATAATTTGTTAAAGTGGAAGTCCACCGCCAAAAGGTGACACTACAGTAGAGACTACTACTACCTAGCATCTATATTGTATACATATAATATAGATGTAGAATATCACAAGTTTAACATTCACTGTTTACGTCATGTACTATATATCTATTAGAGAAGCCATTACTGGACTGTCGACTGGGAAATGCATAACGCAGATACCTGGATGTTTGCACGCGGTGTAAGAGTACAGCACGCTATGAGGTTGTGTATACCGATACTATATGAAGAGTTCAGGCGCAAACCCCTGTAAACGCCGATCCGAAAATTGAGATAAACATTTAAGACTTTGGAAGGTTAATTTTGTACATACCTATTTTTTTGTTCATTGCTCCATAAACAAAAGTGGAATTTGTGAGAATTAAAATTAGCTTTGGGTAAAAAAAAACTTTTATTTTAATTCATTTTTTGGATTGTCGTGTATGGGGTTTTGCGCCTGAACTCTTCATATATATATATGTATATACATATATGTATATATATATACATAGAGTGTTGATATATATGTATATATATATATAATTATATATATATATATATTCTTTTGTAGGTCTGTATTGACAAATATTCGCCGTGTGTCTCTGCAAAACGAGTCAACAATGAGCAACAATACAACTATTTGTAGCGTGTAGAGTGTACTAGAGGGATAATAAACAACTCACGCCATATATACCACATTGCTGTCTGGGTTTGTTTATTTTTGCCATTTTCAACTTTATGGATAATTGAGCATAATGCATTCTGTCCTAACCTGTTTAACTTACACAGATCTTACCAGGCTATTTTGAGATGAATTTACTGACATGGTGTAATATGCATCTGTATATGCATATGTATACATATACATAAGTTCACTTAATGTTGCGTAGTCCGATGGTTTTATATTTCTGTATGTTTTCCGAGATAAATATATTAAATCGATCACTAGTATCTACTTTAGATTAGTTGAAAGTAACTTTTATTTTAAATGGTAAACCTTTGAGATATTTTTAGTGCAAACATGTCAAATTAGTTTTGGCAAGCTTGCCAAAAACTCTGACACCATAGACTTCTGCAGTAACAGGTTCTGTTAAATTGACTCAGTATTGCCTTCTACACAGAAACAAATGCTTAATAAGTGCATCAGTATCTAAGTTAGATATGTCAAATCAAATCTAGATCATCGGTTTGGTTTTGAAAATTTGATATTTCATCGGACTATGCAGCTTTAACACAACCAACAGGTGGAGGAACAGTGATTTTATTAAATGATAGTAATAATATAATGATCCGTTAACCTTCGGCGAACTGATACAATTGGTCATATTAAGACACTGTTCACCGTCAGTGGTAGTGTGTAATCTATCAACGAATAACAAGTTTAGAGTAACATGAATCGTAACATGAATCAAGGATAAAGAAGATAATTGGAATCACCATTCTGGCAGACGCTCAGCCGATTGGTCGTAATGCTTGCATTGCGTTTGATGTGAGGCAGGGGAGGAGCTTCCCGCCCCCCCCCCTGCCCCGCTGCACCGGCTTTCTCACCTCCTGCCGTCATCTTCCCCTCGGCTTTCTCCCCTCCGCGCTCTCGCTCCCCCTCCCGGCTTTCTCACCTTCCCGCCTCCTTCCCCTTATAAGCCGCCTTCCCGGCCTCCTCCAGCCATTCGCCTTCCTGCCGCCCTCCACGCTCAAGCTCCTGCCTTTTTCTCCACCCACCCACCCTACTCTCTATTTTCCCTTCCATGGTGGAGGGCTCTTCGGCGCACCCCTCAGGCTGAACCTTATAAGCTCCCTCTGAGCTCTCTGACATTACTTAAGCTTATGTGCTCCTTATGCCCCCCTGTATATTTCCTTACCATTGCATCTGTCATTACCCTATGTGATTCCTATTGCATTTTACCTTACCCTGTTTGCCTGTATGCTACCCTGTATTACCCTGTCTGAGGCACTCAATAAAGTGCCTTTCTTCTACCCCCACCTCCTCTTCCTTCCTTGTCGCGCATCAATAAGTTTAATAAGTTAAGAAAATAATAATTTTGTTTAAACAGATTAATAAAAGGGAGAAAGAAAAAAAAAGAACACTGCAGCAGAGGAGGATCCGTCTGCTCTGAGATCCGAAGGAGGAGTGAGCGAACAAATGGACTAAGCTTCACGAAGAAGCGAACGGACATGTGTGCCGACTGGCTGATCGAAACTGAACCTGCCGATAAGGTTTAGTAACTATTCGCCCAAACTGTGAGTGTACATTGCCTTACACCAGCATATACGGTGTTGTATATCCAGGCTATATTTATACATGCATGGATGCATGTACCTGCGTATAAATACATATATACGCATATATTACAAAATTTACATATATATGTACATATATACATGTATATACACATATACACACATATATATTATATACAAGTGAAGTGGGCGAGACTACTCGCCTTGTGGCATTCACGGGCGTGCGCCGATTAACCCGTATTTGGAAATACGGGCTACTCGCCATGGCAGACCGCGAATGCCAAACACTAACGGGGCACCGGGTTTCCGGCCGTAAAGCGTTGCTAGGAGACGCAAACTGCGACTCGCCTGGCAACGAGAGAAGGTCGGGCGTTCGGACCCAGACCGATCAGACGTATTTAATGACGCTCTGATGTTTTAGCCGAGTTTCAGGCCTATTTTATCTAAATTCCAAATTTGTTCGGAATTAAACATAAGGGGAGGGGTTTGCAATATGTTTCTACGATATGTGCGATAAAAGAATGTTAGTTTGGATAAGAATAAACAAAGCCGTGAGCTCTTGGAAAAGTAAATTGGAACGTTCCTTGCATTCTTTACTGTCCTCCAGTTTTCTATGGAGTAAACCGCTATGGTCGAACTTAACATTGGATTGCTTTATATATATAATTAAGGGCCTTGAGCCTCACTAGGCCTTATGCAGCTACTTAGCCCATCTGCGGGGAGACTAAAGCACACATATAACAGAATTAACGTATAGATCTTTTGGCTAAAATAAGACAGTAACTTAGGCTGATTATCAGTGACAGTGGTAGTGACAGTAGCGCATCTGCTCAGTTCTGAACCAATTTAAACATATTAAATACACCGTAAGGCGAGTAGACCAGCCAGTTAGCTGAAATAACGAAGTAAATGCTTTCGACCGATAAATACGGGAGGGGGCAAAACTCTGTATTTAGACGATGCTCTGGCTGGCCGACTCTAGCCCGAGAGGAACACCGACGGACACGGACTACCTGCAGACGGGACGAGGGGCAGCGGCGGCCCGCGGCCGGCCCAGGAAATTCACATGGAAATAATTATATAAATTAACACGAAGGCTCGCCTTAAGCGGGGGTGAAATAGCCGATGGTTAAACATATATACATATATACATGTATATACACATATACACACATATATATTATATACATATATATCCACATATATATCCACATATATATGCATATATAACTTGTATACAGGTCTGTATGCTGCTGTAAGGCAAGAAGGATTCCGGCTACACTACTTCGATTCTGTTGACATCACTGTGGTTCCCGGGTTCGATACCAGGGGGGCTCGGAGCGCTGCACTCGCAGACTGCCTCTGGTGCCACAGGTGCACTGGACTCGCCATTCGGTCTCCAGTCGCACTCAACGCAACGACTGAGTTTGTTTAACTACTGGCACCACGTGCGGCACTGACATACAGATGCGGCACTGACAGACAGGTGCGGCACTGACAGACAGGTGCGGCACTGACAGACAGGTTCGGCACCACACTTCTATGCAGCAAATTACCGACTACATATATATCCACATATATATAGATACACATATATATTATATATAATCTATTATATACATATAAACGCTCAGAGAATTATTTATTATTTATTTATTCGATTTGGCTCGAGTTGAATATTAGCCAATCGCCGTCTTCCGGCCTCTGGCTGCGTCCTTTGCCCCTGGCTGTTGATCTCGAGACGGTCAAATCGTCACTTGCCTCCAGTTTTGCTGGTCGTCACTTGCCTCCAATCTGCTGGTCTCCTTGTCATTCGTAGGGAAGTCTTATATGCAGATATATGCTCTATAATCTATTATAGGAATATAAACAAGGAGACTACCACTTCTCAGTTCCCTCTTCTATGTATACTGACCATTGCTTAGCAACCTACTATCTACTATTACAGGCCTTAGGCTCCTGGCCACCTTGACAACAGCTGTGTCCAGTCACTATCCTCCAGATCGGCGCTGAGTCAGATTTTAAATCTTAGGTGGGCAATTAATATATTCCCGCCAGAGAATATATACTCTTTCTTAATCACTTAGTCTATTGTTGTTCTGTTTACCAGTGGCCAGCTGTTTATATACATATATAAGTACACATATGTACATAATTATACGCCCAGACGCGGTGGCCAAAGCGGTAGCGCCCAGGCCTCCCTTTGCGGAAGGTCAGCCGAGTCAGCCGAGTCAAACCAATGACTTACAAAAGTGATGCTTATCACTACCTAGCCTGGCACTCGGCATTACTAGTAAGATAGGGCAACGACTGGTTAGTTCAGTATCAGGATAATGTGACTGAGTGGGGAATGAGTCATGGTGCTGGTGGCCTGATCTCCCGGTGGGACAGCACTATAAAGTTGTCATGGGTGCACACTATGACAAGTCGGTACTGATTCTGATATGACCATATATGTTGTTATGACGTAAAACCCCAACAAAGAACCCTAATTACATGATATATATATATACATACAAGCTCTTAAAATAATCCACTATCGCTCCCACAGACAGTTGCCCGGTTAGCTCAGTCGGTAGAGCATGGGACTCTTAATCCCAGGGTCGTGGGTTCGAGCCCCACATTGGGCGCTAGTGTTTTTGTGTACTTTGTTCAATATTGATTTAACATCTCTTTAAATGTTGTTGACGTCAATAAATGTTCGTAATGTTCTTTCTAATTTGTCGTCAGATGGCGACACCAACAAAACCCAAAACTCGCAGTGGCCAATGTGGGGGTCGAACCCACGACATTCGCGTTATTAGCACGACGCTCTAACCAACTGAGCTAACCGGCCGCTGAAATACTGCGCTAGATCCGTCTTGTAATGCAGTGTAGATTAAACCAGAGTATGTTTTGGTGTATCTTCTACGTCTATGTATATATAACGTACATATAATGTATCCATGTATATGCACATATATATGCATGTATTTATTCATGCATATTATGAAGAAGATATATTTATGAATGTATATACCACTATATACACATATAAATATAAATTATAATATGTATGATAAATATTGGTATATATATATCAATATATTTATAAATATGTGTGTGTGCGTATTTTGAAGTTTCCCTAGAATTACAGCAAGAAGTGGAACTCCATTTGTGGAAATATAGTTGATCATTTTGCCGTAACGGCAAGTAACGGCAATTAATTTAGCCATAAAACAACACAAAAATTAATAAATACCCTTCCTGTTCCACAACCCGACAGTTGGTGGTGCCAATAACTGATGGGGCCGTCACACTGCGGCGTGTGCGGTTTTCGACCCATACGCCGCCACACGCCGTAGTGTGACAGCCCTATGACACTAGGTGGCAGCCGTCGCACCGTCTGAGCTTCATTAGTGCGAGAGCTATCCATCAGGTGGCGCCACCATAGCGTACACTGCACCGAAGCAGGGCGATGGGTCGGCAGTGACAAACGGAAGAGAGGCATGTCCCCCCCCCCCCCCCCCCCTGTGCCTTATTGAGCACACAGTTGCATGGTGATTCTCCCCTTCTTTTTTTTTTCTTGGAGATTTATACTGCCGATCATGGATAAGTCTGAATAGATTTGTTTTCACCATTAGACTATTGGTTGGTGGAAAGCCCAGGCCTACACTTTTACCGATCTAAGAAATTTTTAACCTCCCACACCGCATAGACATGGTGTGAGAGCAACTGGCCTTTGATTAGATTGTAAGTTATACACAGCAGTGGAAAACCAAATTGGCAGAGATGATGGCATGGGGAACTGAACCAGAGACCTTCAGATCAGGACTCTGACCTAGAAAAAAGTCAGACACTCTCACCACTCTGCCACAGAGAACACCATAACTACTGATATTGTGTAATTTAAGCATAGGTGGAAGTAGACTCATTTTCAAACATACTTCAAACGCATTAATCTATGCCAAACATACGTAAATGTGTGAGTATGTCTGAATAAGAAACTACTACTACTGCATCTAATTTTAGTGGAGGTCTAGCCTGGTGCCCTGGCTTTTGCCAGGTAGATTGCTAAGTTGTTGGAGTCTTACATCCTGGCAACATCTACGGTAAGATTAGGACGGGTTGCCAGGTAGAGAAGTGCAGGAGTTTTTAAATGACAGAAGCTCAAAACTATTGAACTATGCAACTTTAAGAAATAATGTCAATGAGCGAGATTTTATGAGCTCTGGCTCACTGAGTTCTCGAGAGTGAGAGCGAGAATGCGCGCTCGTGCGAGTTCAAACATTCTGGGATGAGTTCAAATGCGCGCGAGCGTATTCAAAAGCGCTGATAGTGTTCCTCGTTGTCATGCTGTTTACAGGCACGGATATCCTCTTGTGTAGATGCGCGCACGGCATTAGTAAACTGCTTCCGGTGGACTACAATAGTATCTCGATCAACAGGAGCAATGGGGAGCTTTCATGAGCCATTTCTCTCGCTATGCACTTGGTGGCAGCACCCGTTTCTGGTCCAAGTCAGCCATCCCGGTTAGATAGAAGCAGTTCCTTCTGCTATCAAGTGTGTGTAAATAAAACAAAAAGCACAAATCTATTCACTGCTACGATCTAATTCCGTTATTAAAGTTGCATAGTCCGGTGGTTTTGAATTTCTGTATTTTTTCTGAGATATATTAGATCGATCACTAATATCTACTTTACATTAGTTCAAAGTTACTTTTATTTTAAATGGTAAACCTTTGAGATATTTTGAGTGCAAACATGGAAAATTAGTTTTGGCAAGCTTGGCAAAAAAATATTACACCTTAGACTTCTGCAGCAACAGGTTCTGTTAAATTGACTCAGTATTTATTGCCTTGGATGCAGAAACAAATGCTTAATAAGTGCATCAGTATCTAAGTTAGATATGGAAAATCAAATCTAGATAATTGGTTTGGTTTTGAAAATTTGATATTTCATCAGACTATGCAGCTTTAAGAACCATGAATATTCACTCAGGGGTTGAAATAATGTTATTCAGGAGCATAGCTTACTCAAGAAATGAAATTTGGTCAAATTAAACCCAAAACCCGAGCGATAATAAAGCCGCCACCACATCGGCAGCATTATTGTGAATGTAAATAAAACAAAAAGCACAAATCTATTCACTGCTACGATATAATTATGTTATTTAGAGCCATGAATATTCACTTGAGAGTTGAAATAATGTTATTTAGGAGCATAACTTAACAAGTGAAATTCGTTAAAATCAACCCAAAATCCAAGCAATATTAACCAATATTATATGTATATAGCATGTTATGTATATATATCATGCAGGTATTGCAATACCTCAGGGATATATATCATGCAGGTATTGCAATACCTCAGGGAGTTTGATGCCCCTGCCCTGCAGAGTTGTAAACCACTGCCTTGTGGTACAGGTTCTTGACAGAACCGAAGGCTAAGGGAGCAAACCCTGAACAGAAAACCATGTCACTGTGGCAGCATCAAAGGCAGTTGATGTATGGAACTCCCAACATCTCCCAACCAGCCACTGCAGGGACAAATAGTTTTGCGCCTGTGTGAACATGTTCTTGCCAGTGTGAAACCTCTATTTGCTCCCCAAGAGAGTGCAGCTGGTAACTTCCAGAAGCCAGCAGCACTTCAACACTTTTGCAGGCAGCTTTCATGAAAAACCATCAAGAGAAACCTGAAGCTGAGAGATATTAAGACCGACTCATGGCCATCATTCTCACAGCGAGAGCTAAATGGAGAGTGACAGTCAAGTAATGAAAGCAGTCTTTGTCGCATCGCGACCAGCAGCATGATGATGATGATGATGCCGATACGGCATAAAGAAACCACCAATCAATCAATGTATATATCATTATATGTATAAAGCATCATATGTATATAGCATTATATGTATAGAGTGAACATTCTCAGATGAATCAAGTCCAGCTGCAGTTCCTTAAACGCAGAGGGTGCTTTTACACAAGGCATAAGACAGGATGTTGCTTGGGTGACGGTGGACCAAATCACTGCCACTTTTGGCCAACCTGACATCTCAAGTAGGGGAAAGTACAGCTTCCAATGAAGAAGACATGGGACCAGACGCCATAGCTGAGTCGGTAGAGTGCAAGCTTCCTGTGTGGAAGGTTGGGAGTTTGAATCCAAGCAGAGTCAAACCAATGACTTATAAATTTGATACCTGTCACTTCCTAGCCTGGCGCTCAGCATTACTAGAATAGGATGAGGACTGGTTAGCTCAGTATCAGGATAATATGATTGTGTGCGATATTATGTCATGGTGCCAGTGGCCTGGTCTCTAAGGGGGTCTGCACTATGAAGTTGCCATAAGTGTTTACTATCACAAGTTTGTACCAGTTCTGATGTAGCATTAGATGTTGCTAGAATGTTATACAACAAACAGAAAACATGGAGGAAAAACTGTTTAACAAAATTTCAACATGCTTCTTTTCTAAATATATCAGTCAATGGTTCATGTGTGTGGTTGTCGTTTTCTTTTGGGATTGTCAGTTTTCTTGTATTGGTGTCTAGGTAGCAACATGTGAGACTGGTTACTAATTAATTGTCATTGCTTAGTAACTTTAGAAAGCAAGAAACAAGCATCACTCTAACATATATAGGCATTACATATGTACTATATAATTTAGTATGTGGATAGAAATAACAGCAGCCCCTTAATGTTTCTCTCTAACCACGTGAACTTCCATGTTATTCACTGTGGAGCGGGCATTCTCTCCTCCGCCACCTACTATATCCGTGAGTCACCTGCCACTCTGCTCACTTTCAAAACCTTTTTCGGTAGGGCATATATTCTCCTGCTAGAGAATAAACTCAACCCAAACCGAGTCCTAGTCTTTCCTTCTCATTTGCGAACAAACTATTTATATATATATATATATATATATATATAAATATATAAATAAGGTTAGCACAATAAAACCCTTTTAAATTTATTTTGCAAAAGAAAGGGAAAGTAAGGGAAAGAAAATGGGTCATACTTCAAGCATTTGTATTTCAAAGAAGAATTTGACAAACGGTATTGTAGTAGTCTGTACATGAGCTCTACTACCGCGCGGTAGCAGCGGAGACTACGCCGTGCACCAGCGCAGTACCACTATACTGCGCCAGGTGGCGGCACGGGTAGCCACCGGGCAGACCCAAACTGGGCTGCCCTCTACTGCCGGTGGTTGACCCCCCCCCCCACCCCACCCACACACACACACACCTATAGAGTCGATGTGGGATCTGGCGAGTCAGGGGGCGGGTCAGACAACTACTGACGCCGCGGAGAGCAGATGGTTCAATAAACCAAGTTGAAGCGTACTCTGATTGAATCTTGGTGTTCTTCCGTGATTGACAGTGAGAGTGGGAGACGGAGGGCCGTGGGCCGTGGGCCAGTACAGTATTTAAAAGCCACATCAGTAAAAGAAAATGTCAGAAGTGACAGACACTCCTTCATTAATTACAAAATATTGTATAATAATGAAGGTAAAAGTAAAACAGGCTCCTCAATCTACTTGATTCGGGCACCTCTGGTGTCTTCTGTAAAATTCGAGACACTGACTAGTGATGTAGCATAATGTATGATTAACCTAGTTTCTGTTATCCTGTCAATTTGTGTTTTATATTTGTGTATCCAGCATATGTCAAACTTTTAGTTCCAAGTAGAACGTTACAAAATTCACACTCTGAAATTGTACTGTCTACGGCACACTTTTGACCAGGTTTCAGGAGAATGACCAATATATAATATATATACTTAGTGGTCGATGATCCGAGAGTAAGACAGCGCCAGCTGAGGGCCAAATGGAGTCGACATCAACTCCCACTCAACTTGCTATTCGGACCACACTTCGTCCACACCTCTCTCTATCTCCTCTCTTTTGGCCACGCTCCTCCTGGATAATGTCTGAAAAGAGTTCCAGGAGGGGGAGCCCGCCAGCATTTCACTTTCTACTCTTACTCTGTCCGTGTCTTTGGCTCGTCAGCTGGTCACCATAGAGCAATTAGACACAGTCCTTTCACTCAACTCTCCTCATTTCTCTGTCCTATCCTCTACCCTTTTTTTTCTTCTCCCGGACTTAATTCTCCCCCTGATCAAGGGAGTTGTTTGCTTGGGTGGGGCCGTTTACGTTTCTCTCGCTTTGTTTCTCTCGCTTTGTTCTTGTTGCTGGAACCGCTGGCCCACCTTTACCCGTCCCTTTCTCCTGAACCCTTGCTGCTGTCAACTGGATACGAGTGGTCTGCTACCGCCAGACCAGAGTGATTCGGGGCTATCCCAACGATTCGTCGTTTTCATTGTTGTAAAGACATCCCCAGCTTCTACAACCGCCGCACCAGAAGGTTAATCTTCACCCAAAGATTGGACCGATTTATCAGTGCCTCTTTATTTTATATTGCTGCAGTTCTGCAGTCGGTAACCGTCATAAGGCTACAAACCCCCCCCAGAAATCAAGTCAACTCCCACTTGTGTTTAGAGTACCAACAGAGGAGGAGCTGTTTGGGGGAACCCGACCGAACGCTACGAGTACGCACCCAACAGAATAATAACGGGCTGGGAGAGGGGGCCGTGCTACCAACACGCCAAGCCCCTGCCTCGGCGAATTTTAATAAATACATTTTCAATTTTTCCCCCAACGTCGACATAACAATTAGGACCTCGTATTACTAGTGACGAGTAGAATGGGTGGGTATTGTTAGTACACCAGGGATTTGGTCCATTTCGGGGGCGTTCACCCTTCTTTAAAAAAACCCACACAAACCACAAAAAGATCCGCGTCTACCTAGCCTGGAAATCGGATTACTGGGATAGGGCAAGAAGCAAGGAAGTCCAATTGTCCACGATTGAAATTTCCCTTTGTTTAAGTTTTTTTGTTTAGTGAGCCCCCCCCCCCCCCAGAACAAAAGGTAAACATCGGCTATTGGGGGTTCAAATTTCCCCTGCTTAATCAACTAATGCCCCCCCCCCCACACCCCTCCGCCAAAAAAATCATGTGGACTCACCTCGGTGACGTCATTGTCATGACGTTGCGATGTCATCGTGTTGCCTGTGACTTCTTATGAGAGACACCGGACGAAGCGGCAGAGCGTAGGCTTCCCGTGTGGAAGGTCGGGAGTTCGAATCCCAGTCAAATCACACCAAAGACTTATCGAATTGATACTTGTCGCTACCTAACCTGGGGCTTCGCATTAATAGGATAGGGCTCGGATTGGTTAGCTCAGTGTCAGGATAATGTGACTGAGTGGGATATCAGGGCCGCGTTCAGGCGCCTCGGAGATGCCAGTGACGTCACGCTAGTCTGAACGGCAAAGGCAGTTTGTTGTCTCGAAAATGGCCGCCTCCATAGGCGGCGGCCATTTGCAATGGTAAAGCTGTGCTGTGATTTGGCTGAAACCAGTGAATACGGCGGCCATTTTCGAGGCGCTTTTCACCTCCAGTCTGGAAAGAGAGGCGTCTCCGAGACGTCTCCGAGACATCGCCGAGACGCACTCTGAACGGAAATAAGCCAAAAAGCATCGCCGAGACATCGCCAAGGTGCCTCCGAGACGGACCCTGAATGCGGCCCAGGTCATGGTGTCGGCAGCCTGATTTCCCAGTGGAGCAGCACTATTAAGTCACGATGACTGCGCATTGTCACAAGTTGGTACCCATCCTGATATGACCTTAGATGCTGCTGGGATGTAAGGCAACAACCAACAAGCAAATCTCATGGCTGTTATTTCATGGAACATTGCCAGTTGATCATTAGCGTTGATGATGTTTGTTTGTTGGGGTTTTACGTCCTATCAACGTCTACGGTCATATAAGGACGGAATATTGACGTTTGATTGGTTCCTTGATTTGTGGTGCTTTAACGCTATGTTGGCAGAAAATCTCATATTCACAGCGGGAAAGCAATTGAGTTTATTCTGTCACTTTATTTCGCGATTTTTTTTGTTTTTAATTGTTCGTCACTTTTAAATATTTATATGAAAACTGAAACACAATTTTGAAACGGCTAAAGATTGGACCGATTTATCAGTGCCTCTTTATATTGCTGCTTTAACCAGACGGGATGGCCGAATGAGTTAGAGCGTCCGTCTCCCCTGTTTGGTAGATCGTGGGGTCGTGGGTTCGAACCCTGGTCGAGTCAAACCAATGACTTAAAAATTGATACTTGTCGCTTCCTAGCCAGGCGCTCGGCATTATTAGGACAGGCCAAGGAGCAGTGGAATGAGGAAGACCAATCGTCGACGATTGAAATTTCCCCTGCTTAAACAACTAATGGACCAAAAACAAAAAAATGTGTGTCAAAATGACGGAAAGATCTAATACCACATGAAAGATGATCGTTAGTAAACTCCACCACCACCACCATCCCCCCCTACACCCCCTCCCCCAGTCCGCCTTGTTCCGACATGTGGCACGGGGAGGCGCGCATGTGCGTGGGTCCACTCTCCATGCACATGTTGTGTTAGAGGACATATATATATAGCATATAGTGTTGGTTGGCTGTTGAAGTTTTTCGTCCTGGCAACATCTAAGGCCATATCAGGACATATGACACTGACAGTGGGCACTCATAGCGACTTTATAGTACTGCCCCACTGGGAAATCAGGCCGCCAGCACCATGCCCCGATACCTCACCCAGTCACATTATCCTGACACTGAGCCAACCAGTCCTTGTCCAATCCTATTAATGCTGAGCCAAGCTATGAAGCGACAAGTATCAATTGTGTAAGTCATCGGTTTGACTCGACTGGGAATTGAACTCCGATCTCCCGCACTGCTCTCTACCGATTCGGCACTGCGCCCGGTCTCATATTCAGTAAAACCCTCTCTAACTGACCACCACCACAGATGGACCACTCCCCTATATCGATCGCTTTATTTGGGTCCCAAACTATCGCCCATTATATAACGATAAAAAAATAAAACCTAAACCTCCCACCTCCCTAAATGGTGCATTTAAAGTCGGTCCCATGGTCGGTCGATTTAGAGAGGTTTTACTGTAGTGTGATGACGCCGTGCAGGGAAACTCGGCTGGGAGAGCTAGGCAGGCGCGATTCGCCGGCCGTGACCACGTGGTGTCGGGCGTCCCTAGTCGTGCGTGTTCTCGCGAGGTTTGGGTACACAGCGAGATCACGGAGCCGGTGAGTGTGGGTTGTCTTAGTGAAAACACGCACACCCACCCTCCCTCCCCTCTCTTTCTCCCTCTCCCTGCCGTGCCTTCCCCTCCACACACTATCCCCCTCCCCATCCACACCCTTTCTCCCTGCCTTACCACACATCTCTCCCCTACCACCCCTTTCCCCCTCCCCCACCACCCCTTTCCCCCTCCCCTACCACCCCTTTCCCCCTCCCCCACCGCCCGTTCCCCCCCCACGACCCTTTCCCCCTCCCCCACCACCCCTTTCCCCCTCCCCCACCACCCCTTTCCCCCTCCCCCACTGCCCCTTTCCCCCTCCCCTATCACCCCTTCCCCCTCCCCTACCACCCCTTCCCCCCCCCCCCCGCTACCACCCCCTTTCTCCCTCCCCTATGCCCCTTCGCGCCGCCCTTACAACTTCTTCCGTCCTCCCCTACCACTCTTTCCCAGTCCCCCACCACCCCTTTCCCCCTCCCCTACAACCCCTTTCCCCCCCTCCTCTACCACCCTTCCCCCCTACCCCCGTTTCCCCCTCCCCTACAACCCCTTTCCCCCTTCCTCTACAACCCGTTTCCACCTTCCCTACAACCCTTTCCCCTTCCCCCTACCACCCCTCCCCCCTCCCCTCCCACCCCCTTCCCCCCCCCACCACCCCTTCCCCCTCCCACCCCCCCTTTCCCCCCTCCCTCCTCACACCCCGCCCTCCCCCTTCCCCACCCCCCTACCCCCTCCCCCCCCCCCCCTCCCCCCCTCACAACCCCCTTCCCCCTCCCCTCCCACCCCTCCTCCCCTCCCCCTCCCCCCCCCACCCCCCTTCCCCCTCCCCCCTACCCCCACCACCCCTTCCCCCTCCCCCCCCCCTCCCCCCCCCCCCCACCACCCCTTTCCCCCTCCCCCCCCCCCCCCCTTTCCCCCTCCCCCACCACCCCCTTTCCCCCTCCCCCCCACCCCCCTTCCCCCCACCACCCCTTTCCCCCCCCCCCACCGCCCCTCTCCCCCTCCCCCACCACCCCTTTCCCCCCTCCCCCACCGCCCCTTTCCCCCCTCCCCCACCGCCCCTTTCCCCCTCCCCCCCCACCCCTCCCCTCCCCCACCCCCCCCCCCCCCCACCACCCCTTTCCCCCTCCCCCACCGCCCCTTTCCCCCTCCCACACCACCCCTTTCCCCCTCCCCCACCGCCCCTTTCCCCTTTCCCCCTCCCCCACCACCCCTTTCCCCCTCCCCACCACCCCTTTCCCCCTCCCCAACCACCCCTTTCCCCCTCCCCCACCGCCCCTTTCCCCCTCCCCCACCACCCCTTTCCCCCTCCCCCACCGCCACTTTGCCCCTTCCCCACCACCCCTTTCCCCCTCCCCCACCACCCCTTTGCCCCTCCCCCCCACCGCCCCTTTCCCCCTCCCCCACTATCCCTTTCCCTCTCTGCCACCACCCCTTTTCCCCTCCCTCACCACCCCTTTCCCCTCCCCACCACCCCTTTCCCCCTCCCCTCCTCTCTCTCCTCTACCACCCCATTCTCTCTCTTGCCCATTCCCTTTCTCCACTTCTTCCCACCCCCTTTCCTCCCTCCCATATCACCACCTTTTCCACCCTCTCCTATCACTCTCTATTTCCTCTTCCCTCCCGCTCTCTTTCTCTCTCTTGCAACATGACGAATCCAGGTATGAAGCCAGGCCGAATTACATCCGGCCACTGAGGCTCTGAATGAAACCTCATTTGGAGGCCTCTGGCGTGGATTTGGACATGTTTGAGTAAGCCAAAGTCCCAGAACATCCCCCGTGGTCGTTGAGAAAACCATCAGTTATCCTCCGACTCACGGAACTGAGGAAGTCTGGGACGCATCCACTCGAGTACCAAGGACTGCATGCAGAGATTCAAGGCCAGTTTGCAGACCACCTCTCCATATACACTGATGGTTTGAAAGACCAAAGCTGGGTAGCTGCTGTGGCAGTCTGCCGACGGGACAAATTTGGCATACGCTTGCCCGATCAGAGCTCGATTTTCAATGCGGAATCCCAAGCACTCCTTCTCGCCTTGGAGTGTATCGAGGTATCCAACCACACTAACTATGTTATATACAGTGATTCGTTCTCTTGTCTCCTGGCTGTTGCTGGACTGAAAACGGTCATTTATAAAATGAACCAACTGGCAACGGATGGGTATGACATCCACCTGTTCTGGGTGCCTGGCCATGCCGGCATACAAGGAAACGAACGAGCTGATTGGGCTGCGAAGAAGGCCCTGAACTGTGATCTTGAACCGTGTCTGATCCCTCACTCTGATCTGAAACCACTAATAGCCACCCACATAAAATCCAAATGGCAACATGAGTGGGATGAAAACATTAATAAACTTAAAGAAATTGAACCATCTGTCGGAAAACCACCACAGACTCATGCGAGAGGTCAGCAGGACCAAGTGGTCCTTAGCCGCTGCCGTATTGGCCACTTGTGGCTTACACATGCTTTTCTGCTCAAGGGGGAACCTCGCCCTGAATGTATTGGATGTCAGTCCCCGCTGACACTCAAACACATTTGACTAAGTTGCGTTGATTTTTTTACCCTGCACCAACAATTCTACCCTGCAGACAGTATCCATGACCTTTTTACTAAAGTAAAACAAGAAAACATTTTAGCCTTTTTGAGGGCAACAGGGGCCGTATGCAGGAGTCGGTGATTGCGGGTTTTGCTGTTACAGCCTGATACCGTTTAGCTATCCCCGAACCGGGGAATGCGGTCAAGCGGTATGCAGGAGCGCGTAACACTTACATTATAGCTAAACGTGAAGTTATTTATAGATTTGGGAATTCCCTCGATTCGAAAATATTAATATCGCCACCGTAGCGTCGGCAGCGTTAATCTCGCTTTGATTTTAGGGTTAATTTAATCAAATTTCACTATTTGACTATGTAACTTTGTTAAATATGACACCATTGAATAGATTTGATACCTAACACCGCTGTAAACTAGCCTAATATATTGCCGCCGATTCGGCGGCGGCGGCGGCGGCGGCGGCGGCGATGTGAGACAGTATGGATATCGACGTCGACGATTTGTTTACTTTACATTCGTCGATTCGAAAATATTAATATCACCGCCATTGCGGCGGCAGCATTAATCTCGCTTCGATTTTAGGGTTAACTTAATCAAATTTCACTATTTGACTATGTAACTCTGTTAAATATGATAGCATTGAATAGATTTGGGCATCATCGATACCTAACACCAATCTTAAACGACCTATGGATCAGGGTTACCCTAACCTCGTTTAAGCTTTTGGTGTTAGGCCTATCACTGACTCGTGCATACCACTTGTTCGCCGCTAAACGGGGATACCCGCCAAACACGGTTTTGGCTCGCTATCACCGACTCCTGCATATGGCCCCAGGACTGTACCACCTCATATAGTTTCCTAAATAAATTCTATCAATTATTAATAAAACTTTTCTTTTTCTATGGGAATTTGTTTCCCTTGACCATAAATATATGATTGTGAGCTTTCTAATTTAATGAGTGTCTATTGGCACATAATTGATTGTCTGCTTTTACATGTAAAAGCGATGGTTTGAACAAAAAACAAACATTTCTCGCCGTGAATAGGGCCTATGCTGCCGACATGGCATAAAGCAACCACCAATCAATCAATCAACTATTTCTCTTTCACGGGTGCAGGCCTCCTGTACCGAATGTCGGCAGTTCAATTCCCAGTTGAGTCAAACCAATAACTTTCAAACTTGATTCTTGTTGCCTCCTAGCCAGACGCTTGGCATTATTAGGATAGGTCAAGGACTAGTTGGCTCGGTGTTAGGATAATGTGACGATATCAGGTCATGGTGCTGCAGCCTGGTCTCCCAGTGAGGCAACACTATAAAATCGACATGAGTGCGCACTATCACAAGTCAGTACCATTCCTGATATGACCTTAGATGTTGCCAGGGGATAAAACTCCAACTAACTGTTGCACCCCAAATAAACCTATATTTATACATTAACCAATTGAACAGCGAATCTCCATTAATGCGTCCTTCGTTGAAGATGCCATGTTTTCATGCAAACAGTTCAGCCTTTTTAAAATATAATTTCTGGTTCATTTTATTTAGATATCTTATATCAAAGGTGGTTAGTATTGCAAATAGTAATACATACTGTTTCTCTGTAGTCTTGAAGCAGACACCCAGCTCGCAGTGTGACGTCATTCCAACATCATTCCGATGTCACTCTTGTTAGACTAGACGGTGCGATATCCGAAACTAATGGCAATCTGACATGATTTTCTTTCTTTCTTTCTTTCTTTATTTCTTTCATTCTTTCTTGGAGTTTTACATCCTGGCAACATCTATGGTCATATCATGACGGCCACTGACTTGTGACAGTGCACACTCATTGTAACATTATAGCGCTGTCCCAGAGGGAAATTAGGCCACCGGCGCACTAACCTGATTTCCCATTCCATCACATTATCCCGACACTGAGCTAACCAGTCCTGGCCCTTTCCTAATAAGGTCGAGCAGCAGGCTAGGAAGCGATAAGTATCAATATATTGTAAGTCATTGGTTTGACTCGACCATGGATTGGAACTCCCACACCTTCCGCACGGTAAGCCCGCGCTCTGCCAATTCGGCTACCGCGTCCGGTAGTCTGATAAAGACTCATCCTCAGGTTGAGTGCAATCCACGCATGACGTCAGTCAATTGACGGGGCAAGGTCAGTGTAAAGAACAGGGGACCAGTCTGACTTTGACGCTATGGCCCCGGGTACCAGTCTGACCGTGACGTCATGGCCCCGAGTACCAGTCTGAGCGTGACGTCATGGCCCTGGGCTTTCCCACCCCGTGAGAACCTTCGATCAGCTCCACTGACCTCTGTCCGGTCGTGACCTCGGATCTAACCTCAAGGTCACTGCTACGTCATCGTCCAATGTACCGGGACGCACTGAGGGTCACGTGGTGGGGCGCCATGTCTCTCATTGGTCGCCACCTTGCGAAGGGGTGATGACGTAGGTGGGTGAAATATGGAGGCGAGACATTCCTCTGTTTGTTAATCCTTTCTCTCTCGCTCTCTCCCTCTCTCTCTCCCTCTTTCTCCGTCTCTCTTTCTCTCTCTGTCCCTCTCTCCCCCTCTCTCTCCCCCCTCTCTCTCCATCTCTCTCTCCGTCTCCATCCATTTCTCTGCCTCTCTCCCTCTCTCTCCCTCTTTCTCTCCCTCCCTCTTTCCCTCTCTCTCCCTCTCTCTTTCTATCTCTCTCCTTCTCTCCCTCTCTCTCCCGCTCTCTCCCTCTATCTCCCTCTCCCCATCTCCCTTCCTCTCTCCCTCTCTCCCTCCCCCTCTCACTCTCTCTCTCCCTCTCCCCCTCTCTCTCCCTCTCACTCTCCCTCTTTATCCTTCTCTCCCTCTCTCCCTTTCTCCCCCTGTCCCTCTATCCCTCTCTCCCCCTCTCTGTCCCTCTCTGTCCCTCTCTCTCCCTCTCTCTCCCTCTCCCTCTCCGCCCCTCTCCCTCTCCCTCTATATCTCTCCCTCTCTATCTTGCTATATCCTCTGTCTCATCCTATCACTTTTTCAGCGTTGAATAATTTTCATTAAAGTTCCCCCTTCCTCCCTGCCTTACCCAATGCACATAATTGGACGTGGAGTGAAGTGAGTGGTTTTAAGTGTCTGGTATTTTATGTTGGTCATTATAATCTACGTCCTGATATGACCTTAGATGTTGCTAGGACGTAAAACAACAACAAACAACAACAAACCTTCGTTTTAGTTTGAAGTAACTTTAAAATTAAATGGGCAAACATGCAAAATTAATTTCAACAAGCAAGCGAAAACTCGGACACAATAGGCTTCTGAGTAACAGGTTCAATTAAATTGCCTCAGCATTCCCTTCTATTTTGGCAACAAATGTTTACTAAATGTACCAGTATATATATTAGATATCTAGAATGAAATCTAGATAATTGATTTGGTTTTGAAAATTTGATGTTTTCATCACACTATGCAACTTTATTCTTTTCTCTCTCTTTCTCTCTTTCTCTCTTTCTCTCTCCCTCTCTATCTTGTTATAGACCTCTCTCATCCTCTCTTTTTTAACACTGAATAATTTTTTTTAAGTTCTTTACAACATGGAAAGTGCAAGGAGGTCGCCGGTGACTGTGGGTTCCTTGGTCCAAACTGGTCACAAGTGGTCGCAAGCTGTAGTGTGACTGCGGCTTTACTCAGATTAAATTAAAACAGCCCTAGGAGCGGGACGTGGCTCAGGTGGTAGAGTGTCCACATATGAAGGTCTGGGTCATCCGATCGATCCTGCTGAGTGGACCCATTTGCAGTTTGGACTATTTTCTTTTCCAACCAGTGGTCCAAAACTGGTTCATCAAAGGCTGTGGTATGTGCTGTCCTGTCTGTGGGAAAGTGCATATAAAAGACCCCTTGCTGCTTATCGGAAAGAGTAGCCTATATGGTGGCGGTGGGTTTCCTCCAAAGAAACATGTCTGAATGACCATATGTTTGACATCCAATAGCCGATGATAAAACTCAATGTGCTCTAGAGGCATCATTAAATAAAACAAACTTCTTTTCAACAGATCATTGGGAATAAAAGTAATTCTAACATGCTTAGTATTTGCGATATTATCTGTTCTCACCTCGGACCCCTTGGACTTGGAAGTTGGAGGTGTACTTGAACCCATCATGAGAGCGTTTGTAAGGAAATGCAAATCTAATGACAACTTGTAAAGCGATAACAGCAAAAGGACACACAAATTAGTCAACTATTTCTCCTTTAAAAAAATGTCAAAAGCGGTGTGGCAGAGAAACAAAGTGGGCGGTCCCGACCCAGTACACCGGAACGTGAGATGTTTGTCTTTGCCACTAGGTGTCGCCTCGTTCACCACCCACCGCCCCCCTCCCGTCGGCACCCTGGCCCTCCGCACCCTGCACCCTCTGGTGGAAAAACCCTGAACCACTCACTTCACTTCCCCCCCCCCCCCACTAACCAAGCCCCACCCCCCAGCCACCCCCACCCCCCGTCCTCCACTCACGCACATTCACACATTCCACCACTGTTGTGACATTCACCAGACTCTACTATTACTAGTACTAGTCTCCCAACACCTCATCTACCCATCCTACCAGTCTCCCAATTCTATACAGTCCTCCCCGTCCCCCCACACACATCCCACCACTGTTGTAACATTCACCAGACTCTACTATTACTAGTACTAGTCTCCCAACACCTCATCTACCCATCCTACCAGTCTCCCAATTCTATCCATTCCTCCCTCTCCCACCACACACATTCCACCACTGTTGTAACATTCACCAGACTCTACTATTACTAGTACTAGTCTCCCAACACCTCATCTACCCATCCTACCAGTCTCCCAATTCTATCCAGTCCTCCCCGACCCCCCACACACATTCCACCACTGTTGTAACATTAACCAGATTCTACTATTACTAGTACTAGTCTCCCAACACCTCATCTACCCATCCTACCAGTCTCCCAATTCTATCCCGTCCTCCCCGTCCCGCCACACACATCCCACCACTGTTGTAACATTCACCAGACTCTACTATTACTAGTACTAGTCTCCCAACACCTCATCTACCCATCCTACCAGTCTCCCAATTCTATCCAGTCCTCCCCGTCCCCCCACACACATTCCACCACTGTTGTAACATTCACCAGATTCTACTATTACTAGTACTAGTCTCCCAACACCTCATCTACCCATCCTACCAGTCTCCCAATTCTATCCATTGCTCCCAATCCCCCACACACATCCCACCACTGTTGTAGAAGTTACACACTTTTACTACTACTGTACCAGTCCTAGTCTCCCAACACCTCCTCTACCCAACCTACCCCCTCCCCACCGCCCCCCATCCACCACATAAACAGTCTCCCTCACTAAACTCCCCTAACCTTAGACGTTAGACCGGGCTGGTACAGTGGGAAATAAGTCTTCACATTAAGAAGGACACCTGCATTATAGGTTTTTGGGTTCGTGACTGACTCTTTCAATGGATATATCGCATTGATAATCATTATTTACTTAAAGTTGCATAGTCCGATTGTTTTGAGTTTCTGAAATTTTCTGAGATAAATACATTAGGTTGATCATTATTATGTACCTTACTTTAGCTTGAAGTAACTTTTACTTTAAGTGACTAACTTTGAGATATTTGAAGTGGAACCATGCAAAATTAATTTTGGCAAGCACGCCAAAACTTTGACCCCATAGGCTTCTGCAGGAACAGGTTCTATTCAATTGCCTCGGTATTCCCTTCTGTGTGGTGACAAATGTTTAATAAGCGCATTAGTATCTAAGTTCAATATGTAGATTCACATTTAGATAATTTTTTGGTTTTGAAAATTTGATATTTTTATCGGACTATGCAGCTTTAACTTTATCTTGACGTAACTTATATTTTCAATGTTAATTTGAAGACATTTATAGTCGCATATTCCGAAGGTTTTGAGTTTCTGTCATTTTCTGAGATAATATGAAATATATATGTATAGAGTAAAACCTCTCTAACCGACCATCTCCACAGATCGACCACTCCCATATACCGATCGCGATATTTGGGTACGAATAATTTCATATTCTATCTCCCTAATCCAACCACCTCCCTAAATTGACCACTTTATGTCGGTCCAAAGGTCGGTCGATTTAGAGAGGTTTTACTGTATCTATCATTATAATTTACCCTACTTTACTTTAAAATTACTAATTCTGGAGATATTTGATGTGTAAACATACAGGAATAATGATGTCTTTGTCTAAACTCTGACCCCCCATATGATTCAAGATTAACTTGATTGATTGATTGATTGATTGATTGGTGGTTGCTTTACACCGTGTCGGCAGCATAGGCCATATTCACGGCGAGAAATGTTTGTTTTTTGTTCAAACCATAGCTTTTACTTGTAAAAGCAGACAATCAATTATGTGCCAATAGACAGTCATTAAATTAGAAAGCTCACAATCATATATTTGTGGTCAAGGGAAACAAATTCCCATAGAAAAAGAAAAGTTTTATTAATAATTGATAGAATCTATTTAGTAAACTATATGAGGTGGTACAGTCCAGCTGCCCTCAAAAAGGCTAAAATGTTTTCCTGTTTTACCTTAGGAAAAAGGTCATGCATACTGTCTGCAGTGTAGAACTGTTGGCACAGGGCCAAAAAATCAACGCAACTTAGTAAAATGTGTTTGAGTGTCAGCGCGGACTGACACCCAATACATTCAGGGGGAGGTTCCTCCTTGAGCAGAAAAGCATGTGTAAGCCACGAGTGGCCAATACGGCAGTGGCTAAGGACCACTTGGTCCCGCCGACCTCCCGCATGAGTCTGTGGTGGCTTTCCCACAGATGGTTCAATTTCTTTAAGTTTATTAATGTTTTCATCCCACTCATGTTGCCATTTGGATTTTATGTGGGTGGCTATTAGTGGTTTCATATCAGGGTGACGGATCAGACACAGTTCAAGATCACAGTTCAGGGCCTTCTTCGCAGCCCGATCAGCTCATTCATTTCCTTGTATGCCGGCATGGCCAGCATACAAAAAAGATTAAGATTACCAAGTTATATTAAATTAACTTACCATGCCCTGTGTTATGTAGCAACAAATGCGTAATAAGTGCATCAGTATCTAAGTTGGATATGTAGGTTCAAATCTAGATAAGTGTTTTGCATTTGAAGAGTTGATGCTTTTATCAAACTATGCATTTTTTAAGTGAAAATGTATCACAATTAATTTGGTGTGCACACCGAAATGCTCAAGCTTCAGCAGTGAGAGGTTCCTGTTCCATAATTAAAGTTGCATAGTCCGATGGTTTTGAGTTTCTCTCATTTCCTGAGATAAACATATCAGTTTGATCATTTTAATCTACCTTACTTTAGTTTGAAGTAACTTTTATTTTAAATCGCTAACTTTTGAGATATTTGAAATGGAAACATGCTAAATTCATTTTGGCAAGCTTGCCAGAACTCTATCACCATAGCGGCATAGGCTTCTGCAGTAACTAACAGGATCTATTAATTGACTCAGTATTCCCTTATATGTGATGACAAATGTTTAATAAGTGCATCATCATCTAAGTTAGATATGAAGAATCAAATCTAGATAATTGTTTTGGTTTTGAAAATTTTATGTTTTCATCGGACTTTGCAGCTTTAATATTGCTTCTATTTAGAAAGTAATGCTTAATGGGAGTGTACTAGGCTGCAGTGAACTCTCGGGCAAGGAGCCACATAGACAGGTACTGGTAGACATGGGTAAGGTGATGACATCAGGGAGCCGAGATAGACTAATGGTTATGATGCTAGCTCCAAAATGACAAAAAGTGTGGGTTCAAACCCTGCTCTAGCCACCATGTTCTCTCTGTCCATAGGCCCAAGTCGTCCACTGGCCCCATCGTCCAAAACCACAGTCGACCCTAGGCCCTCATCATCCATCGTTCCCAGTCGACCATAGGCCACCGTCATCTATACCGCAGTTGTCCATGAGCCCAGTCGTCCATAGTCAGATAGTCCCCAGTCATCCATAGCCCCCAGTCGTCCATAGGCCCCCATTATCCATAGGCCCCAGTCATCCATGCGGCCCAATCGTCCATAGGCCCCTCTTATCCATAGGCCCCAGTCGTCCATAGCCCCCAGTCGTCCATAGGCCCCTCTTATCCATAGGCCCCAGTCGTCCATAGCCCCCAGTCGTCCATAGGCCCCTCTTATCCATAGGCCCCAGTCGTCCATAGCCCCCAGTCGTCCATAGGCCCCTCTTATCCATAGCCCCCAGTTGTCCATAGGCCCCCAGTCGTCCATGGCCCCCAGTCGTCCAGGGTCCCAGATGTCAGACAGCCTCTCAGTCTCAGCTCCACTCCACGCTTCTCACGATGTTACAGTGAGACCGGGCACCGTCGTCACCCACACCTTCTGTGTAACCTTGGTTACACACACACAGTGCAGCCCTCACCCACACCATGTGACCCCCTCCCCCCCCCCCCCACACACACAGCCGAGTGTCGCCGCCTAGCGGTGTTTGCAACAACTCCTCGTGGTATCCCATCGTGCCCAAAACAAACACGACCCTCATTCGGCACCCGCTGCCACTCTACCATAATTTCTTTTTTTGTGAGTAAATAATTTATTAATCTGAATGCAGTAAAACCTGTCTAACTGACCACCTCCACAGATCGACCACTCCTCTATATCGATCGCTTTATTTGGGTCCCAAATGATTACCCATACAATACTGGTGTAACGATTAAAAAAAACTCCCTAAGCCGACCACCTCCCTAAGTGGACCATTTAAAGTCGGTCCCGTGGTCGGTCTCTTTAGATAGGTTTTACTGTAGTTCTCTTCTCACTCTCAGTGCTGATTCAATGGTCTTCCATCCATTTTACATTGTAGGGAATGTGTGTCATTCGCGCACAAGGTGGATATCAAGTTAAAGTTGTACCTTCCGATGAAAACAAAACCTATTCAAAAGCAAAACACCGATCTAGATTTAAACCTACATATCCAACTTAGATACTGATTCACTTATTAAACATGTGTTGCCTCATAGGTTGGAATACTGAGGCATTTGAATAGAACTTGTTACTGCTAAAAACCTATGATGTCACAGTTTGACATGATTGCCAAAACTAATTTTACATGTTGGAACTTGAAATATCTCACAACTTAGGCATTTAAAAAAACAGTTACTTCAAATTAAAGAAAGGTAGATCATAAAAATCAATTTAAATTAAAGAATATTAAAGATTGCTATGCGAAATGATAATTCAAAACCAGACACAGATAATTCATTTTTTGGGCTAATAAATTTATTATTCAGGCATAATAAATTTTACAGCAGCCTTTTTGTCTACACCTTTGGGAACATGTTATATATTAGCTATTTCCAATAGTACAATTGGCCTTTTAGCTAATTTATTCTATCATCAGCAGGTAGTACAACCTGTGTCTTTATCACTTCTTTATGTTCTTTACTTATATGCAGGTCATCTATTAGATAGGAATTAGTTGTGTCATTACTTATATGCAGGTCATCTATTATATAGCCATTAATAATATATCATTTCATTACTTATATGCAGGTCGCGCCAATGACGGTACTATCATATGACATATGATGCATTATGTTACAGTTTATCAGATAATCTATTTGTTCACTTGAGGCAACTTGACAGAAGACATGAGGCAGCAGCTCGGGCAGATCACGGTCACACGTTCAGCTCACATCTGGCACACGCACACACATTCGCCACTCATTTCATTCAGCACTTTTATAGCAAGGGGATAGGAGCCATAATCTCTCAGCCTAACAATAGCCCCAGGAGATGGGTGGGAGGGTTGGTGAAACTTGTAACTTTGCTCAGCGATCCGTCGACGACGGTGGCCAGGTAAGAACTGGACAAGCCTTGAATCTACTACCGGAAGTTACTTTTGTACATAGCAACGCGCGCTAGGAACGGTATCTATGGTGCTGCTCATATCAGGCCCGTAGTCAGGGTTTGTGAATTATGCATGTTTCCGGCAACATGGACAATTCAAAACCAGACACAGATAATTCATTTTTTGGGCTAATAAATTTATTATTCAGGCATAATAAATTTTACAGCAGCCTTTTTGTCTACACCTTTGGGAACATGTTATATATTAGCTATTTCCAATAGTACAATTGGCCTTTTAGCTAATTTATTCTATCATCAGCAGGTAGTACAACCTGTGTCTTTATCACTTCTTTATGTTCTTTACTTATATGCAGGTCATCTATTAGATAGGAATTAGTTGTGTCATTACTTATATGCAGGTCATCTATTATATAGCCATTAATATATATCATTTCATTACTTATATGCAGGTCGCGCCAATGACGGTACTATCATATGACATATGATGCATTATGTTACAGTTTATCAGATAATCTATTTGTTCACTTGAGGCAACTTGACAGAAGACATGAGGCAGCAGCTCGGGCAGATCACGGTCACACGTTCAGCTCACATCTGGCACACGCACACACATTCGCCACTCATTCATTCAGCACTTTTATAGCAAGGGGATAGGAGCCATAATCTCTCAGCCAAATTGGGACACGAGAGATAATGGTTCCTTCCTACACAACATTTTTATTTACGTAGTTGAAAACGCTGTCAGAATTCCATCTACCGACAGTTTTAATGGACTCGATGGGCATGCCCACTCTCGCGTATGCCTGAGCTCCCCCGCGCCGCAGACTATGGCAAGTCACTAACGGCCACCAAGGGAGTCGACATGCTTTCAGGGCTGCTTGCATGCACTTGCAGAAGATCGATGCCGTCAGGGGACACCCGTTGCGCAGCATGAAAGCTGGGGCGCCCTCATGCGTCGCCTTCAGACTGGTATACTTGGACCATGCATGCACCGGGCAGAAGGCTTGGTTCGACCCTGCCGGTATATCCATGCTGTATGCGTCCTCAGGCTTGTGTATGGTCTTGGTGGTCCTGACTTTGATCGTCAGGTGTGTGTTGTGTGCCTCAATGTCCCTACCGAGCAGCATGTGACCGTCACCGCCCGTCACCTCGGAGTAAAACAAGTTAGACTGTCTTAACAAACACAGGTAACCTATTAACAAAGCAGCAATTAACACCAGTCCGTCATCTCCAATTTTTCTGAATTTTACAATCATTATTTTAATGTGTTTAATTTTCAAGGGAAATGCCCTCCTTACATTGCTTCCTTTCAACTTATATATTCCAGCTTTAATCAGTGATATTGCATAGCAATCGAATGCTTTCGTGTTACCATTAAACAGCCTTACCCATGTCCTTGCCCCACTCATGTAATTTCTTACAGCGCCTTCAGTATTTAATTTGTCATTTAAGTGTAAAGTATATAACATTACCGTCTTCATTTTTGGGCGTTTGGGGTTATCTCCAACTTTTTTGCAAAACCCAAGATACTCCCCGAACTGCACCCTTTTATTATGCCAGGTCCCAGTTGATAGCCCCGCCGAAAAGTAGACACTTAGCCGTCCCACCAGCGCACGTTTAACTTCTGCAAGTTGATAAAGGCAACAAACAATATTATCAACTGGCAGAGAGATCACAACGACAAATCTAAGACATGCCCATCATGGGAGACATTGATTTTGGTCAACAACTTCTGGCGACACAACTTGTCGGCAACGCGCCTAAACTTATCATCAGAAAACATCCTACTAAGGGCATCCGCCAACACCAGATCTTTACCCGGCTTGTGAATCACCTGTACCGTACAAGTGAACGTGGCGGCGAACCTCCAAATTTCTCGGGCACAGGCGCACAAGACCGGATCCTTACCGGCGCCAGAGGATAAGACCTGTTGGGATGCAGCATTATCGGTATTAATGATAATCTGATACAGATGGGGATTAACCGGCGATAAATTTTTTAGAGCCACTACTAAATTTATTGCCTCCAATTGGGCTATATGAAAACCGTTATCAAGAAAATTTTTGGTGTAATGGTTTGAATAAAAGTGAGTAGAACTGAATGCACCTCCGCCGTGCAATGATGAGTCGCACTCAATCACCCACTTTTGGACAGGGACATGGCGAAGTAAAACCAGCCTATTGTGACCTTCTGCGAACCGCAAGAACCAAGCTATATCTCTAACCAGCTCCTGTGTGACCAACACTTTTCCCACAAATGGAGTACCCCTCAAAAAATCTAGAATCCTATTCATAAAAATTCTAGCCGGAGTCATGCACTTCGATATAAACTGTAAGCGTCCGACTAGCCGTTGAACGTTTTTCCTAGTAACTAACCGGCCAATTATCCATTTATGGCATTCCAGTAATATATCTAATAATTTCTCGTCTGGAATACGTACCATCATGTCACGGGAATTTATCTCATACCCCAGCCAGATTAACTTACGAGTGGGAGGGACACATTTTTTAACCGATAACTTCAAACCAAGCACGCCAGTCAACCGTAAGATATAAGAATATGCGTGCTGTGCCTCTGCCAATGACTTTTCCACCCCAACGAAATCGTCTAAAAAGCATAGCGCAAAGAAACCCAACTTGGTCATTAGATGTACCACGGCGGCCGTAGTCCGGGCACAAGCCATGCTGGAAGTCCTGCAGCCAAAGGGCGGTGCTATGTCAAAATAGAATTTTCCGTTTACTTTAATACCGAATAGAGGCACACTCAAGGGGCAGGTCCTTAATTGCCTGTATGCCCTGGCTAGGTCAATAGACCACATATAGCAGTTAGGTCCCAACTTAGTCACCTGTTTCGCGAGGGACATAATAGTCGGCAAATTATATCTATACGGATTACCTTGATAAAAACCTCTATTGATCCCCGAATTTACACTACACCCCCTAGGAAAACTAAGATCAACTATAATTCTGCGTTCATCAGTACCTTTTTTGGGGCGGGTCATTATCGGGCTAACCTGTGCCCATGGTAAAAAGGGGGGGTCATCGAATGGGCCCAGCAATGCACTGTGTGCCAGTTCAGTTCTAATATAACTATCAATCCAAAAAAGGTCTTCCTTTGAGTGGGCATGGTTAAGTTCCGTTGATGTAGGGATAATTTTGCCAGTGAAATTAGCGGGCCAACCGAATTCCAGAAAGGAGACAAGGTCTACATCATTATAATCAACTAGCAGTCGTTTCCAATTTCTAATTAAAAGTCCAGACGGGACCGGTAGCTTCGCCGATAAATAATTTGGAAGGCCAGTAGCCCTTACTTTATTATAAATATTTGCATATTGTCTTAAAAGGGTATTACTATCAATATCAGAATTAGTCAAGTTATGAGATAAAGTAGGCCAAATATTCAACACATAACTTTTATATAGGTGGGGCGACGTATCAAAGAAGGCCTTTTGGCCACCACAGGTAGATTCTGGAACATTAAAATTATCCAGTACATCCGGATCATAAGAGCCAACTGGACAGCTTATGCATGGTAACTTCAACGGAATTTCAACATCACTTTTAACAGCAAATTCAGGAATTACAATAACAGGTGACAATAATAACTTATCTGGACAGACTATACCATTGTTCTTGCCCGTATTAGTAGCTATCAAAGAATTTGGATCCAACATGGACTCCCGGGCAATCTCAAAATCGCCATTGTCACTTTTCAGTCCATTATAGAGTGGATTGGTGTCATCCGAAGAGATAATAGAATTCCCCTCCCCATCAGGGTCCACAACACATAAAACCGGGTTCCTCGCATCAACATTAACAAGACAAGTAGGAAAGGAACCAGTAGACCGCTGACAAGGTTTGGCAGAAGAAATATTAAGTATATTAGACGGCACATCAGCACCAGATTTATCACTAATACTGGACAAATTAGCTCCACCAGGGGCAGCATGAATGTCCCTAACAGGTATACGGCATTCAGAAACAGGCAACAGCCTAGCAGTCAGTGTATCAGACACGGTCATTGTTGTAGTTGACAAGCGGCAAGGCCCCTGACTGGCATCTGAGTCGCCATGGCAATGGCGTGGATCGAGCCCGGTCGGAGTGACACCAATTGCCAGAGGTGCTTGTTGTGACACCGTACCAACTGACACTGCATTGCACACCCCACTCTTTCCAGCTGATACATGTTCAGATGGCACTAATTTATTGTTCTTATTAAACCATTTAAATGACTTATTATCCACAAAAACCTTATTATAATGAAATCTGTCACAGAAATGATGAGATCTACCAAGAATTTTATCGGCGGCGCCACTACCCATAATAGCACTGAACTTATAGCGCCGCTTATAATCGACAGACGGCTTATGCCGTCTCTTAGACAATTTCGATGTAAACACATTAACATTTTTCTAAAATATGGGAGCTGTGGGCTTCGGATTATTTACAACATCAGTAACATGTACAGGGCCATGGTTAACATTACAATGTGGTATAGAGCCAATCTCGGAAAGAGGTAAGGGAGGCGACAACAGTAACTCAGAAGGCCGACATGGCACCGACAAAGCAACCGTACCGACCTGGTTATCGCACTGGCCGACCGGGCACTTTGAAGAAGGGAGAATGGTGGCGCCATCTGAAGACTTGTGGCGGTACTTGTCCATTTCGACTGATGGGATACGCAATGTCTCGGATGGTTTTGCAGCGACCAGCCCACTGCAATTTAAAAACTTGACACACGGTTACCGACGACGTCTCCTGGCAACTCAGATGCACGACTTTTTGATCGACACTCAGTCTCCTTGTGTGCGTGTTTGCGTTTTAACTTATACGCACAATACGCACATATGTGTACGAACCGACTTGAGCCTTCCCCGTGATCCCCATCGAAACCGCATGAACCGCCCTTATTCCAGATGATGCACGGTCTTGCATCAACCCCCTTTTTAAAGTCTGTGTACGCACCCCCTGTGAACTGTTTGGTAGCTGCCTGTGGTTCCAGCCTCTTACCCAATCCGCAAATATCCCGCCGTATCTCTACAATTTTGCCTTCATCATTCCATCCGTCTGGCAGTCTCTTGTCCGCAATCATATTAAATACTTTCTCACTGTAAGTGAGACAAGTATGCCATGAGTAGTTTTGCGCCATGTCCAAAATTGACTCAATGTGATTGTCTATATGCACATCCCACCCATGTGGGACATCCCCACGCCTGACCATACGACGCATAGCGGCAAGATATTCGAACCACGTCGACTCCCCTTGATTCACTTTCCCCTTCTTTTCATTTCTTATTACATATTTGTGTGGCAGTAACTTAAGTTTCTTTGACTGCTTCGCCCTTTTTCTGGTCAACCTAATTAATTCATTCATCATCAGGTCATCATCACTCCCGTCATCACTATTATCAAATTGGCCATCTAGTGCACGACGTTTCACACCGATTATATTAGAGTTCAGTTTCACATTACCTGTAGACGTGTGTGGTGGATGCTTGTTGATACATGATCCGCCTGTGCGTACTGGTGACACATCTGTCGTGTTAACAACAGTTGCTGCTAACTCCGCTCCTGTGACGTCATGAGAGAAGCCACCCGGCATGTTCGGCGGTGGAGCCACAAACGAGTCAGCTCCCCCGCCATCTTGGTTACTTTCCAGATCCTGGAGACGTGCTATCAGTGGCGCCTGTGAAGCTGCTAGTTTATTATCAAGTAATTTCGCTATATCCTCCAGCGTTAGACTTTTCCTATGAGATGTAGATGGTGCAGGCGAGTCAACCAGGTGACTATCCAATTCTGCCAGTTTAAGCCTTGTCGAAGAAGAAGCTCGATCAACCGTATTACCATCCATGGCACTTTCACTCGATCCCGACCGATCCATAGACTCTAACAAGGCCTTTGAATAACGTCCCACTACACTCTTCACTCCTCGGCAGTGTTTCGGCATACTTGAAAGTCCTTGATGTCATGAAACTTGTAACTTTGCTCAGCGATCCGTCGACGACGGTGGCCAGGTAAGAACTGGACAAGCCTTGAATCTACTACCGGAAGTTACTTTTGTACATAGCAACGCGCGCTAGGAACGGTATCTATGGTGCTGCTCATATCAGGCCCGTAGTCAGGGTTTGTGAATTATGCATGTTTCCGGCAACATGGACAATATCTAGAGAATTAGATGATTGTTTGTTGTTGGTTTACATCCTAGCAATATCAAAGGTCATATCAGGACAGGTATCAACTTGTGACAGTGCACACTCATGGCGACTTTAGAGTGCTGCCCCACTGGGAGACTAGGCTACCAGCACCATGACCTGATATCCCACTCAGTCACATTATCCTGACACTGCGCCAACCAGTCCATGCCCTATCCTAATAATGCCGAGTGCCTGGCTAGGAAGCGACAAGTATCAATTTCTACGTCATTGGCTTGACTCATTGGCTTGACTCGACACAGGTTCGAATCACAATTTCTACCAAAGCGGGAGACGGATGCTCAACTCATTCGTCCATCCCGTCAGGTCAATTTTATTGTTGTTAATTTAACAAACACCCTTTGACCCAACCAACACTCAACAACACGCAAACACACTCAAGTGGCATCAAATGCGCATGCGCCAGGGCCTAGTGACATCGGGGCAGTCTTTGCGCATGCGCCGAGCCTCCGCGCAGCTGCATGGCGCAGGTCGTTATAGGTGTCCGGTTCCGGTCGTGATGATGATCGCGGTGCACTATGGGTAACGGGTGGACGCTAAGCATATTCCATTTCAAACACTTAGTAAGAGCTCAAATGATGGCTTTACCAAAAGTCAGGCACAAAATTTTATTTAATTTTGGGTTCAGTTCCAACCATTAAGCTAAGCATGTGTTTCTCTTTGCCTATTACTTTTTAAAAATTAGTATTAAATTTATTTATTTATCAATTATATATATATATATATATATATATATATATATATATATATATATATATATATACGACAAAACCTCTCTAAATCGACCGACTATTGGACCGACTTTAAGTGGTCCATTGAGGGAGGTGGTCGGTTTAGGGAGTTAGAATATGCTTACAGTGGTACTTACTGTTGAGACCCAACTAAAGCGATGGATATAGGGGAGTGGTCGATCTGTGGAGGTGGTCGGTTAAAGAGGTTTTACTGTCTGTACGGGATGTCTAATAATAATGTTATATAAATGCTAGCTTTAACCTGTGCTGCGTAGGTGCCAGGTATGGGTGTGAGCGAATATCTCTGCTTGGGACTAAGAGCAAACAAAGAACTCCTTAGAACCAACAACAAGTGCATTAATATCTCAATTCTAAGTTAAATATATACAATTATTTTGGTTTTGAAAAATTGATACTTCATCAGACTATGCAGCTTTAATTTGACAGACATTATTTTAGAAGTTTTTGCAAGCGTATGGTGTGGTTTGAGAATTGTGATTGTTTTTTGTTGGTTTACATCCCCGCAACATCTAAGGTCATATCAGGACAGGTACCGACTTGAGACAGTGCGTACTCATGGCGACCTTAAAGTGCTGCTCCACTAGGAGACCAGGCCGCCAGCACCATGACCTCATATCCCACTCGGGTCACATTATCCTGACACTGATCCAACCAGTCCTTGCACTATCCTAATAATGTCGAGCGCCTTGCTAGGAAGTGACTCGAACATATGGTTTGTACGCTTGTGAAAATGCTGATAATTGTGAAGGACCTCTTACAGCGAAGGCACTAAGACAAATATCAAACAAACTTGGATATATAAAGAAAATAAACAGATTGCATTTCAAATGAACAGACGCGGCAAACGGAAATTACCGGAACATGGTTCTCACCCTCAGGCAGACTCAGATCTACATTTTCTTAAAAGACTACACTCAGGTTTAATTCGACTTTTTATGTCTTTATCAGATACACTTTATTTTCTTCTACTTCTTCTCTTACTCTTAGGCGTGTTTGATATTTATTAAGGTTGCATAGTCCGATACAAACATCAAATTGTTTAAAGCCAAACACTTATCTAGCTAGATTTAAACCTACATATCGAACTAAGAATTAGATATTGATGCATCTATTAAGTATATGTTTGCTACCTAGAAGAGTATATTCTATGTCAATTTAAAGTTGCACAGTCCGATGGTTTTGAGTTTCTGATATTTTCTGAGATAGATATATTAGGTTGATCGTTATAATCTACCTTACTTTAATTTGAAGTAACGTTTATTTTTAATGACTAACTAGCAACATCTAAGGTCATATCAGGACGGATTTATTATCAAATGTACTAAATCTCGCTATGACTAAAGCTCTCCTCTCGTGTGACGTGTCCTGCCATCTTAACTCTCTCTCTCTCTCTCGTGTCTTGTAGTTGTAATGAAGACGCACAGTGCGCCATAAAGGAACCGGAAGTGTCCTGCGCCAGCCTCAGCCGGCCAGATGTTCAGCGCACTTTGGCGCCTTATGTAAAGATATAAAAAGCAGATTATGGCTGAAGCGACTTGGAGGGATTCCATGAGACTGAGCTAGGCCGGGCGGGTGTCGCAGTTTAAAGAGGTATATCAGGATGGGTACAAGCATATCAGGATGGGTACCAACTTCTGACACTGCACATATGGTGACTTTATAGTCTTGTCCCACTGGGAGACCAGATCCTCGGCACTGTGACCTGATAATGATATCCCACTCAATCATATTATCTTGACACTGAGCCAACCAGTCGTTGCTCTAATCTAATAATGCCAAGCGCCTGGCTAGGAAGCGACAAGTATAAATTTGTAAGTCATTGGTTTGACTCGACCAGGGTTTGATCCTGTGGTTTCGAATCCCACGATCTACCAAAATGGGAGACGGATGTTCAACTCATTTGGCTATCCCGTCTGGTATTGGGCGATAGCAACAAGGTATAACAAAGACAACATACCGGATTAGGGAGACAGGTCTTTTTTTTTTTTAAGGCAGTGATTATACTGTCCATAGGATATAAGCTTGAGTACTCGGGCTTGTTTTCAATGCTGGCCAGCTGTAGTGGTAGAGTTATCTTATCACACAGTAGCAACTGATAAGGTGTTTGACTGCCTGTATTACAGTAGCAGGTAAGTGGTTGCTTAGTATTGTTAGTAGCCTATGTTAGTTTTTTTGGATTTTCTTGGTATGTATATATTTTTTATTTTTTCTACTCTTATTACTAGACTAGCCTACTCATATTTACATATTCTAGGCTTGCACGTGTTTGTTAGGTGTGTTATCTGGTTAAATTTGGCATGGTTACCTTCCATTGGCCGTCCCGCTGGTGGGCCGTGACATATAATATTCTGCTCAGTTGCCAGTGTTCAGGGGAAGATGAAGTTGCTCCCACAAACCTGCTCTGGTGACAGGACTGCTGAACAACCCAACGAATAGAAACCAAAATTAATAAGCAAAATAAAGTAAATATAAAATAGACACAGTAAACCCAATCAAGCAAAACAGCAAAATATCTTATTAATTAACAATGCACTAGTGAAATATGCGAATACGCAGACACACACAGAAAGCATAGACCTCTTCAGGAAAGATAGAAGGAGTAGCAAAGAGCAAAGCAGCACTTCCGCCCATGCCTACTTCAAAACACAACTGACAACTGCGATCACGGAGAAATGGGATCCAAACCATGAGTATCACAAACTTTTCATAAAATACCACTAACCAAAATTTAAAAGCACTAGAAATACTTTGTATAGCTAACATCCATTCCAGGGCATGTACCGCCCCTCCACTCACACAGATGCAGTCTATGCTAATGTATATAACTATATCACAAAACAGGGCACATGTACTGTATGCACCAGCCCATATGCCCATAAAACAATCTAAACAAAGTTAAAAACTCGCAAAATCTAACAAACGCCAAACCTAAAGGTAAAGAAAGATGGTAGATGAAATTGAATGCAGACTGGGAAGGGGCACACACTTTGCCCACCTAAGCTGCCAGAGTGCATCCAATAAAATAGACACAATAAAAATGCACCTAAAAAAGGAAAATGTTGATATGTTAACACTGTCAGAAACATGGTTCACTGACAGACATCAAGACAATACCCTCAACATAGAAGGATATAGGCTTGTACGTAATGACAGACAGCAAATTAACATAACAAACCAAACAAAGAAAGATGGAGGTGTTGCAATCTACTGCAAAACCTAAAATAAATCTAGACACTGAGGCACTAAAAATAGCAAACCTCTCAAATGAAGACCTGGAGCTACTATGGGGCCTAATATAAAATGAGAAGCAGGCTAACATAGCCATAGCAAGCCTCTACAGACCACCGTCCAGGGATATTGAAACATTCCTTGAAACTCAAGACAAAAGCATAAATACAGTGAGAAAACTAACAAATGCAGAAATCTTTGTGTTAGGGTACTTCAACATAAACTACAGTAGCAATGACAAAAATAAACTAATGCTACAAACCACTATCAAAATCCTAGGGCTGCAGCAACTTATTACAGACAGCACAAGACTAGGCAACAATAGCTCAACAATTGACCGAATACTAACCAACTCAAACCATGCCACAAAATGGGGCACTCGAAGCTGGGGTATAAGTGACCATGAGCTAATATATATAATGAGGAAAAAACTCAAAAGCACAAGCCAATATAAATATAAGATGGGCAGATCCCTAAAAATTACTCAAAAGAAACACTAAAGAAGCGCCTACATAAAAATATAGACAACCTCACAACAGACAGGGATGACACTGATATCTACTGGAATAACATTGTCACAGAAATAAAACAATCATTAGATGAGATGTGCCTCTTAAAGAAACTAAAAATAAAGAGAAACCAAGACCCGTGGGTAGACAGGGAACTGTTAATGCATATCGCAACAAAATGAAAGCCAGGCAACAAAGTGAAAGGTACTAAAGACCCAGAGGATAAAAGGGCATATAATACTGCCAGAAACAACTCCCTCAAAGCAGTAAGGACAGCAAAAAAGGAAATATATGGTAAAACAAGACAAGGACTGGGGAAGCAACACAAATAAGTTCTGGAAAAATGTAAGCTCACTATTCCCCCAAAATAACATAGAAGAACGCATAAGCTTCCAGGATAAAGATGGAAATATGCACACAGATAGTGATGCAGCAAACAAACTAAATACACACTTTGCCACGGTAGGACAAAGGTTATCAAAGAAATTCACAAGAATCTGGGAAAACATGTCAGAAAATATCCAGGATGAAATCCCCACCTGCAAAACTGACCTAAAAGAACTAACACAACTAATAAATGACATAAATGAAAACAAACCAAGTGGCATAGATGGAATCCCCACAAAAATACTAAAAGAGGCACTCCAAGCCATCCCAGATACCATGGTCGACCTGTTCAACATATCATTTGAGTAGGGGCACTTCATCACAGCATGGAAGATGGCAACCATCACCCCCATCTACAAAAGTGGTGACAAACAAAACATGGGGAACTACAGACCAATATCAATCTTGCAAACACCAGGCAAGCTAATTGAAAAAATATTCCACAGGCACATAAATGAGCACCTGGAAAAAAACAATATACTAAACAAGAGGCAAGGAGGTTTCAGAAAACTACACTCCACATCAAAAACAATAGCAAACCTAACAAGTGATGTGCTGGCATCATTGAACCAAAAGAAGTTAGTAGGAGCAGCCTTCATCGACTTCAGCAAAGCCTTTGGCACAACCTCCTACTAAAGCTGGACAGTTGGTGTGAATCCAATAAAATAACCATCAATGCAAATAAATCTAAAACAGTGCTCTTCGCACATACAGCAATCACAGGAAGAAACCTACAATGCACACTAGGAAACCAAACACTGGAAAGTGTAAATCACTACAAATACCTAGACCTAGAACTAGATAGCCAGCTAAACTACAATCTGTGTGTAACAAAAATCATACAAAAAGTAAATCACAAACTATGGCTATTTGCTAAACTAAGAAACTATATGACACAAGATATGTCAATAAAAATCTTCAAATGCATGCTACTCCCCTACTTTGACTATGGGGATGTAATCTACATGGGTGCTAAAAAGGAGCTACTTCAAAAAGTACAGATACTATAAAATAGGGCCCTGAAAATCTGCCTGAAAGTAGACAAACTACACCCCACTTATGACCTAGACAAAAGAACTAAAGTAAAGCTACTAGAAAACAGAAGGATAATCCATCTAAAAACATTAGCATATGGATATAGCCAAGACATTAAGCGTCTAAGCCAACTACTAAGGGAGACCAGAGCAAGCAAGGCACCACTACTAAGGCAGACCAGAAGCCAGATCAAAGCCCATGAAAGGAGCACACTGGAAATGGCCGCCAAGGCATGGAATGCGCAAACGGTGAAAGAAAGACAAATCCCTGACCTAAAAACATACAAAAAATATCTGTGCAAAATATAAACTGGGAACCCGAACTGAACTACACAACAAGGGGGCAGGTGATATGTCACGGCCCACCAACTGGACAGCCAAGGGCAGGAAAACCGGAAATATAAAAGGCAGATAACATGTCCAACAACAATATAAATCAAATCAAATCCAAACAAACATAACTCAACCACCTATTACGTACAATCCTATGAACATGTAAATGAAATAGGCTAGTATTGAATTAAGTAGAAAAAGTGGAAAACTCTTCCCAAGAAAACCCCAAAACACTAACATAGAACCTTAAGGGGCTGTCACATTAGGGTTTTCTGCGGGAGCATACGGCGGTGTAAGCGCGTTACATCATATACGCCGGCATATGCCGCCATACGCTGCCATACGCTATGCATACGCTACGTATACGCTACGCATATGCCGTCATATGCCGACATACTCTTTCTCCCGTCCGTCCAAATTTGTTTGTGCATGCTAAAAAAATCTCGACCTACGGGAGCGTATGGTTCATACGCTACTCATACGCTACTCATACGCTGGCATACGCTCCTCGTATGCTAGGGGTATGCCGGTGTATGCTAGGGGTATGCCAGTGTATGCTACTCGTATGCTCAACTTGCATCACGGGCATATCTCTGGCATATGAAGCGTACGCAGAACCTACGAGTTGCGTATGGGAGCGTATTCGTAGCGTATGCAAAGCATATGAGTAGCGTATGGTGGCGTATGCCCGACCTATGGTCTCGGTATATAAAGGCGATGCACTATATACCCAGTAGCCACCAGGCGGCGGACCAAGGAGAGATAACATAGGTCTTGCATACGCTTCGCATACGCTCCTCATACGCTCCTCATACGCTCCTCATGCGCTCCACATGCCAATCAAAACCGTCAAAAAATGTTAGGGTACGCTCTCATACGCTCCTCGTACGCTCCTCATAGGTTATGCATACGCTCAAAAACACCCGAGAGGTCACCAAAGGTCCCGATACGTCGTCCCGCGCAGTTTTTTCCCATTTGCGACGTAGGTTTTCAATACGCTCCCGCCATACGCCGTAATGTGACAGGGCCTTTAAGAAAACAACTGACACAGTAATAAGAATAGAACAAAAATACAATGCCAAGAAAATATTTAAAAAACTAACATAGGCTATTAATAATAGTACTAACTATACCAACAAAACTATCTATCTGCTACTGAAATGCAGGCAATCGGATGACTTATCAGCAGCTAATTTCTGGTAAGACAACACCAACACTACAGCTGGCCAGCATTGAAAACAAGCCTGGGTACCCAGGCTTACATGTTATGGACAGTATAAATACAGCCTCAATATAAAAAAAAAGAATTTGTTAAACCATTAAAAAAAGTGTCGGAAGGCTGACTTATAAGTTATAGAAATAACCACATGATTTTGTAATCTAAAGTGCTAAATATATAGTTCCAATGCTTATTTATCATAGTCTGCTATTTTTTTGAGTGAAGAATTAATTAAATCTTCGATTAATATACTTTACATATCTAATCCAGAACTTCCTGTGGCCACCATCTTGTTATATCTATATATATTTTTGTGCATTCTCTACAAATTTCTCAACTTTAAGCCAATATAAACACTCTGGTGGAGAGGTTAGACTTAGAGTGTCTGAATTTATTAAATTTTGGGTTTGACTCCTAATCTGATTCTGAAAGTTGATGGTTTGTGTAACTTACAGCATCATCAAAGGTCAGTTTCTCTCATACCATGTCTCTGCCATGTGGGAGGTTAAAAATCCCTTGGGTTGGTAAAAGTGTAGGCTCAGGCTTTCTATCGACCAACTCTCTAACGGTGAAACCAAGACTATTCATACTTTTATCCACGATAGGCAGTATAATCTTCAAGGGGAAAAAACAGAAAAAACTGTGCACTGGAACTATCCTCTCCACAGTTAATTCCTACTGAAGCAAGGCCTTGCTCGCATTTAAAGCTGCATAGTCCGTTGAAATATCGCATTTAAAGCTGCATAGTCCATTGAAATATCGCATTTAAAGCTGCATAGTCCGATGAAATATCGCATTTAAAGCTGCATAGTCCGTTGAAACATGGCATTTTAGCTGGATAGTCCGATGAAATATCGCATTTAAAGCTGCATAGTCCGATGAAACATGGCATTTTAGCTGCATAGTCCGATGAAACATCGCATTTAAAACTGCGTAGTCCGATGAAACATCACATTTTCAAAACCCAAAACAAATATTTAGATTTGATTCTACATATCTAACTTAAATACTCATGCACTTATTAAGCATTTGTTGTAACATAGAATTAGAATGGAACAAACACTGAGGTAATTTAACAGAACCTGTTACTACAGAAGCCTATGGTCTCAGAGCTTGCCACAATTAATTGTACATGCTTGCACTTCAAATATCTAAAGAATTAGCAATTTAAAATAAAAGCCACTTCAAACTAAAGTAAGGTAGATCATAACAATCAGCTTAATATATTTATCTCAGAAAAATGACAGAAACTCAATATTGTCGTGGGTATTGCAGCTTTAACTTGTAAGCAGGGTTGTATGTCAGTGACATCTCTTGCTTCCGGGCAGGAGGTGAACCATTCCCACTGTGCTCTGTTATCCCCGCTCTTGTCTTGTTGGTTGCTTGTCTTAGGCGTCCTAGCCACACACTCTACCCGGTCATAGTCTAGTACTGCGTACAGACTTGCTGACAGTGCGCACTCACTGGCGACTTTATAGTGCTAGGTCCCACAGCGGAAAGCTGACAGGTCCGACACAGCACCAGTGTCCTGGGGTGATCCAAATCGGTCAATATTGTGCCTGACGGACTCGAGCCCACCAGTCCTTTGCTCGGCCGTATGCTAACCATTACACGCCGAGGCTCCCTGATATCAAGCGACAAGTATCCATTCTTAAAGTCATTGGTTTGACTCGACGGGTCATGCAGACCACACACGATCCCCACTGCAGCTCTACCTGAGCACGGGGATGACAGTGACGCTCTAGCTCTGGGGAGGCCAATCCCGTCTGTGGAGGATGGTGTGCGGTGGCGGGTTTCTGATTGGTGTTTGTAGTCCTAATTATGATTGCCGGCTTTAATTATGATTACCTCCATAGGTGCCTTACCGCGGTTACCTCAACCCCCCCCCCCCCCCCCCGCTCCCCGGGTGCAAATAATGGCCGCCCCGGTGTCGCAGTTTCCGCCGTCCGCCAGTTTCGGCGGTACGCATACACTCAAATGCATTGTCAATGGCCGTGAGCAATCTTCATACAGAAAAAGTGAAATATCTCTAAAACGACACCACCTAGAAACAAATCGCTTGGTACACATATAGAAAACATCTCTACCAACAAGATTATATGAAATTTATAAGGTTAGGGTTCTTGATTTCTATTAATTTTGAATAAAACTAATGTTTTGCACTGCGTGTACCGTCAAACTCAAGGCATTGTCAATGGTTGTGAGCAATCTTCATACAAAAAATACAGAAAAAGTGAAATATCTCTAAAACCACACCACCTAGAAAAAAAAAAAAAAAGAGGAAAAAAAGACTACCATTTATCATATAAAAAAGTTGGTTAAACCAAGGTCGGTTAATCCAAAGTATCGGTTAATCCAAACAAAATTGTCGCCCCAGGCCACTTCTGGTACAGTTAAACCAAACTTTCATGTTGTTTTAAGGTCATCTATGACTTTTTTTATATGATAAATGGTAGTATTTTGCCAGGTCGCCGAAAACTGAAATGCAGACAATCAAATAACTTATCAGCAGCTACTGCTTGGTAAGACAACACCAACACTACAGCTGGCCAGCATTGAAAACAAGCCTGGATACCCAGGCTTACATGCTATGGACAGTATAAATACAGCCTCAATAAAATAAAAAAATCGCTTCGTACACATATAGAAAACATCTTTACCAAAAACATTATATTAAATTTATAAGGTTACTGATGATGCTGTTCGATTTTGACACATGCGCAGAAGCGATACGTACCACGGAAACTGGCGGACGGCGGAAACTGCGACACCGGCCTGTCGTTATTACCGGGCACCCTTCTGACATAACCAAAAGGAAGCGGTCATTAAGTAGGTCACAGTAGTGGAGGTGGCGACATGAAAGGAAAGCTAATTAGTGTAATAAACCCCTTCCTCCAGTAATTAACCAACCCCCGGCCTACTAACATATCATCGACATTTTCCTCCAACTCAAAAATAAGTAAATCAATCAATCAATAATAAGGATAATAATAACGCTTACATTGCATCGATTATGAGTAAAATGAGAATTAATAATATATATCCTAATAGTAATAATATATCAGTGCAACAAGGGAAAGTGTGACTAATTGTAAGCTGGTGGATACAAATTGTTTCAGATAGGGTTGCTTAATTATGTCGGCGTTTGTGTGTGTGTCATTTTTTTTTTGTATTAGATTTTTTTTTTCTTTCTTTTTGTAGAATGGTAAGATGATAAGGTTAGTCCATGGGTGCCGGGAGATAGCGGTGGGTGAGGGTGTGATGAGTGGTGTTTGGGCGGGGAGATAAGGCAGGCACACGACGGCAAAGCATGCCGGGATACCCTGGCGATACTTACTGATAACCGCACGGAAGCGCCCCGTTACAAGTGACGGGTCGCTTATGTAACACCGAGCTGTCAGCCAATCAGATCGTCTCCTTGAACTGAAAGTGAAAGCAGCGTCCGTGCTGCCTTCCTGTTTGCCAAAGCTGCATAGTCCGATGAAAACATCACAATTTCAAGACCAAAACAAGTATCTAGATTTGATTCGACATATCTATCTACCTCAGGCACTGGTGTACTTATTAAGCATTTCTCAACACATAGCAGTCCTGATATGACCCTAGATGTTGCAATGACGTAAAACTCCAACAACCAACCAACCACCACGCAGAAGGGAATACTGAGACAAAGTAATAAAACTTGTTAAATGTAATCAAACTTGTTACTTCAGAAGCCTATGGTGACAGACATTTGGCATTCTTGTCCAAATTAATTGTGCATGTTTGCACTTCAAATAGCTCTAAAGTTAGCTGTTTATAATAAAGGTTGCTTCAAACTAAAGTAAGGTAGATTATAACAATCAACTTAATATATTTATCTCAGAAAAATGGCAGAAACTTAAACATGCGTTGCTGCATAGAATTTAGAAGAAATAAATACTAAGTCAATTTCATTTAACCTGTTGCTGCTGAGGCCAAGGTGTCCGAATTTCTACGCGCTTGCCAAAAATTAATTCGGCATGTTTTCACTTCCAACATTTCTCCAAATTTAGCCATTTATAATATAAATGTTACTACAAGGTCAGGTAAAGTTGGTTGGTTGGTTGTTAGAGTCTTACGTCCTGGCAACATCTAAGGTCATATCAGGACGGGTACTGACATGTGACATTGGCACTCATGACGACTTTATAAATTATAGCACTACCCCACTGGGAAATCAGGCTGCTGGCACCATGACCCGATATCCCACTCAGTCACATTATCCTGACACTGAGCTAACCAGTCCTTGCCCTATCCTATTATTAATGCCGAGCGCCAGACTAGGAAGAGAAAAGTATCAATTTTATAAGCCATTGGTTTGACTTGACCGGGAACCGAAATCCCGACCTTCCGCACTCGAGGGCAGTGATCCACCGATTCGGCTACTGTGCCCGGTGTCAGGTAAAGTAGATAGATTATAAATGATATTATAATTGTACATGTTAGTTGTTACGTCGTAACATGAATAATTCATCACAACAAGCAAGCCCACCATGTAACCATGTAACTTGTAACTATAGAGATTAACGTAGCTGACGCTTGAAGCGGTTAACGGTAACTAGTCTGATAGCACGTCACAAGTATACATTGAGTAGGAACTATAGACCTATTTCATATGACGTCAGCATATGTATCTAGGTCAGTGCGCGCGCTGTTTGGCTTCAGGACGACACACTGTCACACTGCAAACTCAATGAGTCAATCGCTATGAGCAAACTTCATACAGAAAACATGAAATATCTCTAAAAACCACATCACCTAGACACAAACTGCTTGGAAGACATATAGAAAACATATTCAACGAACAGATTATATTAAATGTATATGGTTAGGTTTCTGCATTTCTATTAATTTTGAATAAAATTAACGTTTTTCACTGCGCGTACCAGCAAACTCAATGGCGGTGTGCCTTCGTTCTGCAGCCAAGTTGCGCGTGCATACACGATGTTAGTAAACATTGAAATAGGTCTATAGTAACCAGCGTAACCATCATAGTAACATCACAAATCACCTAGTAACTGACTCAACATTTCAAATCAATACTCTCTGTAACTGTCACTTACACGGTTGATCTCAGAGAATTAACGCCTTGTTACAATTTTTTTTGTCAAAACCATCCCGCCCATCCCTATATTAAATATTGGAGGCGGAGTGTCCAGGTAGCCATCATGAGTTATCTTGCTTGCTTGTGTATGTGATTAAAATCATTATGCGGCATATGTTATTCTTCAATAGCAGGATAGGCAGCAGAGGCATCAGATGCACATTAGTATCTTAAAGTATAGTCATGATAAATTATTACAAGCAGTGGCGTCAAAGTTAGCTTTAGAAGTACTTACCGCTGGCTATTTAACTTGGCATAATTAAACTAATATTTATAAGCTCTTTGCTTGTTATGGAGCTGGTTGGTCTCTTCGAAGCTGAGAGACATTAAGACCCGCTCATGGACATCACTCTCACAGCAGAGAGCTAAATGGAGAGCGGCAGTCAAGTAATGAAAGCAGTCTTTGTCGCATCGCGACCGACAGCATGATGATGATGATGATGATGATGATGATGATGATGATGGTCTCTTCGGTTAGCGGCTTTACTGTGTTATTCTCTAGCTATTTAATCATTTTCAAAAATCGCTCACTTATTTTTTTTTTATAAGCAAAAATTCTATCCAGTCTTTTACTGAACTTAATAAATGTTGGTCCAGTGTTCTCGATTGTTGTGTTATGAATTATTACCCTAGTGTATTTATCTATGTACACCAAAGAATGGCAGAAACTCAAAACCATCAGACCATACAACTTTAAGATGTGACAACATATTTATTTGTATCAAAAGAAGCAATCCATAAATATAGTTGGTGTTTACCTCCAGAACCGACAGGGGATTGCTAATTAACGAGCTGCCCGTGGTTACCCTCCCCCGTCAACAAACACATCGCCCCCTGGAGGGACTAGTTGGCGACATTATTACCTCCCATCCCCCTTATTTTTAAAGTGGCGCCACCTTAGACGTAATTAGAACTACAGTAAAACCTCTCTAAATCGACCGACCATGGGACCGACTTAAATGGTCCATTTAATGGAGCATGTTGGCGAGGCTAACATGCATAATTTGCAAACGAGGCCGTTCTATTTCTGTCTTCCTCGCTCTTCGTTTCCCTTTCTCAAGTCAGTCCACCTCGGTGACTCTGGCTGTTCACTTCGCTTCCCCACCCACACACCCTCTTCCTGGGTGTGTGTGTGGGGGGGGGGGGGGGGGGGGGGGGTGAGCGCTGACTGTCTTCTCACCTCAGCAACCTGAACATGTGATCCTTCCTTACAGATCTTGACACCTTGCCCCTGTCGGCACTTGAACTGACGGGTCCTAGTCACCCACTCGATTAGCCTGCTTCAGGCCGAATTGCTACTTGATTAAACCTTTCAAAGTTTATCTTCGCTCCTCTTGTTTCTTTGGCTGAGTGAAGCGAATTAGGTAGTCGCTTTAGGGAGTTTTTTTATTATTACAAAAATACAATGGTATTGTAAACGTGATCCACAGTTGTGGTGGTTTCAGCCGTGCGCCAGTTTCAGCCGTGCGCGTACAGTCAAACTCAAGGTATTGTCAATGGTCATGAGTCACTAACCTTATAAATTTAATATAATGTTTTTGGTAAAAATGTTTTCTATATGTGTACCAAGCGATTTGTTTCTAGGTGGTGTGGTTTTAGAGATATTTCACTTTTCCTGGATTTTCTGTATGAAGATTGCTCACCACCATTGACAATGCCTTGAGTTTGACGGTACGCGCAGTGCAAAACATTAGTTTTATTCAAAATTAATAGAAATCAAGAACCCTAACCTTAGAAATTTAATATGATGTTTTTGGTAAGGATGTTTTCTATATGCGTACCAAGCGATTTGTTAATAGGTGGTGTGGTTTTAGAGATATTTAACTTTTTCTGTATTTTCTATATGAAGATTGCTCGACCATTGACAATGCCTTGCGTTTGAGTATGCGCATGGCTGAAACTGGCGCACGGCTGAAACCGCCACACCGGTGTGGCCGTCTCAGCTGCCACAAGGCTGATTTGCCAAATGTCGTTTCTGCGCATGCGCGGATTCGAGTGACGAATAACCTGCAGACTCGGGTCGATTAACCGAATAAGCTTCTGCACGCTCGGGGTGGAAAAAATGGTGGCTTAATCTAAAACCTAATTATTTGTTTTAATAACAAATATAAGTACAGCAAAATAGGATTTAAAGTATTTTAGGATCGTATAAGCTGACAATCTGGGTTATTTAAAAAAAAGCATTAAAAAAACTCGTAGTGGTAGCTGTTATCCTACAGGTACCAGCTCAGGCATTCCTAGCAAACCCCAGCCAAGAGGTGGGTTACTGGCGTCGGGTCGTTTTGCACACGCACGTGTTTTTGTCGACTCCACTCGCGGTGTTCGATTTGAAATTCTGACGACTCGGATGACCCGAGTCGCCAGGGTCGTGTTAATCGATTACGGCCTTTGAGATCCGCGCATGCGCAGAAACGACATTTGGCAAATCAGCCTTGTGGCAGCTGAGACGGCCACACCGGCACCCAAATAATGCGAACGATATAGGGCACTGGTCAATCTGTGGAGGTGGTCGGTTAGAAAGGTTTTACTGTACAGTATAACTATAAGTTTGGAATGGTTTTTGAAGTTGCATAGTCCGATGGTTCTGAGTTTGATTATTTTCTGAGATAACTATATTACATTGATCATTATAAGCTACCTTACTTTTAGCTTGAAGTAACTTTGCTCTAAAATTATTAACTTAGGCGATAATTGAAGTGAAACCATGCCAAAATAAGCTTGGCATGCTTGCTAAAACTCTAACCCCATAGGCTTCCGCAGTAATCAGATTCCAACAAATGAAACTAATTGTCAATATGTAGTAAGGAAATAGTATTGATTTCGATAGCTTACATAGTTACTTGTTTGTGTTGTACTTAGGATATAGTATCAATGTTGATAGGCTACATAGTTACTTGTTTGTGTTGTACTAAAGAAATAGTATTGATTTTGATAGGTCACATAGTTATTTGTTTGTGTTGTACTAAGGAAATATTATTGATTTCGACAGGTTATATAGTTACTTGTTTGTATTGTACTAAAAAAATCGTATTGATTTTGATAGGTTACGTAGTTACTTGTTTGTGTTGTACTAAGGAAATATTATTGATTTCGATAGGTTACGTAGTTACTTGTCTGTGTTGTACTAAGGATATATTATCGATTTTGATAGGCTACATACTTACTTGTTTGCATTGTACTTAGGAAATAGTATTGATTTTGATAGGTTACATAGTTAGTTGTTTGTGTTGTACCAAGGAAATAGCATTCATTTCAACAGGTTGCGTAGTTACTTGTTTGTGTTGTACCAAGGAAATAGTATTGATTTCGATAAGTTACGTAGTTGCTTGTTTGTGTTATACTAAGAAAATATACATCAGCCATCATTTTGCCTGTGACCATTGAAGTCATGCCCTGCACCTACTCCTACAGGATCACGCTAATCATGATTTTATTGTTAATCTCTTGTACACATAAGTTATTTTTCTAGGTTACATTAGTTTTTAGGAGTTCATACACCCATAAAAGATTTGTGTAAATCGCTAACAGGGTTTAGGACCGGCAGACCAGTGCTTCGGTGCTGACAAATGTATTATTCTCGAGAATAAATACGAGTGACCAAAATTAGTACCTATAGAGAGATGACTTTCTCAATACTTACTTCAGATACGCCAACATTATTCACAGAAAGGATAATTAAAGCAAAATAGTCTGATGAAAGCATCAAATTGTCATAATCAAAGCACTGACCTACATTTCATCCTACTTATTCAACTCAGATACTGGTTGTTGCTGAAGATTTATACTGCCTATCATGGTAAGCCTGAATAGGCTTGTTTTCACCATTAGACAGTTTGTCGATAGAAAGCCCGAGCCTACACTTTTACCGACCCAAGGGATTTTTAACCTCCCACACCACATAGACATGGTATGAGAGCAACTGGCCTTTGATGACGCTGTAAGTTATACACAGCGGTGGAAATCCAAATTGGCAGAGATGGGGGCATGGGGAATCAAACCACTGACCTTCAGATTAGGAGTCCGACCTAGAAAAAAGTCAGACACTCTAACCACTCCGCCACAGAGAACACTACTGGGGCGCTCATTAAACATGTATTTCAACATAGAATGAAATACTGAGTGAATTCAGTAGAACCTGTTACTGTTAGGATTAAAACCTATAGGATGGTCAACATTTAGGTGTGTGCATCAAAAGTGAATTCCTCGCTTCAAATATCTACAACGATAACCATTTGTGACAAAAAGTTACTCCAAACTAAGGTAAGGTAGATCATAACGATTATCCTAGCATATTTATCTATATGATTATGGGTCGTTCTCAGAAATTGCGTACCACATTTGTGACATGGAAACCAAAAGTGAAAACATTCCAAATAATATTAATAGCTCGCTCACTCACCCATGTTTTCACGTTTTAAATTCTGACCTCCTTAAACCCCAGTCACACTATTGCTTGCGACTACTTTGCGACCACACAAAAAAGGGTTGGTAGCAAAGTGGTTGCAAGTGGCTATAATACCCCAGAGGTCACAAAGTGGACCTCAGTGGTCACTGACCTCATTACAACCATTTTGGTCGCAAGGATGTTGCAGCTACTGCACAAATAACCTCCTTGTGACTATCATGTTTATCTGGAGGTCGGTGACCTTTGCTTTGGTCACACAGAAATCGGCAGTGACAGTGGGTTCTTTGGTCGGAAAGTGGTCAGAAAGTGGTCGGAAAGTGGGCGCAAAGTGGTCGCAAAGTGGTCGCAACTGATCGCAAGTGATAGTGTGACTGGGCTATAACTATAAACAACCAACAAGCGCCAAAACCGTCACATATGATAAAGTATCTGCATAGCAACAACAACATGGCATGCATTATCCTATACTCCCCTCTGCTCATCCGTGAGCGAATGGGCGGGAGAGCAATGCGGTATGGGGCAGGGGCTGGCAGAGGGGTGAACGGTGGGTGGGTGGGTGGGGGTGGGGGTGGGGGTGGGGGTGGGGTGATGGGTCCTCCTCGTTCTGTCATGTTACCGCCCCCTCATAACACAGTGTGACGCGTCGCTTGTCACACATGAATCACACACACCCACCCACCCACCCACTCACCATCCCACCCTCCCACCCAACCACCACAGCATTGAAGCAGTTCACCAAGGCATGGATGGCCAAATGAGTTGAGCACCCGTTTCTCCTTTTGGTCGGTCGTGGGATCCGAACACTGGGTTGGAAAACCTGGGTCGGGCCGAGTCAAACCAATGACTTAAAAATGTATACTTGTCGCTGTCAGAGAGCATAACTATAGTCACATTCTCTCTCTCGCTATCTAGAAGGAAATTTGGAATTACTAGGATAGGGAATGGAGCAGTGGAATGAGGAAAATCAATTTTCTGCGATTGAAATTTCTCCTTCATAATCAACAAGCAAAAGACAAAAAGCAACAGGTCACTATGTAATGTAATTTGCATAAATAACCTGATAAATATATTTAATGGTGGGAGATAGACATTTCATACTAATATAGCAACTACAGACATAGTCATTTACTCGTGATCATAACCTCAGTAAATGTACTGGTTTAACTACAATGTCTTCAATAGCAGATAACTTTGACAGCTTGACTATACCCAACTTGAGGATTCTTGCATCTCAGCATTGATAATAAATAATAATAAATATGTAAATTTAAACTTCCAATGCTTTTGAGTTCAGACATTTTAAAAAGATACATATATTATACTTTAGCTTGAAGTAAACTTTCATTATATTTATAAAAGGCTAACTCTGAAAAAAAATACACCAAATTAATTTTGTTGTGCATATAACAATACTGGACATTACAGGCTTAATTCAGCAGTAACCGGTTTAACTAAATTGACTTATACCCCTGTCACACTACGACGTAACGAGCCAACGTGAGCCTAACGTGGGCATTTTTTGTCATGACGTTGGGTTACGTCATGATGACGTCAGAATGACGTTAGAATGACGTCGAGCTACGTCACATTACGTCGTGTTACGTCGAGTTACGTCAAGGTTTTGGACATGTTCAAAACTTTCGACGTAGGTCGAACATAAGGGTTTACGTTCGCCGTACGTTCTGTTCACGTTCAGTGAACGTCAATGATGTTAAATGGACGTTATTTCAACGCTGCTCACTACGTTCCACTACGTTCCACTACGTTCCACTACGTTCCACTACGTTCCACTACGTTGACCCACATTAAACCAAGTGCAAAAGCCTACGAGGCTTAATGGGAACGTCACGAGAACGTCACGAGAACGTCACGAGAACGTCACAAGAACGTGGGTTTAACGTACGTTCAACGTCTCATGACATAGCTAACGTCATGTAACGTTCTTCTGGCGATGGAATAACGTTCATAACGTTCCGTGAACGTAGTGACGTTGTCCTCTCTCGGGGATTGACGGTATCACTACGCTTTACCAACGTTACGCTCTCGTCCACTACGGTGCATCCACGTTCAACTTCTGCCCAAATTTGCATACTACGCCGAGAAGTTCAACGTTCTTCACGTTCTCCCTATGTTGACGTCGTTACGTCGTAGTGTGACAGCCCCATTAGCAATCCCTTCTATGCAGAAATAAATTATTAATGAGGTCACCAGTATCTAAGGTTGGTATGTAGGACCAAATCTATTAACTTGCTGATGTTGTCTAAGAAAGAAGTCAGTTGGTTGTTGAAGTGTTACGTCCTGGCAACATCTAAGGTCATATCAGGACAGAAAAGGGGAAAAAGTAGAAGTTAATGCTTCCATCGGCCTATGCAGCTTTAAGAATAACAAAGCACCTTCACTAGCACTAGTACCAGTATAGTATAGCATAGTATAGTATAGTATAGTATAGTATAGTATAGTACCAGTATAGTATAGTACCAGTATAGTATAGTACCAGTATAGTATAGTACCAGTATAGTATAGTACCAGTATGGTATAGAATAGTATAGCATAGTATAGTATAGTATAGCATAGTATAGTATAATATAGTATAGCATAGTATAGTATAATATAGTATAGCATAGTATAGTATAGTATAGTATAGCATAGTATAGTATAATATAGTATAGCATAGTATAGTATAATATAGTATAGTATAGTATAATATAGTATAGCATAGTATAGTATAGTATAGCATAGTATAGTATAGTACCAGTATAGTATAGTATAGTATAGCATAGTATAGTACAATATAGTATATCATAGTATAGTATAGTATAGTATAGCATAGTATAGTATAGTACCAGTATAGTATAGTATAGTATAGTATAGTATAGCATAGTATAGTATAATATAGTATAGCATAGTATAGTATAGTATAGTATAGCATAGTATAGTATAGTACCAGTATAGTATAGTATAGTATAGTATAGTATAGTATAGCATAGTATAGCATAGTATAGCATAGTATAGCATAGTATAGCATAGTATAGCATAGTATAGTATAATATAGTATAGCATAGTATAGTATAGTATAGCATAGTATAGTATAGTATAATATAGTATAGCATAGTATAGTATAGTATAATATAGTATAGCATAGTATAGTATAGCATAGTATAGTATAGTATAATATAGTATAGCATAGGATAGTATAGTATAGTATAGTATAGTATAGCATAGTATAGTATAGTACCAGTATAGTATAGCATAGTATAGTATAGCATAGGATAGTATAGTATAGTATAGTATAGCATAGTATATTATAGTATAATATAGTATAGCATAGTATAGTATAGCATAGGATAGTATAGTATAATATAGTATAGCATAGGATAGTATAGTATAGTATAGCATAGTATAGTATAGTACCAGTATAGTATAGCATAGTATAGTATAGCATAGGATAGTATAGTATAGTATAGCATAGTATAGTATAGTACCAGTATAGTATAGCATAGTATAGTATAATATAGTATAGCATAGTATAGTATAATATAGTATAGCATGATATAGTATAATATAGTATAGCATAGTATAGTATAATATAGTATAGCATAGTATAGTATAGCATAGGATAGTATAGTATAGTATAGAATAGCATAGTATAGTATAGTATAGTATAATATAGTATAGTATAGCATAGTATAGTATAGTACCAGTATAGTATAGCATAGTATAGTATAATATAGTATAGCATAGTATAGTATAGTACCAGTATAGTATAGTATAGTATAATATAGTATAGCATAGTATAGTATAGTACCAGTATAGTATAGTATAGTATAGTATAATATAGTATAGCATAGTATAGTATAGTACCAGTATAGTATAGTATAGTATAATATAGTATAGCATAGTATAGTATAGTACCAGTATAGTATAGTATAGTATGGTATAATATAGTATAGCATAGTATAGTATAGTACCAGTATAGTATAGCATAGTATAGTATAATATAGTATAGCATAGTATAGTATAGTACCAGTATAGTATAGTATAGTATAGTATAATATAGTATAGCATAGTATAGTATAGTACCAGTATAGTATAGTATAGTATAGTATAATATAGTATAGCATAGTATAGTATAGTACCAGTATAGTATAGTATAGTATAGTATAATATAGTATAGCATAGTATAGTATAGTACCAGTATAGTATAGTATAGTATAATATAGTATAGCATAGTATAGTATAGTACCAGTATAGTATAGTATAGTATAATATAGTATAGCATAGTATAGTATAATATAGTATAGCATAGTATAGTATAGTACCAGAATAGTATAGTATAGTATAGCATAGTGTAGTGTAGTACCAGTATAGTATAGTACCAGTATGGTATAGTATAGTATAGTAAAATTAGTATAATACCAGTATAGTAGTAATACTAATAGTGTAGTACCAGTATAGCATAGTACAATATAGTATAGCATAGTGTAGTACAGTATAGTATAGTACCAGTATAGTATAGTATAGTGTAGTATAGCATAGTATAGTATAGTGTAGTAATAGTATAGCATAGTACCAGTAGTAGCAGGAGCCATTTCTAAGGCGTTGTACAGCAAAACCGTTAAATTCTATTTTTACAACTTGGTTGCAGCAATTGGATGACAGAGAAATTTCATTTATCCTTTTATTAAAAAAAAATCTTTTAAAGAAAAATAAATATAAATACAAAAATACATTAAAGAAGAAAAGAAAAGATGCCATTTTTCACCAGTAGTTTAAATCCGGACGCGGCGATGATTCTTTTTTTACTGAATTTGAGCATTCGCTTCCTATGATACTCTACTATAGGACGTGAGTTCAAACCCAGGCCGAGTCAAGCAAACCAAACCAATCCAAACCGAACCAAAAGGGGAATATTTATTGTGTCTGCGGCCTGTTCCTGTTGTAACTCATTACGGCACCCCCCCCCCCCCCCCCGAGTGCCGACGCGCCCTCACGTGGCGTTACCTAGAACTACTACTCCAGTGTCCCACCCCCGACAGCGGTCCCGCCACACAGACACACACCACTCACTACTCGCCTGAGCAGCTCCGGATACAGGAGAAGCAGGAGGAGGAGAAGCAGGAGGAGGAGGAGTTTCCCGCTGAATGGTCGCACAGGCAACTCAGAAGACATCCACCCCATAACCTACTGGAGGAGGGCTGAGTCCGGTGAGCCAGAGGCACCACTATACAGCGTCCCGCCGTGGAGCAGCAACGCGACAAATGCACACATATTTATACCTATGCTTATACTTATGCTGATCTTCTCCTGCTCATATATATATATATATCAGGAATAGTACTCTCGTAACAGATTCGGCCTGGCATTAGAGCCATCTAATATTGCACATCGAGTCACTGGAGGACACACAGACATAATCCGTTACTACTTGTAACCGCCGGAGGAGCTGCGTCCTTATAATCACCCCAGAGAACATGACTCTGGAGGAATAAGTGGTATTGCCTTTATATCAGAGGGGAGAAAAGGCTTTCCAACTTCTCACTAGGTCTAGGAGCGCCCCTATAAAATGACGGTGGAGGAATAGTTGTATTTCTTTTATATCAAGGTGGTAGAAAAAAGCTTGCAACTTTTAGAAAAAGCTTTTGATGTTTCACTAGAAACGCCCCAATGAAATGATGACACTGGAGGAATAGTCGTATTGCTTTTATATCGAGGGGATAGAAAAGAGCCTTCAACTTTTAGAAAAAAAAGCTTCTGTTTCACTAGGAGCACCCCATAATTATCAAATGACACTGGAGGAATAGAAGTATTGCTTTTATATCGAGGGGGTAGAAAGAAAGTTTAAGCTTTTCGTCAGGAGCGCCCCCTTCTGTTCCCCCCTCCCCTCCCCCTCCACTCATCCTTCTGCCGTGTGTATATGTCTGTATGTATACAAGCACACGCCCATCTCCTCCATGGTGTGTTCATTGTGTTTGCGCATCGCACACTGGAGGAATATGGACATTGCCCTATCGCCGCTAATATACTAAGTGTACAACGCGGATCTGACAACATTGTCTGTAGACACAACCAAGTGTTGGATCAGCAATAACTGTTTCAACGCCCCCTCTCCTGAAACTGCAGGCTCACGTGGACATTGCTACAATTGCATTGCCGTTTACATGTAAGTTGCCTAATTACATCGCCATACATGTATCAGTGGATGGGTTGAGTTTCATAATGTATATAGCCATATATTTATAGCTGCATTTGTGTATCAGGAAACTACATATTCATATATACAGTTGTGCATATCAGCAGATATTCAGATTTGCAGTTGTGTATATCAGCAGATAGACATATTCATATCTGCGTTTGTGTATCAGCAGATAGACAAATATTCATATTTGCACTTGTGCATATCATATCAGCATATATTCATATTTGCAGTTGTGTATATCATCAGATAAATATATATTCATATCTGCACTTGTGTATCAATAGACAATAGCCAGAGTGATATTTATAGACCTATTTGTGTATTAGCAGATATACATCTACTAATGTATGCATTTTTGCATCAATAGATAGACAAATATTCATATTTTCATTTGAATATGATAATTGATATCAGCAAATAGATAAATGGCCCTATGTGAAAATGCACATCAACATATGGACATATATTAATATTTTCATTTGAATATCATCAGCCAGATAAATATCTGTATATGCATTTGTGCATCAGCTGCTTGGACAGAGATTCATATCTGCATTTTGGTATCAGGAGATATACAGATTGATTGATATCTGCTATCCCTGGTATAAACTACACAACCAACATACAGAGGCACTGGACTTGGCCCATGGAGAGGAGAATGGATAGTAAAACACGAAGCGGTATTCTATAATATAATGGTAATGCACATTGAGTGTATAGACCACCATTTGTTGTTTGTCTCTGTGTGGATTCGAGTACACTGTGGGGATCGTTGTGATCTTGAGCTCCTCCTAGTTGATGAAAGAAAGCGGGCGAGGAGCGTTCATCACTAGTGGACAACTCTTCTAGTATCAACAACACCTTCAGGGGGCTTGGAAGTACGATTTGGAACTCTTGCTGAAAACTGGTTTTCATCGTCAAGATCGCCACCATCATAATCATATATAGTATAATATACTCACTAATAATTTGCTCATGGTCGCAACTTCAGCTAATTGGTTATATATACTCCTGAAGAACATGTGTAGGCTGGCACAGTTTGTGGATGTATACTGGTTCTTATTACAAAATAGCGTTTTTAAATAGTTATATGTTGGCATTGCTGAGAGGGAGGGCTACCATCACAACAACGACCAAATAAAAAGGAGGACGACATACAGGTTCCAGTAACGGCCAAAGGAAAGGCTAAAGCCAACTGTGAAGCTGTCGGGAGTCAACTGGGCCTTTGTAGACAGTAAAGCCATAAATAGATGTGTTGTTGAGTTATTTTGCACTGATTGTCTACAAGGTCTGAAACTAAAACCTCAAATGTCATTTCCGCAGTACTCTACCACGGAACTCAACAATATCAACAGTGCAAAGCGGACAGCTAGCAACGCGTCATTTTCACGGGCTTCACGTGATTTCACGTCACCGTCGTCATCCTGCGTGTTGTGACGTGATTTCACGTCAGTGTCGTCAGTAACACTACGTGTTGTGACGCTGGTACTTGGAGCGCGGCACAGACTTTTGGTGGATCTGTTTATTCAGCAACACCAATAAAGGGAGAAAGAAAGAAAGGCAGAAAGGGAGAGAAAAACGCAGTTAAGTGAACTGTAGTTCCAGCCCGCTTGCCCGCCCGTCCGCTCGCCGGGAGGCGAGCACTTAAACGTCCGGCCATGTATGGCGTCAGCGCCCCGTCTCTGCACCACTACCCGCACCCGGGGCTCACCGCCAACTACGGCCTGTCACAGGCGGGACTACAGGCGCGCTCCTCCGGCCTCGTGTACGGCGGAACCGGGCTGTACTCGCCGGCCGACTGGGGCTCTCTGCACGGCGCGGGGCCTCACTCCACCTCACCACCGTCGTCCCACCTGCTCGGCTCGCGGCCTGACCACCACCACCACCATCACCACCACACTGCCGCCGCGCACCACCGGGAGTATCTCAGCTGCGCCGCGGCCGCTGCAGCGGCGGCCGCTGCCGCTGTTGCCGGCTACGGCGCGCCCGGGCCCGGGGCCGGGGCTGGCGCTGGCGGCGGGTACGGGCAGCACGCCGGCGGCGGCGGCGGGGGGATGGGCGGCGTAGGAGGCAGCGGCGGCGGCGGCGGGGGGATGGGCGGCGGCGGGGTAGGAGGATGCGGGTACGGGGGCTACGACAAGCTGCAGCACCTACAGGGCCCGCCCGGCGGCCCGGGGCTGTACGGGCTGCCAGCCGGGCTGGGCGGCGACTGCGAATCGCCACAGAAGGAGAACGCCATTGACATCAACGGAGGGGACAAGTCGCCAGGTAAGTGTGCAGTAAAGAAGAGAACAAACAGTGATGAAATTAAGGAGGAGACCTGTATTAATAATTAATGATTACGATGTGTATTATCATCAATAGTAGCAACGCTTTTAGTAGCATTATCACCATCAGCACAGCATCAATGACAATCATCAATATTGCTATAATTACTATTATTAATATAATTATTATTGTTATTCATTATTGTTGTTGTCGTTGGTTAGAATTTTACATCCTGGCAACATGTAAAGTCATATCAGGACGGGTACCCAATTATGACAGTGCACACTCATCTAATACTAATAGCGACTTTATAGTACTGCCCCACTGGGAAATCAGGCTTCCAGCACCATGACCAAATATCACACTCAGTCACATTGTACCGACACTGAGCTAACCAGCCTTTGTCCTATCCTAGTAATGCTCAGTACCAGGCTAGGAAGAGACACGGTTCAATTTTGTAAGTCACTGGTTTGACTCGATTAGGAATCAAACTCCCAATATCCCACCTTGAAGGAACCAGACGGGATGGTCGAATGAGTTAGAACGTCCATCTCCCGTGCTGGTAGATTGCGGGGTCGTGTGTTCGAACCCTGGTCGAGTCAAACCAATGACTTAAAAATTGATACTTGTCACTTCCTAGCCAGGTGCTTGGCATTATTAGGATAGGGCAAGGACTGGTGTGCTCAGTGTCAGGATAATGTGACTGAGTGGGATATCAGGTCATGGTGGCAGCAGCCTGGTTTCGCAGTGGGACAGCAATATAAAGTCGCCATGATTGCACACTGTCACAAGTTGGCACCCGTCCTGATATGACCTTAGATGTTGCTAGGACGTAAAACAAAACCTACCTTGAAGGCCGGCATTCTGTCGAGTCGGCACTGGGTCCTGTATATCAATTGTGGTTATTATCATCATCATCATCAATCATCATCACTATCATTATTGTTAGCAGCAATAGTACTACTACTAGTACTAGTAGGTTTACCATTATGATCATAGCATTAGTGCCATTAGTAAAATTCACCATAGCAAGACAATGGTAGAGAAAAATCACCCTTTGATCCAACAGCCCTCCAAATGTTGAATTTACTTCGTTACATTTGTTAATTAATAAGGTGAAATAGAGTTGCTTAAATTTATGCATAAACCAGTTTTCCCACAATTTGGGAATTTCCTCACTCAATCAGATTTCAAAACACTGAAAAAAGCAGAAAGAAGCAAGAATTTACAAATCCATCCCTCTCCACCACATTCCGCCCCTCTCCGCCCCTCTCCGCCCCTCTCTGCCCCTCTCTGCCCCTCACTGCCCCTCTCTGTCTCTCCGCCCCTCCATCCCGCCACTCCCTGACCCCCCCCCCTACAGCTCCCCCTCCATCTCCCCTCTCCTCCACTACTTCCCTTCCCCTCCCCCTCCAGTTGCTCCCCCTCTCCCCTTCCCCTCTCTCCTTCTCCCCCTCTCCCTTACCCTCCTCCCTCCCCCTCCCCTTCTCAGTCTCCCCCCTTCCTCCTCCCTCTCCCCCCTTCCCCCCTCCAGCTCCCCATCCCCTCTCCCCTCCCCTCCTCCCCCTCCCCTCTCCCCCTCCCCCTCCCCCCCATCCAGCTCCCCACCCCCTCTTCCTCCCACTCCCCTCTCCCTGTTCCCCTCCCCTCCCATCCTCTCCCTCCCCTCACCTCCCCTTCCTCCCCACCTACCCTGCCCCCTCTCCCCTCCCCTCCCCTTCCCCTTCTCTCCCCTTTCCCCCGCCTCCCTCCCCTCCCCTTCTTTCCCCACCCATCCCCCTCCCCTTCTCCCCCCTTCCCCTGTCCCCCTCCTCTCCCCTTCTCCTCGCCGCCCCACCTCCCCTTACCGCGGGGAGATGGCCGGGCTGCCGCTGGCCGCTAGGCGCTACTTGTTTGCCGCTGGTTATCTGCGCGGGCTCCTTACAAGCCTGATTCACTCGTTACCACCTTCCACACTCCCCCTATTACCTTACCGGCGGGGAAGCCACGCGTCAAATAGCCGAGATAAGCGAGATAGAGCGAGATAGGACGAGATAGGGCGTCCGCCGTAGCGCCACCATCGGCTTCTCCCGCCACCTACCGGCCGTAAGGTGAGACACCGACAACCGGCTTAGGTTCACGTATACTTACTTGCAATTACACTTACACTTATCCTCTTCTGTTTATTTATTTAGGCATAATAGTCTGTTAACGGATGACTCTGAATCGGCCTGCCTATATAGGATCTGTCATAATTAAAGTGGTCATGCAGCGATGACTGACTATTCTCAATGTCGGACATCCGGGCACTTTTTGCGCTCACAACGCTCAAAGAGTAAAACAAATGCCACTGTCACACCCATACAGACAACACTAAAACTACCCTAACTATCACAGTAATGTGTGATTTTTGGTGCTTTGAAAGCAAATTTCTCTTGTTTCTATTAAATAGTTAAGATCTTTCTCTACAATTTCACATTCAGCTTCTTTTTTTATCACCATCCAATTGGAAGTTCTTGAATTTATTTCGCGAAAATTGTTTTTGAAGCCATGATCCGGTAAGGCTACCACTGGCATAGACACCCAGAATATCCCAACTTTCACTATTATATCTGTTTTTAATACTTTCAGAGAAAATTGCTCTTTGGTTAAATTAAATACTTCAGATCTTCCTCTTCAATCGCGGATAAAGATATTTTTAATCGACCTAATGAAAGCTTTATAGTTTATTTTGCAAAATAAATGCTCCGCATAGACATAGCATTGCTGCAGCACATATTACTGCAGTGTTTTACCCTTCGTGGGCTAGTTTCCGGGGCTGTGACGTCACGCCGACATAGAGAATACCGATACTGACTCCAGAATTCTGTTTTCCTGAAACACCGGCAGCCGGCTTAGGTTCTCTTATACTTACACTTACACTTATCGGCTTCTGTTTATATATTTAGGCATAATACTATTAATAGTATGTTAACGGATGCATCTGAATCGGCCTGTCTATATATGACCTTTCATAATTATAGTGGTCATGCAGCAAGGACTGACTATGCCGATACTGACTCCAGAATTCTGTTTTTCAATGGTTTGGTGAAGGCTTGTTTGTTTATTGTTTTTCATCTTAGCAACATCTAGGGTCATATCAGGATGGGTACTGACTTGTGACACTGCACACTCGTGGCGATTTCATAGTGTTGCTGGTACAGTGCTAGTGCTACTAGGAGATCAGGTCGCTGGCACCATGGCCCGGTATCCCACGCAGTCACATTATCCTGGTACTGGGCAAACCAGTTCTTTCTCTATCCTAGTAATGCCGAGTGCCAGGTTAGGAAGCGGCAAGTATCTATTTTATACGTCATCGGTTTAAAGTTGCATAGTCTGATGGTTTTGAATTTATGTCATTTTCTAATGTATTAGGTTGATCGTTATAATCTACCTCACTTTAGTTTGAATTAACTTTGCCTTACAATTGCGAACTTGCGAGATATTTGGAGTGTAATGCTGCCAAATTAATTTTGGCATGCTTGCCAAAACTCTTGACTCCATAGGATTCTCCAGTAACGGGTTATATTAAATTGACTTAGTATGTATGCCCTTCTGTGTAGCAACAAATACTTAATAAATGCACCAATGTACAAGTTGGATATGTAGGTTCAAATCTAGATAAGTGTTTCGCTTCTGAAAATTTGATGTGGACTTATCGAAGGATGATGAAAATATCATGGACAAAGAAGATCACCAACAAAGAAGTTCTCAGAAAAATTAAAAATAAGAAAAGCTTGTTTGCCACTATACAGACAAAGAAACTTATTTATTTTGGCCACATCATTCGTCAGAGTTCAATATACCATACATTGTTGGAAGGGAAGGTGAATGGCAGCAGAGGGAGAGGGAGACCAAGAACATCATGGTTTACAAATATTTCACAGTGGACAGGCTTGAATTATTCACAGTCTATCAGAACAGCACAACATCGGGACAAGTGGAGAACCATTGCATCCAACCCTCGACTAGAGGACGGAACTATTGATTGATTGATGCAACTTTAACACGGCTCGGATTCAATCTCCCGATCTTCCGCACGGGAAGCCTGCGCACTGATCGCAATATTTGGGTCATAAAGGCAAGGCAATACCATTGTAATGATTAAAAAAACACCCCCTAAACCAACCGCCATAATATATATTATTTTAATGGCAAAAACTCAAAACCTTCTAAGAACTGCCCCAAGTTTCTCTAAGCTCCTCAGAGCTCCTCGAGTGTTTCCTAGCTTCTCCGAGCGGCTCCGAACTGTGCCGAGCTTCTCCGAGCTGTTCCGAACTGCTCCGGCTGTTCTGAGCTGTTCCGAACTGCTACGAGCTGTTCCGAGCTGCTCCGAGCTGCTCCGAACTGCTCCAGGAAAAGTGAAATATCTCTAAAACCACACCACCTAGAAACAAATCGCTTGGTACACATATAGAAAACATCTTTACCAAAAACATTATATTAAATTTATAAGGCTAGTGACTCACGACCATTGACAATGCCTTGAGTTTGACGGTACGCGCACGGCTGAAACCGCCACACCGGGCTGCCTCGAGCAGCACCGAGTCGCTGCGAGCCGCTCACGCCCCCTCGGCCCGAAAGGCGACTGCCGACCCGCTTCTCAAAGCCGGACAGAAGAACCGGCATCGCATGGCGGCTTCTTATCTGTGGCACCGATACACCGGATACACCAGATACACCATCTAGACCAGATACACCAGATACACCGGATACACCGGATACACTCGGCCGTATTGCTCCCCCGTCAATGAGGAGGTGACGCGGGCCCGCCGTGATGAGCCGACTTAGTTTTGTTGGTTGCTTGTCGGAGTTTTACGTCCTGGCAACATCTAAGGTCATATCAGCGACTTTATAGTGCTGCCCCCACTGGGAGACCAGGCCACCAGTACCATGACCTGATATCCCATTCAGTCACATTATCCGGACACTGAGCCAACCAGTCCTTACCCTATCCTAATAATGCCGAGCGTCTGGCTAGCAAGTGTCAATTTTTACGGCATTGGTTTGACTCGACCAGGGTTCGAACCCATGGGTTTGAATCGCACGATCTATCAAAACGGGACACGGACGCTCAACTCATTCGGTCGAGAGTCTGGTCGAGAGTCGGCTTAGCATGGCAGCCTTCCCAGTCACGCCTTTACCCACCCGCCCCTGGTTCCGGTTCCGGAAGTACATTTGAGGTGACTTCCGCTCCAATCACGTTGTGGGTGCTTGGTTGCTTGATGATAGCAAAACCAGACAGAAATAGTTGTGAGTGTGTGAATATTGATATAAACAAACTGTAAGCTGCATAGTCTAATGAAGCTTCAAATTTTCAAAACCAAAAACAATAGACTACATCACCGTTCCAACGCGCGGTGCATTGTGGGATGTGTCAGAGCAAAACAAACCCACGAGAAGCACGTGGCACATGCTAATACACTGGGTGCAGTTATAAAATGTGCTAGTTTCAGCTCATCTCAGATCTTGTTTGAAACATAGAATACCAACTAAAAAATATATATAATAAATTAAGATATTAATCTTTTTTTCAGCATTGCATTTACATCAATATAATCAGCACATCTTATGCCATGTGCATTTAGATTTAGACAAATCTGGGCACTCAGACTAGTGTTAGAGCCATAGCCAGAGTCAGTTTTACTTATTTTATTATTGACATATGTAGAAATTGAAAATGAGTAGGGTTAATCAGATATTGGTTATATATTTCTTTGAAACAAGTTGTTGTTGACATATTTGACATTTTAGTATTTAGAATAAGAATTACTTATGGCTAATCAATGGTGATGTAAACATCAGCCTGTAAAGTGACTGAAATTGTATGTTTCTTAGCTCAAAATGCTTAATTATGGAGAGTTGTGTCTTAAACATATTCATTATATTATTATATTGCATCCTTCCAACCATGTTTGTGCCAAATTGTTATTAATTTTGAATAAAATGGCAGTTTTGCCATATGCGTATCGGCAAACTCAATGGTCGTCCGCCTTTGCTTTGCTCCCAAAGCCGTTTTCAGAGCATGCACAGTCAGAACCGCGATCTCGTCTATTAAAGTATTATCTAGAATTGATTCTACATATCTCACTGCGTTACTGGTTCACTTATTAAGCATTTGTTGCCAACTAGAAGGGAAAGTCAAGGCAATTTAATTGAACCTGTTAATGCTGAAGCCCATGGCATCACAGCTTTGGCTTGATTTTCAAAACTAATTTAACGTGTTTGCACTTCAAATATCTCAAAACTTAGCCATTTAAAATCAAATTACTTCAAAGTAAAGAAAGGTAGATTATAACGATCAATTAAAAATATTAAAATAAAATAATAACATGAAATAATTTTAAAACCACATACAAATAATATAATATTACAAAGCTAAAGTAACATATATTCCCATTATCATATTTGTCGTCTGATTATTTAGAGATTATCCTTAGATAGTCTTTATATTATTTCTATATTTAATGTTTTTTTATATAGGATTTAAGCAACTTATTTTTATAGTATTTTTGTATTTATATAATATTTGTTTATGTTTTCAATTTATTTTATGTATTTATATTACTAATATGAACTCTCCTAACCAACTGAGTAGAGCCATTCGGTGAGTAAAAATGACACCAAAAGCCACAGCTTGACGACTAGAGACCGTTACATCGTGGTTTGGCCCTAAATAACTCACAGAAAATATCTTGGTGCAAGCTATGCAAATTACAACTAGCCGTATTTGAAGACGATAATTACGAGTAAGTAATGTTGTTTTGGTCATGTGACCGCCACTTTTAATGGTGAAGTAGCCAGTCTCGACTTCGAAGTCGAAGCATTCCGCAAAATATTTACCCACAAGCGGGTGAAAAATGGAAACAAGGCGGCAGCCCAAGTCAAAACACAACCGTCGGCTCCCGTGTCATGCGCCTCGCTTTGACGTCGACACCACAACTCCGCCTTCCCAGCAAGTTTTATTTCTTTCGATGTATATTTAAAAAAACATTTAGCTTCTTTAAAAAAAAAGAAAAAGGGGGCGGTCCAAAGTTGTCACCATTTTCATGGTAGTACAGAGAATACTACTTTTCCAGAGTTCTCCCCCCCCACGCCTCCCGCCCCCCCCCCCCCAAAGTAGATTTTGTTTTGTTTGTTGTTTGTTGTTTTACGTATTAGCAACATCTAAGGTCATATCAGGACGGGTACCAACTTGTGACAGTGCACACTCATGGCAACTTTATACTTATAGTGTTGTACCACTGGGAAACCAGGCCGCCAGCACCATGACCTGATATCCCACTCAGTCACATTATCCTGACACTGAGCCAATCAGTCCTTGCCCTATCCTAATAATGCCGAGCGCCAGGCTAGGAAGCGACAAGTATCAATTTCTAAGTCATTGGTTTGACTCGACCAGGGTTCAACCCCACGATCTACCAGCCCGAGAGACGGACTATATAATTCCTTCGGCCATCCCGTCTGGTCCCCCCCAAAGTAGTAGTAGTAGACATCAACATTTTACTACAGACCCAGAAGGGGTGGGGTGGCCGAAGGAGTTGAGTGCCCGCCTCCCATTTTGGGAGGTCATGGGATTCAAATCCCCCTCCCGTATTTGAACCATCATTGAGTCAAACCAATAATCTACAAATTGACATGTGTCGCTACCTAGCCTGGTGTACTAAATCTTGGGGCTGATGGAAATGGGAAATATATGATGTCTAGTGCATGATTCGAACCCACAGGTCTTGCTATCCCAGGGCTAGTGTGCTAACTAATACACTACCTAGGCACCCTGATGCAATCACCCTATCCACATGTACCTCTCTATGTTGCTCCTTGCCAGAAGCTAGTGCACTTTATTCGCCGGAAGAAAAATCATCATTTGATTAAATGATAATGTTGTATTGTCCGATGGTTTACAGTTTCTTAAATCTTTCTGAGAAAAATATGTTAAATTGATTGTTATAACCTACGTTACTTTACTTTGAAGTAACTTTTAATTAAATGGCTAAGTTTTCATATATTTGAAGTGTAAACATGTCAACTTAGTTTTGGCAAGCACGCCAAAACTCTGACACCATTGGCATTGTCAGTAACAGGTTCTGTTAAATTGACTTTACGTTCCCTTCTATGTGACATCACATGATTAATATATGCATTAGTATCTTACGTTAGATATGTAGAATCAATTCTAAGTAATTATTTTGGTTTTTGAAAATTTGACGTTTCATCGGACTATGCAGCTTTAACAGACAACTGCCCGTTGCCCTGGGTCCATATGCATGAATTGGAGTTAGGCTTAGCTGGTGCTAGGAGCTAGCTCTGGGATAGCTATCCGCAGCTAGGAGGGCCTTGGATAATTAGGTCAAGGCGTATGCACCAATGTCCAATCAGGGGCAGATAGCTAACCGTGAAATTATTTATAGATTTGGGAATTCCCTCGATTGGACAATATGAATAACGCCGCCAATCCGGTGGCGGCGTTAATATCAGTTCGAATTTAGGGTTAAATTGATCAAATTTCACTTATGGCGTATGTAATTCTGTTAAATATGACAGCATTGAATAGATTTGGGACTAATATATTGCCGCTGATTCGGCGGCGGCGGCGATGTGTGTTTTGTTGATATGCGACAGTATGGATATTGACGTCGAAGCGGCGGCGCCGATTTGTTTACTTTACATTCGTCGATTCGACAATATTAATCTCTCTGCCGATGTGGCGCCAGCGTTAATATCGGTTCGAATTTAGGGTTAATTTGATCAAATTTCACTTATTGAGTATGTAATTCTGTTAAATATGATAGCATTGAATAGATTGAGACCCACACACACACACTAACCGGCGCGGCTAGCAGTTAAAGCTGACTTGAAATCAGGGTAGCTTAGCCTAGGCTACGGTCGGCGCCTAGCGCTGGCACCGGCTCATGCATGTGGATTTTCCAACGTTAGCCGTGTGGTGCCACCCTAGCCGCGGTTAGGGTCCTAGCACCAGCCCATGCATACGGGCCCTGGTGTACGCTTTGCACGACCGTGAAAATGTTGACAACTTTGGTAAACCCGTACCTAGTTTTATTCTCCAGAATAACACTTTCTTCAGTGCAGAGGCACTGGTTTTCCAGGCCTTGGATACTGGTGGATATTTTACACAAATCACATCTATGTTAGTGATGGATACATTGAGCGATAAAAATGTGATGAGTGATGCAAGAAAAAATGTACACAGATACTTTTTTTTATTGCTGACTTGTGCTATGCCACTGGGAATTGGCAGCATGACGGGTTGTCTAGTGTAAGTATATGTTGATGATTGGTTATTTACAGAAGTGATATAAAGCTTAACGATGAATAAACAGTAATACAAATGTGATGAGTGACGAAAGGTGTACACCGATACTTTGTTGATTACTGACGGCTGTGGCACTAGAAGATTTGGACTTGAATTTGATTAAATCAAAATGCAAAGAGCATTGACACAGCCCGCTGCTGTCACTGTGTCAGGATAATGCTGATAAGACGCTGCTGTCAATATGATGCTGTCAATATACTGCTGTCAATACGCTGCTGTCGATATGCTGCTGTCAATACATTGCTGTCATTATGCTGCTATCATTACGATGGTGTCATGGTGCTGATGTCATTGCATTGATGTCATAACAATGTTGTCACATTGCTAGTGTCATGACCCTCCTGTCATGACGCTCCTGTTATGATGCTCCTGTCATGACGCTCTGCCACAACGCTCCTGTCATGATGCTCCTGTCATGACACTCCTGTCATGACGCTCCTGTCATGGTGCTACTGCCACGCTCCTGTCATGACGCTCCTGTCATGATGATCCTGTCATCATGCTCCTGTCATGATGCTCATGTCATGATGCTTCTGTCATGATGCTCCTGTCATGATGCTCCTGTCACGACGCTCCTGTCATGATGCTACTGCCATGCTCCTGTCATGACGCTCATGTCATGACGCTCCTGTCATGATGATCCTGTCATGACGCTCCTGTCATGACGCTCCTGTCATGACGCTCCTGTCATGACGCTCCTGTCATGGTGCTACTGCCACACTCCTGTCATGACGCTCCTGTCATGACGCTCCTGTCACGATGCTCCTGTCATGACGCTTCTGTCATAATGCTCATGTCACAACGCTGACTTCTTCAAGCTCCTATCACAATGTTGACAATGCTGTCGTCGGATCGATGTTGTCATGACGATGTTGTCACGGCGATGCTGTCATGAAGTTTAACACGCTGCTGTCACCACCCGAAGCGATCCCAACTCACGTTATCTTTTGACTTTAATTAAACCTGATCTTAAATGACGTGCGACGTAATTGGGCGTTGAGAGGTTACCACGTCGAGCCGTTGCCATGACGTAAGGTTTCTCAGCTCGGCGTGTATCCATGGTAACTGGAGGCGCGCGCATTCCGCCCGGCAGCTGCCCGCGAAACTCTCCACCGGGGCCGGGGTTACGAACAAATCAGCCGGGCGCGGTGGCCGTATCAGCAGAGCGCGGACTTTGCCATGCGGAAGGTTGCGATTTCGGTTCCCAGTCGAGTCAAACCAATGACTTATACAATTGATACTTGTCCCTTCCTAGCCTGTTGCTCAGCATTGTTAAGATAGGGCAAGGGCTGCTGGTTAGCTGAGTGTCAGGATAATGTGACTGAGTGGGATAACGGGTCATGGTGCTTGTGGTCTGAGTGTGCAGTGTCACAAGTCAGTACCCATCCTGATAAAGTGATATGACCCTTAGATGGTTCCAAGACATAAAACTCCAGCAATCAACCAACCAACACATCATGGCCCTCTTTTGAGCAAGTTGACAGCCAAATTCGTCCAACTCGATGAAATCATATTTTCAACAATAACAACATAAATCATAATACATTTGAACTAACATACCCAACTTTGATGATAAAGTACCTAAATTTATGAAAGTATGTGTGTACTATTCAACATGAAGATGAATGCCAGGAAGACCAAAACAATGGTTATAAGTAAAAAGACAGATAAACCAAATATCAATATAACCATAGATGGCACAAACATAGAACAAGTATCTAAATTCATATATCTCAGACAAAAGATTACAAATGATGGGAGATGTGAGGAAGAAATTAAAAGAAGGATAACAATAGCCCGAACAACATTCTCCAAAATGTATAGAGTGTTAACATCAAGTAAGATATTAATACAAACAAGGAAGCGTATTCTTCAGTGTTATGTGTGGTCTACTCTAATGTATGGGGCAGAGACATGGACAATCTCTAAGAAAATGTACAAACATTTAGCAGCATTTGAGATGTGGACTTATCGAAGGATGATGAAAATATCATGGACAAAGAAGATCACCAACAAAGAAGTTCTCAGAAAAATTAAAAATAAGAAAATCTTGTTTGCCACTATACAGACAAAGAAACTTATTTATTTTGGCCACATCATTCGTCAGAGTTCAATATACCGTACATTGTTGGAAGGGAAGGTGAATGGCAGCAGAGGGAGAGGGAGAACAAGAACATCATGGTTTACAAATATTTCACAGTGGACAGAATTATTCACAGTCTATCAGAACAGCACAACATCGGGACAAGTGGAGAACCATTGCATCCAACCCTCGACTAGAGGATGGAACTATTGATTGATTGATTGATGTGTGTTAAATATAAATCCTTCTTCCTCCAGTCAATATGGCCTTCACTGCAGACGCGGCGTTCTTCACATAGAGTTTGCTTGTTGGGGTTTTATGTCCCAACATCTAAGGTTGGGTACCGACTTGTGGCAGTGCGCACTCATGAGGACTTTATAGTGCTGCACCACTGGGAGACCAGACCACCAGCACCATGACCTAATATCCCACTCAGTCACATTATCCCAACACTGACCCAACCAGTCCTTGCCCTATCCGAATAATGCTGAGCGCCTGGCTAGGAAGCAACAAGTATCAATTTTTAAATCATTAGTTTCACTCGAGCAGGGTTCATCCCATGGGTTCAAATCCCATGATCTACCAAAACGGAAGACGGACGCTCAACTTCTTTGGCCATCTCATGTGGTTACAATAGGCCAAGCCTATGCATCTGACTGAGATGGGAAATAATGTGGGTATATCTCCACCCCCCCTCTGACTAAGATGGCCGATAATGTGGGCATACCCCTACACCTCTGACTGAGATGAGTGATAACATGGGTATATCCCCCAAATCTGACTCATGCTAGGTACACACCTACCGTTTTTCCGCACCCATCTACCGTATTCGATCAAAAATTGCCCAAAAGTCTTAAGATGTGCACTCCCCTAAGACACCTACCGATTGCGATTCGCGACTTAAAACTTAATTTTAGGGCTAAAAGTGCCTCCTTACGATTGCGATTCACGATTCGAAAAATGAATCGGCCCGTTTTCAGTTTTAAGCGGGTCGGGTCGGGTTGCGAGTTTTAGTGCACGAGTCGTAAACGGTAGGTGTGTACCTAGCATAAGATGGGCAATCATCATCATGCTGTTGGTCGCGATGCGACAAAGACTGCTTTCAGTACTTGACTGCCGTTCTCCATTTTGTTGTGTTCCTCCTAGCTGATTTTCCGCTGTCGACGGAAGATGAGCTTGAGCAGTAACCCGGGCGACGAGTGAGCCGGTATGATGTTTTGTGCGGTTGTACATTTCATGAAAGCTGCCTGCAAAAGTGTTGAAGTGCTGCTGCCTTTTGCAAGTTACCAGCGGCACTCTCTCGGGGAGCAAATAGGGGTTTCACACTGGCAAGAACACGTCAAGACATGCGCAAAACTATTTGTCCCTGCAGTGGCTGGTCTGGAGATGTTGGGAGTTCCATAAATCAACCGCCCTTAATGCTGCCACAGTGACATGGTTTTCTGTTTAGGGTTTGCTCCCTTAGCCTTCAGTTCTGTCAAGAACCTGTACCACACGGCAGCGGTTTACAACTCTGCAGGGCAGAGGCGTCAAGCTCCATGAGGTATTGCAATACCTGCAATACCTGATTACCCCTAGAATGGGCAATAATGTGGGTATATCCCCCACCTCTGACTGATGTGGACAATAATGTGGGTATATCCTGCACCTCTGATGAAGATGGATGATAATGTGGGTATATATCCCCCCCACCTCTGACTAAGATGGGCAATAATGTGGGTATATCCCCCACCTCTGACTGATGGGGATGATAATGTGGGTATATCCCCCCCCCCCCCAACTCTGTCTAAGATGGCCGATAATGTGGGTATATATCCCCCCACCTCTAACTGAGATGGTCTATAATGTGGGTATATATCCCCCCACCTCTGACTGAGATGGTCTATAATAATGTGGGTATATATTCCCCCACCTCTAACTGAGATGGTCTATAATGTGGGTATATATCCCCCCACCTCTGGCTGAGATGGGCGATAATATGAGTTTCTTCCCCCCTCTGACTAAGATGGCCGATGATGTCGGACTATCCCTCCCCCAACCTTACTAAGATGGGCGATAATGTGGATGGATATATTCCCCCACCCTTGACCAGGGTGGGCGATAATGTGGGTATAAGTATAACCCTCCAACGCTTAAAACGAGCAATAATGTGGGTATTTCCACCACCTCTGGCTAAAATGAGCGATAATGTGGGTATATACCCCCACCCTCCACCCCTGTGTTATCTACACGACCTTATCACTCATCTTTCTGGCCCTTTACTCTCTCCCCTTTCGGTGTCCCCCATGTTCCCGCCTCCCCCCCCCCCCCACCACATGCTCCAACCCAACCGGTGGTTGGGGAGGTGGGGGGTAGGGGGGGGGGGGTATGGGGTCACATTCTCCCAATTGGCTCTAACCCTTTGTACACGCCGCCAAGCGGGCAACTCTTAGTTCCCTCAAGCCCCTGTCACACATCACCGGATTGGAGCAAACGGAAAGAAACCGAACAAAGTCCATTGATATGATAGTCCGGTTTGTGTCCGTACAAGTTTTCAACATGCACAAAACTTGGAACGGATGTGGCGGGATTGACGTCTACGGTTCTTGTCCGGTTTGAGTTTGCTTTGTCCATTGGCTATCTGTTCATGTTCTTTTCATGTCCGTTTCATGTCCGTTTCATGTCCGTTTCATTTGTCCAGCGGCCTTTGACCCGATAACGTAACATTTTGACACATTTTAATACATTTCGATACTTATGACGCCCAAACACCATCGGACTAGACAATTCTCTCCGCTGCTCAATCTGGTGATGTGTGACAGGGGCTTCAGCCAAACCACATGGTCACATCTAACTGAAGCTTTTTAAATTCTCAACAGATTTATTGTAATTTATCGCGTCCCATGACAAAAGTCATCTAAATTGTGAACGTAATGCCGTTTTTTTGTTGCTCAATGTGTGATAGTGCTTAAAAATGTTATATTTTTATGTTTATAAATATATATATATAGAATTACATATGTTTATATATATTTAATATATTTTCTGCATGCTTATATAGTTATAAATAGTTATCTAGTTATATGTAGCTATATACGCTTAATTTTATCAATGTTTTTATATAATTATATATGTGCATGGTTAGCGATATATATATATATATATATATATATATATATATATATATATATACGTGCGTATTCATTTCTGGTAGTGGTATATATATTAATTGTTCTACTTTGGCATGGGTTTGAGGATTATATGGAAGTGGGGAGAGAGGTGGTGGGAGAGGGGGTTGTGGGAAGGTGCCTACTGGGTGGGTGGGTGGGAGGAGAGGGCATGTGAGGGGTGGGTGGGGGAGGAAAGGCCTACAGGGAGGGCGGTGCCCCCCATTTTACGCTACACTAGGCCTGTTGATGGGGAGGTGTCCACATCAAGGGGCAACTGTCGCCTTAAGAAGTGAATTCTACACGCCCGATGGCTGTGATTAGCCTGATGGGCAGACACTGTCACTGTCAGTGTCACTGACAGTCACTGTCAGTATCAGCATCAATGTCACTGTCAGGCTCACTGTCACTATCAGTGTCACTATTTCAGTATCACGGTCACTCACTGTCAGCATCAGTCACTATAAGTATCACTGTCACTATCAGTATCAGCAGCAATGTCACTGTCAGCATCACTGTCACTATCAGTGTCACTGAGTCAGTATCACTGTCACTCACTATCATCATCAGTCACTCTCAGTATCAGTATCACTGCCTATCAGCATCAGCATCAATGTCACTGTCAGCATCACTGTCATTATCAGTGTCACTGTGTCAGTATCATTGTCACTTACTATCAGCATCAGTCACAGTCACTGTCACTATCAGTATGAGTATCAATATCATTGGCATTGTCAGTATGACTGTCAGTGACAGACATAGTCACTGTTACTATCAGTATTCTTGTCACTGTCAGCATCAATGTCACTCACTATCATCATCAGTCACTATCACTGCCACTATCAGTATCAATGTTACTGTCAGTATCACTGTCAGTATCAATATCACCATCACTGCCACTATCACTGTTAGTGTTAATATCACTATTCCTATCACTGACAGTATTATTGTCAGTCTCTGACACATTCACTATCACTATCAGTATCACTCACTATCACTGCTACTGTCACTGTAACTATAACAGTCATTATCACTACCAGTGTCACTGCCAGAATCACTGTCACTGTCACTATCAGTACCACTGTCACGGGCACTATAAGTATAACTGTCCCTGTCGCTATAATTGTCAGTATCATTGTAACTCTCACTGTCACTCGCAATCAATACACTGTCCCTATCACTGGCACTCTCACTGTCCCTGTAACTATCACTGTCACTGTCACTGTCATGTGGCTATGATGTATGATTAAACTTACAGAACCCTCGTGCAGAACCTGACAATGTCGCTATCACTGTCACTATCCTTGTCACTGTCACATGGCTAAAATGTATTATTAATACTGATGTACAGATGCTGTCACTGTCAGTGTCAGTCAGAGTCTCATAGGTATAATTTCTATTGTCACTGATGTGCAGATGCTGACACCGTTCCTTTCACCACTGCTACTGTCATATGGATATGCCTAAGATTATATAGCTGATGTCCCTGTAATAGACTAATACTAATAATAAGCATTGCTACTCCCAAGAGTAAGAAGTCACATTTCCCTTCACCCCACCACCTGTTCTTCTCTAACTTCCCGTCCTGATATGACCTTATACCCCTGTCACACTACGACGTAACGAGCCAACGTGAGCCTAACGTGGTCATTTTTCGTCATTACGTTGGGTTACGT